>CM061560.1:45228540-46428540 GCA_030864225.1 Capsicum baccatum var. pendulum
TCAGAATCGTGTAACATATACTCGGAAAGAACCAGAATATTGATTAAAAGTCATTGTAATAGGAACTTTATAAATAAGACAAGTTCGTAAATAATTATAAGTAGCATTCCATCTAAATATCACATTCTTCATACATTACTACCGATCTAAGTTCAATTTGTTCACCTTTACTCTTAAATTCTTTCATTCTAATTTTTCGATGATTTTCTTGAATAAAGCCAACGGCAAGCTTGATCTTTTCAATATAAAGCTAAAAAATTCAAGACCATCTCTTACGATTAAATTATATATATGACACAGATACTTAACATGAAATATTTCGTATAAAGGCGGAGAAAGTTTAGCTTTTAGCAACTCAACAACAGTTTTATTGTTAGATGCATTATCAAAAGATATACATAATACTTTTCTTCTAATACAATAATATTTTACAACTTTAGAAATAAATTCAGAAATAAATTTTTCTATGTGTCTACGATCTTTATCATACAAAAAAGGTAAAATACGTTTTTGCATAACAAAATTACTCTCTATCCAGTGATAAATAATTATTTTTATTAATAGCACGATCAAGATTAGAAGTTAGAGAAACTCTACATGAAATATTTTTTAATAATGCAGATAAATAATAAACATATTGTGCATGAAGTCTAAAATTATCAGACCGATAAATACTTTTTGGAATAAATTTAAATATGAGATTATAACTTGTTTAAATATAATGAATAAAAGCATCAGAAGAAGCAAAAGAGAAAGACAAATAATCCACAACTATCATTTTGGCTATTCCTTCGCGGTCCTTCATTTTATTATAATTCTTAATTAATTGACTGGTTGTTGGGTTCAAACTACTTTGAGTTGGCCCACTAACAGTCCCACCACCTTGTGCAGCAGCTAGCTCTATTGAGTGTTTATCTCGTAAATGTCTCATCAATGCACCCATACCCCCTTTATTACCTCCAGTCTTATGCCCATATACTAATTCACAAATATTGCATTGGACCTTAGTTTTTTCTTCTATTTTTGTAAAAATTTTCATACAATACTAGTTCTTCTATAAGATTATCACAACCCAGACTAATGGACCGTGCGAACACCTACACTATTCTAAGTAGCTAGGAGAACCCTTATTACCCAACTAAAAATATGTGGAAGACTTCTATTTTTAACAAAATACTAGATTAAATATAATAAAGTAAATTAAATACTAATAAATTAACTTTTTCAAAAACTTCTTACAAATGCCTTCACTATCCCAAGACTTGGTCATATATGTTCAAGAGTTACCTATTACAACATAGACTGACAATAAAATAAATAATACAAGGACTCTAACATCTGCTAGGAAGAAAGTACGGAAGTTAGTGCTGAATATCGTCATTCATCTAGTAACTGCAAACTAACCTGCATTCAGTCTACACCCCAAGAAGGAATGTAGAAGTAGGGTCAGTACAACCACAGGTACTGGTAGGCATCATCGGCCGACCATGTTAGTTCATATAATCATAAAATAGAATTAAGAAAAATAAAGTATGACATCTTGAATGAAATATAATTCAACTAAGATGGTAATAATATTATTACTTTACCTATATAACTTACATCATCCAACTATTCTTCTTACTCCATCAATATTATATTCACTACTAACATACTTTAGCCTCATTAATTCACACCATCAACCACATTCCAACACTAATACATCACTATTCCTCTTTATTCACCTTATCTTTTACATTACTCATTTTCACAGGAACACATTCGTAATCATAGACAACCCACACTAAACTCCTGGGCTAACAACCAAATTCTTTCTTATAATATTAAAGAACTAATAACTAGCCATTCTGGTTAGCTAGGATTACAACACGTATAAATAAAACAAGTCAACCAACATATAAGTAAGTAAATACCGAGTTTCACTTTTTCAAGCATATGCCACCCAATCAATCTCAAGAATACAATCAAGTTGGGAATACAAGTCAACTCATATCTCAGTGAGACACATTAAAATACTCAATTATCATTAACAGACCTTGTACATACTATTGAAAAAGGATTAATTCAATTATTGAAGTTTGGGATAGTTTCTTTCGGATTATTCATTGGGTTCATCACTTTGGATCACTTAATTATCAATTTATTTATTATTATTAGAATCACCATGTTGGCTCGTTATCTACTTAATAACCCATACAACCTCTCAAACTCAACACAAATATATACACACATATTATGAAACTTATTTTTTCTCAACTAGTCATGACCTGCAGGGGACAATCTATGTCCATATACCGTACCGACGTCGTACTCAATCCACCATATACATATTCGTACCGGCATGGTACCTAATACATCATATACATATCTGTACCGACATGGTACCTGATACATATCTGTACCAGGGTGGTACCCAATCCAACATATACATAGCCATACCTGCGTGGTATCCAATCCAACATATACATATTTGTACCAGTGTGGTACCCGATCCACCATATATATATCTGTACCGACGTGGTACTCGATCCACCATAAAAAACTAATATCAATATACATATCCATATCGACATGGTACCCAATCCTCCAAAACCATATTATATACATTTTATTAACACACTATCTTTCGGGATGTAGCACGATGTACTAAATTTACAAATGCACTTAAAATCATAAAGAAATTCGATCAAGTGCTTTCATTTATTAATATTTTAACCCTCTCATGGGAATTATTTCAATAATTCACCACGATCATCAATAAGCCATTCCTGGCATCAATATAAGGAGTTATCATTATCAAACAAGCCTTTATCATTATCAAACAAGCCTTTATCATTATCAAACAAGCCTCTTATAGGAATAATTCAATAAAACATCATTATCACCAATTTAGCCTCTCATGGGCATCTAATAGATAAAGTGTTTTTATCAATACCAAAATAAGAATGTTATAAAATAGATTACAATTTAACACTTAAGCATGCAAGTCATTATTGGAGCATTACTTACTCATTAATTGTTAAAATGTCACTATATTTTTCATATAATACAATTATTACACTAATTCAAGTCATCTATCCTTTTGTAACGACCTAAAAATTTGATGAAATATGTGATATTTGTAATTTTGAGTGATTTGACTATTTTACTCCTCCCAGTAGTTATATTATGATATTTCTGAGGTGTGGGAGTGATCGACATAATTTTCAATGCATTTTGGTATCATTTATGCAATATTGTGGTTTTTGATGGCTTCGAGAGCCTTATTTTGAACTTATGTGGATATATTTTGTTTCATACAACGGATGGCCTAACGGAATGCACCAGCAGATCCAAAATATCGCTTTTAGATTAGGTAGACCTTTGGTTCGGTTACCGATGCACCCGAGCTCATTTCGACCTATTGGTCGGAAAGTTGGAAAATTTGAAATATGAGTGTGAGACCTCCATTTGATCGAAACGACCTCGGATGAAAAATCTGACTTTGTCAGCGATTCAAAATATTGATTTTAGGGTATTAGCATATTTGATATGATTTTACGGCTTTTAAATCTCATTTCGACCCTTAGTTTGGAAAACTATAATTTCAGATTTTGGAAGTTAATTTTGTGAAAATGATATTTTTTAAAAATATGATATTTCCATCGCATCCGAAACGTTAAATTTAGTATGTTTGCATAGTTCGTTTGTGTATATCGAACTACGAACGAATCCCGGGCTTCCCGTCAAAGTCCGTTGGACTTGGGAAAGAAAGTCTGCACTATTGTAGTAGATTTTCTGCTATATAACAGTCTTTTTTGCCCATTTTTGGTCTTTTGCTCATTTTTCTTCTTGTTGCTTAAGATTAAACTCTAAAATAATATGAGAGCTTAAAAGTAAACTTTGTGGGAGCTTGGAAAGCTAGATTAACACCTATTTCCTGGTTTTATTATGGATTTAAGGTAAGAATTCACCCTTTTCTTAGTAATTTTTTGATTAATTTCTCAAAACTCCAAAAATCTTAGAGCATGATTTTAAATCTAAATTTCACTCCTTTTCACTTGAATAATGTTTTTATCTTATAATTACTAGTTTTTCATCAATTTAACCTTCAAAAAACTCTGATTCTTGATTTTAACCCGGATTTCAAAGATTTTATCTGGTAAAGCTCAAAAATAGTTTTTCTTTGATTTGAACCTCGTTTTGACTCGATTTAACTGGGATTTTCAGCTGTAGATTTCTAAAAATATGAAAAACATATTTTTGAAGTAAAGTTTTGATTTTTTCCTTCTTTTTTGGAAACCCATTTTGGGGGTCCGTTTTGATCCCAAATCAAAAGTAGTCAATATGAGTATCGTTGATTTTATTTTAATGCGTAGATTTCATAATTTATATTTTTAGTGAATTTTGAGATTATTCGTGAAAAGTAAGGTCACGTGTTTAAGTGTAAAGGATCGATTTTGGCTTTCGAGGTAGGTTATGGCTTAACTCTTTCAGACTGAGCTGGGTAGTAAATGATGGTGGAAACTAATCATGAAAAATGTCTATTTATGTGTTGTGCCTTTGTGGGGGCCTATATGTGATGTGATTATCAAAATGGAGTTATTATATGATATGTGTCACCGTGTGGGTTGCTATGTGATACTAATTGCCTAGAATACATGTGAATAACTGTATTGTGTTGTTAAGATGCTTAATATGGTACCATTGGTGTATTATGATTATATTTATACTTTATTGGCACACGAGAGATGTGGAAGTTCATGGATAAAACAAAAATAATGAGTGGATATTGGCTTATGTGGTTATGGAAATGTATCATTATGGTTGATTGTGGAAATATATCATGTGGTTGGTTGTGGAAATATATCATGTGGTTGGTCATGAAAATACTCATTATGATTGGTTGTGAGCATTACAACTTCATATCATACTTATTCATGAAACATTGGTACTACCATTACAACATATGAGAAACACTAGCAACACCTATAACACCTTTTTGAGGGATATTCTAGAAAGAAGATATGATATATGTGAATTGTATATGGGTTGACGAACCCCCATGGGTCCTACATTGGAAAGATTTAGCTTCGTAGGTGTTTACAAGGATTGTGCATTAATCCCGAAGGTTGTGCGATGACTTCGCGCATCATCATCATCATCATCATCATTATTATTATCATATACATTGTACTTACTTTATTATGTTTATGTTTTATTGTATTTCCATATTAACTTGTCATCTATGTATTTGTTTTATATTCCTTTACTTATATTTGATGATCTTGTACCTACATGTTCTCTCTTATTCTATTTATATATGATATAATATATGCTTGTGTTCTATATCTTGGTGTGTTGTTATAATATATGTGATATACATTAGAACTATTAGTGCAAGCGGTGTGGGATACTATTATGGGATATTTTTTGATTGCAGGTGATGTGCCCTTATTATGTATTTTGTATGCTTTATTTACTACTTTGCTTGGTCGTCCTATGATACCTACTGAGTACAAGTAGACCGTACTCATGCCTACTGCTCCATTTTGGTGCAGGTCCTAGCTCGAGGGCGCCTCAGCTTAATTGACTCGGGCAATTGTTGGAGCTTCCAAGGTAACAGTTGGACATTCATATGTTCGAAGTTCACCTCTATTTTTCTATAGTAGTTATGTCTTTATAAGTATTTATAGCCAGTTATTATTCCTTTGTGGTTATTTTTCCGATGTATTTGACTCTTGAATTGCATTAGTAGTTCTTATACTATTGACACTTGGTTTTGGGCATGATTGGTATTTTGGATAAGTTCTTTCCGCATTTCTATGATTACTTATATGGTTCGTCTTTGTTCCAGAAGACTTACCTTGGGATATTTTTATGTTTTTCTCTTTTTGTATCAAGTTGAGTGATTGACTTACCTGTCAAGGTATGCCGCGACAAGTGCCATCATGACCCTCATATTTAGGTTGTGACAAATTGGTATCAGAGAAGCCAGGTTTTATTGGTCTTAACAGTGTAAGAATGGGATGTCTAATAAAGTATCGCAGATCGGTACGTAGACATCTGTATCTATCTTCAAGAGGCTATAGGACGTCTTTAGGAAACTTTCCTTATTTTATTCTTTATCTGGGAAGTTATTTTATTCCTTATATTCTGAGTTTTGTTTCACTCTTTCTGCGCAAATGGTATGGCTTATACTACATCTTATCAGTTGAGAGGTGCGAAGAAAGATTGGTGGAGGTCGCTTGTTAGTTGTAGATCCTGTAATTCTCCTGAGATAATTTGGAATCAGTTCATCAAGGATTTTCTAGAGAGATTTATGACTTTTAATTTGAGAACATCGTATGCGGGACGAGTTTGATCATTTGGAACAGGGCTCTATTCCATTTTTTGAGTATAAGGCATGCTTCCATGCTCTGTCCAGATATTAATATGATAGCATTTCCATCGAATCTGAGAAGGTTTAAAAGTTTATTAAGGGTTTGGATGTTTCTCTTTAGTTGGATAAATCTCAGATGGTTGTGCTTGGAGCTCCTCTTTAGAGTATTGTGGATCATACTACGATGATAGAGGGTATTATTAGTGCATCTCAGGAAGGCGCCAAAAGTGTGCATTATTTTGGTGAGTTCAGGAGTCATACCTATCGAAGTAGAGATTTTAGAAGTTCTCGTGGATACATGGTAGGACAGTGCATGTGATGTTATAGAGTTCAGCTGGTGGATCTTCTAGTTCAGGAGTTCAGGGTGACCGTTCGGGCTCAATTGTACTTTCTCTTATTGAGACTGGTCATAGAGGTTGCTCTGTGTGTGATGAGAGTGGCCATGTGGCTAAGGACTTTTCTATTCGTATGTTTAGAGATACTCCCATTTTAACTGTAAGAGGTAGGGGTTCTACCAAAAGTGCAAGAGGTAGAGCCCGTGTTGGTAGTCATGGGGATACTTACTTAGCCAGTTGGTAGTCGTGGATATTGTTATGCTAAACTAGCCATACCTGAGGAAGAGGTTTATGATGTTTTGATTATAGGTATCGTCCCCATTTATTTCAGACCTGCATCTGTATTATTTGATCCTGGATGGACTTTTTCCTATGGGTCTGTATATTTTACTTCAGGTTTTGATTCTGTTAGTAAGCCTCTTGCCATGCCTATTTATGTATCTACCCCATTCGGTGATTCTTTAGTGGTAGATCAGGCGTACTAATCTTGTGTTGTGACTTTTGTCGGGCATGAGATTTAGGTAGATTTTCTTGTATTAGATATGGTCGATTTTGATGTAATTTTAGGCATGGATTAGTTGGCTTCTTATCATACTGTCTTAGATTATTTTACCAAGACTGTGATTTTAGCTTCGTCGGGTGTGCCAAGGATAGCTTAGAAGGGTACACTTTATTCGGGTCCTAAGAGGATTATATCTTATGTTCAGGCTCGTAAATTGGTTGAGAGCGGATTTTTATCATACTTGGACCATATCCATGACACTAGTGTTATTTCTCCTCTTTCCTTGGATTTTGTCCATTTCGTTCGTGAGTTTATGGATATGTTCCCTACAGACTTGTCTAGTATGCCTCCGGATTGAGATATTTATTTTAGTACTGATGTTGAACTTGGCACCAAGCCCATTTCTATTCCTCCTTATAGGATGGCCCTAGTAGAGTTGAAGGAACTGAAGGATCAGTTGCAAGAGTTGTTGGATAAGGAATTTATTCGACCTAGTGTTTTACCTTGGGGTACGCCTGTCTTATTTGTTAAGAAAAAGAATGGGTCTATGCAGATGTGTATTGATTATCGACAGTTGAATAAGGTGATAGTTAAGAATAAGTATCCTCTTTCTTGCATCGATGATTTGTTTGATCAACTTCAGGGTGCTACAGTGTTTTTGAAGATTGATTTGACGTTCGATTATCACTAGTTGAGGATTAGAGCTTCGGATATTCTAAAAACAGCTTTTCGGACTCGATATGGTTATTATGAGTTCTTGGTCATGTCTATTGGGTTGACCAATTCCCCTTCCGCATTCATGGATTTGATGAACCGAGTGTTTGTATCTCGACTCCTTTGTTATTATATTTATAGATGATATCTTAGTGTATTCCAAGAGTGAGGCTAAGCAAGAAGAGCATTTATGGATTGTGCTTTAGAGATTAAGGGATGAGAAGTTGTATGCTAAGTTCTTTAAGTGCGAGTTTTAGTTGGAGTCTGTTTTTTTCTTGGGTCATGTGGTGACTATGGAAGGTATTATAGTTGATCCAGCCAAGGTTGCAGTGGTTTGTGATTGGGCTAGACCTACTTTCCCTATCGAGATTCAGAGTTTTATTGGCTTAGCAGGTTATTATCGGCGTTTTGTTGAGGGTTTTTCATCCATTGTAGCTCTATTGACCAAGTTAACCCAGAAGAAGATTTATTTTCAATGGTCCGATGCTTGTGAGGCGAGCTTTCAAAAGCTCAAGGATTGTTCACTTCAGCTCCTATCTTGACTTTGCCCAAGGACGACATGGGTTTTACCATCTTTTATGATGCTTCAGGTATTAGGTGTTGTGTTGATGCAAGAGGGCAAGGTAATTGTGTATGCGTCTCATCAGTTGAAGCCTCATGAGAGAAATTATCCTACCCATGATTTGGAGCTGTGCGCAGTTGTGTTTGCCTTGAAGTTATGGAGGCACTACTTGTATGGAGTCTTTTGTGAGAACTTCTCATATCATCTTAGCCTTCAGTACTTCTTCACCCTGCGAGATCTTAATATGAGGTAGCGCCATTGGCTTGATTTGCTTAAGGATTATGACATGACTATTCTCTATTATTCGAGTAAGGCTAATATAGTTGCGGATTCCTTGAGCCGGAACTCGACTAACATGGGAAGCTTGGCGTAACTTTTGATCCAGGAGAGGCTTTTGGCCTTAGAGATTTAGTTTTTAGCTAACCAGATGGTTAGGCTTGATACTTCAACACCAAAGCGTGTTTTGATATTTGTGGAGGCTATATTTTCTTTGATGGAGCATATTCAGGCTCATTAGTTTGATGATGTTGGATTGAGGTTGATTCACGATTAGATGTTAACTGGGGAGACTAAGGAAGCCTCACTTAATTCAGATGGAGTTTTAAGGATTGGGGGCTGAGTTTGTGTGCTGAGAGTGGTTATTGGATTAGGTTGATCTTGGAGGAGGCCCATTGTTCCAGATTTCTATCCATCCAGGTATGACTAAGATTTATCATGATTTGAGACAAAACTATTGGTGGGGTAGTATAAGGCAAGATATAGGGGATTTTACAAATTGTTACCTTTATTGCCAGTAGGTGAAGTCCGAGCATATGAGACCTGGTGGATTGCTTTAGAGGTTTCCCATTTCAAGTGGAAGTGGGAACGAATCACTATGGACTTGTGACTGGTTCTCCTCGTACATCTCATAGTTCTGACAATGTTTGGGTCATCGTGGATCGATTGACCAAGTCAACTCATTTTAGTTTGGTTCAAGTCTCATTTAGTGCTGAGAGGTTAGCCCATGTCTTCATTCGCTAGATTATGCGTCTGCATGGTGCGTCGGTGTCCATTATTTTAGATTGAGATTTTGTGTTCACAGCTCACTTTTGGAAGACTTTTTAGGATAAGTTGGGTACTCGGGTTGATCTTAGCATAACATTTTACCCCTAGAATGATGTCCAGTCAGAGAGGACTATCCAGGTTTTGGAGGATATGCTTCACGCACGCACGATGGATTTTGGTGACCAGTGGGAGCAAATTTGGCTTTAGCAGAGTTTGCATATAATAATAGCTACCATTCCAGTATTGATATGACTACTTTTGAGGCGTTGTATGGTATGCGTTGTCGCTTCCCAGTAGGCTGGTTCGATGTTTCATAGATGAGACCTCGAGGTGCAGACTTGCTTTGTGAGTCGTTGGATAGAGTTTGGGTCATTCAGGATAGACTTAGATCGACTCAGAGTAGACAGAAGTATTATGTTGATCGTGGACTTTGTGCCTTGGGATTTAGTGTTGGTGATCATGTTTTCCTTCGAGTTTTACCCATGAAGGGTGTGATGAGGTTTGGGAAGAGGGGCAAGCTTAACCCCGGGTATATTGGTTCATTATTTGAGATTCTTCGAACTGTTGGTGATGTGGCTTATGAGTTGGCTTTGCCCCTTGATCTATCAATTGTTCATCCAGTTTTTCATGTTTCTATACTTCGTCGTTATATTCCAGATGAGTCTCATGTTATTCATTGGGAGTTGGTTCAGTTAGATGAGCGGTTGTCCTTTGTTCAAGAGCCGGTTTCCATTTTGGCTAGGGATGTTAGGCGGTTGCGCTCTAGAGTGATCCCTGTGGTTAAGGTCCAGTGGTGACATTGAACTGTAGATGAAGCTACTTGGGAGGTCGAGTCTGATATGCATATTTCTTATCCTCAACTCTTCATTGATTCAGGTATTTCCTAGCCTTAGTTTGAGGACGAACTAGATTTTTAGTGGTAGATGATGTAACGACCTAAAAATTTGATGAAATATGTGATATTTGTGATTTTGTGTGATTTGACTATTTGACCCCTCCCCGTAGTTGCATTATCATATTTTTGGAGTGTGGGAGTGATTGACATGATTTTTGATGCATTTTGGTATTATTTATGCAATATTGTGGTTTTTGATAGCTTCGAAAGCCTTATTTTGGACTTATGTGGATATCTTTTGATCTGTACGATGGATGGCCGAACGGACTATGCCAGCAGCTCCGTAATATAAATTTTAGGCTAGGTAGACCTTATGTTCGGATCCCAGTGCACCCGAGCTCATTTAGACCTATTGATCAGAAAGTTGGAAAATTTGAAATATGGGTGTGGGAGCTACATTTGATCGAAACAACCTCGAATAAAAATTCAATTTTGTCAGAAGATCTGGAATGTCGATTTTAAGGTGTTAGCATGTTTGGTATGATTTTACATCTTTTAAATCTCATTTTGACCCTCGGTTTGGAAAATTGTGATTTTGGGTTTTGGGGGTCAATTTTGTACAAACGATATTATTTTTGAAAATTTGATATCGTCATCGCATCCGGAACGTCGAATTTAGTATGGCTGTATAGTATATATCGGACTCCAAATGAATCTTGGGCTCCCCGTCAAAGTCCGTTTGGACTTGGGAAAGAAAATCTGCACTATTGTAGCAGATTTTCTGCTATATAACAGTCTTTTTTACTATTTTTTGGCCCATTTTGCTCATTTTTCATCTTGTCTCTTGAGATTAAACCATAAAATAGTATGAGAGCTTAAAAATAAAGTTTTTGGGGGCTTGGGAAGCTAGATTAACATCTATTTCTTGGTTTTACTATGGATTTAAGGTAAGAATTCACCCTTTTCTTAGTAATTTCTTGATTAATTTCTCAAAACTCCAAAAATCTTAGATCATGATTTTAAACTCAAATTTCACTCCTTTTTACTTGAATAATATTTTTTATCTTATAATTACTAGTTTTTTTTAATCAATTTAACTTTCAAAACAACTCTGATTCTTGATTTTAACCTGAATTTCAAAGATTTTACCCAATAAAACTCAAAAATGGTTTTTCTTTGATTTGAACCTCATTTTTTACTCGATTTAAATTGGGTTTTCAGTTGTAGATTCCTAAAAATATGAAAAACATATTTTTAAAGTACAGTTCCGATTTTTCCCTTCTTTTTTGAAAACCCATTTTGGGAGTCTGTTTTGAGCCAAACCAAAAGCAGTCAATATGAGTGTCTTTGATTTTGTTTTAATGATTAGATTTCACATTTGATGATTTTAGTGAAGTTCGGGATTGTTAGTAAAAAGTAAGGTCACGGGTTCAAGTGTAGTGGACCGGTTTCGACTTTCGAGGTAGGTTATGACTTAACTCTTTTAGACTGAACTAGGTAGTATATGTAGATACAAAATTCATGTTAAGGGTGGGAACTAATCATGAAAAATGTCAATTTATGTGTTGTGCCCGTGTGGGGTCCTATATGTGATGTAATTATCGAAATTGCGTTATTATGTGATATGTGTGACCGTTTGGGGTGCTATATGATATTAATAGCCTTGAATACATATGAATAATTGTATTGTATTTTTAAAATGCTTAATATGGTACCATTGGTGTATTGTGATTATATTCATACTTTATTGGCATATGAAACATGTGGAAGTTCATGGATGAAACAAAAATAATAAGTGGATATTGGCTCATGTGGTTGTGAAAATATATCATGTGGTTGGTTGCGGAAATATATCATGTGGTTGGTCGTGGAATTACTCGTTGTGATTGATTATGAGCATTACATCTTCATATTATACTCATTCATGAAACATTGGTACCACTGTGGCAACATATGGGAAACACTAGCAATACCTGTTAACACCTTTCGAGGGATGTGTCGGAAAGAAGATATGAGATATGTTGATTGTATATGGGTTGACGAACCCCCCACGGGTCATACGTTGGGAAGCTTTAGCTCCCTAGGTGTATACAAGGATTGTGCGACAATCCCAAAGGTTGTGCGACGACCTCATGCATTATCATTATCATCATCATTATCATATATATTGCACTTACTTTATTGTGTTTATATTGTGTTGTATTGCGATATTGACTTGTTATCTATGTATTTTTCTTACCTTTTTTACTTGTATTTGATGATCTTGTATCTACATGTTTTCTATTGTTCTATTTATATGTGACATAATGTATACTTATGTTCTATATCTTGGTGTGTTGTTGGAATATATGTGATATACATTAGATCTGTTAGTGCAAGCGGTGTGGGTTACCGTTGTGGGGCATTTTCTGATTGCAGATGACGCGCCCTTATTATGTATTTTGTATGCTTTATTTACTACTTTGCTTGATCATCCTATGATACCTACTGAGTACAAGTGGACCGTACTCATGCCTACCGCGCCCTTACGATGCAGGTCCTAGATCGAGTGCGCCTCAGTTTGATTGACTCGGGCGATTGTTGGAGCTTCCAAGGTAGCGGTTGGACATTCATGTGTTTGAAGTTCACATCTATCTTTCTATAGTATTTATGTCTTTATTAGTATTTGGAGATATTTATTATTCCTTTGTGGTTATTTTTTCGATGTATTTGACTCTTGGATTGTATTAGTAGTTCTTACACTATTGACACCTAGTTTTGGGCATGATTGGTATTTTGGATAAGTTCTTTCCACATTGTGATGATTACTTATATAGTACGGCTTTGTTCTAGAAGCATTACCTTGGGATATTTCTGTCTCTTCCTCTTTTTGTATCAGTTTGGATGATAGACTTACTTGTCAAGGTACGCCGCGACAAGTGTCATCATGACCCTCGTTTTTGGGTCATGACATCTTTAGGTATTACTATGCTCATCAATACTTGATTCTATCATGACTCTCCTCATCATATTATTGTCCAATACATGCAACTTAACATCAATATAACTCAACTAGGTCCATCACTAGAACAACTAAGAACTATCATGTCCACATACTTTATTTACAATAATCTCCTTGCGGGCACATATCACATAATATCACAAGTATCACATAATTAATCAATACTATAGTTTTTGGGATTAAAGTTAAGTTCTCGTGTCTTCATCCACCTCAACTCGATACCCGCAGGCCTAGGCATGTTTTCTCCCATCAATTCTAAATTATGAAAATATAAAATAACACAATCTTCTACTTATTAAACCTAGCTTACCTGGACGCCAAGCTTTTGAAAGAAGCAAGCTGTAACAAGGATGCTCTTTCCTTTCCTTCATGCCTTCAAACAAATATCTTGGGGATTCAAACCCACTAATTCTACCCTTAATTTCAAGGTCTATATCATTCCCCAAGTTTAATTCACCATTAATTATTAATTAACTCTTTCAAGCTTAACCCATCTCCATTAATGGAGTTTTTATACTAAAGGTCTCATCTTTACGGAATTCAAGGTTCCTAACCATCAAAATTCATAATCTAGTTTACTAAATTCATGTTAGGACTCTTTAATTTATAGTTTAGAATCATCTCTAGGTCATATTAAAAACACCCATGAGTATTACCCAAAAGAATTCCCCCATTAAAGATCCTTTTAAGGATTTTAATATGTTAAAGAATTAAAAGGCGAAGAAAATAATGGAGAAACTTAACTCAACGAAGAAATTTTACCTTAAGCTTTGGGAAATCACCTCTCTAGGGCTGAGGAATGAAATTTGGGATTTTTAGACCTAAAATACGACTGAAGCTGATTTAAATATCATCAGAATTTTTGCTACAACGAAATTCCATTTCAGCTCAGACAGTGCTCAGTAAAACAGTCATAACTTTTTACTCCGAATTCAGATTGATGAACGGTTTGTTGTGTTAGAAAGAGGACTCAAAGATCTTTAGTTTGATTGGTATTGGGACCCCTAACTATTTATATTATATGATACATGATCATTTTAAGTTAGCCCTAATAGAAACCCATATGGAAACTGTATCAGAAAGAAAGTTTTAAACTTAACTTTGTGTTAGGGATTTTATATGACCTTAATTCATACTTAAAGAACTTTCAAAATAAATTATTGATATTAACACTCATGAATAATTAAATTCATCGAGTTTGAGTCTATCTAGACACATTCGAAGGCTAGAATCTTCACCGAAAAATTTAAGGTGACATAATAAATAAAATATTGGCTATTTTGGACCCAAGTTAATATTGAGGAATATGAATTTGTTACGAATAATTTAGTAACTACGAAAAGGGTCGTTACAGAGATCTTACTGGGGGACAGAGAGGAAAATTAACCGATTTAAATCTAACATTAAAATTACCGACTTCGAGTGTATCATCAATATTATCATCATCTACATTTAAATCAATTCCATCTACTTCATTCTCTTCTTCTATACCATAATTTTGAAGAGCTTTTAAATAATTCATATCGTGAGCACCTACACCTATTTTATTTTCAAATGGTTGGTTAATTAGTACCGGAGGCACACGGATATATCTAGTACTTGAACTACCTCTATCGAAACCACCACCAAATTATTTTTTACTACCACTACCACTTTCGGGAAAGAAATTTCTAACACATTTATCAATTTTTCTTAATTTATCCACATTACAAACTAAACTAATAAATATTCAAAAACACAAAAATAATAAAAAAATTATTCAACAAATAATACACTAATTAAAAATTAAAAGTAAGATATGAAACGACAATACCAAATTTTTGAAGTATACAAAAGTTGAGACTTTAGAAAGCTTCCACTTGATATTTGTAACTGCAAAATTAAAAATAAAATTGAGCAATTTAAGAGATAATCAGAGTAATGGAGAGAGATTGAGTGAGTGAGATTGTGTGAAAAATAGATTTTGAGTTGGGGTATTTATCGAAAAAAAAATTTGAAACATTGTTTTTTTAAAAATGAAAATTAAGGCCATTTGGTTGTTAGGCAAAAGCCGCCAAGGCTATAATCCGTTGGGCCAGCTTTTCCAACGGTCCAATTGGACCCAATCATATTGTTTTTTTTTAAAAATATACCGAACCGATCCACCCGATGATCCTTGTCCGGTTTTGTAACTAGATCGGTCTACCAGGATGGACCTCTCAATCGGCCAGCCTGGGACAGAATGCTATTAACTGGGATGATTCAATTCGGGTTGGTCGCACTAAATGGGCTAGGTTAGTCGGGCAGGACCGCTCCAACCCGACCCAATTGACAAGATTAACTAGGGATGACTATACGATGAAAGCAAATTTAGAACCAAAAAATAATTTCTGTTTAGGGATAAATAAAAATTGACAACTTTTATACGTGGACTGTTGGAAAGATAATGAAACCATTTCATTTTAGTGGAGGTTCAGTAAAAAATAGCCTTCTAACCTTTTAAGGCAAGGGTAAGGTCACCATTATTTCATAACCTGGGTATCAAGTTAATAGAAGACAAGTATTGTTGGATAATTTATTAAATAAAAATTATGGGAGAATTTCAATAAGATAGAGGCATGGAGGTTGTCATTTATAGAATTTGCATGAATTCATGAACTTATAATACCTTCTAGCTTCTCTCTCTTAATTTAGAGGTTGTTGCAATAGATAAATAACCTTTAAATTGTAGCATTGCTTCCTTTAAATAGATTTTGATTTTCGAAAGTTTGGGTCTCTTTAGATCTTTTGACATGATAAACGAGTTCATATCTTCTTGTAAGTGGTATAGAATTACTTGTCATTCTCAATTCAACTAATTTAAGATATGTTACTTGCCTACGGTATGTAACTTTGCAACATGGATTGTTGGACAAGCAGCTGGTGTCTTTATCATCATTGTGAGCTCTTGAACTAAATGCATTATCAGTTATACTTCTGTGTGAATTCTTGCCAGGTTCATATAATAGTAATAAGTTCATGTTGAAAAGCACAAAAAGAATTTGAATTTAGTTATATATAATGCAATTTTTTTTTATTAGCTAAAACACTTTACCTACCAGAGTGTTGTTTTGAAAATTGAATATACAAATACGAATTTGAGAAATTTAAATTTTACATCAAAAGAAAATTATTTGAGAAAAAAAAATTAAACAAATATGTATAGCATTTATATTTCAATGGTTTACAAAATGCTCAACATCAACAACATTTGTTAGATTTGAAGGATTCGAACTGTAAACATTTTGAATCAAGAATTTTGGAGTATACATGCATCAATTGTCTTTTGACCTTTTAGCTTTAATTATTATTTAGTTAAAGAAGTTCAAAAATATATGATAAGAAAAAATATTCGAAGAATTAATGTTGATACATTTTTTTTTTCTTTTTATGAGTAAAAAAAGTCCTAAAAAGAAAAATATCCTTAATATATGATAAGAGAATAAGAGAAAATACTATTGAACAAAGAAGGTTGTATGTTTTTCTACATTTACCTTAATTATTACATGAATTGTTTTTTAAAATTCACCTATATATAACAGCAAACGATTTAGAAAATTTTCGTGCTGTAAAACAGATTTAGGAGTCCTTATTATTTGTTGTATGATTATAACCAAGTAGTGTTAAAGTCTTTATAATTTAGTTTTTTTCCAAAATAAAAAAGACGAAGAAAGAATAAAAACTCAGGAATAATAGATGCGGCCCTAACTTTATAACTTATTTATATTATCTACTTTCGATGCTTATATCATTTTATCTTGACCACCTTTTGGTGCTCGAAGTATGCAATAAAGGACACGCAATTTGCACTTTTAAACCAACATATATACTTCCCCCATTCTTAAATACTTATGATGTTTTATTTTACATATTCTGCAAAAAAAATTTAATTAGAGAATAATTTAACTAAATTATTTTTATTTATTACTCATTTTAGTTTGATATAATATTTATTCATTTCACATCATATTATTATCTCTCCATATTTATGATGAATGACAAAGGTGAAAACAACCAACTAATGATATCTTAATTTTCTAAAATGACAAGTACCACATTGTTCTTTTTTAGTTGTCATAATAAGACTTTGCACAACCATTAAGAAACATTTATTAGGAGTGTAGTTTGATGTATATACCCTTTATTAATTTTCGTTTATTTATGTGTCTATTAATTCTAGAATAATTAATGCTAAAGACAAAGTTGAAAATAAATAATTAATTCTCTCTCGATTTTTAAAATTATCACTATTTAAGAATAACTATTTTTTAATATACATGACAATTAAAAAGGAATAAGGAGAGTATTGTGAAATTTGAACCATTTTTTTTAGCAAGGAAGACTGTATCTAGGAGCGGAAGGAATATTAAACAACATGAAGATCATTAGCAAATATTAATTGACGAAAATGTACTAATTCTTTTTAATTCATATTATATTTTGTGTTATACTTTTTTAAAAAGATAAACTTAATACTATAACAAACACATAACAATTTATTTTTTATGTGTTTATTATTATTAACATTATGTATACGTGTAAAACACGTAAACTAAACTAGTAATATTAAAAAGAATAAGGGATAATGAGAGAAAATCTCCCCGCCCCTTCACCTCCCCACACAAAATAAAAATCTTTATTCGAATACATTGTGGATGGTATTATATTATGATATGAGAAGAGGAATATTCAATTTATAGAGGCACAAAATACTTCCACCAAGAAAGAGGTTAGCCAATTATGGAAGAGTTTTATATTTTTTTTTTAGGTAAAAGTAAAATTAATGATGACAATACTTTGACTTTCTTTAGAAAATTAAAGCTAAACTTTGGTAAGAAAATCGAGGCAAAAATCCTAACAAATCTTTCCCTTTTGTCTTGATTTTTTGATAGAAATTGATCCGTTTGTTTCATGTTACTTGCATGATTTTGGTTCTTCACATAATCTTCATCACTGCTGCTAATTATCATGATTAAAAATTTATATGCGTTAAAAATTAAAACCTTATGCGTCAAAAATAAAAACATGGGTAGAAACTATTGGAGCCATGTTTTATAAGTTAACAAAGTTCAAAGTGGAACCTTGTGCATTAAAACTGAGCACAGTTTAAAAGTGGAGCTCATACATTGTAAGAATATGCACGAGTTGAAAGCAACCCATGCGTTAAAAGTTAACAAGGATTCAAGTTAGAGCACATAAGCATGAGTTGAAAATTAATTTTGTTATAAAGATAAAGTAGCAAGATTATTGAAAATATGAACATGAGGGCAAATCTTTATTATCATCAAATTAGATGTAGTTTTGTCCAACAATTAGACCATCACATTATTGACTCTGATACCACTAGTTGAGTTTGAATTGATAGAGCATGTTACAGAAGCTAATAGTTGCAAATCATGGAGTCAAAGAATTAGTTGACACATAAGTTAAAACTATACTAGAGAATTAATATTATTTTTTGATTTGATCAATTGTCCTATATATAAAACCTAATATTAAAAAGTATAAGAGCTAATGAGAGAAAATCCACCCTCCATCCCCACCCCACACCCCCGCTCAACAAAAATCTTTAATCTATATTATGGTTTGAGAAGAGGGATATTCAATTTATAGAGGTACAGAATTTTTCCTCCAAGAAAGAGGTTAGTTAATTATGGAAGAGTTTTATATTTTTATTTGAGGAAAATGTAAAAGTAATGATGGTAATACTTTTACTTTCTTTCAGTAGAAAATTAAAACTCAATTTTGGTAAGAAAATCGGGCAAAAAACTCTAACAAATCTCCCATTTTGGCTTGATTTTCTTGACAGAATATAATTCATCTACTTCATGTCACTTGCATGATTTTTGTTCTTCACATAATCTTCATCACTACTACTAATTATCATGATTAAAAATTAACATGGGTTAAAAATTGAAGCTCTATGGATTAAAAATAAAAGTATGGATTGAAAATATTGGAGCCCCGTGTTATAAGTGAACAGAGAAGCCTTGTGCATTAAAGTGAACACAGTTTAAAAATGGAGCTCATACATTGAAAGTATATGCATGAGTTGAAAGCAACCCAAGCGTGAAAAGTTAGCAAGGGTTCAAGTAAGAGCCCATAAGCATGAGCTGAAAATTAATTTTGTTTTAAAGATGAAGTAGAGAAATTACTTAAAATATGATTGAAATTTCTTCTCCATATGTAGTTGAACAAATCTTTATTATCATCAAATTTATTGCAACTTTGTTCAACAATTGAACCATCAGATCATTGGTTTGATTCCACTTGTTGAGTTCGAAATTGATAAGGCATCTAGCGAGAGCTAATCGTTGTAAATCATGGAATCGATAAATCAGTTAACACATCAATGAAAACTATACTTGGATTTTAATGAGGCACATTATCTATCAATTAGACATTCAAGGGGGAGTGTTATAAATGATAATGAATGTCTATCAAGATATAGTTAGTATTTATCAAGCTATAGTGAATATCTATCAAGATATATTAAATATCTATCAAGATATAAAATGTCTATCTTTTGGAAAAATATTAGGAGGATTTTTTCCTATAGATAAAGGGGTATCTTCATTGTAAATCACCCCTCAATACGTTCTCTCAAGAGAAAGAAGAATTATTCTCTTCTCGCCCTTATTATCCTTATTCCTGCTTTATCAGTTTATAAAATATATATTTTCTCTCTTTTTTCCTGATTTCTTTCTCACTTTTTAACTTTAGTTTTTCCTTTTACTTGTTCTTCGTTTCCAGAATGTTCTTACTTCTTTTTGGTTGATTGTGTTACATTAATTTAAT
This sequence comes from Capsicum baccatum var. pendulum, assembly GCA_030864225.1. Lineage (NCBI taxonomy): Eukaryota > Viridiplantae > Streptophyta > Magnoliopsida > Solanales > Solanaceae > Capsicum > Capsicum baccatum. Next base: position 45,248,711 of record CM061560.1, read on the forward strand.
CTAAAGCAAAATTGTAAAATTTTAATTGTCTAAAAATCCAAATTCGAAATTCAATCTAGCTCTAATGATTATTATAACTCTCATGCTTAAATTTTATTGTGATTTCTTATGCAATAAATTATTTATTCAATATTAGATTCAGTTATAGTAGTTTGTATTTTTTTCTCTAGCTCTTATTAATTTCATATCATTTTTGCTGGTTTTAGAAAATTTTCTTCTTCTTCTTCTTTATTGGGAGAAATAACCAATTTAATTCCTGAAATGATCAATGAAGGCTACTAACACCTATAAAATTGTCTGATTTTCTATGACAAACCTTGTTATTTTGCGATTTGATGATGATTTATATTTTGTTTGCTTTAGGTTATCTCTTTCATTTTTTTTGTATAAGTTAAAGTGATTGGTTAATTGATGTGCTCCACTGCTTTCCTTGTTATTTGCTATGTTTTCTTCACTGTCAATTTTTTTTTATAACTACTTTGATTTGTTGCACTTGAGCCAAGTTTTCTTGAAAAATAATCGCTCTAACTCCACGAGGTAGGGGTAAGATGTGCGTACTCTACTACGTTCAAATCATATTTGCGTGATTTCACTAGATATGTTATTGTTGTACTTTATTTAATCACTTAGGAGTTGTTTTGTCACGCTCCAAACTATCAGATCGTGAGGGAACCTATTATAGTTCACCTACATAGGAGAATGCTTTACCATATCCGTAAGAAATCAAGTGGAGGTCTTTAGTTAAATAATGAAACCAACTTTATTATAGAAAATCCTTCCAAAATAGTATGGAATTATAACTGCCCTAGGATATAGTCTAAACAGGTACAAGAGCTACTGAATAAACATAAAGAGTGGACATAGCTTCCACTGAGTATGAGAAGTGGGACTTGTTGAAGGATCACTACCTCAACAGTCAAACCAACATTAATTCCTGCGAAACACTATATCCCAAAAAGGATATTGCAAGAGCAACATCTGTAAATCATACCCAAATTGGATTACACAAATCTAACATAAATATTAAAAAAAAAATATTTTTTTTCTTAGACTCATTACCCAACCCCCAAATATTCCCTTTCACTCTCTTACTATCTTCCGATTATGAATTTTGAGACACTGCTCTCTCTTCTATGACTCTACCACTTTGGACCATTAAGTGTGGCCTTACATAGAGGGTCAGCATAAATTATAAAAAAGAAATTCAACAAGAAAATTACTCGACCTAAGTCAAGAACCTGATAAGTCACCTAGTATACATGAAGAAGGCCCATTTGGACATATGATATATACACCCGACCCCTCCAAACATTAGATTGGATTAAATCCATAACTTACACCTGTCCTTCTCCCTATTCCATTGAAATATAGCTCCTTGATCAACCTTAACTTCATTGTTCATTTCCCCACCTGAGGTAATATAATAAGTTAAGCCATAATAGAATTACTAGCCAAATTATAAGTAGTCAAGATTTAACTGGAATATGGTGCCAGATATTTGATCATGCTGTCATTTGATATTTTTCCATACTGATCATGCTGTCATCTGATATTTGTTCAATAAGAAAGATGTGAAGCCAAGGTTAATCAGGTGGATTCTTATGCCCCAAGAATTTGATTTTGAGGTTTATAATAGAAAGGGAACTGAAATTCAAGTAGCTGACCACTTATCGAGGCTTGAGAGTCTTGCTCAAGTTGCTGATGATACATTATGCATTCAGGAGGAATTCTCGGATGAACAGTTAATGGTATTAGATGTAGCAGAGGTTCCATAATATGCTGATATAGTAAATTTGGTTGTTAGTGGTATGTTTCCTCCAGACGTCACAAGTCAATAAAAAAAGAAGTTGTTTTGTGATTCCCGCTCATACATGTGAGATGAGCCTTATCTATTAAAACAAGGTGATGATAGAATTGTGTGAAGATGTATTTTTGGAAAGTTGGCATTCATCACCTTATGGAGGTCATCATGTAGGTGAACAGACAATAAAAAAGGTATTACAGTCTGTTTCTTTTAGCCGACATTTTTTAGAGATGCTATAGATTATGTGAGAGAATGTGATCAATGCTATAGAATGGTCACTATCTCGGGCACCATGAAATGATCCTAAATAATATTCTTAAAGTTGAGATCTTTGATATGTGGGGGATCAATTTCATGGGCCCATTTCTACCATCAAATTATAATTTGCATATTTTGGTGGCTGTAGATTATGTGTCCAAATGGGTGGAGGCTGTAGCACTCCCCACTAATAATGCTAGGGTGGTGATGAAATTTTTCCAGAAGAATATATTTTCTCATTTTAGCACACCCAGAGCAATCATTAGTGATGGAGGAACGCATTTTGTGAATTATTTTTTCAAGAAATTATTGATAAAGTATGGAGTTAGACACAAGATGGATACTGCATATCATCCACAGACGAGTGGCCAAGTCTAAGTATCTAACATAGTGATCAAGTAGATTCTATAGAAGACTATTAATGGTCAGTGTAAGGATTGGTCAGTTAAGATGGATGATGCACTATGGGCATATTAGAAAACATATAAAATGCTTATTGGGACCTATCCTTATCGTTTGATGTATGAAAAAATGTGTCACTTGCCCCTAGATCTTGAGCATCAGGCTTATTGGTTAGTGAAGAAATTAAATCTTGATCCTAAGATGTTAGGATAGAAGAGGTTGCTATAATTGAGTGAACTCAATGAGTTTCGCTTGCATACATATGAAAATTTGAAATTGTATAAAGAGAAAACCAAAAGATAGCATGATAATCAAATTATGACTCGAGTCTTTGAGCTTGGTCAGCAAGTGTTTCTATTTAATTTGAAGAATAAACTATTTCCAGGAAAATTGAGGGTGAGGTTGTAAAAATGACTCATCATGGGGCTATTGAACTTTGGAATGAGAACAAAAGTGCTACGTTCTTGATAAATGGGCAGATAGTCAAGCATTAATGGGCGGATCATGTGAATAGGTACAAGACGTCCATCACATTTGAAGAAGAATAAAGTTGAGCTTGGTTGTGAGACGACATTAAATAAGGCACTATGTGGGAGGCAACCCATGAATGTAATGTAACAAAATAGTTTATTTTTTATTTAATTGAAAAAAAGAAAAGAGAAATCAAAAATACAAAAAATGTGTATCGAGCCACGACCAAAACTAAGGCGCTAGGTAGGAGGCAACCCACTTTTTCTTATGTGTTTTGTTGTTTTTGTGGAGATTACAGGAATAAGGAACTTCAGGGCATGGGGAAGAACAAAAGGTGAGTAAATTTTGTGTTGGGAGTCTATCAGGTACGTAAAAGATATATTAAGTTAATGAAAAAATAAGGCAAGAAAAAGGGGGATAAAATTCCCCCAAAGAGAAAAAACAGTGGCCCTCCGTGATAGTCTCACGTCACGTACCCTATCCTCCATGATAAGGTCCACGTCATGCTAAAGGAAAAATTTATGGAGTCCAATTCCAGTAAGCCCCTGTGATAACCCTGTGCCATGATGCCTATTATGGAGAGCAAACTCCATGACACGGAGGCCATTTATTTTTGGGTTCTTATTTTAATAGTAGGCTGGGTTTTACCTGAACCCACCCATTATAAACCGAATTCCCTTTTTAAATTGCTAAATTACCACATATCCCCTCCTAATTTCAACCTAACGTGCCACCTCCTTTAATTTCTCTCAAATCTCTAAAGCCCCAAAGCGTGTCATGCCGACAAATTTCATTTCCCCTCTTCTTCGTATTATTACCTCAGGTAAGTGTGCAAAATTCTTACTTTTTTATTACTCATATATAATGGTTAAAGACTCACACTTTAAATGAATAATGATATTATTAGCATATTGGTGAGCTGATTAATGGGGGCATACTACTTTAACTCAATTTTTTTAGGATTGCATCCCCTAAACCGTGACATTGATTTGTACACGACTACACTTTGGTGCTTTTCCCTTTGGATTGTGATTTTAGATTTTGATTATGTGTGTGTGTGTACGTTGAGTTATGATACTGGAGTGATTCCCATTTCATTTGTTACTAAAGTTAGACGTGGTAATTACGTGGTGATTGTGTGAGATGTCTACTGCTAATGTGAGTTATGAGTTGAAATTCTTAGTGCATAAAGTCATGGGTAATTAGTTAATCACTGTAATATACGACTTTATATGTGTTACTCAATTCTCATTTGTTTGACTGTGCAACTCACATGTACTTTTAATTCTTAGTTGAACCTTTGCTTGTTGAGTAAAATGGATTAGTTCATTGTGAATGCTTGCATTTGCTTTCTATAACTAAAATAAGTCATGGACTTTATGTGGAGATAAGGGCCACTTAGTATTTAGGTAATGTTTTGCCAAACCTTTCAGCTGGTGAAAGGTGAAAAAGGGAAGTCTGAGTACCTTATGTTCACATTACATGTACTACGTTCACACCTAAAGTGTAGGGTGGCACCAAATCTACACACACATATGATTTTAACTAATCTAACCTTATACCACTTAACATATGGTTTGAAGATTTTGCTGTGGTGCATAAGAGTATAGGCTTATGCTAGCAGCTGTGAATAATCTAGCGTTAACTTGTTAAGTTAAGATAAACCTAACAAGGTAGCTATGGTATGTTTAAACAATGTATTATTCATGAGCAGTTGAGTGTGATGTCCACATGCACATATGTAAATCTACAATGTTTATGAGCTGTTTTACATATGTGCTTTATCTTAGATTACAATGTTACTATGATTACAAGATGAAATTAAAAGAAAATATTGATTTGATAATATTGTGCGGATGAAATCCTGTGTATGTCAAATATGATATATGCTTGAAGTCTGAGTAAAAGAACATACAAATGGGTTACTATGGTTGTTTAGGTGCTGTGAACATGCGATGTTATTGAGAAGAAAATGGGAGGTATAAGTTCTCTATACTAATATCCTATACACCTATGCTAGCAACTAAGTGTGGGGTGGCCTTAAAACCCTTCCACAGTTAGTGTTTGCTAGATAAAAAGGATGCCCTGCCTAACTTGTTTGCTGCATTATTTTGACTAAAAGGTACTATTGTCTGGTGACAATAAATAGGAAAGGATATTGATGGAACATCTAAGCCTTCCAAAATAATAAACTAACCATCTGGACGGGTGCCAAGAGTTCTTGCTGTACTACATTAGCAGATATATAGATATAGGACCAGATAGGTAGAGATGGCTGGCAAAAAATGGTATTTGAATCACAATAAGAAGAAGTACGCCTCAGATGAGTTCATCAAATGGGAAATCTTACTAGGGGAGTACCCCAACATGGTAAGAAGTGAAACACCTAGGCTTTGAACCATGAGAAAATCACTTCTTTTGAAGTCACTGGACTAGGTATGACTTAGGGTACTCGTCATACCCATGGATACAAATTGGTGACCACCACTCATATCCTAGGTAGTGTAATAGGGGTTACTCACTGTACTAGGTATGAGTTAGCCTCCCCTCAATCATATATTAGGGTACGAGTCATACCAAACCTAGTTGTATAGAGTATTGCCTTGAACTTGAGTGGGCTGTTTTGGTACAATATAGGGGTACGATTTAGGGTATAAGTCATACCATTTGGTTCGATTCAAGGGTGTGTATTCATACCCTGACTAATGTATGAGTCCTATGTAAATCCTTGGGTACAATATAGGGTACTACTTATACCCTAGGGTACGGTTGACTCAAGTGAGTCGTACCCACCTAGAAGGTCACTTTTCAACTTTAAGTTGGGGGCTTATTAGTCATTTCCTACCCCAAAATCCTAAAGTACCCTCTCTATATAAGTGTGTGCAGCCTCCTAAAACACATTTTTGAGTGGATCAAACATCCTAAATACTCTCTCAAACACATCTTTGAAGATTTGGAGAATAGGGTATCAAGGGTGGTCATCTAAAGGCAAAGAGGAGTCAAATTTCTTAGTGAATCATCTTGTTTAAGGCATATAAATCCATCCCTAGTTAAATAACTCAAAAACCATGTATTTTACACATGTATAAATAATTGAAAATGGTGATTTTGAACTCAAATGTAAGGGTTTTATTGTCTAATGATGAATAATGTTGGTTCTTACTTAGACTTATGTTTATATATATTATTGGTGATGATTTGCACATGTGGGTATTTTTTGTATGTGATTTAAGAAATGAGCCATAAGTAACCCTAATAATAATGAATTCTTCCATGAATTTAGCCTTGATAAAGGTATGCACACAAGGTGTTTGTAAAAATGTCTAGGTAAAATGTCTAGTTAGATGTTGACAATGTTTTGAACTAGGGTAATGTCCTAATGAGTATGGATGGTTGATAAGTGGTGTTGTAATGATATTTCTAGCCATGTAATTTGCTAATTTATACCTTATTGGTTTGATGGCTAATGAGGAGTTAAAGTACCTAACATGAAATTTAATTGTATTGAACTAAAAGGTGGTATGAGATTGCTAATAAGGAATAAATGGCGTGTAAGGGTTTTGATGACCATAAATTAAATTGAATGATGATTTGAATTTAGGCATTGGCCTAATGAAATTTTTGAATCACAAATGACCATAAAAGTCATGTGTGGTGTGGAATCGGTTAAATAGGTCAAAGTCCCAAAGTGTTGAATTGGTTAAATGAGTTAGTGTCCTTAAGTTTTGAAATGAATGAATGAAGAGGTATGGACAAAGGATTAGAGTCCCAATATCGACTAATGATAGTCGCTATAGATTGAGGTTAGAGTCCCTTGCCTACCAATGCTGCTTGAGTTTAGAGTCCCTTGCCTAATAAAAATACAAGAGGTTAGAGTCTTTTTCCTAGTAAAAACACAAGAGGATAGAGTACCTTGCCTAATGAAAATGCAAGAGGTTAGAGTCCTTTTCTTGAATATGCCGACTTGGGGTTAGAGTCTCCTATCTAATATGGCTTGAGGTTAGAGTCCCTTGCCTAAATGAAATGGATCGTGGTTAGAGTTCCTTACTAAATAAATATGCATATGTGGTTAAAGCCCCTCGATTAATGAATATGTATGTGTGGTTAAAGTACCTCGACTAACAAAAAATGTATGAACCTATAAGTACGAAAGATTGGAGTTCTCCACCATATTCCATGTGAATAGTACGTTGAGAGATTTGGTAAGACTTTTTTCCTTATGACACATTGTGAATATGTTATATATAATAACCTGCTCATATGATTATGTATATAAATGTGGTTGAACATGACATAATGACTTGGCTTTAATTGATTATGATATTTTATCATCATCCTTGAGTTACATGCTAGTGCTCCAACTGCTAACCGTATCCGAATGCTATGTCCCCATATGACATAGGGACCAGAGCATCTTCTTCTCTTTTTTCCCAGTGGTAGGTGTTCGAGCAAACCGCGTGATTGACATTGAAGTGGTGAGCTTCCATACTTTGGGATTTACACATTTCATAGTCTTTAGCTTATATAGACTTTGGATTTATGTAGAGGTATATTGAACTACTATGGACTTGGGTATATTGGTTAAAATGTTGACATTTATGAAATGTTAGATATTGTCTAAGTATGACTATTTGTCTTAATTTCTGCTACCTTGATATATGTTTGGTGCTTATCCGACCCTTGTGTTTTGGTATGATAATTGGGTTGGGTTAACAGGGCGATCTCCCGTTCAAGTTAGGCTTGAGATACCCCTACGACGTGGCCCAATTTCAAGGCATGTCAAGTTGGTATCACAGCATAGGTTCATGGTCAGTTGGGTGTCCACAATGCTGTATCAAGTAGATTATCTTTTATAGGTATTAAGCATGCCATATTTATAAGAGAGGGGCTATAAGACATTTATGAATATTTCTTTTTCTTATGTTTCAATCTCAAGCTATATTGTCTAAGGTCTTGTATTCTTGTAATTTCTATTTGCTTACCTTTCAGATCATGCCTCCAAGGAGATTTGACACTTAGGAAAACACCTTGGCCCCGACTGAGTGCCCTACGGATGGAGTTCATCTAACTTCTGGGGTCCAAACCCGGGCTAGAGCTGAGATATTTAACCATCCTCATGGGGTTCCACCTATCCCCACCCACCCCACTATGAAAGTGACCTTCTCCCTCAGTTACCTCAAAAAAATCCTACTAATGCAGTGTTTCATCATTTATCAACCGCTTGACTCAAGTGGTAGCCTCTCAATTAGAGCGTGGTGCTCCGGCTACCATTTTTTCTAAGGCCAAAAAAGTTGGCCAATTCATAAGGTTGAACCCTCCTATGTTCACGGGTATGAAGTTTGAGCAGGATCCTCAAGGCTTCATTGATGAAATGGAATTTTTTTTCAAATTATGCATGATTCAGAGATTGAGGCCTTTGAGTTTGCTTCCTACTAATTAAAGGATGCAACGTACCAATGGTACAAATGGTGGGATTGTCTAGGTGTGTAGATGCTAGTCCTGCCATATGGAAGGATTTCTCTGAGATCTTCTTAGACCGCTTCTTTCCTCATTAGTTGAGGGAAATAAAAGTGGAAGAATTTGTGAAATTGAAGAAAGGGAGGATGTCTGTTCTGGAATATGCCTCGAAATTCCATCAATTATCAAGTATGCTTCTGAGATGGTTTCTATCATGAGGGTTAGGATGTGTAAGTTTGTCTTGAGATTTTCCTACGAGTTGGTCCTTGAAAGAAAGGCGACTTTGTTCATAAAAAATATTGACTTCTTTAGGTCGATCATGTATATGCAACAAGTGGAAGAAGAAAAAAATAAGCAAGTTGAGTTTAGTGAAAGACAAGGAAAGAAGTTTAGAAATTTCGAGTATTATGCTAGAGATGGGGTTAAGTGGCCAAGGAAGAAATGGGGTAGTTCAAGTTCTTTCTCCTCATCTAGTGTTCCTTACCCGAAGTCGCTGGGTGGTCGCCAGTCTCAGTTTAGTGGTGGCTTTCGGGCATCGGATGCCCAATATCAGTTTGGCAGAGTTTAGTCAGCTCTATCCTACACATTTTGTAGATTATGTGGTCAGCCTTATTATGGTCAATGTTAGAAGGGTCAGAACAAATATTTTAGATGTGGTCAAATTAGGCACATACAATGAGATTTTCCTTCTCTAGCGGCTTCTTAGGCCAATAGGCCCTCTATCACTACTTCATCTACTTTTGCGCTGAAGGGTGTTGTTTCTGCTTCGGCTCCTATTTCTGGCACCAGTGCTTGCTGAAACTATTTGTATGCACTTGCTACCAGCCAGGATCTAAGGCGTCTCCCGATGTTGTCACGGGTATGTTGAAACTTTTCTCCTGTGATGTATATTATTTGCTTGATCCCGGGTCTGCCTTATCTTATGTGACCTCGTTTATGGCTGTGCATCTTGGTTTTGGTCCTAAGAGTCTGTTAGTTCTTTTTTCTATTTCTACCTTGGTAGGAGACTCGATGGTTGTTAAGAGGGTCTATAGTGGATGTGAGGTATCTGTTAGTGGTAGACAAACTTTTGTAGACTTGATAGAGTTGGACATGGTCCATTTTGATGTCATTCTAAGGATGGATCAGTTCCATTTATGTTATGCTTTCTTAGATTGTCAGACCCATTGGGTTATGTTTAAATTCCCTAATGAGTCGATCTTCAGCACCTAAGGGGAAGTTCATTTCGTATCTTAAAGCACAAAAGTTAATCTCAAAGGGGTGTTTGTATCATTTGATCTGAGTTAAAGATACTAACTCGGAGAGTACTTCCCTAGAATTCATTCTCATGGTTAATAAGTTTCTCGAGGTTTTCCCCAACGATCTTTCTGGTATTTCTCCTAATAGGGAAATTGATTTTGGGATTGATCTTATTTTGGACACTCGTCTGATTTCCATCCCTCCTTATAGAATACCTCTAACAGAGCTAAAAGAACTTAAGGAGCAATTGAAAGACCTATTAGATAAAGGTTTTATCCATCCTAGTGTCACCTTGGGGTGATCCCGTGTTGTTTATGCAGAAGAAGGATGGTTCCCTTTGTATGTCCATCGATTATCGTCAATTAATCAAGGTGACCATAAAGAATGAGTATCCTCTTTCTAGAATTGATTATTTGATTGATTAACTTCAAAGTGCAAAGTGTTTCTCTATGATTGATCTTAGATCGGGTTATCATCAACTCAAGATTAGCGAAGTGGATATCCCTAAAATCGCCTTTCAAACCCGATATGGTCACTATGAGTTTCTAGTCATGTCCTTTGGGTTGAACAATGCCCCGACAACATTCATGGATTTGATGAATATGGTCTTTCATCTATTCTTGGACTTATTTTTCATTGTCTTCATCGATGATATTTTGGTCTATTCTAAAAGTAAGGCAAATCATGTTGATCACTTCCATGCCATATTACGAACTTTGAAGGATCATAATTTGTATACCATGTTCTCTAAGTGCTACTTTTGGTTGAAAGTGTTATCTTTAGTGAAGGGATTATAGCTGATCCTCAAAAGGTTGTGGTGGTCAAGAAGAGGCCTAGACCTGCGAATCCAACTGATATTCATAGCTTTTTAGGTCTAGCTGGCAACTATAGGAGGTTTTTGGAGAGTTTTTGACCATATCTTCCCATTGACTAAACTGACCCAAAATAAGTTCAAGTTCTTATGGTTGGGTGCGTGTGAGGGTAGTTTCGAGAAGTTGAAAGATAAATTGACTTCGGCATTGGTTTTGACCTTGCTCGAGGGTAGTGATGGTTTTGTATTTTATTGTGATGCTTCACGTATTGGGATTGGTTGTGTGTTGATGAAACATGGTAGGGTGTATTCTATTCTTCTAGGCAATTAAAATTTCATGAGAAGAACTACCCTACTCATGACTTAGAATTGTTAGCCGTGGTTTTTTCTTTGAAGATTTGATGACATTATCTCTATGGAGTTAATGTTGACATCTTTTTCGGTCATAAGAGTCTTCAGTACGTGTTTACTCAAAATGAGTTGAAACTTCAACAGTGGAGGTGGCTTGAGTTGTTGAAAAACTATGATATGAGTCTTCATTACCATCTGGGTAAAGCCAATGTAGTCGCCGATGCTCTTAGTAGATTGTCTTTGGGAAGCTTAGCCCATGTGGGTGAGGATAAGTGGGAATTGGTGAAGGACATTCACTGTTTGGCTAATCCTAGAGTTCTTCTTGCGGACTTCGAGGATGGTGGTGTATTTGTGCATTTGGTATCTTAATCCTCTCTTATTGCTAAGGTAAAGAAAAAGCAAGTGTTGGATCCCGATTTGATAAAGATCAAGGGTAATGTGGGTAAATACAAGGTTGATGACTTTGTGATTGGTGGTGATAATATCTTGAGGTATCAAGGTAGGATATGTATTTCCATTATCAATAGATTGAGGGAAAGGATTGTGGTCGAGGCTCATGAATCTCGGTATGCTTTACATCTCAGTTCTATGAAGATGTATCACGATCTTAGAGAGTTTTTTTAGTAGGGTAATATGAAGTGAGATGTGGCTAGATAGGTTGCTAAGAGTATAGTGTGTTAATAAGTGAAAGTTGAACACATGAGGCCCGGAGGCTTGTACCATGAGATTGCCTTTCCCGAGTGGAAGTGGGAGGTGATTAGTATGGATTTAGTTTCTGGTCTTCCCCGATCTCAAAATCAATGTGATTCTATTCGGGTCATTGTTGATAGGATGACCAAGTCGGCTCATTTCTTTCCCATGAGGACTAATTTTTTGGTGGAGGATTATGTTAAGCTGTATCTTATAGAGATTGTGAAATTTCATGGTGCTCCAGTTTTTATTACCTTAGATCGTGGTGCTCCATTTTCATCTCACTTTTGGAAGTTTTTCCAAAAGAGTTTAGGGACTATGGTGTGCCTTAGTACCACTTTCCACCTGTAAATGGATGGGAAAGCGGAGAGGACAATCCAAACATTGGAGGATATGTTGCGTGCTTGTGTGGTTGATTATGGTGGTAATTGGTACGACCATTAGCCTTTGATAGAATTTACCTATAAAAATAGTTACCACTCTAGCATTGGTATGGCGCCTTTTGAGGCATTGTATGGTAGGAGATGTCATTCTCCTATTGGGCAGTACGAAGTTGGTCAGGGTAAGTTACTTGGCCCTGATTTAGTTCACCAAGCCTTAGAGAAGGTGAAGGTGATTCTTGATAGGTTGAAAACCTCTCAAAGTTGCCAAAAGTCCTATGCGAATGTGAGAAGTAGGTATTTGGAGTTAAGTATTAGTGATTGGGTATTCTTGAAAGTATCTCCCATGAAGGGAGTAATGCGACTTAGTAAGAAGGGGAAACTTAGTCCGCGACATGTTGGTCCCTACTTGATTTTGAAAAGGGTTGGCAATGTTGCCTATGAGTTGGAGTTACCTTCTAGTTTGAACTCCATTCACCCGGTTATCCATTTCTCTATGTTGCAAAAATGTGTGGGTGATCTTTCGTTGATTATTCTCTTGGAGGGTGTTGGTATTTCAGACTCCTTTTCCTATGAGGAAATCCTGGTGTGGATCTTAGATCATAAAGTTCTCCGATTGTAAGCAAAAGAAGTGGCTTCGGTGAAGGTTTTATGGAGGAACCAAAAGTCCAAGGAAGATACTTGGGAGGTGGAGGAGGACATGAAGTCCAAGTATCCACATTTGTTTGCCATTTTGGAGACTCGTGAATGAGGTATGTGTTAATCTTTTTGCCTTGAATTATGTCTTTGTTATACAATGGGTTGGAGTCCCTAAACTTTGCATTATGAAAGTATGATAATGAACGATGGGTTAAATTACTTAAGTTTTGAATTGAACAAGTGTCTATGATAAGTAACTGGTTTGAGTCCCATAGCCGATGAAATGAATGGATGATTGATAACGATTGTGATGTGCGTTATATCTTTGTTGTGTGCCTTTTTTCTAATTGTTAAAGGGTTTTTTGATGTATATTAACTCGTGTTTATGCTTGCCTTACTCATTATTCGAGGATGAATGACCCAATCAGGGGAGAATTGAAACACGTAGGCCTTAAACCATGAGAAAATCTACTCATTTGAAGTCACTGGACTAGGTACGACCTAGGGTACTAGTCGTACCCCATGGATATGACTTGGTGACCCCCACTCGTACCTTAGGCATTGTGGTGGGGGTTACTCACTATCTTAGGCATGAGTTAGCCTCCCCTCAATCGTACATTAGGGTACGAGTCATACCAAACCTAGTCTTATAGAGTGTTTCCTTGAACTTGAGTGGGCTATTTTTGGTATGAGATAGGGGCACGGTTTAGGGTACAAGTCGTACCCTTTGGATATGAGTCAAGGGTGTGTAGTCGTACCCTGACCAGTGTATTAGTCCTAGGTAAATCCTAGGGGATGATTTAGGGTACCACTCGTACCCTAGGGTATGGTTGACTCAAGTGAGTCGTACCAACCTAGAAAACTACTTTTCAGCTTTTAAGTTGGGGGCTTATTAGTCATTTACTACCCCAAAACCCTAAAGTCCCCTCACTATATAAGTGTTTGTGGCCTCCTAAGACACTTTTGTTTGTGGATCAAATATCCTAAATACTTTCTCAAATACATCTTTGAAGATTTGGAGGCTAGGGTTTTAAAGATGGTCATGCAGTGGCAAAGAGTAGTCAAATTTCTGGGTGGATCATTTTGTTTAAGGAATGTAACTCTATGCATTGTTAAATAACCCAAAAACCATGTATTTTACAAATGGATTAATAATTGAAAATGGTGATGGTGAACTCAAATGATAAGGGTTTTGTTGTCTAATGATGAATAATGTTGGTTCTTGCTTAGACTTGTGTTTATATATGTTATTGGTGATGATTTGCATATGTGGGTTCTTGTTGTATTTGAATTAACAAATGTGCCTTGAGTGACCCTAATAATAATAAATTCTTCCATGAATTTAGACATGATAAAGGTATGCACACTAGGTATTTGTGAAAATGTCTAGTCACATATTGATAATGTGTTGAACTAAGGCAATGGCCCAAAGAGTATGAATGGTTGATAAGTGGTGTTGTAATGATATTTTTGGCCATGTAGTTTACTAATTTGTGACCTTGTTAGTTTGATGTCTAAAGAAGGGTTAAAGTCCCTAATATGAAATTAAATTGTGTTGAACTAAAAGGTGGTATGGGGTTGCTAATGAGGAATGAATGGATTGTAAGGGTTTTGATGACCATAAATCGAATTGAATTAAGGCATTGGCCGAATGAAATGTTTGAATGACAAATGACTATAAAAGTCATATGTGGTGTGGAATTGGTTTAATAGGTCAAAGTCCCAAACTGTTGAATTGGTTAAACGGGTTAGATTCCCTAAGTGTTGAAATGAATGAATGTTGAGGTATGGACAAAGGATTAGAGTCTCAATGTCGACTAATGATAGTCGTGATGGCTTGAGGTTAGAGTATCTTGCCTACCAATACGACTTGAGGTTAGAGTCCCTTGACTAATAAAAATGCAAGAGGTTAGAGTCCCTTGACTAATGAAAATGCAAGAGGTTAGAGTCCCTTGCCTAATGAAAACACAAGAGGTTAGAGTCTATTGCCTAATGAACACTCAAAAGGTTAGAGTCCCTTGCTTGAATATGCCGGCTTGGGTTAGAGTCTCCTATCTAATATGGGTAGAGGTTAGAGTCCCTTGCCTAAATGAAATGGCCCATGGTTAGAGTCCCTTGCCAAATGAATATGTGTATGTGGTTAAAGTACCTCGATTACTGAATGTGTATGTATGGTTAAAGTCCCTTGACTAATAAGAAATGTGTGAGCCTATAAGTTCGAAATATTGGAGTTCTCCATCGCATGGCATGTGAATAAGTATGTTGAGAGTGTTTCTAAGACTTGTTTCCTTATGACACATTGTGAATATGTTATATATAATAACCTGCTTGTATGATTATGTATATATATGTGGTTTAACATGATATAGTGACTTGGATTAAATTGATTCTGTTATTTAATCCTCATCTTTGAGTTATATGCTAGCGCTCTAATCGCTAACCATTTGCGGATGCTATGTCCCCATGCGACATAGGGACCAGATCATCTTCTTCTCTTCCTGCATAGTGACAGGTGTTTGAGCGGATCATGTGATTGACGTTGAAGTGGTGAGCTTCCATACTTTAGAAGTCACACATTTCATAGTCTTTAGCTTATTATTATAGACTTGTCTTGGATTTGGTTTTTGGGCTATGGTCAGGGTTATGTCCCGTCATATACTTATATAGACTTCGGATTTATGTAGAGGCATTGTGAACGACTGTGGACTTATGTGTGTTGGTTACAATGTTGACATTTATGAAATGTTAGATATTGTCTAAGTATTGACTATTAGTCTTAATTTCTGCTACCTTGATATATATTTGGAGTTTATCTGACACTTGTGGTTTGGTATGATGATTGGGTTGGGTTAATGGGGCAATCTATGGTCCAAGTTGGGCTCGAGATACCCATATGACATAGTCCAATTTTGGGGCATGTCAAGAAGACTGAAGAATTTGCATATGAATTTTATCTTTTAGCAGCCCATGGAGTGTAACTCGCACCTCATCAGAGAATTTTATGCTAATTGGGCTCCGAGGGATCCCAATTTTGAAGTGAAAATCCTTGGACATGTAGTGACTTTCTCATCCCATGTTTTGAATAAAGTTCTAGGTATCCCCGAGGTAGATGCAGTCCCTCTGAGTCAGCTGAACAATACCTTGCCATACGTAGTTATTAGATATCTGTTTTGCAGAAACATGCCTACAGCTAGATGGGTTTGTTACAGAGAGGGTGGCCTTCACCTGAAATTCCTGTTTGCTCAAATGAATAGGGAGGCACATATGTGGTTGAAGTTATTTATCATTGCCTCATTTCGGGAAAGCACATAAAAATATTACTCATGATAGGGCCTTTATGTTTTATGCGAGATGATATTGATATCAATATGGGTTCTGTTATCCTACATGCAATGAAGAAGGTGCGCTACCATCAGGGGCACAAATATGGTTTTGATGGGTTGGTGACCAGGTTTCTGAGGGGTTAGGAGATTGAGGAGGAGGGCTAGATTACATGCCAGTATTGAATACGCACCCTATAAATGTGACCAATACTAAAGGACTAGATATTTCTTATGGGCTAGTGCTTACTATTCCCAAGCGTTAGCCTTGTAAGATGAGATCACAACCCGTATATATAGGCTACAGATGCTCCAGCTGAGAGTAGAGGGTAGACCAGCTATAGGGAAGGAGATTCATGTGGTAGTGCTGGACTACCCACTTGGTCATCATGCTCAAAAATTGTTGAGGATAGTCCCAAACTTTATAGATCCTATTGATGATAATGCGTCCATAGATGAGGAGCAATAGTTGAGAGATTTATATATAGAGTAAGAAGCGGAGGGGGGAGTGGACCCAGATTTAAAAGTTGAGGCATACGGTCCATGTGTCGATGATGCCATGGATGATGCTTGATCAGGGAGTGATACACTACGTTATTACTTAGTTATGTTTGCAAGCACATAGGACAATGCTACATTTTAAGTGTGGGTGGTGCTTCTTATTCTTCGCACCTTTTATTTGCTTGTGGATTGTTATTTTATTGTTGATGTCAATGTGGCTTTGATTGACATTCTAACTATTCGATCTGTAATAGTTAGTAATTATGATATTTCTGACTTGGTAATTCGTAGTGATTTCTCTAGTTTTCTTGTTCATTACTTTTAGTTTGAATTTTTTTTAGTTCGTATTTGCTTATCTATGTTTTATTCTATTTTAGAAATAAATTTTTGGCCCTTAAGGTAACTTTAATAAATTGTCATAGTTAGATATTAAGGATGGTTCTATACGTATGTGTATTTGTTATAGGCAGTTGAACAAGGCAACAGTTAAGAACAAGTATCTTTTTTTTGCATTGATAATCTTTTTGACCATCTTCAGAGTGCTTCGGTATTCGCTAAGATTGATTTTAGATTCGGCTATCACCAGTTGAACATTAGAGCTTTAGATATTCGAAAGATGGAATTTTGGACTCAAGATGGTCATTATGAGTTCTTGGTCATGTCTTTTGGATTGAATGATGCCCTTATAACGTTCATGGAGTTGATGAACTAGGTATTTTGACTATATCTCAACTCCTTTGTGATTATATTTATAAATGACATTTTGGTTTATTCTAAGAATGAGGTTAACTATGTAGAACATTTGAGGATTGTACTTTAGAGGTTGCGTGATGAGAATTTATACGTTAAGTTTTCTAGTGTGTGCAGTTGTATTGGATTTTATCGCTTTCTTAGGTTAAGTGGTAACCAAGGATGGTATTATAGTTGATCCTTCCATGATTGTGGTGATTCATGATTGGTCTAGACCTACTTTTCCTATCGATATTCAGACTTTTATTGGTTTGGTGGGTTATTATCAATGTTTTCTAGAGGGTTTATCATCTATTACGCCTACTTTAACCAAGTTGACTCAGACAAAGGTATTTTTCAGTTGTCAGATGTATGTGAGAGGAGCTTCTAAAAGCTTAAAGAGTTGTTGACTTCATCTCCTATTATAACTCTTCCTAATAAGGGTGTGGGCTTTATCATGTTTTGTGATACTTTTGGTATTGGTTTGGGCGCGGTATTGATGTAGAAGGGTAAGGTGATTTCTTATATCTCTCATCAGTTGAAGCCTCATGAGAGAAATTACTCTACCCATGATTTGGAGTTGGAAGCCATAGTGTTTGTGTTGAAGTTGGGGTGTCTTTACTTGTATGGAGTTCCTTGTGAGATCTTATCGGACCATCGTATCCTTTGGTACTTTTTCATTCAGCGAGATCTTAATATGAGGTAGCGACATTGGTTTGAGTTGCTTAAGGATTATGACATCACTATTTTGTATCATTTGGGCAAGGCTAATGTGGTTGTGGATGTCTTAATTCAGAAGTCAACTAGTAGGGGGTGTTTGTCTTATCTCTTGATCCAGGAGTGGCCTCTAGCCTTAGAGGTTCAGTCCTTAGATAACCAGATGGTTTGGCTTGATATTTCAACACCCGGGTATGTTTTAGCTTTTATTGATGCTAGATCTTCCTTGATGGAACAAATTAGAGCTCACTAGTTTGATGATGATAAATTGAAGGTGATTCAAGATAAGGTATTGAGAGGCAAGGCTAATGTAGCATCTCTTAATTTTGATGGAGTTTTGAGAATTAGGGGCCAAGTCTATGTATCGCGAGTTAGTAGATGAGTGAGGTTGATTTTGGAGGAGGCACATTGTGCTAGATATTCTATCCATCTGGGTGTGACTAGAATGTATTGTGACTTGAGGCACATTTAATGGTGGGGTTGTATGAATAAGGATATGGTGGATTTTGTAGCTCGTTTCTTGTTTTGTCAATAGGTGAAGGCTGGTCATCAAAGACGGGGTGGATTACTTCAGCTATTACCTATTTCTGAGTGATAGCGAGAACATATCTCTATGGAGTTCTTGAGTGAGTTTCCCCATACATATCGTTGTTCTGACAATATTTTGGTCATCGTGGATTTGTTGATCAAATCAACCCATTTCATACCTATGCATATTTCCTTCAGTGCCGAGAGGTTGGTCCATTTCTATATTCGTGAGATTGTTCGTCTCTATGTAGTACCCATGTCTATTATCTCAGACAGAGGCTCTGCGACCACTTCTAGCTTCTGTCAGATTTTTTAGGAGGAGTTGGGTACTTAGGTTGACCTTAGCACAACCTTCCACCACCAGAACGACAGTTAGTTAGATCAGACTATTGAGGTTTTAGAGGATATGCTCTACGCTTGTGTTATGGACTTCAGAGGTCAATGGGAGCAACATTTGTGTAAGACCTCTTAAAAATCTTGAATATTTTATTTTTAACCCGTATACATGTGCAATGTTAATTTTTGACTTGAATTATGTTTAGGGATGTTAAAACGGTGTTTGGGGTAGTTTTGGATTCTTCAAAAGGGGTTTGGGGTCATTTTGGGACCCCGAGGTAGTGAGGGTCCGTGATAAGGCCATGTCATGGAGGTTAATCTTCACGATATTGGTGTAGCACAGGGGCTACCCTCCACCCACTTTATAATCTTGTTTTGAATATGGACAAATTGCAAGGCTTAAGTTGCTTTTGAACTCAATGCATTGCATTAATGGATAAATGGATATAAAAATGGATTTGGATGGCCTTGGTGGCTATGATTTGGATTTTAAATGGAACTTGGTAGTCAGTGTGGTTATGTGGATTGGCTTGGCATGTTTAATTTAGCTTACAAACATATTAGTATGAAAATACCAAGTAGTAAATGACTAAATGAATGACTCCTGGGTTAATGGTTGGAATTATGTGCAAAGTGATATTAATTTGGGCTTAAAGGGGGTTGTGTAGCTCACCGTAAAGGTGTAAGTATCGAGGGACAAACACTGGAAACTATGTTTGCCAGCGTGGGTGGTCTATATGACCATGTGGTTGATACACACTTGATATATATTTATATATTTGGGATGGCTATTGCCCATGGTGGCTTTAGTTTTCCCTCGGTTCGTGCATCTAACATGCACTGGCCCTTTCAACAAGGGATGCTGAACCCATATAGCCCATGGGTGCCTTTAGAATGGATCAAGCTACACAGTCTTGGTTATTAATTTTAAACTCTCATGTTCATGACCTTTTACCCTATCCCGGCATCCTATATATGTATATATGTCTATATGTATATATGTATATATGTATATATGTATATATGTATATATGTATATATGTATATATGTATATATGTTAATATGTATATATGTATATAGGTATATGTGTATGTCTGGATGTGGTTTTGACTGATTTTGGACATGGCATTATGTTATCACTTTCCCTAAGTTACACGCTTGTGCTTATCCTACTGACCATCCTAGGACACTACATCATTTCATGATATAGGGTCCAAAGACTTTTCTATTACTTTTGTGCAGCGTTAAGTGGTTGAATACGTCTGTTGAGTAGCCGTAAAGTGGCGATCCTTCATCTTTCGGAAGGCTTTGTCATTTCATCATTCTCCCTTTATTTTCATAGTACTTTGGATTCTTTTGGTCATAGATGGGGTCATGTCCTGACTTCTTTGATATTTTCGATTTTAGAGGCTTTCGTGGACAAGTGTGGGTTGGTTATTAATTGACTCTTAGTTTTCATTTGACATAACTATTCATCTTTATATTACTGTTTGATTAGATTTTGCTTTATCTTTATTGTTGTTATTATGCTCTCAAGGTTTGGTTAAACGGGGTGGTCTCCGATCCATGGTGAGCTTGTGATACCCGTCACTGTTAGGACCTGGTTCGAGACCTGACAATTTGGGTTTGCCAGAGTTTTCTTATAAAAATAGCTACCATTCGAGTATTGATATTGCACTATTTGAGGCATTTTATGGTAGGGTTTTCGATCTTCTATTAGTTGGTTTGAAACTTCAGAGGTTAGATCCTATGGTACTGACTTTCTTTACGAGTCTTTGGACAGGGTTCAGGCAATTTTGGAAAGGCTTCAGGCAATCCAAAGTAGGCAAAAGAGGTATACAGACCATAGGCTTCGTGCCTTGATATTTGGGATTGGTGATTGAATCGTTCTTTATGTGTTGCCCATAGAGAGAGTGATGAGATTTGGGAAGAGGGGAAAGTTTAGCAAGATGTACATTGGACCATTTGATATTCCTTGGACTTTTAGGGAGGTTGCTTATTAGATGACCTCATCCCCATACTTTTCAGTCGTTCATCTAGTTTTTCATGTTTCTATACTCCAACATTATAATCCAGGTGAGTCTCTTGTATTTTGTTAGGATTTGGTCTACTGGGATGAGAGATTGACCTTTGTTGAGGTAGTGTCCTGTAACACACCGCATTTTTTAGCTAGACTTTGAATTGTCATTCCTATGTGTGTAAAATCTAATCCCATGATTTGAATTTGAATACATGTGTCATCATCATTATTTTAGTGAGAAGAGTGCTTATTAGGTGAATAATGTTTATAGGAATCACTTAGAGCAAAGTTGAGCTAAGATCTTTGCTTCGACCAAATTTTTGTATTCAATTCTACAATGGTCAACTTTTAACGTGTATAACTTTTTACATATGTGCACTTTTTTTGCTCAAAATCCACCAAATGATAGATGACTGAGTTAACTTTCCAATGATACCAATTTCGCCTTAATCCGATACCGAAGCAAAAAGTTATGATCATTTTTGTGAGAGACATTAAGGGGTCGTGATAGCCCCATGCCGCGAGGGCTTCTTAACCCAACTAGGGGTCGCAGCACTAGGTCTATTTCCACTGGAAAAAGAGGCCAAGGGTAGTTGGATCCTTTTCCCTCAACCCAAGTTGTTCAAAGCACGATTTGGGACATTCAAGAGGGCATTATTTGCTTATCTTCCTCAAAATTACTCTCTAGAAACCCTCCCCCTTTCCCTAAGAACAAATTTCAAGCTTTTCCTCTAAAAAAGATAAGGATTTAAGTCCTGTTTTCAAGATTTATTCAAGAATTCGTTCAATTAAGGTATGCGGGGTTTATGAACAAGGATATTCTTTCATCCTTATGCCCAAAACTTGTTTTAAAGTTAAAATTATATGATTTGCAATTAAGGTTCATGCCCACATTATTTTGTTTTGACTTTATGGAATCACTATGAGATTGAAGTATTAAAGTGCATACTCATTATCATCTAATTATGTTTTGACTTATAGAATTCCCTATTATAATTCGAATTACTGTGAGTTTGATTTGAAGCATTGTTTAAAGAGTTCTAATTGAGTTTTAAGCATGATATTGTTTTATAGTTTTCATGAAAGAAATTATAAGATTTAAGGCTTATGTTTAAGCACTAAGTTTACAAGAAAGGTTTGATCTTTCGATTCAAATGACAAAGCTTGAAATCCACAAGGTGTTTACTGTACTTATAATTTAAAGAAAAGAAAAACATAATTGGTTTCAAGTATACTAACCTTTATGCTATTTTAAGGTGGATTTCCTGAAGTATGAGCATATAAGTAATATGGGAGTAATATTTATCACCGATTTAGGTATGAGTTCGAGGTCACATGCCCCAGAACTACGTGCCATCGTGATCACTAAGTTAAGGTTCTATTTCGGTGGAAAGGGTAGAACAACTCTCCCCAACGTGGGTAAGATGTTGGACTCCATGGTAGCTCACATGGTTTATGTCGGTTAGAAAAGCCCCCATAAGAAAAAATAAAAGTAAAGCTTTTAGAACTAAGTGTTTTGGCTCAGAAAGTTTATTCTTATGCTTTATTACTCATGTTTATGATTTTGCAGTCTTTGTTTTATTTAAGCTCAAGGTGAGTCATTTACACTTAGTATATATTATTAAAAGTTTATCAAAATGACCAGTTATTATTTTATGTATGCTTTCACTCCCACAAACTCAGTACATTCCAGAGGTAATGACCCATATATATGTCTATGTGCTAATTGTTTTATAATGTAGGTTCTGGTGCTCAATTCCAGTAGCAAGATTGACTACGAGCATCACCACCTATATCCCGATTTTTGGTGAGTCTTCATAGTCTGAGGATCCAGTTTATTAGACTTTGATATTGATAAAGTGTTTAAGTTATTTGATTTCTGTTTGTGTTTGGGTTTGTTCCAGTGGCTCTCTAGTTAGAAGTAGAGGCTTGTCCGACTGTTTCTGTTTTAAATTTAAAAGTGTTTGCTTAAAGATTTACAAGTTAAAGACTTTCAGTTAAGATATTGATGATGATTATCATCAGATTTTATATATTAGTTTACTTTTCTCATGAGTTCCAAGTTAAGTAGGCTAAAAGGGTTAGCTTGGGACTATTCATAGTCTCGAGCACCGTTTGATGTCCAAGGGTACTTTGGGGCATTACATGTCCATTTTAGCAAGGATATAAGACAATTGCATTCCTGATATATTTTTGTAGTTAAGGTTCAGTTTAGACACCATCCTATTGAGTAGGATACTTAGGAGTTGGAGTCCGACAGGTGTAGTAGTTACCCTTAGTCATTTACCAATTCAAGTATTTCTTTTCATTTTAGTTATAGGATGAATTAGAGTTTTAGTTGTGGGTGTAATAATGACCTAAATTTGTGAATATCTATTTTTATGTGATTTGACTATTTTACCCTTCTCCGTAGTTGAAATATGTTAATTCTGGGGTTTAAGGATGGTTGGCATGATTCCCGATGCAATTCAAAATAATTTTATGCAAATTTGTAGTTTTTAGAGGCTTGGGAAACATCATAGTTGGATTTGGTCAATATTTTTTATTTTGAGTGTCAGATGACAAAACGAACTACTCAACAGATTGGAGGGTCAAATTTGGATTAGTAGCATGGTTGGTTTGGGTCTAAAACCTTTATATCTTATTTTGATCCATCATTTAATAAAGAGTGAAATGGATCCTGCGGGTCAATTTATTGAAATAAATCTTGTTTCCCAAAAATCAAACATCACCATTGAGTCTAAAACATTGCTATTAGTCTCATAGCACAGTTCGTTTGCATTTGCGATATTTTGAACGAATCCTAAGGGTCCGATCGGGAACTTGGCATTTTAGTCAAGTTGCTGATTGTGCTACTATCTAGTGCATCCGCTTAAGTGATGAAGGACCTCATAAGCAGTAGTTGCTTTATCATCCTGGCATCTCTTAAACGGCAACTGCTTTAGCGGTCTGGCGTCAATTAAGCAATGGCCATCCTAAGTGGCTTGGATGCTTTAGCAACCTTTTAGTAGCTTAAGCGGAGAATTCACTACTTAAGTGGTCATTGCTGGTACATAAACATGTTGGAACCCTTGGGGGTTGCACCACACAGTGAGGCACCAAGTCCCTCAAAGTCAGTCACAAGCAATAGTATAGTAAAGCAACTGTGAGGTGCTGTAAAGACAAAGGCAGTGTATGAAGGTAAGAACACAAGATTTTTACGTGGAAACCCAAGAAGGAAAAAGCCATAGCTTGCCATCACAAGAACTAAACAGTCCACTATAACCAACCTCTTGATTACAGACTCGACTGTGAACCTAACTCTAGGTTCCTTTCACTTTTAACAACTCTATCACAAGTTCATCTTGATAACTCTACCAAGGACCCTCTCCACTGACTAACCGTAAGTAGCTACAAGCTTAGGCAGCTCTACCTAAGAACTCTCTACTCAAAGAGAAAAACACTACTCTTATAGCTTGAGTAGTTCAGTTACAAATCAAAGCTCACTCAAGAACAGTTTCTATTTAAGCTCACATAAACAACTAAGAACTTGAGCAAAATAGGGTTTTGCTGCCTCTCTTTTCACTATTTTAAATTTTTAAAAACCATTTAATGAAGAGGCTTCTATTTACTTTTATAATTGAGTGATGATGAAGGATGAAATATCATTGGACCAGCTATCCAAGTCAGTACAAAATAGAACCTACAGGTTTGTTTCACAAGAGTACAAAACTGTGCGGATACCATGTGCCAGCTGAACTGTACGTTGCACATCCAAGGACTGGGTCCCTTGTAGTTTAGCCGCTCATTATCAAAACTACATATAGAAATTTCCCCCCTTTTGATGATGACAAACCAAACTATACAATTTGAGCATCAGAGCACATTCATCATATTTAATCAGTGTGATTACCGCTTGAAGATGAATGTTCCCCCTATCATCATGCTTCCTCTATCATGCAACATAGGAACCTGGTCCCTTCTTGTCATTTGCAACAAAACTTTCCGTTGTCATTATGCGCCTTTATTTGGTGTATTTGCGTTGCACTTTCATATGCATTTACACACTTCCCTCTATCACTGTGATACCATACTTCTGCACCAAGTGAGCACACACACGCACCACACCTTCATATGTATTTGTACACTTTCCCCTATCACTGTGCTACCATACTTCTGCATTATGTGAGCACACACACGCACCAGTTCCTTACATATGAAGTTTTTATTCCCCTTTTTGACATCATTGAAAAAGAGTGAAAATAAACCATAAGTAAAAATAAGTTCAAAATAATTAACTATGGCCATTGGGGAAACACTAACATGAAGAACAACTTAAAGTAAGGGAAACAAATGAATTTCACAAGTACAATTCATTCATATTCAAAACAAAGATTAGTACCAATACAATCAGACTAAAATAATGCATAAAACATACTGCCTTTAAGATCCAATACAAGGAGTAAAATATAAAACTAACACTGGATTGGTCTGGGGACAGGGATAATAAGACTTAGGTAGAGGGAGGTTTTTGGGAAAAAGACTTAAGCAGGATCTCCATTCTTGCATTTTTAGCACTATGTGCATCTAAGAACTATTTGGTTAGAGCCTTTACTTTAGCATTCAGTTCTTGAACTTCACCAGTTAGTTCTTCTAATTTTGCCAGGATTATTATATATTCAGCGGCAAGTTCATCTTGGCACCTAGTCTGTCAGAGGACAACTTTTGATTCTGCAAATTCAGGCTCATTATTTCAGCATCTTTGGCAGCCAGCTTGATCCTTAATTCCTCAATTTTCTTTCCCAACATTTCTTGAACAACTACCAACTCAGACACTTAAGACATAGATACAACTTTTCCTTCTATGCATTAATTCTCCAAAAGGGTTGTAAGACTGATCATTTGCTTGGCTGTCCCAGGTGTTCCTTTAGTTCCACACTCACCATAATATTCGAACACCTTTTTCAAGAGATATACATATGGCATTCCAGGTTTACCTTTTTTTTCATGAATCATTTTGTTCATATACTCTATCATTGGAGATGGAAGGCTTATCAATTCAAACTTACTCAAGGATTCAATAAAAACAAGTAAACACTGGAGGTAGTTGTTGTTTTTTCAGATCTTGTCAACAGGACCTTGTTGATGAACTCAAATACAAGATGATAATTACTTTTTAGATATTTTTTTTCACTGTAGCTATTAATGTCCCTCCTACCTTTAATGCCTCAATCATGAATTCAGTGGTAGGCCACTGATTTACTATAGTTCTTACCCCAATAAAAGGTATATCCAAGATCCTTCCTAGAGTTTCTTCATCCATCTTAAGAATCTTTTCTTGCATTTGTGTAGTCAAACTTAATCCATCATCCCAGAATTCCATGGAGTAGTAGAATTCTCTCATCTTACCTTCAAAGACAATAGGAGTTGGTTCTTCTAGTAGATGCAACCAACCTTGATGCCTTACATGTTCTACTAGTTCTACCATCCCTATTTTCTCATAAATTTTTGGATCAAAGACTCTTTCTGATAGAACTTTCTGCGTTTCCAAGTTTCCAATCCTCTTTTCTCTGTACTTGTATTTATTTTCCTCATTTCTTTCCCTCTTATTGGGAGAACTACTTAGCTCTCTTTCTTTATCAGTTTTCTTTTCTTAGGACCAGGTCCCCTCAGAGTTTTTTCTTTTCTTGACAACTATATGTTTTTTTTCTCATTCTAGTGGAGCTACTATTCCTTGACTTAGAGGACCTGGTCCTCTCAGCATCCTCAACTATAATTTTTTTCTATCTTTAATAGATGCTGAAACTACTGAGTCTGTATCTTTCTCTTTTTCAGCCTCCACAAGTTTCACATTTTCTTCCTCCTCTACTATAAAAGATTTTTTAGCTTTCTTTTTCTCATGGTCGAAGCTTTGTTGGCCTTTAGGGAATCTTCCATTATTTTTCTTTTTTAAACTCTTATAGAATAGGTTCTGGTCACTTTTACCTCAGAGTTTATCATTTTCTCCTTTCCTCTACTTCCCCTTAGCTTCTTCTTTGTCCATCTCAGAGGCTCTTCATCCTCATCTTCATCATTTTCCTTATTTGTAGGTAGCAATATGTCTTTTCCCCCATTTACTTCTTCATTAACACCTATTTTCTATTCCACTCCATTAATTGAGATTCCTTTAGTATCATATGCAAGCACGAGTAAATTTTTATCTACCCAGTTCTTATTTGAGAAAAGATCGACTATTTTTACCAAAATTTCTTCAACAAATAACTGAGCAAGATATGATTTGAATCCGATGATGTAGGAGAACCAGGTGGTTGAAGTGTTTCAGAGGATTCAACATTTTCAAAATTTTCAGATGACCCAGTAAATTGTAAGTTCTTTGATAGTTTTGAATTCCCTGGAGAAAAAAGAATTTTAGGCTGAGCAATATCTTGGTCTATTGGTCACCTAAACCCTTGATGTAGATTATCTATCATGATTGGCTAAGCATAAACTTCCAAGGTTAAGGAGGGTTCAATAGAGACTGACTCAATTGTTGGTTCTAGACATTTTAAGGAAGATTCAGTTAGAATAAATGACTCAATTTGTTGTTGGGGGCTAGAGGTGATGTTTTCAATGGTTTCAATCTCAGAAGAATCACAATTTTCAACTAGAGTATGTATAGTTTGACTCTTTGGATTTTTATTTACTTTTGGGTCTTTTGATGGGTTTGAGGAAGTAGTGATGTCGTCCATTTTGATTTTGTAAGGAAAGTGAGGGTAAGGGACCAGTTTGGCTTTGAGAGGTTTTGATGATTTGGGAAGATGAGTCAGACAATTTTAAGAACAACAGATAAGAAGATTTGATTTAGCAATTTTTAGACTTGACCAATGTCACTAAAACGGTTTCTTTTGATTTGATATCTTTAGATCTAATAAAGTGTGGAACCTTGGTTTACCCAAAAATTGACACTTTTAGAGGAGAAAAAATGTATGGCCATTTCAAACAACACTTTATGATTATGATGAGCTTCTCTTATAGGCACTAACCCGAGTGATGGGACTAGGTCCCTTCCCTTGTTGACTGAAATTTGTACATGTGATGGCTTCAACTGTTCTCCTTCTAAGATATTCTTAAGAGTATATACCTGCGAAGGTATGGATCTGTATTAGATTAATAGGAACTTATTCTACCAAGGGTACCTTTCTCCTTAGCATAACCAATTCTCGGAGTTGCACTTATTCATACGTCAGGTGGACTTGGCTTGATCAATCCATAATGTAGCCTCTTGCTGAAACTCCCTCTTTTAAGATGTCTTATAAGGACCATGACCCTTGAATTCAACTGTTTCAAGATATGACACTACCATCTTAGAGTAAATTGAGAGAAAGAACATAGTTGGATCTTCAAATATTAAGCCTTGAACACTCACTTTTAATGAATATTCCTAACTGTAGGTCACTTTCTCCAACTAGGATCCATGATCGCTTGTTTGATTTTGAAACCTACTTGAGTTTGAGCTCCAAGTAAGAAGAAAATGGTGTGACCAAAACCTTCTTGGCCCATCTAGGTAGAAAATTCTTCCTCATCTTATTTAAGTACTTGACTCCATTTGGCTGTGTATTCTTCTCCCAAGTATATCTGAATTTGATCATTCCTTCACTTTTCCAGCTTTGACAATTCCCTTTAGAGTTCCCATTTTTTCATAATGATAGTTCATAGATTTGAAAGCCTTGTTTCTAACACCATTGATAGTCGTTTCTAGTCACCCAACAGATAGGAATTCTCCTTTATAGCCTAGTCCTTTGTCAGCATTAACACCTTGACTAGACAGATTAGAGAGAATCTGTGAAGATGATGTCCAATTAAGGGACTTGTTAATCTCTTCTCTTAGATGGACCATGTCACTTTCTAAATTTTCATTCTTGTGAAGCGCAGATATAAGGTGTCTTTGGGAATCCCTCAATCTTTTCACAAGATCAACTTGAAACCTTGAAGCTTCTTTCTTTCCTTTTTTAACTTCATCATTTATTTTCTTCAGATTGCTCATTGAACTCTGATTTTCAAATTTTATTATTGTGAAAAACTTTTCAATTTCATAAATTTAGAGAGTTAAAGTATTCAACTCATGATCTTGATTCTCTACTTTCTCCTCTAGTATATTTTTTTTATCGGTTAGTTCATACACAGAGTCTATCAAAACACTAGCAAGCTTCTTTATCTTCTTAGTAGAATAGTTATCTAGATTTTCCTTGATATCAAGGAGTGTTAACTCCTTTTTATTTTTATATTCTTCTAGATTATTGGAAGAGTCTCCCCATACAACCAGATCTTACTTTACCACATACTAAGTTGCTGCCTTCCTCTTTGAATTTTCATGATTTTGATTATTCTCTAGCTTATGTCAGTTTTTCTTGAATGCTTCAAAGCAACTATCTATGTGAAAACCTTGAATCTTACCATCTCTTTTACTAAGCTGACCCCTCTTTTTAATAGCTCTAATAATTTTTGTTGCCAAAAGTGCAACATCAGTGCTTTCTTTACCTGGATGGGAATCTAAAGCTTCAAGGTCAGGAATCTTTTCTTTTTACTTCTTTTCTTTCTACCCTAGTTCAGTTATAGCAACCATTATGAATAGAAACTCTAGGTATGAACCTGTTAGAGTGAACCTGCTCTGATACCAATTGTTGGAACCCTTGGGAGTTGCACCACACAGCGAGGGACCAGGTCCATCAAAGTCAGTCACAAGAGATAGAATAGTAAAGCAACTGTGAGTTGCTGGAAAGACCAAGGCAGTGTAGGAAGATAAGAACACAAGATTTTTATGTGGAAACCCAAGAAGGAAAAAACCAAGGCTTGCCCTCACAAGCACCACACAGTCCATTATAACCAACCTCTTTATTACAGACTCAAATTTGAACTTAAATCTAGGTTTCTTTCACTTGTAACACCTCTATTATAAGCTTATCTGGGTAACTCTACCAAGGACTATCTTCACTGAATAACTCTAATCAACTATAAGCTTAGGCAGCTCTACCTAAGAACTCTCTACTCAAAGAGAAAAATACTTCTCTTATAGCTTGAGTAGTTTAGTTACAAATCAAATCTCACTCAAGAACAATTTCTATTTAAACTCACATAAACAACTAAGAACTTGAGTAGTGTTGAAATGAGGTTTTGCTCTCTCTCTTTTCACTCTTTTAAATTTGCAAAAACTATTTGATGAAGAGTTTTCTCTTTTCTGTTATAACTGAGTGATGATTAGGGCTGAGAAATCATTGGACCATCTGTCTAAGTCAGTATAAAATAGCACCTGCAAGTTTGTTGCATAAGCGGAAAAAGCTGTGCAGATATCATGTGTCAGTTGTACTGTAAATTGCACATCCAGGGACCTGGTCCCTTACAGTTTAGCTGCTCATCATCAAAACTACATATAGGAAAACCCATTTTCACATTTTTCCTTTATTTTTTGACCTTTGAGATTCGGTTTTCAACGTTTGAGCTTGGGTAAGCTCAACCTTATTCTCTTTATTTTTCATTGATTCAATCTTTGAATACACCTTTAAATCATGATTTGAATTTTTTTTTTTTGGGGGGGGGGGTGGTGGTTCTGGATAAAGCTTAAAAATGGTTTTTTTGATTTGGACCTCATTTTAAACCCCTTTTCGCATGGATTTTTACCTATAGATTCCTATAAACTTGGAAAATATATTTTTAAAATCAAATTTCTGGTTTTACCCCTTTTATTTTTAAACTCATTTTTCTAGTACATTTTGAACCCGTCCTAGATTTTAGCAAAATGGGTATCATTGTTTTTTTAATTTGTAGACCCCATATTTGAATGTTGTAGTTAATTTTAGGTCATTCATAAAGAGAAAGCTCCATATTGAAAGCACTTAGGGCTTGGATTTCATCGTTTAAGGGTAGTTTATAGCTTATCTTCTTTAAGAATGAACTAGGTAGTTAATGAATAGGAAAAAGGGTCAAAAATATCCCTCAACTTTGATTTATTAGTTATATTTGCTCTTAGTCAAACTATAGGGTCAAATATACCCCTACTGTTAATAAAGTTTTCAACCATACCCCTCATTTTAAAATTTTCCACCTTGGCAAGTTAAGAGTCATGTGGTGTTACATTTTGGGTGAGGTGGATGCCATGTGGCGTGCCACCTCAACATCTGATTTTTTTCTTTTTAATTTTAACCTTTATTTCATCAACTTTTATCAATGTATTTAATTTTTTATTTTTGTAAAAAATAAAATATGAAATAAATTATTTTCAAAACTACAACTCTAGAATTATAATCATTACTTTCCCCATTATATTTGTTAAGTAAAACTCCAAACTTCAACCTCTTAATTTGTCAAAATTATTTATTTTAAACACTGGGTTAAGGAAATAGGTTGGATACGGGTTTGAATCCATCAGAAATCGGAGTCCGAGAGAAGAGAACGGATAGTTTTTGAGAAAAAATGAGTATCAGTTCTTCTAAAAAAAGCATTCTAAGAAAAAGGTAAGTCAAAGCTTCAAAATTTTATTGAGAAACGTAGCAAGTTAAACTCTTGTAGCATTGAATCTATATATTTGACTCACTGACAGGCTACCATTCTCAGAACTGGAAGAAAACTATATAATATTATATTTATATAGTCTGTATTTTTAACCACATATTTATAATAAACTGTAAATCCATGAAGAGAACATGACTTGCAAATGGGACTCCAATACTAAATTCCCCACCTAAATAAATAGTCCTCTAAGCTGGCATAAGTTCTGGTAATGCAAAAATATAAGTGTGTTAAGGAAATATTTTTCAAACTTTTTGTGGTTGATTAAAATTTCAAAAAATCTCTAATTGAAGTCGGAAAAAAATTTCACGAGTAATATTTCATACTGATTGTGTCCTCCCCATCTTTAATTCTAGTGCTGTAGTTTTGAAAATAATTTATTTCATATTTTAATTTTTTTTAAAAAAATTAATAAATTAAATACATTAATAAGAGTTGATAAGAAAAAGGTTAAAATGAAAAAGGAAAGAAAAATTGGATGCTGAAGTGGCACGCCACATGGCATCCACCTCACCTAAAATGTAACACCACATGGCTCTTAACTTTTCAAGGTGAAAAAAATGTTAAAATGAGGAGAATGTTTGAAAACTTTATTAACAGTAGGGGTATATTTGACCCTATAGTTTGACTAGGGGTAAATATAACCAATTAATCAAAATAGAGGGGCATTTTTTACCCCTTTCCCTAATGAATATGTAAAACATGCTATTAGTTGGGAATAATAACTGTGATGTTTATATTTTGAGATTATTTTACTATTGAATGCTTGTATGGGGGTTTATATTCTATATTGTTGACTTGTTTTATCTGATATTGTGTGTTGCTTATAAAGGCTTTAGTTGGCATCATTGATCTTATCTGTGTATTTATATGCCTTCATTCTAGATATAATTTTCGTACAGGGCCTTAATTTGATAATATAGGCCTTATTTGAGCATCAAATGCCTTTATCATGATAATTATACCCCAGGTAGGGGTTGATATAACATAAATGATGTCTTAAATGCATATTATTTCTAATGGTGCCAGAACATTAAGTTGATAATCATGAATTGTGGATATATTAAGTTGATTTCTTGGCTAACTTATTTATACTTACGTGTTGGTCAGATTGGATATCCCCATTTTAGGCTTATTTTGATCATTACATCCTCATTCCATACATATTTATTTTTATATTGGTACCACTGAGAAAGATTATATTTCAAAGAAAATAAGACACATTTATGAAAACTCTTACCATAAACATGAGTTGGAAAGTTGAGATGAGTTGATATTAAGACTGAAATATGAGATATACTATATGGATTGTGAATTCCCCATGTTTCCTACCTGGTAGCTGCGAGATTGGAGGCTATATACAGAAAGTCATGCAATGGCTTTCATCATTCATCCTATCCACATTAAATTTAGTTCAAGGGGCCTATTTCGAATTATATAACAGGAAATGTGAGACATACTTTTTGCATATGAAGTTATTAATTGTAAATACATACTATATATATATATATATATATTATTGATATTACTAGAACATCTTGTACCAAGAGGAAGCAGTTAATAGTCGGTTGCAGTTTAC
This sequence comes from Capsicum baccatum var. pendulum, assembly GCA_030864225.1. Classification (NCBI taxonomy): domain Eukaryota; kingdom Viridiplantae; phylum Streptophyta; class Magnoliopsida; order Solanales; family Solanaceae; genus Capsicum; species Capsicum baccatum. The sequence continues at coordinate 45,281,465 of CM061560.1, forward strand.
TATTTCATTTCCTAAGTCATTGTTGCATTGCCTACTTGTATAGTTGGATTAGTAAGTTAGTTATAACAACTTGCCATTTAGGAGAATGAAAGTTAAGAAGCTTCTAGATGATTCTTGATAACTTGTCCAAGCCCTATAAATACATAAGGCACTTAGAAGAAGGTTATATTGTAACTATTTTTTCTAATTCTCATATCAATAAAACACTCTATTTTCTTTCTCCTATTTATGTGTGTTATTCCAGCTATGAGATAATGTGAGTGTGTACATTGTATTGTGAATTTAATCATGGTATCCGAGCCTCCAAGTTATCATAGATGAAAGGCTGATTGAGATCTAGATGAAGAAGAGTTTAAATCTTTGAGTTCGTAACTGAAAGTATCAAGTGGTTAGATCTCTGTTTCGATTACAATTTTTGAGTTATTTTCATTTGCAATTATGTTGATTGCTTAAATTGTTAAGGTGTGGTCTTGATTAGTGTGGAACTTAGATGTTTTGAAGATTAAATCGCACCTAATATAGACTGTATTAATCCATTGTATATAGGAGCTTCAGAATTATCTAGTGCTACTCTGATTCTAGTCAAACTAACCGGTTCACAGAACTATGGAGTATGGAGTCATTCAATGCGAATTGCATTTTTAGGAAAAATAAAATTTGGATTTGTAATTGGAACTTGTAGTAAGGATAATTATAGAGAACAATGACATGAACAGTGCGAAACTTGCAAGGCAATTATACTCTATTAGTTGATGAACTCTGTCAGTGCAGAGTTATTAACTAGAATTGTGTATGAATCAAGTGCATTTTAAGTATGGGAGGATTTAAAGGAGAGATTTGACAAGGTTAAATGTATGTGATTGTATAAATTACATAGGTAAATCAGTACTTCATCACAAGGAACTGATTCTATAGCAACTTCAAAACACTAAAGAATCTATGGAATGAGTATGATGCTATGATTCCTGCACCATCATGTACTTGTCCAAAGTCAAAATAATATGTAGATCACCTGTATGAGTTAAGGTTTATTTAGTTTTTGAGTGAGTTGAATGATTCATATGACTTAGCTAGAATGCAAATTCTCCTGAAAGGAGTTACACCTATACTTAATTAGGCATATGCCATGATAATGGAGGATGAGATGCAATATTTGTCTAGTAAAGTTGCAATTACTGAGATATCTGATCCTATATACATGCAAATAAATAAAGGATCAGACACAAGCTACAAATCTTAGGGATACAATGAAAAGAAGTATGATTATTGTCATTTTAGTGGACATGCTAAGGAGAAACGCTACAAGATGGTAGGCTATCCAAATGACTAGAAGCAAAGGAAGAAGAACAACTATATGATCAAGATAATATAATCATCAAGGATATGGAAGTAACAATGGGCATGGAAACCAATATACAGGTTAATATAATTCTCATACTAATTTTACTGATGTAGGACATGGTTTATCCAGTCATAAAGGGAATAAAGAGGTCAATAATATAGTGTTGGCAGCTAAGGGTAAAGGTTTCACTAATGGTGAGTATAAATAGATCATAGAACTATTGAACAAGGATCCACAAGATGTGAAGCTGGAAAATATATCAGGTATAACTGCATTTTCATTGTATCATATTAAAATACAAGAGCGCATAGTAGATTCTGGTGCTACTCACCGCATAGCTGCAAATGTGACTGTGTCATCTGCAAGTAAAGTAGTTAGGCCAGGAATGAGTAAGGTGAATCTTCCTAATGGTGTTGAATCTGATATTTCACACACTGATGAAGCTATAATTTTTAAAATACAGAGATGAAGGATATGTTGTTTGTGCCTGATTTTAAAATCAACTAATTATCAGTATCCAAGTTCACTAGACAACTATCTTTCTTTATATCATTTTACCTTGACTTTTGTGTCTTTCAGGATCTTTACATTGATAGGGTGAAGGGAATTGGTAGAGAAAAGAGAGATCTGTACATGCTCAGAAGTGAATATGGAAATAACAGTTCATTAATAGGGTAGAGAACACAAGGAACTTTAGTTGCAGAAGTTAATGTGAAGGACATTAACTTATGGCACAAAAGACTTGTACAACCATCTACTCAAGTATTTATATCTTTTAGATTAGAATAAGGATGTTGAGTTGTTAAATATAAAGCTTATATGTCCACTGGCCAAAAAGACTAGGTTAACATTTCCTATTAGTGATACTAAATCTAATGCATGTTCTGATATTGTGCATATGGATCTTTGGGGACCTTATAAAACTCCAACTTTTGATAAGAAATTTTACTTCATAACTATTGTGGATGACTGTAGTAGATACACTTGGATTCACTTGTTACAGTTGAAGTCTGAAACCATCATGGCTCTTAAGAACTTTATGATCATGATCAAAACTCTGTTTGGAGACACTGTCAAAGTCATAAGATTAGACAATAGGAGAGAGTTCTTTATTTCACAATGCTCAGACTTTTTCAATTCTTTAGGAATTCTATATCGAAGGCAAAATGGTGTAGTGGAGAGAAAACTTAGACAGATCTTGAACATTGCTAGAGCTATCAGATTCTAGTCTAATATACCTATCAGGTTCTGGGGACTTCTGGTGCAGACTACAGCATATTTGATGAATATGTTACCATCATCATCCATTCGTAATAAAAGCCTTTATGAGGTATTATTTTCCAAGATCCCTTCCTTGGTGCATTTTAGAGTGGTTGGTTGTCTATGATATGCTTCAATATTGCCTAAAGGTGACAAATTCTCTGAGAAATCTAAACCAGTAGTAATGATGAAATATTCTACTTCACATAAAAGTTATTCGCTGATGGATTTAGACACCAACAAATTGTTTATTAGCAGAGTTGTTACATTTCAAAAACACATATTTTTTTGTCAAAAAGCAAAATAAAGGTAATTCTGCTGATTCTTTACAACTATATGATAATTGCAATAGTAAGGCAGAGTCAGACATGCCTGAAGATCATATGATTAGTCCTTTTTACAGAAACAAAAGCATTGCCTCAAAGATGGTTCAGTAGCTAAATACTTCATTGATGGTTTATCACATGAGGAGTCAAACACTGCCATACTAGTTACTACAGAGGTAGGAAATGCAAAAAATTCACCTAGAAAAACTCCAAGAGTAACTAAGGAACTTATTTGGTTGAAAGACTACGCTAACTTAACAGTTTTTCTTCTCTAGTGGAACCACAAAGTTTAAGTAAAGCACGTGGAGATGAAAGATGGATGATATGCCCAAATTACACCTCTCTTACAAGGGAGTAAGCGGTCGTTGTCAAATATATAACCCGACTAGGTTGGGGTCAAATCCCACAGGGAATATGGTGTTAATTAAGTTGTATGCTGATTAGTTAACTTTTAATGGTTCGTTTTCGTAAAATAAATAGAGGGATTTGATTCAGTTCACAAATTAATGGTTTTGATTTAACAAGATAAAATACGTGTAGTATTATTAAAATTCAGAGAAAAGGCAAGTTACAGTTATGTTCACCTTGTAGTTTTCAATACTTTCTAACTATGGGCTTTACGAATTCATACATGCATCGTGCTTATAGAGAAACGTATTGTATTTAATAACATAATCCTAGTGTTTCTCAACTATCAAGGACTAATTCACTTTAGTTCTCTCGAATCAAAAGCGTTTACCAAAAACAATACGAAATCTCCAAGTAGTTAATCCTGCTAAGGCATTAACATATGAAATAGGGATTGGTAATCCTATTTTATTGTCACTACTCTATTTTCTGAACATCAACCTTTCTTTTGAACAAGTTGCATTTTAAGGAATATCCTCTATGTTTGCAACCACGAGAATTCAAGATAAGCGAAGAGAGGATGATGTAAACAAATCAATGCATAATGAATTCAAAACCCGAAGTAATAGATTGTATGCTACAGGGCTTCCATAACCCTAACTAATAAACTTAGATACTCATGAATAAAACAGAAATCACAATAGAAATATTAATCATACCAAAAACTAGAAGACGATCTTGGTGTGCGAATAGTGAAAATAAGAGAGAAGAAACGTTTTCTCTCTCTCCCCCCAAGCTAAGCCGCCACTCTCCTTTCAAAAACTAATACAGAATAATTCAATAATGAATAAAATTTCAGCATTAAGCCTTTTAATAATCTTTTCTCTCATAATTGCATTCTAAGTCCCTGAACTAATTATAAATGACAAACTAGTCTTGGACATAGTTTCTAGGCGCCACATTTGGTCCAGACTGCTACTCTCTCTTGTGTCATATGCCATCTGCATTCCATAGTCCCATTATGTCTTCATCTACCTCATTAATACCTGAAATCATGCTAATCACATCGGTTAGCTCAATTACATAGAAGTAGAGTAAAAACATAAGAAACTAGGCATATTGTTCTCTAAACTTAGCTAAAACATGGATAAGTCATGGTGCTTAGGCATATAAATACACCCAAGATCAATGGACTTAAGGCATGAATCTTGAAGTACAAGATCTTAAGGACAATAATACATGGGATGTGGCGAGCTTACCACCAGGGAAAAATGCCATAGGTTCAAAATAGGTATATAAAATCAAGTATATGGCAAATGGAGATGTTGAAAGATTCAAAGCCAGACTAGTGTCCTGTTACAGCCCGATCCAAGGCCTGGCAATGATAGGTATCTCAAGTCCTACGTGGACCGATGATCACCCCCTGCACCTAACCAAAAAAATATCTCACCCCAAAGTTGGATAAATTCTAAACATATAACAAGATAGCATGCAATAGCTTAAGAAAATTTTGCATATCCATAACCAACCATCGACGACTGGCCAAACAACCGACTGATACCACCCAATAGCCACAGTAGTCCAAATAAAGCCTTCTACACAATGATCCAAAACTGAATATCAATAAGGTGTCGGGATATGCCCCCGACAATAGCTAAAAATAAGTCTAACACATAAGAGGAACAAAACATGAAATGTAGACTTCTAATGTATGGACGCTCACCACCTCAATGTCAACTCAAGGACTGACATCGAATGCTAATCACTAAGCAGGAGGAGTAGATATATGGCTAATTTCTACATCGCATGGGGATACAATGTCTGAAGGTGGTTAGCGGGGTGAACGCTAACATGTATCTCAGGGATAAAGATAACATAATGACATGATCAACATTTTAACATCATTTAAAAACAAATACATATAATCAAATGCATTTACATACATACATACATACATATATATATACACACACACACACATATATATACATATATATATACACACGAACACACACACACATATATATATATATCATATGTCGGGATAGGGAACAAATCTTAACATACTTTTCAAAATATTTAGCCTGGATTGTGTAGCTCAACCATTATATAGTAGTACCCACGGGCTATATGGGCCCCAACTCTCACCCCCTAGTCAGGCTCCAGTGCTTGTAGCCATATAAATAGAAGAATAATCTCATATATATGCACACAGGAGACTCAAACCTCCCAACATATACTAAGGCGACTTAAGAACCCGATCATATAATGATTTATAGGGGACTCTAACCTCCCTAATCATGAAATAATAATAAGGGGGACTCGAACCTCCTTTGTTACTTTGACCCCCGCATCAACAAATGCGGTTTCAAGTATCGGTCACTCGGACCTCCACTTTCAAGACTCACCTACACAACCCGTGGGAGACACTGACTCTCTTTTTTCATTAAATCATACCATTGTATTTCAAATACCTCTTTATATTATGCAATAGTCCAATAGTAGTTTGATTTTACAAATTCCCATAGTTCTCATAATTAAAACTAATTTCACCTTATGGGGTTGGGAACCTAACCACTTCAAAAGTCATAAGTTTGGGAAAATCATAATTTCCTAGTTTATCCACCATTACCATGCCCCCATAATTTCAAAACTGTATTTAAAGCATAAAATTCATATATAAACCATGAGAAATATTGCTCAATTCATAAACATTCTAAACCCCCAACCTTTGTATCAAAACCAACCTAAACATCTTATGGATAATACTTTATAACACATGATTTTACAAAATTAACAATGAGAGAAGAGTAACATGCCTTAAACACCAAGAAATTTGGAGAAAAATTGACCCTTGAGACCTTACATGACCAATTTGATAAAACCTTAAGTGTTGTTGACCTTGAGGATTTGGGAGTATTAATAAGTCACTTTGATGTGTTTATGAGGGCCAATAATACCCTAAAAAGGTTATAAGACATGGGTTTCAAGTTGTGTAAGAGGGAAAATATCTAGAATGCCCTCAACTAAAAAGCTAAAAAAGGGTCATCTTTGACTACGAGTCAGCTATCGACTCATAACCACTCCTTACGGATCGCTACCATGAGTTGTAACCAAGGCAGTACCACAAAGGAACCCTATATTTTTTACCTTACGAATTAGCCAAAGAAACGATAATGGGACCCTATGACTCATAGGGTCCAGTTGTAGTTAACACAGAACTCATATTAGAACTTACACTGGAAATCCTATGATTACACCTAATGACTAGTAATATTTCTTTACGACTCATAGTGAGCCACTCGTACTCAGATTAGAATCAAGCCACAAACTTACTAATTTAGTTACGACTCATCCCAATGTCTCATAGGGTCCAGTCGTAACTAGGGTAGTGATCTCAAAGCTCAAGTAATTTTCAAGAGCCAAAATCCAAGGTGCTTAATGTCCAAAGGGTATAGTCAACAGGAGGAGTTAGACTACTATGATAACTTCTTACAAGAATGGTAATTGTCATGTCTGTTATTATTCTAGAAGTGTCAAAAGGGTGGTGCTTGTTCTAGATGGTGTGTATAATGCTTTCTTGCAAGGTGACTTAGATGAGGAGGTATACATACAACTACCTACCTAAAGGGTTTTAGCAAAAAAGATAGCATAAGGTATGCAGACTACTGAAGTCAGTGTATGGGATTAAACAAGTCTCAAGACAATGGAATATTAAACTCACGTCATCCTTGTTGAAAGCTAGTTTTACTCAAAGTACATATGACTACTCTCTATTCACCTTAAAGCAAGAAAGAAGAATGGTGATCATTCTAGTCTATGTGGATGATTTACTTATAACTGGTGATAATGAGCTCATAATCACAGAAGCTAAGGAAGAACTACAATAATAATTTAAACTCAAAGACTTAGGTGAGCTTAAATTCTTCCTAGGAATTGAAATATTGAGATCCAAGTAGGGGATTATTTTGAATCAAATGAAGTACTTACTTGAGATGATTTTAGAGATTGGCCTTATAGGTGCAAAGCCTGCACCTACACCATTCGAGTCCAATGTTAAACTAACTTCTGTAGAGGTTAATGAAGCTGTTTGATTAACAAATGATGTAGTTCAGAAGGATGCATCTTTTTATTAGAGATTGGTTGGAAAACTAATGTATGCCACAATCAGAAGACTTGATGTTTTCTATGCAGTTTAGACTTTAAGTCAGTTTATGCAGTAGCTTAAAAGATATCACTTGGAGGCCGCATATAGAATTATCAGATACTTAAAAGGGTAACAAGCATTTGGATAATGTCTCAGGCACTACAGATCTAACCTTGTGGTGTAACTCTGATTAGGATGCGTATCCTAATACTAAAAGATCTATCACATGTTATGTGATATATTTTTGTTGTTCATGAGTTTCATGAAAATCTAAAAAACAACATACAATCTCTAGAAGCTCAACTAAGGATGAATATAGAAGTATGGCTTCAACAGTGGTAAAGTTGACTTAGTAGAAAGGATTATTCTCAGATTTATGTGTTTCTATTACCAAGCTTATTGCAGTATTGAGTGATAGCAAATCAGCTATTCAATTGATAGCTAATCCTATTTTCCATGAAAAAACTAAACACATAGAAACTTATAGTTATTTTATTAGGGATAAGATCAAGGCCAGTCTAGTTAAGGCAATCCATGTTTCTACACAACATCAGGTGGCATATATATTGACCAAGAACTTAATCCATGAACACCATTCTTTTCTTCTTAGCAAGCTTTGTGGGCTTAACATTTTGCACCCTTCAGCTTGAGGGGGAGTATTGAGATTACTAGAACATATTGTACCAAGAGGAAGTAGTTAACAGTAGGTTGCATTTTACTGTTTTATTACCTAAGTCATTGTTGTATCGCCTATTTGTACAGTTGAATTAGTTAGTTAGTTATATCAACTTTCCAGCTAAGAGAATGCAAGTTAAGAATCTTTTAGATGATTCTAGGTAACTTGTAAAAGCTCAATAAATAGATCATAATGCACTTTGAAGAAGGTTAGATTGTAACAATTTCTTTTCATTCTCATATAAATAAGACACGTTGATTTATTCCTCCTCTTTTATGTGTGTTATTCTATCTATGAGATAATGTGAGTGTGTACATTATAGTGTGAATTTCATTATGTATAATATAAATAAAATAGGACTTATTTGAAGTTATATAATACAAAATTTGTGACATACTTTTTGCTTATAAAGTTATTAATTGTAAATACATACTAATGAATAGTTATATATAGCAATATCTTAGGGGTCTACAGTGGAAGATTTAATGGTCTTACCCATGACTCACCCATGCATATCATGTAACACCCCGTGCTCATGACCCCAAGGGACCACAAGCTAACCCATGACTGATATCTGTACCTGTATACTGCAAATCATGGTATAATAATACGGAAAACATAGAACTGTAAGGCCATAAGGTTCAGCTGAATAAAATCATGTGGGTAAAAATACCCAAAACAACTCAATCTGAAAGCTAAGTCTGAGCGTAAATCTGAACGTAAATCTGAATGCCTCTAAACTATATGAATAAGGAGTTGAAGGAACATGTCTCCAACTAACTTCGTAAAACTAAACTGAAGAAATACATAAATGAATCAAATCATAGTGTCCTCGAATCAATGAGGACTCATTGTGTCTCTACGACTGGAATGCTACCGCTACTGCTGGGCTGGAGCTCGTGTCTCGGAATCTATGATGTAACATGAAAAGAAAGCACCATAGCACAAATGCATCAGTACAACTGGAGTATCGAGTATATGAGGAAGGTAGGCTAAACATAAAGGGTTTCATGCATGAACAACACTGACTGACTAATATGAACGTAGAGGGAAAATACACATATATAGAAGATGGACTGTGATTACATGATAGCATGACCTGTAAGCTAATACATGGTTTATTGATAACTATCATGACTGATACTAAAACTGATAACATGGAAGACTGTATCTGACAGTCCTGTATGTACTGAAATCTGAAGAACACCCTGAGTTCTTTTTACTGAGACTGATACTGAAACTGTGGGAAGTAGTGTTAAACCGACATGCCCCATGTATGCCATTATGGATAAGCTGGGGTCCAATCTTTGCCCCGACTGGAAGGGTGTCAATACCGTGCCATGGGTAAGGACAGCTTGTGAGTGATCCTTATCTGGTGGGTACTCAATGAGCACGGTGGAAATCCTAAACTGACGGGTTAAGCAACCTCATCAACCCTAATCTGACGGGTTAAGATATCTCAACCTACACTGGCTACGCAGTTCTGGAATAAAAGGATGACTACTAAGAATCACACCCTGAACTGGCGGGTGAGTTCCCATCCTTGGGTTCACTCGGTGCTAACCTCTACTCCCATCTGGAGGGACTGGACATGAATAACTGACTGTTCATGACTTAATCTTACTAAATTTCGTTGACTTGTGAAATGTTACTGATATCTGACAACTGACTAAGATCATAAGGTTTTCCTGAGTCACATGCCTGACTGAAGTCTATGGAATCATAGCTTGAGTTCGGATATCATAAAACATGACATGGATCTTGGCACACAACTATAGTTTTCGGGTACAAGTACCCCCAGGACTCGATGGAAGGAAACTGACACACATGACTGACTTGATCATAAGAGTAGAGTCCATAATTTATTATCATAAGTAGGGATCTTATACTAAGCATGGTTATCAATAATGTATTGCATGGAAAGGATTTCATATCATATGGAAGTACTTGCACAATCTTAATATCATGTTCATTGCATAATCATATTGGCAACACGTACCAATAGCATGGAAGTTCATGTGGATTGCATGGTTATCCTACATCTTGTTTATAAGTAGGATTTGCAAGTAAACATAGCATAATCTCATAAGAATAGTTCATGAGTATTCCAACAACATTTACAAGGCACATTATCAAAATAGAAGTCATTGGAACGTAAGGGCATATTATGAATCCTTCAGTTAGTCACAATTTAGCTATATTGCATGATTTCTAGTTCCTTAGGCATTTTATCAAACACCTTACATGCACATCTTAAGCATAGGTGAAATCATCAAATTATACATCATGAACAACAAAATTTACATGTTTCTAACTCATATGATAGCATGATATTAAAAAAACATATAAAGATTCCATTTTGGGAATCACCCAATATCAACAACATGATCATCAACACCCAACAATATAGAAATCATACTTTATAATTAAAAGGAGGGTTTTTTGAACTTTATGGATGAAAGGGATTCATAAATCAACTCACGCATACCTTAGAAGGAAGATTCTTGATGATTGACAAAGGAATTTCCTTGAAATCGGATCTTCAAGCTTAGTTACGCAACCCTAGTTGTTTTTCTCTTTTAGTGCTCTTGGATAATGAGTTTTGAGATGATAATAGGGTTGTAATATGTTTAGAAGCTATAGATTTCATACGTAGGAATACTTATTCACTTCCTAGCTTAGAAACATACGGGGTATTACAATATCTCCCCCGTAGGAACATTCGTCCTCGAATAAGAATTTACTGAGAAGGGATACAAGACAATAGAACCTGAACTGAACATGAAGAAATGAAACTTGATCTCATGACTGACATGCTAAACATACTGAACTCGTGCATAGCTGATGCACGGACAACTGACACATGAATGCATGACTGTGTATGAAATAGTTAATAGGTACCAAGTTTATACTGGAAACATGAACGTGAAACTGAATAAGACTAAGGAGAACTGTTACCTTGAGCTTGATCTGAATTGGCGGGGAAGAGGTGAGGATACTTGATACGCATATCTACTTCTGCTTCCCAAGTAGCTCCCTCATGAGACTGATTTTGCCAAAGAACCTTGACTAGAGGGACTTCTTTGTTCCTCTATCTACGAGTCTGCTAATCTAAGATTTCAATTGAAATCTCTTCATAGGAGAGGCTTTTCTGAATGTGAATGCTCTGAATAGGGACAACAACTGCTGGGTCACCTATGCACTTCTTTAGCAAAGAGACATGGAAGAATGGATGGACTGAGGCTAGATCTGAAGGCAATTCAAGCTCATAAGCTACCTTGCTGAAGCGACAAAGAATTCTGAAGGGATCGACATACCGGGGACTGAGTTTCCCTTTCTTGCCGAACCTTTTCACTCAGTTCATGGGATATATCTTAAGATATACATATTCATTGACTTCGAACTCAAGATCCTTTCTACGAACATCTACATAGGACTTCTGTTGACTCTGAGCAGCCCAGAGTCTCTCTCTAATCAACTGAACTTTCTCTAAGGCATCGAATACTAAGTCAGGACCTATGATTGAGGCCTCACTAACTTTAAACCAACCAATCAGAGGTCTACATCTCCTACCATAGAGAGCTTCGAATGGAATCATCTGAATACTAGAATGATAGCTATTGTTGTATGCAAACTCAATCAAAGAAAAGTGGTCGTCCCAATCTCCCTTGAAGTAAATTGCATACGCCCTTATCATATCTTCAAGAGTCTGAATGGTCCTCTCTGCTTGACCATCTGCCTGAGGATAAAATGCTGTGCTGAGATGGACTTGCGTACCGAGACCCTTTTGGAACGCTTTCCAAAAGTGAGAAGTGAACTGGGTACCTCTGTCAGAGATGATAGATTGTGGAACACCGTGTAACCTGACTAACTCCCTGATATAGAGATTGGCATAATCCTCAGTGGAATAAGAAGTACAAACAGGAAGGAAGTGAGATGACTTGGTCATTCTATCAATAATGACCCAGACTGAATCAAGCTGATGACGAGTTCTAGGCAAACCCGTCACTAAGTCCATGTTAACTTCTTCCCACTTCTAAGTAGGAATGGTGAACTATTGCATGGAACCACTAGGATTTTGATGCTCTATCATAACCTGCTGACATATAGAGCACTTAACCACAAACTCTACAACATCTCTCTTCATCCCACTCCACCAATAGATCTCCCGCATGTCGTGGTATATCTTAGTGGCCCCTGGATGAATAGAGTATCGAACACCATGCGCTTCTACAAGTATTTGATGCCTCAATTCATCTACACCTAGAACACATAGACGACCCTGACAACGAAGAACATCATCTCCCCCTTGGGAGAAAACCTCAACTTTCTGATTCTGAACTGAATCTTTGAGCTTGACAAGGCTAGGATCCCTATATTGTTTCTCTTTCACCTCGGAAACTAGAGATGACTCTGAACTACTATGAACACATACACCACTCTCTGAAGAATCGACTTAGCGAACGCCTAGTCTAGAAAGCTGATGGATCTCCTGAGCCATCTTTTTCTTACTATCCTCAACATGAGAAATACTACCCATGGAGAGTCGACTAAGAGCGTCGGCCACAATATTAGCCTTGCCCGGATTGAGATCTCTAACCACCTTCTCTGGAGAAGATTGAGATCTTTCTAGGAAAAGACATACTGGAGGCTTTTATGGTCTGTGAAGACATCTACATGAACTCCATAGAGATAATGCCTCCAAATATTCAAGGCAAAAGCTACTGCTGCTAACTCAAGATCATGAGTAGGATAATTCCTCTCATGTGTCTTTAACTGTCTGGAGGCATAGGCTATGACCTTACCATGCTGCATGAGGAAACAACCTAAACCCACACTGGATGCATCACAATAGACAACAAAACCATCTGAACCATCTGGAATAGCTAGAATTGGAGCTGAGGTAAGTCGAGTCTTCAACTCTTGAAAGCTCTTCTCGTATGAATATGACCACTGAAACTTAATCTTCTTTTGAATCAATCTGAACATGGGAGATGCAATAGAATAAAATACCTCGATAAACCATCTATAATAGCCAGCCAAATGCAAGAAAATCCTAATATCTTATGGAGATACGGGTCTGGGCCAATTTCTCACTACCTCAATTTTCTAAGGATCTACTCTAATTCCATCCCCAGAAACAATATGGCCAAGGAATGCTACTAATCTTAGACAAAATTCGCACTTGCTGAACTTAGCAAATAATTGGTGATCACTGAGATTCTGAAGAACAATCCTGAGATGGTCTGCATGATCATGCTCTGTGCGAGAATAGACCAGAATATCATCTATGAAGACTATGACAAACATGTTCAAGTACTGATTGAACACACGATTCATCAAATCCATAAAAGCTGCAGGGGCATTGGTAAGACCAAATGACATAACTAAAAATTTAAAGTGACCATACTGAGTACAGAAAGCTGTCTTCGAAATGTCATATTCTCTAACTCTGAGCTGATGATAGCCTGATCTGAGGTCTATCTTGGAGAAGTAACTGGCACCCTGAAGTTGGTCGAATATATCGTCAATCCCGGGAAGCGTATATCTGTTCTTGATCGTGAACTTGTTAATTTGATGGTAATCAATACATATCCTAAGAGAACCGTCTTTCTTGTGTACGAATAATACTGGCGCACCCCATGGGGAAATGCTGGGTTTGATGAATCCCTTATCTAAGAGATCCTTCAACTGATCTTTCAGTTCATTGAGTTCTGCGGGTGCCATTCTGTATGGTGGAATAGAAATAGGTTAAGTATCCGAAAGAAGGTCTATGTCAAAGTCTATTTCCTTTTTGGGAGGAATGCCTGGAAGATCTTCGGGAAAGACATCTGAGTATTCATTAACAACAGGGACTGTTTCGAGGATGGGATATTCAGAACTGGAATCTTTAACATGCACGAGATGATACACACACCCCTTAGAAATTATTTTCCTTGCCCAAAGGTAGGAAACAAATTGACCCCTGAATGCTGAAATGCTACCCTTCCACTCTAGGACGGACTCATTCAGGAACTGAAATTGAACTATCCTGTTTCTACAGTCGACTGTAGCATAGCAGGAATGAAGCCAATCCATGTCGAGAATGACATCAAAATTAGTCATCTCTAACTCCACTAAATCTGCTGACGTGGTTTTCTGAGATATCATAACCGGGCAGTTCCTGTATACCCGCTGGGCTATGATGGTTTTACCCACTGGGGTTTGCTGAGCATGGGTCATGAGTCTAGCTAAGGTCATATCCTCATCAGACTTGGACCCATGGAAAGATGGAGGGTTCATCCGGGTGAAGTCCTAAACCCTAGCTGCTTTGGGATTGGCCACTGGATTGGCAGGAATGACTGGTGGCCGTTCATTCTATGCAGCCATGGACTGAGTAAGTGTGGTAAATACGGTTCTAAACTCCACATGGGAAACATGTTCGCCCAAAGGATCTTCGGGCTGAGGAGCTGGCTAGTTTTTTCTCTTTAGGGCCATGGTCTGGAATAAGAGAAGAATGGATTACACTGAGAGTTTAACTTGTGATTATGCTCACTAGCATGACATGAATAATGAAGAAAGGGGATTGTTCCTAAAACATCTTATAGCCTCCCACACATAAATGTGGCGTGCAACACACCCATGTACAAGACTCTACTAGATGCGGCTTTCAGACTTCCTAGAACTCTATTGAACCTTATGCTCTGATACCAAGTTTGTAACACCCCGATTAGCTGAACCGAAATGCTACACGGTGCTCATGACCCTGAGGGACCACAAGCTAACCCATGACTGATATCTATACTTGTATACTGCAAATAATGATATAATAATGCGGAATACATAGAACTGTAAGGCCATAAGGTTCAACTAAATAAAATTATGTGGGTGAAAATACCCAAAACAACTCAATCTGAAAGCTAAATCTGAACGTAAATCTAAAAGCCTCTAAACTATATGAATAAGGACTTGAAGAAGCATGTCTCCAACTAACTTCGTAAAACTAAACTGAAGAAATAAATAAATGAATCAAATCATATTATCCTCGAATCAATGAGGAATCACTGTGTCTCTGTGACTGGAATGCTACCGCTACTGCTGGGATGGAGCTCGTGTCTCAGAACCTATGGTGTAACATGAAAAGAAATCACCATAGCGCAAATGCGTCAGTACAACTGGAGTACTGAGTATATGAGGAAGGTAGGCTGAACATAAAGGGTTTCATACATGAACAACGCTGACTGACTAATATGAACGTGGGAGTGCAAACACACATATATAAAAACTGGGACCATGAATACATGATAGCATAAACTGTAAGCTAATACATGGTTTACTGATAACTGTCATGACTGATACTGAAACTGATAACATGGACGACTATATCTGACAGTCCATTATATACTAAAATCTGAAGAACACCCTGAGTTCTTTTTACTGAGACTGATACTGAAACTGTGGGAAGTAGTGTTTAATCGATATGCCCCATATATGCCACTATGGCTAAGTTGGGGTCCAATCTTTGCCCTGATTGGAGGGGTGTCAATACCGTGAACCAGGTAAGGACAGCTTGTGAGTGACGCTTATCTGGCGGGTACTCAATGAGCACGGTAGGAACCCTAAACTGATGGGTTAAGCCACCTCATCAACCCTAATCTGACGGGTTAGGATGTCTCAACCTACGCAGGCTACGTAGTTTTGGAACACAAGGATGACTACTAAGAATCACACCCTGAACTGGCGGGTGAGTTCCCATCCTTGGGTTCACTCGGTGCTAACCTCTACTCCCATCTGGAGGGACTGGACATGAATAACTGACTGTGCATAACTTAATCTTATTGAATTTCGTTGAATGCCAGAATGTTACTGATATTTGACAACTGACTAAGATCATGAGGTTTTCCTGAGTCACCTGACTGACTGAAGTCTATTGAATCATAGCTTGAGTTTGGATATCATGAAACATGACATGGATCTAGGCACACATCTATAGTTTTTGGGTATAAGTACCCCCAGGACTCGATGGAAGGAAACTGACACACATGACTGACTTGATCATAAGAGTAGAGTCCATAATTTATAATCTCTTAAGTAGGGATCTCATACTAAGCATGGTTATCAATAATGTATTGCATGGAAAGGATTTCATATCACATGGAAGTACTTGCACAATCTTAATATCACGTTCATTGCATAATCATATTGACAACACATACCAATAGCATGGAAGTTCATGTGGATTGCATGGTTATCGTACATCTTGTTCATAAGTAGGATTTGCAAGTAAACATAGCATAATCTCATAAGAATAGTTAATGAGTATTCCAAGAACATTTACAAGGCACATTATCAACATAGAAGTCATTGGAACGTTAGGGCATATCATGAATCCTTCACTTAGTCACAATTTAGCTATATTGCACGATTTCTAGTTCCTTAGGCATTTTATCAAACACCTTACACGCACATCTTAAGCATAGGTGAAATCATCAAATTATACATCATGAACAACCAAATTTACATGTTTCCAACTCATATGATAGCATTAAATTAAAAAAAACATATAAATATTCCATCTCACCCAATATCAACAACATGATCATCAACACCCAACAATATAGAAATCATACTTTATATTGAAAAAGAGGGTTTTTTTGAACTTTATCGATGAAAGGGATCCATAAATCATCTCACGCATACCTTAGAAGGAAGATTCTTGATGATTGATAGAGGAATTTCCTTGAAATCGAATCTCCAAGCTTAGTTATGCAACCCTAGTTGTTTTTCTCTTTCAGTACTCTTGGATGATGAGTTTTGAGATGATAATAGGGTTGTAATATGTTAAGAAGCTATATATTTCGTAGGGTTAAGTTTAGGGACGTGTAAGGAGTGTTAAAAGACTTAATTACCCTCAAAATAACTCAAAACGAAGTGTTTTTGGCACCTGGAACTGACTTAGGAGGCGCCTAAGTGATTGCCTAAGCTAGGTTGGGCGGCGCCTAACCAATTGCCTATGCTTGGGTTGGGCGGCGCCTAACCAATCGCCTATGCTTACTGTCTTTCATGAAAATGGGCATAACATTTTTCTCGGGTATTGGATTAAGGCAAAATTGGTATCGTTGGAAAGCTAATTCAATTCTATACAATTTGGTGGGTCTAACTCAGCCAAAATACCACATTAACATTGAGTTATACTCGTTCAAAGATGACCCTTGCAAAATCCAACATTAAAACTTGATGGATTCAAAAACTCTTAGCTTGTATTACCTTAAGTGACCCATATGAACATTCTTAATGCATCATAAGCTATCCTATCACTAGAATATTCATTGTAAGTTATGTAATCAAGTATGAATCACAGGATAGGAGATTTTATACGTAGGAATACTTATTCACTTCCTAGCTTAGAAACATGCGGGGTATTACAATATCAATCTAATAAATATTGTAATAAGAAATATTTTGATTTAATTTTTTATAAATTTTATCGAGTATAATCATTATATGTTATATGTAACTAGTGCATAATATATACATCGATAACATAAATAATGGTACAATCCTATATAGAGTTTGAATACAAAGCCTTATGCTACTATACTATGGTACAATCAAATATATGTACAATCATAAAAGAACTTATGCTACTATACTAAGCTCACATAGACTCAAATCAAATATATATACTATCACAAAAGAACACACTACACCATATTAGCCCTAAAGCCATACTAAATTTGGGCAATTCTTATAAAATGTTATCTAAAAACTTTTGGCTATAGCCTAACTATTTGGATTTATGGGACTTCTATACTTCGTTAGAAGGGTTTCATCTAAAATTTTTGGTACTTCATTTATATAAAATTGTAGTTTTGTCAAAAGAAAAATAGAGTTTATATCTCTCTACAATGAACTAGGTTGCAATGATATTTAATTCATATAAGCACTAATTTATGAGATGAAGATTTGTTGCATGTAGAGAAAATAGACAGTATTTTAAGTTGTAATCAACTAGCTAAAATTAATCTTAAGGTCATGTCTATGTTGACACAATTTAATGTTCATTATCGGTAGGGTTGTACATTTGGCTTTTTAATATTAATTTTCTTGTGTTATTTATATAATTTGTGTTTGTTTTTTCTTGTTTATCTGTAATACCCCATATTATCCTTAGTTTAGTTCAGCTTCTAGTGCATACATAAAAGGCTTAAAACCTGAAAAATTCACCAAGTATTGGAGACTTAGTCATACTTTTGGCCTCTTAACTTTGAGGACTTTTAAATTGGCCTTTTTGACCCTGAGACGTAAGATTTTGAGTTAATTCATGTTCAGGGGTGTAAGGAGCTACAACACCCCATAGTTTTGGGCTAGACTTTGAAGTGTCGTTCTTATGAGTGTAAACTCTAATCCCATGAATTTCTTTTGAATATAAATATCATGATTTTTATCCTAGTGTGTGAAGTGATTTCGAGGTGAAAAATATTCATAACAGCCACTTAGAACAAAGTTGAGCAAAGAACCTTTGATTCGTTCAAAGTTTGACATTCGATTCTACAAGGGTATACTTTGAATATATATAACTTTTTAGATACAAGGCCAACCAAATTGTATATAATTGAGTTAACTTTCCAATGATACCAATTTCGTCTTAATCCGATACCCGAGCAAAAAGTTATAGCCATTTTCGTGAGAGAGGCAGTGAGGGTGCACGATTAGCCCGCGGAGCACACTCCATTGCCCGCCCCTATTTTACAGCTTTTGGTTCCCCATTTTTAAAGGAAATGGGTCATTCTCCCCCACCCAAATTCATCCATAACACATAATTAAATCCCCCAAGGAGCATTATTTGCTCATTTATTTATAATTTTTCTCCAAAAAGTCTTCTTCTCCAAGAACAACCACTTCCCAAGAGCTTCAAATTCAAGTTACATTCTCTTTAAGATAAATAATAATTTAAGTTATCTAGTCCAAGAATTCCAATAAAATCTTTCAAGATCATCTCCATGGCTTTCAAGGTCAAATTTACTCCATCAAATCAAGCCTATTAAGGTATGTAATGTTATGAAGAAGGGTATACTTTCACCCTTGTGCCCAAGTTGCATGATTTTAAGATTTTATTTACTTGTTTTGAAGTAGGGTATATACCCAAGTTTATATATTCTTGAAGCATGTGATTATCATGAGATTTAAAGCTTAAAGTATGTCAAGAAGTGCTTATGTTTGTGTTTTTAACTTAAAAGATTTATATTGTGAATGAGATTGCACTATCTTACCTTATTATTGTTGAAGTATTTTAAGAATTATATTCAACATGAAGTTTTGGTATGAATTACCATAAGTTTACAGCATAAATTTTAAGCCTTAAGTTTAAGTGTTGAGATTTCATGATAATCATGCTCTTAAGTTTTATTTGATAAGCTTATACCAAGAATGACCTTGATATTTCAAGAAGACAATGGTGTTAAACTTCTTTGATGGTTTTATACCAAGATTTAAAGAAATATGATATTTTGATCCTAAGCTAAGAGATGGAATCCATGTTTGTTCATTTTGATTACAGTTTAAAGAAAAGAGATGCATAATTGGTTTTCATTATAAAACCTTATGATAAGTTAAGGTGGATTTCCTAAGGTATGAGAATAAAGTAATAACGGAGTAGTATTTAGCACCGAGTTGGGTATGCATCCAAGATCATATGCGCCAAAACTATGTATCACCGTAGGTTTACAGTCCTAATATGGTTTAAGTATAGTGATCACTTCAGTCAAGGTCTTATTCCAATGGCAAGGTAGGACAACTTTCCCCCAGCGTGAGCTCTCCCCACCATGAGCAAGATGTTGGACTCCATGATAGCTGACATAGTGTATGTCAGTTAGAAGAGCCTCTCTAAGAAATAATAAAAGTAAGGCTTTTAGAAATAAGTGTTATGGCTCACAAAGTTTATCATTATGCTTTATTACTTATGTTAATTATTTCACAGTTTTAGTTTTGTTCAAGTCAAAGGTGAGTCATTTACACTTAGCATGCATTATTTAAAAGTTTATGAGTATATTAAGTTATTGTTTTACTTATGCATTCACCCCCGCATACTTAATATATTTCAGAAGTACTGATCTACATATATGTCTATGTGCTACATTGTCTCAGAATGTAGGTACCATTTGTAGCATATCATAGTCAGACAGTTTGTATCTTCCATCCAGCAAGTGATGAGTTATTTTTATTCGAGGACTCAATTCAACTATAGTTTTAGTATTATTCTTTTATTCAGTTGTATTGATTAGAGATAGCTGGGGGTCACGTCCTGACTACCTGTAACACCCCGTATTTCCCTAGCATAATCTAAGTCCTAATACGCGAGTATTCGTATATTAAATTTTTGAAACGCTCATTATTTTTCAGTTTAGAGTTTTCCATTGCATAGGAAATTCAGTTAGCTTATCAACAATATAAAATTCACCTAAATCCGATAACCGAGTAAGAAGTTATGGCAATTTTAAGTTTCAGCCGTTAAACACTGTTATTTTAACCCTTAGTGCGTCGCGTAGACAGTTCAAATGACAATTGTCAATTTACAGTGTGACTCCGCAATCATGGCGCATTGCAGAGTAGGCTAATTTCCCATTTGTCAATTACCAGTGGGCCTTTGCAATCATGGCGCATCGCGGAGGTGGCCAAAATGGCAACCATAGGCTTACCGCGACGGTGGTGCATTGCGCCGTCTATCTAGGTCGATTTTTGACTTTTCCAATGGCTTGGCGCGATAGTGGTGTGTAACACCAAGGCCAAAAATCGGGATGGTCAGTTTTTAGCTTCTATTTCTAAATTCGTTTAAGGGTATTTGGGTCTTTTTCCTCGTCCCTAATTAACCGAAAACATGAAATTTAACCCCTAAACACCCTAAGTAGTCATCATTATTTCAATTCTTCTCACAGTAAAAAATCCCTCTTTCAAGAACAAGAAACCCTAGCTCTCAAATTCAAGGCAATTTCTCAAGAACTCTCCATTCATCTTTTCAAGTTTATTAACCCAGGTATGTTAGATGTTTATCCATGGATACCTTTCATCCATGGAGTCCAAGCAACCTTTTTAATCTATAAAATTATGATATTTTCAAGTTATCATATTTTAAATTATGATTTCATCCATGAATCTCCATGAACTATGATTCTATACCATGTTACCATGAAATTATTATTATTATTCAATCTTCCATGTTTTAATATTATGATTTACTGAATTATACTATGATTTAATGCTATTATGATGAATTCATGTTATTTCTACAAGTTCCATGACATTCCTATGATTGATTTAAAACTATGAAGCACAAATGTTTGATAAAATGCCTACAAGAGTGATTTATTTAATAAGAGCCTTCATGTTTTGGCCTTCAAGCTTTAGTGTCCTTTTAATATTGTCGCTTTGAGTCTTGGGGGTATTGAATACCCAAAAACCATAGCTGTTTATTTAGTCTAGTCTCAGTACTTTATTGAATAGTCTTCAAATTATATTATGAGCATTATCAGAATAGTCAAATATCAGTTATTCAACTCAGAACAGTCTAGTATCTTAGTGTCTTTCAGTTGGGAGTAGGATTTAGCATCAAGTGAGTATAGTACAAAGAAATCTACAAGAATCAACATCCAAATCTGCTGTGAAGATACTGCAGCCGCATCACAATGGGAAAGTCATGGAAAAAACCCTTTAAAAAGAAATAAAAAAGAAGAAAGGGTTGATCAAAAGAAAAAATATATCCAAAAGAAATTACGTACCAAGAGAAAGGTACTATAAAAATGAAGAAATTTCAAAAGAAAATCCACGAAAAGATGTAAGTGTTACAATTGTGGAGAAGAAGGCCACAAAAGTTATGAATGTCACCAAAAGAGAGTTAAAATCTCAAAAATAGATAGGAAAGAAATTGATTCTAATTTAGAATCAATAACGTCCATCAAAAGTAATGACTTTTATGTAGAAATTTATGAAGAATTCTCAGATTATAGTACTGATTCAGAAGAATGAATCAAGAAATTAAAAATCTAGAAGAAGAAACCACTCAGGTCACAGAAGCTGAAGAAGATCAACGAGGATATGCTTTAAAGGCAACATTCGATGGAGAATTACTAAGAAAAATCCAAGGATAAAATTCAATCTTCGAACAAAGGATAGTCTATTCAACAAACTACAAAGAAATTTTTATAGAAATAAAATCTCTTATCATGAGTATCAAGAAATTGCAAAAGTGATAAAAATCACTCAGACTATTGAAAGACATAAGTTCAATCTTTTAACAAAACCTATGATCGATCAAATCTTACGAAAAAATTCGAAAAAGAAAAGGAAAAGGATGAATTACATTCATCTAGGAGGAATCCAGATAACGGTTAAATCCACCTTCAAAGAAGAAATTAATTATCCAATAGTCATTAACCTTTCAGATGAAAGATTTATTAATACCAGGGAAGGAAGCTTAGGTATAGTTGAAGTTAATTTGTCATATACCAAATTTTTATTTATCTATTACTCCAGGTGTTGTATATCACTTAAAGATATCAATTTTACTGAAGCTTTAAGTTTGCATTTTCAAGTGATATGAAAAGATTTATTTAAATCAGGTAATCATATTGTGAGCATTTATTATCATGCTCTATATACAGTTACCAACTCAAATTATGGAAATGTTTACAAAAATAAAAGCTTGGTAGAAATTTATCAAGAATGTATAGGGATAACAAGAATAGTTGAAGCAGAAACTCAACAAGCAAATATTTCAGATGAATATAAAATTTATGTCGAAAAAGCCCAAGAAATAGGAAGCTCAAGTGCTTCAAATTCAAGACTCTCTATAGAATATTAAAGAAATTTCATGCGCAAAGGTAATTCTAGAAGATTCTCCAATGAAAATTCTAATAATATTACAAAAGATTTAGGAAGATTTTTTAATAAAAGTGACTGGAAGAAACAAACTATCCTAATTCAGTCAGGATCTTCAATAAACCATGTCAAGAAAAGCATCCTAGATGGGTTAACCACCTATGAAGGTATACCTTATGTTTATAAATCCTTTGAAGGAAACAGCTATAGCTGTTCAAAAATAATAAATTTACCGATACAACTTGAATCAATCAGAGTAACCATTCCTTGTTATATTACCAATCATGAAAATGATTATAATATAATCTTAGGAGGATTATTTCTTAACAGTTTGGATCAATATAATATTAAAAAAGAAGGAATCAAAATAACTTTAGGAGATAAAACTTGTTTCATTCCTAAAGCTTAAATGCAAAAGAAACCTCTTTTAGAGTACCAGTATTCGTAGAATTTACTACCTACTAAATAAAATTGACTTCGTGTTGTCACATAGATAATGGTTCCGAAGTCAGTTTAGCCAAAACTTTTTTAATAAGAAATTGGAATACTAATAATGTTAATGTCTCAGTTAACAGTATTACAAGTGAGAGAGACATGCTAACACATGATAAAGAAAGCGTAGAAATAATTTTAGGATCTAAAATTATTTCTATAAAATACGTTTTTGCCTATGATAAACTAGAAACTAATTTATTACTTGGAAATGATTTTATCCAGTAGTTTCAAGATTATCACTAAACAATATACATGGTTAATTTTAAAACTCTGTGTAATCATTTTATAAAAATCCCAAGAAAACATAATCCTTATGTTTTTGTAAAAGAAAAAAAATCTTTAACTGAAGATTTTTGGATAATCCGAAAAATTAATTTTGTAAAAAAAATAAAATAAGATTTACAACATTCTTATGGAGACAATCCTTTAGAAAAATGGGACAGTAGTTATGAGAAAGCGGTATTAATTCTTAAAGATCCTAGTATTATCATAAGAGTTAAACCTATGCTTTATAATGCAGAAGATAAAGCTAAGTTTAAAATTTAGATACAAGAACTTCTCAATCTAAAATTAATAAGGGGAAGCAGAAGTCGACACAACAGTCCCGCATTTATGAAAAGAAATCACGCGGAACAAAAAAAGAGGAAAAGCTCGAATGGTTATAAACTATAAAGAGCTTAATAAAAATTATATTTTTAATGGATATTTTATTCCTAATAAAAATAATCTTATCAACTTAGCCAAAGGAAAAACCTACTTCTCAAAGTTCGACTACAAAAGTGATTTTTGGAAAATTAAACTCTCAAAAGAGTCAATACCTCTAACAATATTTAGTACTCCTAATGGACATTATGAATGGTTAGTAATGTCATTTGGACTAAGAAATACACCTCAGATGTTCCAAAGAAAAATGGATAAGATATTTTCTGAAAAGAATTCTCTAATTGTCTACATAGATGATATTTTGGTATGATCAATAGACTACCAAGAACATCTGTCACACCTTAAAGAATTTTCAAAAATTTGTGTTGAAAATGGAATTGTTCTAAGCCAGAAAAAAAGGCTAAGATAAACAAAAATAAAATAGAATTTCTCGGTATGATTATTTCAAAAAATGGAATAGAGTTACAAACTCATATTTCAAAGAAAATAACAGAGTTTCCTAATAAATTAACAACAAAACAAGAGGTACAAAATTTTCATGGTTGCTTTAACTATGCAGAAAAATTTATTCCAGACCTTGCAAAGAAAAGAAATCCTTTGCAAAAACTTATTCGAAAATCAAACCGACTCAGATGGACTAAGGAGCATACTCTTTGTGTTCAAATACTTAAAGAAGAATGTGCTAAGCTTCCAAAGCTTAGACTACCAGAAGCTGAAGACAATTTAGTCCTACAAACTAATGCCTCCGACTATCATTGGGGAGCACTATTACAAATAGATTTCAATAAAATCTGCAGATATACCAGTGGAACATTTAATGGAGCAGAAGTTAATTATTCCATAAATGAAAAGGAATTATTAGCTGTGCTAAGAGGAATACAAAAGTTTTCTGCATTTTTATTACCAAAACCATTTGTTATTCGAATAGATAATACACAAATATCAGGTTTTATATTTAACAGACTCTCTTCCGAGCCTCAATACAAAAGACTACATAGATGGCAGATATTGTTGTCATTTTATTCTTTCATAATAGAAAATATTAAGCGATTTGCGAATATTTTTGCAGACTTTCTCTCAAGAAATGTCTAATATAGACAGTAGAATACAGTTAATGGTTGACTATATTCTGTCTAATAAATTGATCAATTTGAAGACATCAGTGATATTGTAAGTATTCGATATTTGAGGATGGGAGAATACGCCAGACGAAGATATGCAAGCCTTATCTAGCGTCCTTTTAAATTGATCCAAATAGTATTTGTTCTAATCATGATCCTATAGATTACTTATCATCTCTTGAAGGAGATCTTGCTCTTTTGACAGAACATTGATCTCAGATTGATCGTCTTTGTCAGACTAGGAGGGCCTAAGTCATCATTTTTAATTTGGTTAAACTCTTGTTTAAATCTATCATTAGCACTATTAGAGTCTCCACTTTCTTCTAGTAAGAGGTTTTGAATTTGGCTAATGGCAGAATAATCAAGGTTAAGATTTCTAATCTTTTTAGATAATTTGCAAAATTTGGCAATATGACCAACTTTTCCACACCCTTCTATAAATTTTATCTAGAAAACTTCTGCCTATACCCAGAAGTTTTATGAATTTATGCTCACAGATATCAAGTCATGTTTATTCAAACCCCACAAAGATAAACAAACACAATCTTATGTTACTCATACCACGATTTGAATTAACAAAATAATCTCACCCAAGGAATGAGGTATACACCTCGCAAAATATTAGAAGCCTACTAAAGCTTATGATTCCCAATATTATAACTATTTTGACTATCAAAGAGCATGGATGAATGTATTCACCTTTCAAAATAAAACTGGCAAACATTCTTGATTTTCCCACTAGGGGAGCAACAGGCGTTGGAATTTTCTCAATGGTTCCTGTATAAACGGTTGTCGATTTATGGTCACATGTTTGAGATTCGTCCTCCCCCAATCCGAGAATGATGTGAATATTTTACACAAAAAATCCATAACAATCATCAAGTTCCTCTACTTTTATAATTTTTCACAGGTTCTACATTCCGTGGATATTTTCATACAAATTTGCCTTGCACAAGTCGGAGGGGTAAAAGTGGCTTCCATGGATAGCTCTCCAAAGCCATTGCAAATTGTTCAAAAATTGGAATTCAATGAAGAAGAAATTCAATCAATTTTGCATCATCAATTAGTCATCAACATTGATGTCATAAATGACATCAACAATCAATTGTTAAGAAATTATTATAGGTGTTACTGTAGCATCGTTGTAGCAATAATTAAAGGTGTTACTATAGATCCCTGACTCTGATGCCAAGTACATAGACGCGAACCCCCAAAATAAAGAGGGTAAAATACAGGAAAAGAGATGAAGGAAAGAAATCACGTTGGTTAATCTGAAATGTAAATGATGCAAATATATAAATAAATTAGACGACGAGGTTGATCATATGCTAAATGATGTAATTAATTAATTAAAGTTGGTGGTGGTACCAACCATAAGTAATAAGTACAATAAAGGATGATTTAATAAAGTAATGCAAATGACACATTTGAAAAAATTAAACTTTCATATTAATATCAAAAGTAAATTTCAAAAATACATAATAGAGAGAGAGAGAACTCTAACCAAGATTTCTAGTGAGAGAGAGCTTCTTCCAAAGAAAATAATGTATTCTTTCAAGTGGAGAAGTATGCTATATATAGTAAAAAATATGTACAGTGTTGCTAGAGTGAAGCTATAGAAACACCTTTAAGTATTTCTATAGTGATGCTACAGTATCACCCACAATAATTTTCAGCAATTTATTATTAATGTCATTCATGATATCAGTGTCGATGACTAATTAGTGATGTCAAATTGATTGAATTTCTTCTTTATCATCTGTGTCAGATTTTTCTGATGAATGTTAATTTCTAGGAACTTAAGCGTTGATTTATTGGATAATTTTTTTATTTATTGAATAAAATCTCCTCTATTTTCTGACTTTGCTAATTGTGCAGCTGAAAGTGATATTTGTTGCAAAAATGAGATTTGGGCAGCATCTGTTGGAGCCAGATATCTAGGGTTGCATCAGAATCATTTTTATATGTCCGATATGTAAGCTTTCGTTTAATCTCAATTTTTGTACCTTGTGCAATGTCCATGGAGAGATAGCCATGGAAGCCCCTTTTGCTCCTTCGACTTGTGAAAGTCAAATATTTGTGAAAATATCCACAAAGTGTGGAACCTATGGAAAAATTGTAAAAGTAGAGAAACTTGGTGATCATTATGAAATTTTTGTGTAAAATATTCATACCCTTCTTAGAATGGGGGAGGAAGGATCTCAAACTTGTGGCCATAAATTGGCCACCATTGGTGCTGGAACCACTGAGAAAATTTCAAAGATAGTTGCTTATCCTAGAGAAAAAATCAAGAATGTTTGTCACTTTTATTTTGAAAGGTGAATGCATTTATCCACTCTCTTTGGTAGTCAAAATTGTTATAATATTAGGGATCCTAAGCTTCAGTAAGCTTCTGATATTTTGCTAGATGCAACCCCATTCTTTGAATGAGATTTTTTTGTTAATTCAAACCACAGTATAAGTAACATAACATTGGGTTTATTTATCTTTGTGGGGTTTGAATAAACAGGACTTGGTGTCTATGAGGATAAATTCATAAAACTTCTAGGTGTATGTAGGAGTTTTTTGGATAAAATTTGTTGAACGGCTAAGTATCTGCTTAGCTAACTCCTGAGGGTTGGAATGCTAGTATTCAGGTTCATTTTGGATTACTGGGTAAAGACTATCATTTTTGAAATAATTTGGATCATTCGAGGAGGATCCTCTACTAGAGGAAATTGGTTGTGCAATAGGTGAAGAAATTATTTTACTTGGTATAGGAGGAACATTGAACTATTTTGTGAAAAATTAAATAAAAAATTAATGGGATTTCTGCCTCCATTGTATCTTTTATTGTGCTTTTCACAATCGCAGAATAAGAAAATGATGTGTGGCATGAGGCCTCTGCTTTTGAAAATATTATTTGAAAGATATGAAAATCTCTTATCAAATCCTTGTTACTGGCACTTCTTATGATCATTGGATCCTTAAGACCCATAAGTAAGCGTCATTGTTTAAAATCATCTTCCGTCCATGGGGAAGATACTGTTTGGGCTAACTGAGTTTTTTTTTCTTCTTCTTCTTCTTCAATCAAATCAACCCATTTTTTGGGGTTGGAAATTGGTATTGAATTTGGACTTGTTTGGATCATATTAGATTGATGTATTTCCTGCATGGCATAGTCAACTGGTATTTGAAATCTTGGTTGGTTTACTTTAGCTGCTACAATTGAAAGTTACTTAAATACAACAATAATTTTTTGTTGTAGGGTAACAACTTTTTTGGTGGTCTCTTCGGTGGATGGAAGAGCCAGAATTTGTGGTGGTGCAATAGTTTTCGCTTTTTTTTCTAGTCATTTTATCTTCCCTACAAGAATTTCCTGGTAAGAAATTCTGGTATAGAGTTGGAGCTCCTTTTGACAGAATCAATATTAAAATAAAAAATAGATAAAATAGCTTGTCACCTAGCAAATATATGCTTTGACGCTAGGTTTTGCACATCTTTTTGTAAAACAAATTTTGCATCTTTACAATCTATCCTTAATAAAAAAAATTTGATTCATTAAATCAGCTTGAAATTTAGAAATACATAATAAAATTGCTAAAATTTCTTTTTTAATAGTTGGATAGTTTTGTTGAGATTTATTCCAATGTTTAGAAGAAAATGCAATAATGTGCTCTTTATCATTTTCTTTTATTTTAAAATGCCACCATAACCTATGTCTGATGCATCTATTTCAACTATTTTGAATGCGAAAGGATCAAGAAGGGATAGGAAGGGATGTCTTTTGCCTTGAAGTTGATTTTTTAACTACATCGATGTAGATGTTAGTCCACGAAGGAGGAGAATTTTTAACCTGCCATGGAGTGGTTTAATAGATTGTTAAGTCCAAGGATAAAATCTACTATATAATCGACACATCCTAAAAACCTTTGGAGTTGTGTTTTATCTAAAATTTGATCAAAAAATTCATCAGTAAATTGAATGGACCATTGAATAGGAGTAATAGTACCCTGACGAATATTGTGCTCGAGAAATATAATATTTACCTAGAAGATACTATACTTATCTTTTGACAAAACTAAGTCATTTTCCTAGATGATATTGAAGAAAACCCTCAGTGTTTAAACTATTGGTTAACACTAGTAGAAAATACCAAAATATTATCAATATAGACTATTATGAATTTTGAGAAGGGATTGAAAATATCGTTCATTATTTTCTGAAATTTTGAAGGGGGGTTTTTCAATCCAAAGGGCAACACGTTCCATTCATATTGCCCAAATGGTACTCTAAAGGCAGTTTTGTATCGATCCCTTGGATCAATTTGGATATACCAGAACCCTAATGTTAGATCAAATTTTGAGAAAATTATGGCAACATAAAGTCACCGAAGTAGATCTTTTTTGTTAGGAATTGGATGCCTAATCCAACGAAGATCAGTATTTAAAGGCTTATGATTTATAATCAGGCAGGGGACCCCTCGTTCAATTTTAGAACTTTTATTAAATTAAAAAGAGGCACAACCCCAAGGGGATATACTTGGAGAGATGATCTATTCTTTTAGAAAATCATTGATTTTCATTTGGCAATGGATTTTCAGTTCATGATTCATCTGAATAGGTATAGTTTTTTCATCAAAGTCTGGCTCATAGGGAAGCCTAACCATGTGTTTTTTACAATTCCAAAATGTTGTCGATAAATCAGCATAGAGTTCTTGTTTGGTTTTTTCCTCAGAGTCTTTGATCTTGATTTGAAGAGGAGATTCCTAAAGTTGCTGCTGCAGCCTTCAAAATTCTATTTCTTCTTTCAAGAAATTAATTTGGGCGTCTTTGTTTATCAAAAAGTACAAAAGTTTTGTAATAGGAGGTTTGTCAAATGGGAGAAACATATTTTTATCTACTATAGTTTTTCCCACTTGGGTAACTCTGAAAGTAATGAGTGTTTCAATAAAAGGGGTTCCTAATATCATTAGACTGTTTATATTCTTTACCAGAACAAACGAGGTGGAGGATGAAAAGAGTGAATTTCCTAGAGAATTTCATATCTCGACATTGGAAAGTTTGTAACTGATCCCTAGCCTACTACCATTTGCGGCTCAAAGGGCTTCCTTGGTTTTTTCAAAGTATTTTGTAGGGATAAGTCCCTCTTGGACACAATTGAGATCTACACCTATGTCGAACAATGCAATGATGTCCAGGATAAATAATTTGTTAATGATTAAGGTTATCCTAATATGTCATCTCCTAATGGATATCCTTGTAATATAATTGAGAAAATATCCTTATTTGACTTTTTGGTCTCTTGGATTAGTGACACCTATCGGCTGAGATTTTTCAACCTTAGCAGAAAATTGCTGGAGGACAAGTCGATCTAAATCTTTTCTTATTTTTATCTCTCTAACTTACTCTTTTAGGATCACTATTTCTGATTGGAAATCCTGAATAGCTACTACCTTAGACTTACTATATGAAAACCTATTGAGGACGTTAGTGATATTGTAAGTATTCG
Organism: Capsicum baccatum var. pendulum; assembly: GCA_030864225.1. Classification (NCBI taxonomy): domain Eukaryota; kingdom Viridiplantae; phylum Streptophyta; class Magnoliopsida; order Solanales; family Solanaceae; genus Capsicum; species Capsicum baccatum. The sequence continues at coordinate 45,312,186 of CM061560.1, forward strand.
ATATTTAAGTATGGGAGAATACGCCAGAGGAATATGTGGAAGGCTTATCTAGAGTCCTTTTAAATTGGTCTAAATAGTATTTTTTTCTAATCATGATCCTGTAGATTACTTATCATCTCCAGGAGGAGATTATGCTCTTTTGATAGAACATTGATCACAGGTTGGTCATCTTGGTCAGACTAGGAGGACCCTATGTCATCATTTTCAATTTGGTTAAACTCTTGTTCGAATTCATCATTAGCACTATCAGAGTCTCCACTTTTTCTAGTAAGAGGTTTTGGATTTGGCTAAGGATGGAATCATCAAAGTTAAGATTTCTAACCTTTTTAGATAATTTACAATATTTGGAAATATGACCAGTTTTTCCACACCTATAACATTCGCCATTATTGGGGAAGTAAGAGCCGGTTTTTGTGTTGAGCGTTATTTAGGATGAGAAGATTTTGGTTTCCTAGAAAGATAAGGCTTAGTAGTAGAAACATCCTTTATGGAAGTTGGTTTCCTATGAGCCTTCTTCCTATAGGGGGTAGGCCAAATTGCTCATAAAAACTCCCTAAATCTCATTGAGTTTATGCTATATCCTTAGCTTATTGCCTTAATATCTTATCTTGTCGATAGACTTTTAGGGCAACTTGCTGAATTAGACTTGTGAGCTGACAATAAGTGATCTGCTTATAAGGGATGATATCGCCCAAATATTGATGTTGAAGTTCTTCTTTGACTAGGTCTCTAAGAGACTTGGGCAATCCATCAAGGAATTTTTATTTTCAATATAAGAGATTACCACCAGGTATTTCATAGATCCTAGTGAGGAAAGAGTCCTTATACCATCTAAAATCAGAAAGCTTTTTGCACTTAATATTGTTAAGTATCTTAGAGGACCTTTCTCTAAAGATACTTGGACTTCCAATGAAGGTTTTGATAATAGTATAGATTAATGTATTTGTGAAGTAAGGAATGGTTTCATCGTCCTTGTGAATTGGATCTTCAGTGATTCAACTAAGACGTTTTATTTATATTCTTCACTATGGTAAGTATCCCACCATCCTTTACATTGGCCTGTGAACCCAGCTACGAGGACATGGGTAATAAGTTGATCTCAACAATTATAAGCAGTTCTATAGCCAGTGGAAACCATTGTCATTTGTTGAAGTTTGGACAGGATATTATCCTCAGAAAGACCATCTACGTTCCATTCATAGGTGTTATTGGCTTTGTAATAAGTCTGCATAACATTAGATTTCTCCTCTAATGCTAAGTCCGAATGGGTAGCTCTAGGGTAATAAAGTTTTTGTGGCTTACGCCAACTGGAAGACTCAGTTTTGACACGGCTATTTCAAGAGGAACTTCTTCCTCTGGATGACTGTCATCCGAATTGCTTTGCTGAAGTACCCTAACTGTAGTAGAAGACGTGTTACCTGGGGTATCAAGGACTATCGGGTTGAGGGATTTTTCAATTTGTGTGATTCTTCATTGAAGATCAGAGAGTTGTGGAAAAGGTTTTGAATTTGGCAATTCGAGTTCTCTATTTAAGGTTCTAGGGATCTTAACTGTAGTGAGGAGGTGGACGCCTCTAATATTTTAAGAGCTAGAGATAGTTTTAAAATCAGATATTCTCCAAGAGTCTAAAGATACTTATTTGTATAGTTATTTTGTTCAAAAAAGATTTTTAATAACTTTGCCGATAACTGAATCGTTTTTAACCTTCCTTTTCAAAGTTGAAGCAACGACTGAGTTATTAGCATGAAAAATAGTAAAACCCTATTATGGAGGAAGTTTAGCGGTGACATCTTCACCGCTTATGGATTTTCATACTTTTGAAACATTAATTAATTTTGAAAAAGGATAATCTAATTGATGATATTCGTCATAGGCCTCAAACCGTTCATACAAATTAATTTGTTTTTGGATAGAATTTAAGATTTCATAATAGATTTCTTGGATACTATTTCATTCATTTTTATTAAAATTTTTGAAAAACCAAGTTCGTTTTAAAATATTTCCAGATGAATAAAAATCTGTATGAAGTGTTTCTTTATCAATATGAAAATCTTGATTTAAAACCCCTAGATCTCCACCTAAGACTGAGTAAGTTGGTGATTGGGGTTGATCGACATGAATCTCAGTAAGAGGTATTTCCACAGAATATTTGGCCTGCGGAATCCTAGACTCGAAGTTAACAAGATCGATTCTAGAAGGAAATGATGAAACTACATTCCTAGACATCTGTATTTTTGGAAGAACTGACGGGGAGCTAGAGATCCTCTCGCTAAGAGATATCTTGAAGGATATAGAAAAAGTTCCTATAGAGAACTGTTGGATCTGAGAAACTATATTATTCTAAGGTTTTTCTATTAGAGTATCCTCCTTCCACATCCACCTTTGAGGTAAGGATACCTAATTCTAGGAGATTGGTTTGGGAACCGACAAGTGCAATCGTTGAAGGTCAATTCGGAAGAGAACAGTTTCTCCTTTATAACTATTCTTCATAGCCCCCAAACCAAAGGCGATGTACATGACCTTATACTGAATTCTATAAATAATTGCTACTGGGAGAGACTCAATTTAAGTCTTATAGTTGGATGTCTTAACATTGAGAGTCAAAGAATCTAATATATTTAGATTCTTTAAGGATACAGTAAACTTTGGAAACAATCAAAATAAATTGGACCATTACAAAGGCTGGTTTTGACCATTCCTAGTAAAGAATGATTGAATTCTAGAAACCTAGAGTCTCTAAGACAAAGGAGAAGAGAGGTATGTAAACCTACTTGAGAAATAGGTTTAGCTTCTATTTGGACTAAACCAAAATAGAGGTAATTATACATATGCATACATATTTCCACATCCCTGGGATTGAGAAGGTTGTTATCCTTATGATCTGATTCAAGAGGGATGGTTTGTTCAATAGTTGAAATATGGTAGTCACTTGTTAGAGACCTCCATCTAGAAGGAGCTTTATAGATTTGGTCTTAAGGATGCCTAAGAATTTGTTGATCATCACTTGATTGCTGCAAACCAGAGAAACTAATCTCTTGTTTGAGCTTTGAATTAGGAGAACTATAGGAAGTTGAAGTGGAGGAAGAACATGAGGAGTTTTTAGAAGGAGAAGAGAAGGGACGAAAGAATACCATAGTAGAACTTGAAAGAGAGTAATTAGGAATAACAACAATAATAATTTAAATGCTTCCTATCCTTGGATCAAGAGACCATTGAGTTTAATAAAGAAAATTATTCAAGTATTTAACTCAATAACATATGGAAGAATCAGATCTGGTAATTAAATTAATGGAATTTTGTCTCAGTCCTATTTGTGTTAGCTAGATCAATTTTAACTTAAAAGTTCTTCAATTGGATAGTCCAAAGGTTATAAATAACCATCTGTAAGTCCACCGGCAATCCATCCATTAATGCTTATACACACACATACATGTATCTATGTATGTATGTCTTCTATTTACAAAAAAAAAATTGACTCTTTAGGAATACTTCTAAACAAGGGGAAAAAATTCTGGATTTTGTTACTTAGAGTTACTAATAGTTTGAATTAATTTTATTAAATAACCTTTTTTTCAAATTTAAACAATTTAATTATTACAAAATTGTCCCTCCTTTTTTTATTAGACTTTCCATCTTTGCTAAAACTATCATAGCAAAACAGAGTAAAAAGAAGCCATCAAATCTAGTGTGTATACTGCTTAAACTATTTGTTAGATTCATTTGTAGTTGAATCCACTTGTAAAAAACTCTGAGTTTGCCACTGATCATAATGTTCCGACATTGTACCCTACTCATTATTATATCATATTATACCAACGTGGTACCCGATTAATATCATAATACATCATATTACACCGATGTGGTACCCAACCCCATCACCTCATCACAATACAATGAAAATACAATGCAATCATCAAAAATACAAATCATGTTAGAAGACAATAATAGATGTTCAAATCACAAACAAACACAAAGCTAAGAAAGTCAAAATGCTATATAAGATCATAGTCTACCTTAACTCCTTTGCTCAAAGTCACCTTTAAGTCATACTTTTTCCTTTTTGTTCTCATATTACTCGTTCATGAGCTATACAAACACCAAATACACACACATTTCAATAATCATCACTATTTAATAGCTATGGATTAAAAATCATTGATTTTAATCATAATTTACCCTATTTCATCATTTTGAAATTTTCTAATCATTTTAACTTCATGAACACTACTCAAATTAGAATACTTAGTTGTAATTCTAATTCCGTTAGTGTTTTCTAATACCCTAAGATCATTATATACTGAATTCATAAGTAATCCCCTCATTTTACATCAATTTTTATAAACTAGGGTTTAACCGTCAAACCATTATTAATCTATTATCTAGTGATTTTCTATGATTAAATGAAGTGAAATAAGTCTAGAATGTAATTACTTACCACCAAAGATAAACAACACTGAATTTCCTCTGAAAATTACCTATTCCTCCTATCGCCTTTTTCAAAAAACAAAATAGGGAATGAAAATATTTTATGAATTTTAAAAATGATCTTTTACTGCGTGTTACTGCTGCATCGGTTAAATTTTTGCTATAGTAGTTCGCACCCATTTTTCTGAAGGTTGCCACTGCATTTTCCCAAATCATTGTCTCAGTACCACTGCAGCAGTTACTTTTCCACAGTAGTGGTCTGAGGTAGAAACTTATGACCTCTCCTTATTTTCCTCATTTTACAACACAAGCTATGAATCTCAATAATGTAAACTAAACCATCTACGATAAATGCTATTACCAGAGTTTTATAGCTCCATGTCTGGAGTCGAGAGTTGCTATAGCTTCCTATACACATTGGATATCTACCATTATATCAAATCCTACTATTAATACTCATATCAATACCATATTTCATTTAAATGCCACACCCTCAGACTTGATCAAAAACTAGATTTGCTCTAAATTCCTCCATTTATAGCTAAGGGGTGTCTAGGTGCAACTTTTACCTCCTAATTTAGAGTATGATGTTTTGGTTCATTACATTAGATATCAATTTACCACTCGTTCATCCCTAAAACGGAAACTTACCCAACAATATAATAATTAAAATATGTGTACCTGAATTAGAGATCAAGTGCGGATACAATTTATGCATGTCTATTTCGTCTCTCATGTAGCTTCCTCAGTAGTATGGTTCCTCCACTAAACCTTCACACAAGTAATAACTCGTGTCCTCAACTTACTCATATATTTACCTAGAATAGAAATTGGTTCCTCTTCATGGGATAGTTCATTATCGAACAACTCTAAGTCCCAACGAATAATGTACTCACCAGCTCCATGATATTTTGCTAGTATAAATTATATGGAATACGGGGTGAACCTAGGACATATTAAGGGGTAATTCCAGCCTGTATGCTACCGACCTAACTTCTTTTATCACCTTAAAATATCCTATGTACCCTGGGTTCAACTTGCCCTTCTTGCCAAATCGCATTACAGCTTTCATGGGCGATACCTTCTAAAGTACTTTTACCCCCTTATCAAACTTTATGTATCTTACCTTTTAATCCACATACTCTTTATGTCATCTTTAAGCATCTATAAGCTTATCATATATGAATCTTACTATTTTCATAGAGTCCTTAAGTATATTAATGCCCCAAGGCCTCACTTTGAATATGTCAAACCACCAAATTGAGAACCTACATCGTCTACCATATAAGGCCTCCAAAAGAGCCATATCAATACTATAATGGTAGCTATTGTAGTAGGAAAACTCAAATAATGGTAGATATTTATCTGATTGACTCCCAAAGTCCATGAAACAAGCCTAGAGCATATCCTCAGGCACTTTTATAGTCCGCCCAGATTGACCGTCTACCTATGCGTGGAAAGATATACTCAAGTCCACTAACTTGGACTGAAATCTTTCCCAAAGGTTGGAGGTGAACCGGGTACCCCATTAAGATATAATTGATACTGGTACCCCATGAAATCTTATGATTTTTTTCACATAAATCTTGACCAACAAGCGGCACTATAATCAACCCACTGGAATAAAATAAGCCAACTTAGTTAATCGATTAAAAATGACCCAAATGGAGTCACATTTCCTCAATATTTTTGGTAAACCAGCCACAAAATTTATCCTTATCCTTTCCCACTTCTAGTTCAAAAGGGCATCTACTAGAAAGTACCACCAGGAATCTAAAGTTTGTATTTGACTTGCTGGCAGTTTTGACAATTATCCACAAAATATACAATGTCACACTTCATCCTTCTCTGCTAATAATGTTGCCTCAAGTCCCTATATATCTTGGTGTCACCCAGATATGTGTAGTACTTAGAATTATGATCCTCGACCATTTGTGAATATCAAGTGGCCCACTCAAGGTGTACACAATCGACCTCTGATTCTTAAGGCCTTTTTTTTGGAATGACCCCCTTTGCCTTATCTTGTAATATTTTTTCCTGAGATTGTTCAATTTCTTATCCTAAAAATATCATCACATAATCTGATCATAGAAAAAGGACCTAGCCTCCATATGTGCCAACACCTTTTCTTCTCTAGTTTCCTACAATCTCAAAAAACTGTTAGCCAAATACCATACCTCTCTCACCAACGGTCGCATGGACACCTCCAGAAATGTTAGGCTCTCTATGCTCACTGGTTTTTATCTTAGAGTATCTTCCACCATACTGGCTTTACCCAGATGATACAAATATTTATATATTATAAAATTTAACCAAATCCTTCTATCTTCTACGTCTTATATTCAGATCTTTTTGACTGAACACATACTACAAGTTGTGGTTGTCGATGAACACCTCATACTTCACCCCATAGAGATAGTGTCTCCTAATTTTCAAAGTTAACATTATGACTGTTAGTTCTAAGTCATGCATGGGGTAGCTTTTGTAACAAGGCTTCAAATGTATCATAGCATAACCAATTATATTTCTATCCTGCATTAACACAATACCTAAATCCAAATGTGAGACATCACAAAATACAATAAAATCTTTACCCTCGACAAGCAGGGTTGGTACTGAAGCTGAAGTAAATAAATTTTTGGGATTTTGAAATCTCTCCACATACTTGTCATCCTATTCAAAAGAAACTTCTTTTTAGTCAAATGGGTCAAGTGCAAACCAATGGTAGCAAAACCTTCAACAAACTAATAGTAATAACAAGGCAGTCCTATAAAATTATAGATCTCTATCATGTTCAATGGTCTGGCCCAATTCTTAATAACATCAACTTTTTGTGTGTCCACCATAACCCCTTTTTTAGAAACCATGTGCCCCAAGAAGGACATCAAAGAAAGCCAAAACTTGCACTTACTTAGCATATAATTGTTTCACATTTAATAATTCCAGTACAGTATGCAAATAAGCATCATGCTCTTCCTCACTTTTAGAATAAACAAGTATATTATGAATAAACATAATGAAGAACTAATCCACAAAGGACTAAAACACCTTATTTATCATGCGTAGATGGGATATTGGTTAAGCCAGAAGATATGACCAGAAACTCATAGTGTCCATAGCGAGTTCATAAAGTAGTCGTTGGGATGTCCTTGCCCTGATTTTCATCTTAAAACCCAAACAAAAATAAATCTTAGAGAAACTCTAGCTCATTCTAACTGGTCAAACAAATCATCTATTCCAGGCAAGGGATATTTGTTACGAATGGTCACCTTATTCAACCAACAACAGTCTATGCACATCCTCATACTACCATCTTTATTTTTTCACAAATGATGCTAGTGCACCCCAAGGAGAGACACTTGGGTGAATGAAACTCTTTTCTAATAACTCTTGCAATTAGGATTTTAACTATGCAAGTGCCATACATTATAGAGAAAAAGAAATAGGTCTAGTCCCAGACTCTAAGTCTATACAGAAGTCAACTTTCTAATTTAGAGTCATACTCGGAAGACCATCCGGAAACACTTCTAAGAATTTACATACCCACTCTGTACTAGTTTATGGGCACAAATTGCAGACGCTACCCATATGTGACTAGGCTTAAAGGTACCTTCTCACTCTAACTTCTCTCTTCTAGTATTACAATAGTTACGGTTTTGGCAAAATAGTTAAGAACAACATGATAGGGGCACTACCAACTCATCCCCAAAATAGCATTAAATTCCTTCATGTATAAAATAGCTAAGTCTACTAGGGTCTTAAACCCATGAACATCATAGGACACACACACACTATACTTAATCAACATATACAGACACCCCAACTAGTGTAGACATATACATAGAAGTATCGAGATAATCATAGTCCAAGTACCAGCCAAAAGAAAATTTCATAAATACATAAGAAAAGTTGAAAGAAAGATTTAACAATGCAAAAGCCATACTATCATAGATAAGAATAGTACCTATGATCACTAGATTAGAAGCTTTTACATCAAGACGATCCAAAACTTCATAAATATGTTCCTTAGAACCACCCTAACTGTCACCTCTACCACCCTACCTTCTCTTTTTGCTCACTTTTCCTTCCTCTCGGTTGACCTGGTTTCCATCCCTAGCCTGGCTATTGCATGCACCTTTTGGGCGACCTTTACCACTTTCTCCACTATATAGATTTGCCAAAACTAGAAACGTAAAAGTTGGTTGTTATGTCAACTAACTCACAAACAAGAAATTAGGGAAATTTCTCTTTACAAGACATATACATCCACATTCAAAGCATTTAGGGTGTGTTTGGTATGATGGAAAATATTTTTCATGAAAAATGTTTTCTTGAAAAATGTTATCCTAGAAAATAAGTAGGTTTTCTACTTATTTTCTCATGTTTGGTTGGTGAGTGAAAAATATTTTTCGGAAAATATTTTATGATGTTTGGTTAGTGAGTAGAAAATATTTTTTAGAAAAATATTTTCTAGTGTTTGATTGGTAAGTGAAAAATATTTTTTAGAAAATACTACTAACTGTTAACTAGTATATCAGTGCCTGTAGCAACTCAATAATTTGTAAGAATTAATTTAAGTATAACAAATAATATCAATATCGAATACTAAAATATTACAATCACTAAATTTAAGCAACTATTAATTAGCAAATATAGGAGAGACCCTTTTCAATATTTTGTCAGGACCATCTCAAGATACTACAATCAATAAAAATATAACGGAACGACAAGCTTATTCAACCTCGTAAAACAAGTTACATCGATGATAAAATGAAATATACAATAAGCAAAAGTAACAAAGGTAAGTTTTCCTCTATGCATATGAAAATAACAATACATTCAACAAATATTGGAAATGGAAAAAATTTGGGCTTCACTATTTTTTATTTCAAGCAGTGAAAAATTGAAGCAAAGCACAGTAAAAAATATTTTAGAGTAATGTAAAATTTTTGAGAAATGTGAATTTTTTGAGTCATGCGAATATGAGTGTTGTTGGGTTGGGGAAGAGGGCTGGAGGTGGGGGCATAAGTCATGTTTGTCATTTTCTAGAAAATGACTTTCCTTAGTCCATGAGGGAAGTCATTTTCCCTCAAATAGAGGAAACTGCGTTATCTTGGAAAATATTTTCCCAATATTTTACTAGAACCAAATAAGGAAAAATAGGAAAACATTTTTCATCATACCAAACACACCCCTAAGCCCCAAAATAGGTCTTTGAGCTGAAGAAGAAGAGGTCGTGTAGCTGCCAACTCAGGAAGGATGATAACTGACCCCAAATAGGCCTCGTGCTAATATTGGCATAGCTAAATGGTAGGGCTTAAAAATGCCATACCCATTTGAGAAAGTACTTCAAAATTGGCCCGAGGTTCAAGCCTTCTTCGCTTATGCTTTCACTTCTCCCTATTTTAAGTGATTCAACCTTCTTAGTAAATTTAAAAATATCTTAGAAAGACATACAAGATACGACTATAAATAAGGTAGCCAACTGAATCCCCGAGTTGAGACCCTTCACAACATATCTAATTCGCTCGTTATCTGAGGTAATAAACTGTAGGACATAATACAATAGAGCATGAAATTTGACCTCATAAGCCTCTACAGATATGTTACCTTACTCCAACCTTATAAAATCATCCTTCTTCTGGTTATAATATGTGCGGGAACATATTTCTCAAGAAATACATTCAGAAATTAAGCACAAGTAAGTGGAGGTAAGGCTGCTCTGCACTTCATAAATTAACTCTACCATTTCTTGGCTTCGTTCTGTAGTTGAAAAGAAACAAACTACACACTGTACCTTTCAACAACATCTATTTTGGACTGACTTTTGTGATAATCTTTTAGGAACTCAAATATATCCTTAGACTCTGTACCCTAGATTACCAAGGGTTTTATCTTTATGAACTTGTAAAATAGTCCATGATTAACATCAGTTGTTACCGTTCTAAGTATCTTTTGTGCATAAACCCTAGTTTTAGAGCCTAAATCTATTCTTAGTGCTATAGTAGCAGCATGTTGCAAGGTTGTGGGTTAGACCGTCAGAACAACTGGAGTGTAGCCAATGTCGGCCAACCTACCCATGAATTCCAACTCCTATTGAATTATCTCTGCAGACAAGGGCACTTGAGCTGCACAACTTGGTATTGGCACTATATTTATTAAAGCTATTGTCTCTCTTTTCTCAACTACCTCCTCTTCATCCTGAGCATGGTTTGGGCATCCTGTAGTAAGTGAGGGGACAATGATATCTACCTTGTAGATCCCCCATCTACCTATGCTCTACCTCTAATGGGTGTTGCTCTCATTATCCCCTTCTCGCTCTACCCTAGCCCAAGGCCTAGCCTAGAATACAACCTCAATAGCGGGTGTAGATGTTGCTGCAGATGGTGTTGTTGTTGCTTCTTTAGTGGAATGAGTATTAACCATCCACAAATAAGAGTGAAAAGATTAGATATCAATTTAGATCACCAGATATCAATTGGAATCAAGTTATATCTTAAATGAAGGAAATAAAAAAGTTCAATTCTAAAGTCCAAAACCCTCCCAAAGAAGAGTACAGACATCTGACAAGATCTACGAACTCAATGCTTTAATACCATTTTTGATCATGAGCAACCAGTCATGATTGGCATCTGCCCTAACCTATGTAGGAGAGCTATATGACACTCACTTTAACTCTCTTAAGTGTCATCTCCACATTCATTAGAGTATTAGCTTACATACTTTTCAAAAAATTCTAAAAATGTATTATTCAATCACTACTAATTATTCAAAACGTTGTCATCCATAAAATAAAATAGAGTGCGGCAATCTCTATCTATTACAGTTCTGTGGTACTTGAAGTCACCTTACAAGAACATCTAAGAAGAACAACTGACTCTAAAACTAATATGAATATCAAAATATAATAAAAGAGGAAATTGTCTTAGTCTCGGATCAAAGTTCATAACATTAGAGAAGAACTGAAGGTTTCCCAGACATGGTGCTTAATATCAAAATCAAGATTGATTCACTATCTAGAGCCGAGGATTCATGTCAACCGCTAGAATATGTTCTACACTAAACAAAAAAAAGAGTATAGGTAGCATCAGTACATCAACAAGTACTGGTAAGCATCATAGGTTGAGTAACTTAACAAGTACGAGTAAGAAAGTCAAACAAGTACAAATGTGATCATAATAGGATTCATAATCAATGATATCAATTACACAACACATCTCAATTCATCATATTTACATCATAAGATCACTTTACAGGCTTTCATACTGAGTCAATTTCATCAATCATTCATCATCATATATGTTAATAAAATGAAACTCAATGCATGTAAATGAGTTCGTGTATGCAAGATGTGTGCTTCATCCTTTTACTCTTCTTATCATCCCCATCTCATCATAACGTATCGACATGGTACATAATCCATTATCATATCATATTATACCAGGGTGGTACCCGATTTATATCATAACACATCATATTATACTAGCATGGTACCCAACCCATAACCTAAAAACCTCATCATAATGCAATAAAAATGCAATACATTCATCAAAAATAAAAAATCATACTAGAAGGCAATAATAGATGTTCAAATCACAAACAAGCATAAAGCTAAGAAAGTATAAGCACTACACAAAACCATAGCCTACCTCAACTCCTTTGCTCAAAGTCATCTTTAAAACATACTTTATTCCTTTCATTCTCGTTCAACTCATTCTTGATCTATACAACCATTAAATATAACACATTTTAGTAATTCATCTCCTTTTAACAACTAGAAATTAAAATTCATTAATTTTAATCATAATTTATCCTATTACATAATCTTGGGGTTTCGTTATCACTTTAACTTCATAAACACTACCCAAATTAGCATATTTAGTCGTAATTCTAATTTCATTAGTGTTTTCTAACACCCTCGAATCATTATAGACCAAATTCATAAGAAATTTCCTTGAATTTATATCAATTTCTATTAACTAGGTTTTAACCTACAAAACCACTACTAATTCAATTTTTAGGAATTTTCTAAGATTAAACAAAGTAAATTCAAGTCTAAAATGTAATTACTTACCTCAAAATATGAACACCTTGAATTTCCTCTAAAAATTTCCTATCCCCAATACCCTCACATTTTTGGAAAGTGGAGAATGAAAGTATTTTTTTGTATTTTAAAAACTAATCTTTTACTGTGTGTTACCGCTATTGAGGATAATTACCATGAAGCCGTTAAATTTCTATTTTAGTGATTCATGCTTTTTTACCGAAGACTACTACTATGGTTTTTCCGACCATTATAGAAGTTACTTTTTCCACTGCATTGGTCTGAGTCAGAAACTCATGACCCCTTATCTATTCTTCTCATTTTACAACACACACTGTGAATCTCGATAACGCGAACCAACCCCTCCATGATAAATGATATAACTGGAGTTTTATAGCTACATTTTAGGTGCAAAAAATTGCTACGGCTTCCTATACACGTTGGCTATTAAACTATGATATCAAACTCCATTACTAATCATATCAATACAAGATGTCATTCAACTACCACAAAATCAAATTTGATCCAAACTAGACTAGCCCTAAATTCCTCAAATTTTAGACAATAGGAGTCTAGGTGCAACTTTTACCTTCTAATTCAGCGTATTGAAATTTTGGGTCAGTAAAAAGCAAGTAGCTCATAGTTAATGTGGCAATTCAAATTGCCAAAACGGATTGGTGATTGCCTTAGTTGACAATTTTGGGAGGCACCATTCATCAATTTAAATTCTACAAAACTTTATTTCAAGAATCTCTACCAGTGTGCTAAGTAAGTACTTACTTGATGATGTTTGAGTTCAAAATAGGCCTTTTATTCAGCTAAATATATCATCTGACACGGTGAAAAACAATAATCTTCATATTATTGTGCACAAAAGAAGCTTAAATATTTTTGCAGAAGTATAGTTTAGCCTCATTTGAAAGAGCTCAAAGTCTGTAAAATAAAAAATGTGAATCTTAAAACTTTTTGATAATTTATATCTGGATCACTCATCTCAGAACTTGATAACATAAGGTAAACAGAAATACTTGAGCATGTCAAAAGGTCAACATCACCTAATCTCCTTAATTCGGTATAAAAGTATGAAGAGTCAAATAAACATCAGTGGATTTGTTTCATCAACCTCACTGGAACCTCACATGAGACACTCCCTCTAGTTTATATTTCTTTCAATACATGTTGATTATTAAAAGAAAGAGGTGCTAAACAGAAACCCCTGGTTATTCCTGTTGGCACATAAGTATAAGTAGAGTGTAAAATAGATCTTATGTATCTAAGTTCCTATATAACTTGGATAGTATTAATTGATTGAAAATGCTTATCTGTCTAATTTCTTCCACTTAATTACGATCATCATAATAGTTTTACACAATTCGTTTTTAGTAGTTGATATCTAGAAATTAAAAAATGGGCATTAACTTGTTTCTGGTGCGATGGGCTGGTGGTGATGTGGTTCTTCATGTGAAAAGAGGAATGGGGAATTTGATATTCTTTGTATGTTGGAATGGACTTCTATACTATCCTCTTGTGAATTCCTACACATACACTTCTTCTTTTCAGATCTTTATAGTCTTCATTCTTATTAATGTTTTTGGTAGAGTTTTTCTTTCTTTTTTTTTTTTTATCATTTTTAGCAGATCAATCTTATTAGATAGCCGAATCTGCAGTTCTTCATATTTTTTTCATCCTATAACAACGATATATTGTTAAGATTTTGGAAAAATAATTTTATAATAAAACATGTAGTCATATGTCTATTTCCAAATATAGATGTGAAATGAGATCCGACAAAATCAGAGATGTACAAAATTAGGAAAAATATCCAAACTTCATGAATACAGAAATCGACTATGAATAAAGCTACTAACTTTAGTTAAATGGTTCAGTCATATGAAGGTTCATATAAAGATCAGATTATTCTAAAAATATTCCCCACTCCTAGAAGTTGAATTTCATCACATGCCACAAAGCGAATGTAACAGAAATGTATACCTTCAAATATCATTGTTCAAGTGTTATGGAGAATGTCTTTGTCAAAATTTTAATAATAGAGGTAGAGAAGAAATCTTAGAATCTTTTAGCCTGCCTATTAAAAGGTATGTCACATTAATGTAGTCACATGTTTATTTATAGATAGATTGAGGACTCTTAGTTAAATAACTTTAATCCTAGAGACTTCACATAGATATTTATTGTCATCAAAGAAATGTGAAATATCTATAACTTGAAGGAAAATTAATTGACTAATTTATTACTTTACTTAGGAGAAAAGATAATATTTAATTAACAAAATACATGGGTCGCACAAAAGTCTCAAAAGAGACTTGAATATATAACATTCTCCCACTTGGCCCACCTAGCAAAATCAAACAATCCTTTATGAGTGAAAATAAATAATATAGACATAAACATATACTCAATACTTAATAGGTATGCAACAATCACTTTGTCAAGAATATATTAATACAAGAATCATGTCGGTCATGTTCTTAATCAAATACTTTCTTTCATATATTATAATGTACAATATCTTCTAAATAAATTGTCCAACAACTTTATGAATGAGAGTCTTTAGAATCCAACTTTATTTGATCCAATAATCACTTTATCATACATGAAAACGACAAAGTGCAAAGTCATGTACAACGATAGTGTCTAGAAAAAGTGTTAGAGAATAAATCAAATCTACAATAGGGTTGCTGATCCTTGAAAATAATAATTGATAAACCTTTCACTACTAAAAAAATCAAAAAAATCGACCACATGTGGTTGATTTTTATTTTTTTAAAAAAAAATTATTCTTTTAAAAAAAGAGACCACATGTGGTCGCTTTTATATTTTAAAATTTCAAAATAATCATTTCAATAATTTTTATATTAATTATTATTTCTTTTACAAATAAAAATTAAAAAAATAACAAAATCGACCACTTGTGGTCGGTTTTCTTTAAAAAAATATGATTAAAAAATATTTTAAAAACCGACCACTTGTGGTCGGTTTTTAGAAATTCATTTTTAATTAATTTTTTAAAAAAAGTGACCACAAGTAGTCGATTTTTAATTTTAAAAAAATAAAAATAATAATTTTAAAAAACCGATCACATTTGGTCGGTTTTATTTTAAAAATATAATAAAAAATATTTTTAAAAATCGACCACATGTGGTCGTTTTTTGAAATTAGTTTTTAATTATATTTTTAAATAAAATCGACCACAACTGGTTGGTTTTTTAAAATTATTATTTTTTATTTTTTTTAATTAAAAATAGACCACTTGTGGTCGGTTTTTAATTTAAAAGAAAAAAATAAATTTAAAACCGACCACAAGATAGAATTAAAAATTATTTTAAAAAAACGACCACATGTGGTCGGTTTTTAATTTAAAAAATAAAAATAAAAATAATTTTTAAAAACCAACCACTTGTGATCGATTTTATTAAAAAGTATTTTGAAAAAGCGACCACTTGTGAATGGTTTTATTTTAAAAATTAAATTTAAAATATTTTATAAAAGAGACCACAAGTGGCCGATCTTGCAATTAAAAAAAATAAAAAATAAAATAATTTTATAAATCGACCATTTGTGATCGCTTTTGTATTAAAAAAATAAAATATTTTTAAAAAGAGACCACTTGTGGTCGATTTTTATTTAAAAAATAATTAAATGTAAAATCAAATATATAATTTTTCACGTATTCGATAACCAATATAATAATAATAAAAATATATCAAACTTAGATTTTATAAAAAAAATTATACTAAAAAATATATCAAATAAAATAAATAAATTACGTTAATCATAATCTTTATCTTTTACTTATGTTTCGATATATAAAATAAATATTTTCCTTTGTATATACGTTAAATGACGTTAAACATAATCTTTGTATAATGAATATGTCTATATCATACAGTTGAGGTAATGCTATTATATGCTACTATTGCAGTTATAATAATATAACATACATATATAACTGATAATTCATCAGAATATAATGAATGTGTTCTATTATGAGGTAATATACTTATGGATGTGATGTATATATTACGTATTCACGAGTATATATATATATATATATATATATATATATATATGATGTAGTGATCGATCAATGAATGATGTAGTCAAAAACTATTAGAATCTATCGAAACATATTGGATACCTTGATTTGAAATGATAGAAGTAATAATATACTGTACGTTGAAGTTATATTAATGTAAGTTAATCAAATTAATCGATAACTCATCAAAGTATGTATATGAAATACGTCGCATTATATTACGGGATAATATACTCGTGTACGTATGTGATGTATATAGAACGTATTTAGAACTTGATATAGTTGATAGTGTGTATATGTGTGTGTATGTATAGGTATATATATAGTATATATACATATTATGTAGTGAAGGTATAACCACATAATATAAACTAACTGATAATTCATCTAAGTATAAGTGAAATACGTTGTATATTATTATGGGGTAGTAAAATCGTCTATGTGATGTATATAGTACGTATTCAAGAGTTGTTATATATATATATACATACATATATATATATATATATATATATATATATATATATATATATATATATATATATATATATGATGTAGTGATCGATCGAAGAACGATGTAGTAAAAAACTAGTAGAATCTATCCAAACATATTGAATACCTTGATTTGAAACGATTGAAGTTACATTAATGTAAGCTAATCAATTAATCGATAACTCATCAACGTATGTATATGAAATACATCACATTATATTATGGAATAATATACTCGTGTACGTATGTGATGTATATAGTATGTGCTGACACCCAATTTTGACCTCCCGGTGCTCTCTTAGTCTGTTATTTTTATCAAAATTATTTAACCTTTAATATTAATTTTTTTGCTCATTATTTTGGTATCAAATAATTTTCGACAAGCCATATTCATGATTTAAGAAATGTACAAATTATTTTATTATTTTTCAATATCAGTTTTTACAATTTATTAATTTAAATACAATATTTTACATAATTTTATTAATATTTATTAAATTATTTTTTACGTAAATATGCACACTCATAATTTACAAATATACTGTCTATTATTATTATTATTATATTATTATTATTATTATTGTTAAAATAACAGCCACTTTGAGTTAATTTTCTTTTTTTGTATTTAATTTTTAACCAATTTTTGATCAATTAATATCAATTTTTGACATATTTTTCCTTAGTTCTTTTTTTCTTATACAACCTAAACTTTAAAGTCAAAGTTTAATCTCAGCCATTGATCAAAATATATCTAATGGCCGAGATTAAACCATTATTTTCTTACCTTTTTTAATAATAGAAACCCTAATCCCTCATTTTCTCAAAGAATCAGTCGACCCCTTTCTCTACCTTCTCTCTATCTCTCTCCCTCTCTCTATCCATAGCTGTCGCCGACCACCACCACCACCCCACCAAGATGCGTCTCCCTCCGTTCATCCCTCCAACAGCAGCCGCCCAGTGCCGCCATCTGTTCATCCGTTCTCGCTAATTAGGAATTGCAAATGGAACAAAGGGTGCTTATTTTTAGTAAAAAAGAGTGATTTTTCTAAAATGGGAGCTTATAGGATGTGGGTTGAGCTCAAAATGAAAAAATATTTCAGCTTTAAGTTGTTTGTTGTAGTGTTATTTTTGGGGGTATTTATGGCTTGTGGATTGTGTTTAGAGAATGTAGATTCAGATGTTGTTGTGTATATTGTTACCCCGAAACAAGATTGTATCTAAGAATCATGGTTCAGGAAATGTTAGTAGACTAGATAAACCAAGATATTTGTTTGTTACCTATATTTATTTTCATGTTTCTTGAAAAGAGCTATCACTTTTTTTGCTAGTTTATTTTGTTCAATGAATGGTGGTTAGTTGTAGTAGTGACTTGGGAATTGATTGTTGAAGTCTTTTACTGGTATAAACTTAGCTTTTATGATGCCCAAGTGTCTAAAGTTTTTAGATTGTGTATGCTAAAAGAAGGAATTATTGAAATTGATGCAATGTATTATTAGGTTAAGATTCTGATGGATTGAAACATAATTGATAAGGATGGGAAATTTGTAACAGTCCCTCTCTCATAGATAAATTGTTTGAGCTGTCCAATTGTAATGGAGAAGTTTTAATCTTACTCAATTACCATATTGTAGTCTTGTTCTTAGCTGACATTTTTGTATTTCTTGCATTAATAGACTAGTGTGTTTGCATATTGTTTTGAATTTAGTAAAGTTTGGTAACTTGTGAAGTAAACTACCGACTTGAAAATATTGAAGTGTGGTCATTTGAGAAGTGAATAAGTGACTTGAAAATGTTTAAGTGTAGGTACTTGAAAGGTGAACTCGTGTTTTGATAGTTTAGTAGTGTCACTTGAGAAGTGAATAGGTGACTTGAAAATGTTTAAGTGTAGGTACTTGAAAGGTGAACTCGTATTTTGATAGTTAAGTGTGGTCACTTGAGAACTGAATAGGTGACTTGAAAATGTGTAAGTGTAGGTACTTAAAATGAGAACTTGTGTTTTAAATTTAGTTAAGTGTGGTCACTTGAGAAGTGAATAAGTGACTTGTGGTTTGAACTTAGTTACTTGAAAGATGAACTTGTGTTTTCAATTTAGTTAAGTGTGGTCACTTGAGAAGTGAATAAGTGACTTGAAAATGTTTAAGTGTAGGTACTTGAAATGTGAACTTGTTTTTTGAATTTAGTTAAGTGTGGTAACTTGTGAAGTGAATTAGTGACTTGAAATGTTTAAGTGTAGTTACTTGAATTATGAATTAGAGACCTTGTTTGAATTTAGGTACTTGAAATGTGAACTTGTGGTTTGATTTTAGTAAAGTGTGGTCACTTGAGAAGTGCATTAGTGACTTGAAAATATTTAAGTGTAGGTATTTGAAATGTGGACTTGTGTTTTGAATTTAGTTAAGTATGGTTACTTGAGAAGTGAATAAGTGACTTGAAAATGTTTAAGTGTAGGTACTATTGAAATATGGACATGTGTTTTGAAATTAGTTAAGTGTGGTCACTTGAGAAGTGAGTTAGTGAGTCAAAAACATTAAGTGTAGTTACTTGAAAGGCGGACTTGTGTTTTGAATATAGTTAAGTGTGGTCACTTGAGAAGTGAATTAGTGACATGAAAATGTTTAAGTGTAGGTACTTGAAATGTAAACTTTTCATTTTGAATTTACTTTAGTTTGGTAACTTGTTAAGTGAAATAGTTACTTGAAATGTTTAAGTGTAGTTACTTGAATTATGAATTAGTGACTTGAAAATGTTTAAGTGTAGTTACTTAAATTATGAATTAGTGACTTTTGTTTTGAATTTGGGTACTTGAAATGTGAAATTGTCTTTTAATTTTAGTAAAGTGTGGTCACTTGAGAAGTGAATTAGTGACTTGAAAATGTTTAAGTGTAGGTACTTGAAATGTGAACTTTTCATTTTGAATTTAATTTAGTTTAGTAACTTGTGAAGTGACTTGAAAATGTTCAGGTGTAGGAACTTGAAATGTGAACTTTTCATTTTGAATTTAGTTAGTTTGGTAACTTGTGAAGTGAATTAGTGACTTGAAATGTTTAAGTGTAGTACTTGAAATGTGAACTTTTCATTTTGAATTTAGTTTAGTTTGGTAACTTGTGAAGTGAATTAGTGACTTGAAATGTTTAAGGGTAGTTACTTGAATAATGAATTAGTGACTTTTGTTTTGAATTTAGGTACTTGAAATGTAAACTTGTGTTTTGATTTTAGTAAATTGTGGTCACTTGAGAAGTGAACTAGTGACTTGAAAATGTTTAGGTGTAGGTACTTGAAATGTGAACTTTTCATTTTGAAATATGTTTAGTTTGGTAACTTGTGAAGTGAATTAGTGACTTGAAAATGTTTAGGTGTAGGTACTTGAAATGTGAACTTTTCATTTTGAATTATGTTTAGTTTGTTAACTTGTGAAGTGACTTAGTGACTTGAAAATGTTTAGGTATAGGTACTTGAAATGTGAACTTTTCATTTTGAATTATATTTAGTTTGCTAACTTGTGAAGTGACTTAGTGACTTGAAAATGTTTTGGTGTAGGTACTTGAATTGTGAACTTTTCATTTTGAATCTAGTTTAGTTTGGTTACTTGTGAAGTGACTAGTGTCTTGAAAATATTTAGGTGTAGGTACTTGAAATGTGACTTTTCATTTTGAATTTAGTTTAGTTTGGTAACTTGTGAAGTTAATTTATGACTTGAAATATTTAGGTGTAGATTTTTGAAAAGTGAACTTTTCATTTGAATTTAGTTTAGTTTGGTAACTTGTGAAGTGAATTAGTGACTTGAAAATGTTTAGGTGTAGGTACTTGAAATGTGAACTTGTCATTTTGAATTTAGTTTAGTTTGGTAAGTTGTGAAGTGAATAAGTGACTTGAAAATGTTCAGGTGTAGTACTTGAAATGTGAACTTTTCATTTTGAATTTAGTTTAGTTTGGTAACTTGTGAAGTGAATTTGTGACTTGAAATGTTTAGGTGTAGGTTTTTGAAATGTGAACTTTTCATTTGAATTTAGTTTAGTTTGGTAACTTGTGAAGTGAATTAGTGTCTTGAAAATGTTTAAGTGTAGTACTTGAAATGTGAACTTTTCACTTTGAATTTAGTTTAGTTTGGTAACTTGTGAAGTGAATTAGTGACTTGAAATGTTTAGGTGTAGGTTTTTGAAATGTGAACTTTTCATTTGAATTTACTTTACTTTGGTAACTTATAAAGTGAATTAGTGACTTGAAAATATTTAGGTGTATGTACTTGAAATGTGAACTTTTCATTTTGAATTAAGTTTAGTTTGTTAACTTGTGAAGTGAATTAGTCACTTAAAAATGTTTAGGTGTAGATAATTGAAATGTGAACTTTTCATTTTGAATTTAGTTTAGTTTGGTAACTTGTGAAGTGAATTAGTGACTTGAAATGTTTAGGTATAGGTACTTGAAATATGAACTTTTCATTTTGAATTTAGTTTAGTTTGGTAACTTGTGAAGTGAACTAGTGATTTAAAAAATGTTTAGGTGTAGGGACTTGAATTATGAACTAGTGACTTTTGTTTTGAATTTACGTACTTGAAATGCGAACTTGTTTTTTGATTTCTAGTCTTTTGTATGTTTTGTAGTTTGGATTTGAAACCTCCATAAATTTTGTAAATAATTTGATTTTTAATGTTTGTATTCTTATGGTGGTTGATTGTATATTAAATGATTGGTGGACTGTATTGCATAATGGAATGTAGCATAGCTATATGTTATTATTTTTTTGCAAAATTTTTAGAAAAATTTTCATTTTTTTTTACAAAATTTCCAGAAAATTTATCAAAAAACCGATCACATGTGATCGGTTTTTAAAAATATTTCCAGAAAATCGACCACATGTGGTCAGTTTAATATAATTAATTATAAATTTCTTTATTAAATTAAAAAACCGACCACAAGTGGTTGATTTTTATTTAAATTAAATAATTAATTTATAAAAAAAATCACCACATGTGGTCGGTTTTTTATTTTAATTAAATAATTAATTTATAAAAAACCGACAACAAGTGGTCGATTTTTTTTGAAAATTTATTTTTATTTAATTTTTTTAAATAATATTGAATTTTAAATATATATATATATATATATATATTTAAAAAACCGACCACACGTGGTTGGTTTTAAAAAAGCTATCATGCTTTTACCGACCATGCATTTTGGTCAATTTTTTTATCAGAAATGTAGGAAAATCGATCACATGTGGTCGATTTTGTGGTTGATTTTTTTGTTTTTTTAGTAGTGTTTAGTCATAGGATCAACAATCATCGTAATTGTACTAATATGTCCAAAATCCACATCATTCTTCTTGATATAGTATATAACCATCAAATACTTTATGTCGATGTGCTTACTTTGGCTGTCACTCTTAGTATATTTTGAAAATATTATTGCAACTGAATTATCACAAAACATTCTCAATAGCCTTGTGATAGAGTCAACAATTTTAAAACCTGAATTAAAATTCTTCAACCATAATGCTTGTGATATAGCTTCACAACATGCTATAAATTCAACTTTCATTGTGGATGTTGTAATAATGATTTGCTTAACACTTTACCATGACACAACACCTCTAGCAAGAATCAAAATATTTTTAGAAGTAGATTAGCCATTGTCTTTGCATCCACCCAAATTAAAGAATGAATACCTAATAATATTCAATGAGTCAGAATATTTGTATGTAAGCTTATGATCCTTGGTTCCTTTACAAATATCTCAAAATTCTTTTACCAACTTTTCAATTATTAAGACCAGGGCTACTTTGATATGTACCAAACATTCCTACTACAAATCCAATATTAGGTCTAGCGTAGACCTGTGCATACATAAGATTTCCAATAATGAAGCATATGGAATGCCTTTCATTGCTCTTGTTTCAATTATTTTTCCGAACATTGATTCAGTGAGAATTTACCACTTTTAATGATAGGTGCATCTATAAAAGGAAAAAATTTCATTTCTTATATTTTCAGAATTCTTTCAGTGTAGGCTCTTTGAGGTAGTCCAAGTAATCGTTGAGATCGACCTCTGTGAATCCTATGCCAATGACATATGGGGCTTCACCCATATCCTTCATTTAAAATTTTTGATTAAGAAACTATTTTGTCTCATGCTACAATTCCAGATCACTACTAGCAAATAAACTATCATCTATATGTAGGGCTAGACAAATATATTTTCTCCCACTTTTCTTAAGGTATATTCATTGATCAATGATGTTCTCTATAATTCGAACGAAAAAACATCATTATGAAATTTAATATAATATTTGTGACAAGTCGATTTTAGTCCATAAACAGATTTATTCAACTTGCAAATAAGGTGAGTTTTATCCTTATCACAAAATTCTTCTGGCTAACACATGTATACCTTTTCTTTAAGATATTCATTCAAGAAAGTTGCTTTCATATTCATTTGATGAAGCTCTAAATCAACGTGAGCTACTAAATCCATGATTATTCTTAATGAATCCTTCTTTAATACATGAAAGAAGGTTTCATGATAATCAATACCTTATTTATGAGTGAAACCCTAGGCTACAGTTCTAGCTTTATATCATTCAACATTATCAGATGAGTCACTTTTAATTTTATAAATCTATTTAGTTTTTATAGTAGAGACTGCTTTAATTTGATATATTTCAGACTTTATTTTTTTCTATAAATTCCAACTCCTCTTTCATGGCACCATAACAAAGTGAAGTTTCTCTATTTTTGGCTTATGAAAATGAACATAGATCATCTTTTAGTCTAATATCATAATCAGGCTCTTGAAGATATACAATAGTCACTAGAAATAACTGATTAACTAATTCTTGAGGATTCTTTTGCTCCTACTTGTTCAGGTGCTCCTTCAACAATGGATTCAGGTAAAGTGAGTTGTTCTTCATGTGACTTATTGTAATACCCCGTACTTCTACCTAGCTTAAATTCATCCCAGAAATGTTAAAGACTTGTTTCAAAGATGAATCCACTTTTATACATGTGGTATTTTCTAGATTTTCACTTTTTGTCATGTAAAAAATTAAATAAGCTTTCCATCGATACCAAATTCGCCCAAATCCGACATCCGGGCGAAGAGTTAAAGCCTTTTTAGTGAGACAGTGTATCACCTGAGCCATTAGCGCATCGCAGAGCAGGTCAAAATGGCAATCGTCAAAATCTAGTAAGACTCCGTGATTATGAAGCATTGCGCCAAGGCTCAAATTTAGAATTGCCCTTTTTCTAGTGTCTCAGCGTGATACCACCGCATCGCGGTGAACGTCCAGGTCCTATCCAGTATTGCAACGCGATTTCACCGTATCACGCCGTCAACCCAGTTCCCAGTTGGCAATTTCTAGTGACATGGAGCGATAGCGCCATGTCGCGCCAGCCTACCAAATTGGGAAATTTTCTCAGAAATAAAATACGTATCCAAGGGTTAAAAGGGTCAATTTCTCAACCCTATATAAACCTAATAACACGTGATTTAGCCATTCTTTACCCAAAACATACTAGTTTCTCTCAAGAACAAGTTAGGGTTTCTATTGGGGATTCAAATTCAAGAAGGTTTCACCGTCAATCTTCATGAAATCACGAACTAAGGTATGCGTAGTGTTCATCCATGGATTCCTTTCATCTATGGAGCTCAAGAATCAAGTTCTAAATAATAAATTGTGATTATCTTGTTGTGGTATGATTATGTTCATGTTGATGGTTTTTATTTGGGTTTCAAGGTAGTTTCTTAATGTATTTTCATGAAGTATGTGAGCATATTAGTTGAAATCCATGAGTTTGGGTGACTTGAGATTGTTAAATTGATAAGTATATCTATGCCCAAAGTTGTCCATATAAGGTGTTTGCTAAAATTCCTAGAATGATAAAAACCATATTTTCATGACTCAATAGTGCTTAAATGACAAATCCATGCTCTATCCCTTATGATTCAACATGAAGTCCATGCCATTGTTGTGTACTGATTGTTGTGATGTGGAATGCCCATGACATTGAAGTTATGCAAGTATTTACATGTTATATGCATTCTGTTCCATGTATAAGATATTGAGAACCATGTGTAGTAGAATCCTCTACTTATAGCATTATGAATTGTGAACTTTATTCCTATGATCAAGAAGTGTCATGTTGTGTCAGTTTCCTTCTATTGAGTCCTGGGGGTACTTGGACCCGAAAAAGATAGTTATGTGCCTAGTGCCAGTGTCATGTCTTCACGATATCCTCAATCAAGCCATGCTCCATAGAATTTAGTCATTCATGTGACTCAAAAAAGTTCAGTAACTCAGTAACCTCAGAAAATCTCAGTAGTTTAGGAATCTCAATGATTTCAGTACTCAGTGATCTCGGGAACTTCAGTAATCCTAGTACTCTCAGTAACTTCGGTACTCTCAGTCAGTCCTTAGATCTCAGTAGTATTCCATTAGTCCACGGAACTCAGTGAACTCAACTCAGCTCAGCTAAGCAATACCATCAGTATCAGTTCAGTTAATCATGATCAGTCTATTCAGACGGGAGTAGGAGTTAGCATCGAGTGAGCCCAAGGATAGGAACTCACCTGTTATTTTGAGGGTGTGATTTTTAGAAGTCATCCTTGCATTCCAGAACTATGTAGACAGGGTAGGTTGAGCTATCATAGTCTGTTATATGAGGGTAGATGAGGTGGCCTAACCTGCTATATGAGGGTTCCCACTATTCTCATTAGAGTAACCTGTTATATGAGGGCCACTCACAGTTATCTTTACTAGTGACATGGTATTGACACCCTCTCAATCAGGGTAAAGATTGGACCCCAACTTAGCTATAATGGAATATATGGGCATGTCGGTCAGATGACTACTTCCCACAGTTACAGTTTCAATCTCAAACTCAGCCTCAGTAAAAGAACTCAGATAGTTCTTCAGATTTTAGGACTGTCAGATACAGTCAACTCAGATATAGAACGAAACTCTGATAGCTCCATCAGATTTAGGACTGTCAGATACAGTCATTCATGTTATTAGTTATATCAGTTATCAAAACTCATGTCATCAGTATTCATCTTCAGGACTGTCAAATACAGTCAACCAGACCAGTTCTTCATAATCAGAACTGTCAGACACAGTTATTTATGTATCACTAACATAGTATCAATCCCTCAGACATCAGTAATTTCATGTTATTAGTAAAACTCAGTAGTCAAAAATCAGTATTCAGTCCTAGCACGATCTCAATTACAGTTACGTATGCATGCATGTATTCTCACATTTATGTAAGTCAGTCAGTTAGTATTGTTCATGCATATGAGCCTATTGCATTTAGCCTACCTCACTTGCATACCAGTATATTCACAGTACTGACGTATTTGTGCTATGGTGTCTTATACCATAGGTTTAGAAGCACGAGCTCCAGAGAACTAGTAGCATCCAGTTCAACAATCAGAGTTAGCAGTGAGTCCTCATCCTTCAAGGACATGATGATCACATTACTATTTTAGTTTTTAGTTTATTTCAGTAGTTGGAGTTAGTTGGGGACATGTCCTATTAACTCCTTATTCAGACAGTTTAGAGGCTTTCAGACTACAGTATGTTCAAAAAATTATCTCAGTTGTTTTGGTATTGTTATACCATACTTTTCAGTTATGTACTAGTATTGATCCTTATGGCCTTTCAGTTCATATTTCCGAATTTATGATATTATTACTATTATTCAGTGCTCAGTTTACAAATATCAAGTGCTTATTTATTAAACATAAAATAGACATACATATATCTTGAATAGTCATTAATAACTGAGATAAAATATCTCTCACTATTTAAGAAAGGGGAAAAAAATATCCATAGATATCTATATGTATGATCTCAAGCAATTAAGATATCATTTTGGCAGCTTCTATGAATTTATTGGTCTGCTTACCCTTTATGCAGTTCACACAAGCCCGAAAATCAAAAAATCAAGTGCTTCAAGAATTCTTTCATTAACTAACATTTTGATTCTATCAATAGAAATGTGTCTCATTATCTTGTGCCAAAGACTTGATGAGTTCTCATAGATGATAAATCGCTTAGTGTCTGTTTCTTTACCAAGTAAAGTTAAAACATTGCATTCAGTGGTGGAGGCTATCTGAAGTTAAAATAATTTTTCATACAAATTTTTAAAATTATAACATTACTGTCTTTCAAAAGTTTTATTATAGATAAATGACAATTGAAATCATAATCAGCAATTGAATACAATGAACGATAAAAAGTATTTTCTAAATTTAATTAAAAATCATCTTTTAAACTGAGCTTAGAAGTTTCCATATCTTCCACATATGATGTCGGTATATTGTCAGAATAAATATTTTATTTACTTTTTATCGATTTTCATAAAGTTAGAAAATTTTGCATGATTTTGGCACCCTGCATGTGGAATCAGAATTGATCCACCGTGTATTATCAAATTTTTTAATGAAACAAGATTCATATCATACAAAGGTAGAATTAACTTTCTGCTTAAGACACTTCTTGTATTTCAGATAATCTTTCTTCTAGTGTCCCTTCTTTTGACAAAAACAACAAAGTCTGTCATGACTGTCTTTTTTCTTCATAGGAACACTTTTGTGCTTCTTTGCATTTTTCTTATCATGAGTCATCAAATTAACACTTTCAAGTATCTCATGTTCAACTTCTCTTCTTCTTGAAAACACATGGTCAAGATTTCATTAATTAACCATTCATCTTTAGCTGTGTTATAGGATACCGTAAATGGACCATATTTTCTAGGAAGAGAGTTGAGAATAAAATTCAAAAGAAATGGTGTAGACATATCGACCTCTAGTGTCTTGAGATTAGAAGTAATATCTCTTATTTCCATAATATGCTTGCGCACTGTATGATTTTTATTAAATGTAATACTTGAGAGGGTATTGGCCAATGCCTTATCAGAGCTTACAACTTGTTCATCATTTGCCTTCATGTAAGTTTTGACATTATCGTTATTACGGATGGAACCTCTAATGCTTTATCTTATATGAGATTTTATGAACATTATGCTCAATCGATTAGATTGTTCCCGTCGCTCATAAGAAGTCTTAGCCTCTGGCATACTTGATTCCACGGATTTAGGTGGTTCTTCCACACAGAGTGTTAAATCCAAGTTCAAGCACCCTAAGTGAAAATGATTTTCTTCTTTCATTTAGTAAAGTGTTGCCACTAGACAACATTGGAGTTCGAGCATTTTCGTTAAATATTGCAGTAGAAAAAATATTTGAACTACAAATTAAGGATATACATACATAAGCTATGAAATTACATCACCTTGAATCGTGTAAATACCGATTCTTAAGTGAATCTCAAACTTTCATGTGGTAAAAGGTTGCAACCCATGCATAGAATTACTTAAATTTATTAGAGTAGTAAACCAAATAAAATAAGAAAATAATTCATACATATGGGCATAAGATAATTTTTAAATTAGAAGATTTACTATCTATTCCAATTAATCTAACCAAACTAGTTACCTTCCTGTGGGGTAAGATTAGTATTTTGATAAGATAATTGGACTTTATTAGATGTCATTATTATATTTTCATCACTTAACTTCATGGAATCAAAGAATTTAGTTTTTCTTTATATCAAATACCCAGGATGTTGTAGCTGACCCAAGTAAATGACAAAAGGAACTCAAAAATGACATCTTTAAGTATTTAACTTTAATAATTAACTTAAATAAATAGTTAATTAATCACAATGCTAAAACTGAATTGAATAGGCAGAGACTACATCAAAGCAATCCGATGCACAAAGCATGTCGTAATAATAAAAAAAATCATATAACAAAGAATTAGATTGAGCCTACATATTCTTCATTGAGAAACGGTAATTACTTGTTAATTAATTGAACCAAAAAGTACCAAATAAAATTTCAAATGTACATAGTACCAAAGTAGATTTAGTTATTTAATTTGATATAATGTTAAACTTCAAAATTAGATCTTTTAAGTAAAATAAATTACATTATAATTAATCACATAATGAGATAAACCCTTCGATCTAATTTATCAATTAACATGAATAGAAAAGTTATAATGATTAGACAAATTAATAACCATGTGTATTTAATTTCAAAAGAATAAAATATTTTGTTGAACCTCCTTCTCTTATCAACAAACTTGTCCACCAAACAATATATAAAGAAGCAAACTTTTCACTTGAATTTGTTTGCATGTGTATAAATACCCAAAGACCTCCATTATTAAAACGTGGAAGTAATCATACCATGATGTAACCCGAAAAATCAGAATATAACACTGAACAACACAGCTAAAGGTTGGCTCATGATACCATATATTGAATTTCAACACATATTACAAAGCCAATGTAGCGAAAAAGTTAAACAAGAATGTAACTTCAATTATCATTGTTCAAGCGTTATGGAGAATCATCTTTCTCAAAACTTTAATAAGTAAGAGATAGCAAAGAAACCTTAGAATCTTCTAGTTTATGGCTATCAAAAGGTATGTCAGACTAATGGACTAACAAAAGTATTTATAAATAGGCTAGGGACTCTTAGGTCTCGTTTGGCCATGAAAATAATAATTTTTTAGAGTTGGGAGTTTGAGTTGAAGTTGAAGTTGGTGTTGTATTTGACCATGAATATATGAAATTTTGTGAGAGAAATAGGAGTGAAAACAAGTAAAATTATCCGAAAGTAATTTTCACTTTTCCAAAAGTAATTTTCACTAAAGTGAAATAATTCTTGTGGTCAAACACTACTATTTTTACTAAGGTAAAATAATTATCCAAAAAAAGAAAAGATTCTCATGACCAAACACCTACTTAGTCAAATAACTTTAACCTTAGGGAGTTCACATAGTTATTTCTTATCATCAAAGAAATACCATATATGCTACTTGGAGGAAAATTAACTGACCAATTCATTACTTCACAAGTATAGTATCCGCACGATATGCGATCAATA
The DNA here is from genome assembly GCA_030864225.1 of Capsicum baccatum var. pendulum. Taxonomy (NCBI): domain Eukaryota; kingdom Viridiplantae; phylum Streptophyta; class Magnoliopsida; order Solanales; family Solanaceae; genus Capsicum; species Capsicum baccatum. The sequence continues at coordinate 45,342,154 of CM061560.1, forward strand.
TTAAATGAAATTAATCGTAAAAAATTAGTATCTTACTTGTTTGATATAGTAAAATTTTTATTCTGCATCACTGATATATTTGAAATTAATAAATTTATGTAATATTAAAGTTAATTATCAATATATTGAACTTAATATCATTAATAACATAAAATTTAAATATTTTTTTGAAAGTTAGTATCTGCATGCAAATAATATTATATTATAATATAATTATTTGAGCACATTAAATAATATTGTGATTTGTATTGATCTTTAATATGTAAAGTAAAAAAGAAACATATCATTACAAAAGAAAAAGTATGTTTGACATAATTATTAGTAGTTAAGTAACTTCTAAATCTATTTAGAAAAATAAAGAACTAATGAATGGTATGTTTTAGAGTTAAACAGATAATTTTTTTTTAAAAAATGTTAATTTAAAACTTGAATGTCATAACAAATAAATTAACATCATAACAATTGGATGATGCAACAAATGAGAGCTCAAACCACGAATGAGATTCATAAACCACGTGTTTACTTTGAAAAAAAGACTTTGTACTTATTTATTTTCTAATACAAAAAAAAAATTCTCTCTGACTTATTTTCTCCTCATCACAAATATTTATTACCATAAAATCATTCTATAACCATCTATAGAAAAAAAAACTTGCCTAAATAATTTATTCTTAGAAAATTTGCATAAATAATTTATTTTTACACATCAAGAAAAAAATATTTCAATAATAAGTCAACTTCAATTGTACATACAAACAACACAAGACCTAAATAAAACTTATTTCTTTGTCAATTCTTACCACGATCCAAAAAATTGGGTCATGATGACACTTATCACGGCTAAGCCTCGACAAGTAAGTCAATCCCCCAAACTGATATGTAAAAGAAAATCACAACATAAAATTCAAGGAGAGACTCCTAGAATGAAGTCAGGTCATACATACATGAAGAAAGCAGAAGTCTAAATCATAATAATACCACAAATCATTCCAAAATCAGATGTCACCGTGTAAGAGCAAATTCAGTACATCTAGAAGTCTAAAAATACAACTGAAACTCCGAAAGAAAATATAAGTATGTCTCTGAATACACAATAAGACATAAACTAGATCGTATGAGGTTGAAAGTCGACTCTAAAAGCATAGAGTGGCCACTACCTTCACTGTTCGAACTCAGCTACTGAGCGGCACACTCGTACCTGAATCTACACTAAAAGGGCACATTAAGGATGAATAGGGTCTACTTGTATTCAATAGGAATCATAGGCCAACTGAGCAAAGTAGAAAATAATGTATATAAATACACACGATGGGTACATCACCTACAATAAAAAAATATTTCAAATGGTAGCTCACACAGTCTCCACTAATAGTTCTAAATATATATATCACATATACCAGATACAAGTATGAAAAGAAATACAGGACAAGTAGACATCATGTCAAACATGAAAGTACAACACAGAAAATGCAAAATGTATGAAACTCAATGAGACTGATAATGATGGTGATATGATATGTCCAAGGTTATTGCCATACCTACCAAGCACTGTTCCCGAGGTAGGACTCATGGTGGGCTCACAACCCATATACATTTTCAATAACCAATTCAGTCTCAATATCTATATCTCCTCTTTGGCTCATGAACTACGATCGAGGATTTTTTAAGGTGTCACATTTTAGTCAGAAAATGAGTATTTCCACAATGGTACCAATGTCTCATAAATGTATGTATGATATAAGGATATAATGTACACAACCAAACCAGGATGAGAATCTCAAATCCAACCAATATACATGCACATGAGCAAAAAGAAGTCCACTCAATAGAGCAACCATCCATGATACAATATAAGCCATGTACCATTGAGAGAAATATGCAAATAATACATCATTGATATCACATAAAACCCAACTTAAGCAATTCTACCAGGAAGAATGTAGCCATATGTATACACAAAGCCAACAATATTAGTTAAGACCCCCACATGGGCCACACATAGCAATTTATTGTCTCAACCTACCAACAACAACATATAAATTCCCATACGGGCACACAACTGCATTAACACTATCTCAATGATTCATTCACATACCAGTAGCATGCTTTTATATAAGAAATTAACTACCTAGTTCAATCTGAATTAAGCTAAAACCTATCTCGAAGTGATGAAATTCGACCAAAATCCCTCAACCCAGAGCCTTACCCACTCGAACGGCCTCGAAATCAACTAAAATATACAAATATAGAATCTACGTATTAAAATAAAGCCAATTATACTCATATTGCCTACTTCCAAGTTGGGTTCAAAATAGACCCTCGAAATGCTATTTTGAAAAAAAGGGGGGAAATTAAAATTTTTGTCCATAAACACATTACCCATGATTAAAGAAAGTCATAGGAGAAAATTCAAATAAAAATGAATTAAAAACGAGGTGAAGAAAAACCATTTTAGGCCTTCCGTGCTAAAAATTTCCAATTTTACTCTTGAATTCGCATTTAAATGGGTTTTGATGACAGGAATTGAGGTAAAATAATTCAGATCGTGATTGGGATCTTACCCATCTTGAGAATGGACGAATGTAACGACCTGAAATCATCTACCGGGATATCACACGGTGCCTAAGGCTACGAGTAGCCCCAAGCTAACCCTTAGAGCCGATTTCTATAAATGACACTTAATTCAAGATAAGAATGGACTCAACACTAACATAGTCATATCACATGAAAGGAAATATGGAAAGGATACTCGGTCCATAAGGCCACAATATAGAGAAATCTCAACAAAAACACAATATCAAACCCTCGACACATCACAAGTCTGACACTAGTCTTATACTAGTCTGACACTAGTCTGACACTAATCTGACAAGCTTCTACAAATCAAAATCTAGAGAGTCGTTGGGATAGGTCCCCAACTGACTCGGAATGAACTGAAGATAAAACATAGTCTCTCAAGTACGGTAAATATCTGAAGATCGATCCTCAAACTCTGAGGACTTACCACTGTAGAAAATGTAGGCAAGGTACTCGAAGAATCAAGGGCAAGGCTGGGACTGAGCACCGAACCTACATTATGACACAATGTAGCACATAGACATAAATGTTAATCAGTACTTGGAATGTACTGAGTATGCGGGGGTGAATGCATATGAATAAAATAGTAACAATCTTCTTTAATCAAATCATGTATGAGGCGACTCACGTGGCTTGAACAAGTATAAAATATAAAGCTCATAAGTCATGTAGAATGGAGCATGTAACACAAATCTCGTGAGTCATCATTGTTTAATCTCAAAATTTGAAATCTTCTCTTATTCGCAATACCCAAAGGTTAAGGGACTTTAAACAATACTTTCAACTTATGCATAAGTCTCATGGAGAGTAAAACTTCTTCAATGCTCAACATTTCATAACTATTTAGAACTCATATACTTGGAATTCTGAATCATATAACTTGAAAACATACTTGACGGCATTTCATTCACTTTGAGAAACTATCTCATCTCAAACTTTAGGAAAATCACTCTATCTCAAATGGAAAGGCATTCTAGTTTATGGAAACAACTTACCTCAAGGCTTTATAAAAGTACTATAACAAGGGAAGATGCTTTTATTTAGGAAATAACTCACATCAAGAAAATACTTTAGTGGGGGAAACATCTTTGCAATTCAACCATTTAGGAAAATAGCTTATAGGGAAGGAAAAATAGGTATTTGATCTCGAAGTCTAAATATCAAGGGAGGTTCTCGTAACCGACATAAACCATGCAAGATACATGAAGTCAACGTTTTATCCTCTTAAGGAAGAGACCCCACGTTGGGGAGGAACGTCATACTCTTGCTAGGGAGTATAGCCTAGGTCTAGTGATCACTAAACGAAACTCGGCCTCAAGCCCAACCTACAGTGGCACGTAGTTTTGGGGTAAGAAACCATAGTAACTTACCCACTCAATGCTAAATACTACTCCCTTTAGATTATATGCACTCATCTCATAAAAAGAATCCACTTTTAGAATAATCATATGGTTCACCACGAACCCAATAATCAAATAGATAATCTCATATAATGAAGTGGATTTCAAAGCTCAAGGACCATTAGGTAAATTCATTTCTCAATCATCTCAAAATACTCAAAACATGGGTGCTCATAGCACAAAAGTTCATAATTTCATATGTCTCAAATAGGGCTTATTAACCCATAATTAAATCTCAAGTTAAAGCTTATGAAAAGCATAATATATAGCATATAGATTCATAAATCATGTGGAAATCTGAGAATTTCAGCAAATTACCTCAAAGTCTCAATATAGCCATATGCTTCAATATCTCAACAATGCACATATTAGCTTATCAAGGAGCAAAATTATGGGGTTTATACCCAGCTCTAAATACTCAAGAAAATACGTAGAAATCATGTCATTTGACTCTTAATTCATGGAAAATATCAATATAATGCATTCAATAATAATGGGTGAAAACTCCCAATTCAAATTCATGTAAAAACCTCATATATTTCAAGAATGTCATGATGCAAATAGCCTTTTAGGCACAAGGGTGAAAGGGTTACCCTTGTTCAAAAACCCCATATACCTTGAATTAGAAGCTTTTGATGAACTCTCACTTTTGGAACTCTATTCGTGCTCTAGAATGAGGATTCTTGAGGTCCTTGACTTGGGAACCGTGAATCTTGACTCAATTTAGGAAATCCATCGTTGATTCTTGAGGTTCTTGGAAGAGGTTTTGGATACTTAGGGTTTATGTTGAGAGAAAACTTGAGAAAAACCCCATAAGATGCTTGGAAATGGCTTTGATTTAGTGTTTCCATGGTTTATAGGCTTGGAAAAGGTCCAAAGAGCCCTTTTAAACATCTGCGCAAAACTGGAAAAAAATTGAACTGGAACCCGATTTCATTGGCCTTCGCGATGCGCCTCTTATCGCGGTGGCTCACTGGAATTTGATAATTGGGAAATTGGCAGCCTCCGCGATGCGGACCCATCGTGTTTCCCCATTGGTTGGGACCTGGGACTCCTCTGCAATGCGCCACTATCGTGGGTTTCCACTAGAAATTGACAATTGCCCAAATCAACCCTCTCCGCGATGCGCCAGACAGTTAAATGATGCAGTTTTACGACTAAGGCATAAATTAGCCATAACTTCTTACTCGAGTGTCGGATTTGGGTAAATCTTATAACTATGATAAGCTTATCAGGTTTTCCATGTGATAAAAAATAGAAATTAGGTAAATTATAAATGGTTAATACATTACTCACTTAGGAAGTAGTTTCTCAATCTTTTAAGGTTGGAATCACGCCTCACTCGACACGCCCTATGGCTCAAACTAGAGGGAACTTTGCGAGGCCTTACAATATCTCCTCCTTGGGAACATTCATCCTCAAATATCACTAGTTAGGCTCGAAATACATAAAAAAAACTGAGTACACACAGCCAAAAATATTACTAAACTGACCACTCTGGATATCGTAAGAACTCATACAAAGATAGATGTACAGCTGAACTTTAAATTAGAAAAGCTGAATCAAAGAAGAATGGTACCTTCGGATTGATCTGAACTTGAGGAAAAAAGGTGCGGGTATTTGGCTCGTATGTCTGCTTCTGCCTCCCAAGTAGCACCCTCAACAGATTGGTTCCGCCACAAAACTTTGACCAAGGGAACTTCTTTGTTCCTTAGTCTATGGATCTGAAAATCTAAGATCTCCACGGGAATCTCATCGAATTAAAGGCTAGACTGAATATCAACACTCTCTGAAGGATCAACTACAACAGAATCACCAATATGATTCTTAAGCATGGAGACATGAAAGATAGGATGAACAGCGGACAACTCCGAGGGAAACTCAACCTCATAAGCCACTTTACCAACACGACACAAGACTCTATACGGGCCAACATAACGGGGACTAAGCTTTCCCTTCCTACCAAACCTTTTCACCCCTTTCATTGGTGAAATCTTCAAGTACACCAAATCACCCACCTTAAACTCAAGATCTCTCCTCCTCACATCTGTGTAAGACTTTTGACGACTCTGAGCGGTCTTCAACCTTTCTCTAATAAACTTAACTTTCTCCATAGCTTCGAACACTGCATCAGGCCCACACGCGCTAGCTTCGCCCACCTTCAAACCAACCTATGGGTGATCTACACCTCCTACCATACAAAGCCTCAAATGGTTCCTTCTCAATGCTAGTATGGAAACTATTGTTATAGGCGAACTCTATCAATGGCAAATGCTCATGCCAACTTCCTTTGAAATCAAGCGTGCACGCCCTCAACATATCCTCTAGGGTTTGAATGGTCCTCTCAGCCTGACCATCCATCTGCAGGTGAAAAGCTAAACTCAAAAGAAGTTGGGTCCCAAGACCCTGCTGAAACAGCCTCCAAAACTGAGAAGTAAATTGAGTACCCCTATCCGAAATCATAGACAAGGGTACTCCATGTAGTCTGACCAGCTCCCGGACATACAATCTAGCATAATCCTCAGTCATATAAGATGTATGCACGGGCAAGAAATGTGTGGACTTAGTCAACCTATCCACAATAACCCAAATAGAATCATGATGACGACGCAAAAGAGGCAACCCGATTACGAAGTCCATATTCACCATCTCTCACTTCCAAGTGAGTATACTAAACTCTTGCATCACACCACCCGGTCTTTGGTGCTCTACCTTAACCTGTTGACATGTCGCACACATTGCTACAAACTCAGCGATGTCCTTCTTCATGCCGTTCCACCAATAGATTTCCTGCAAGTCGCGATACATCTTGGTAGTATCGGGATAAATGGGATAACGTGTGCCATGTGCTTCACCCATAATCCTCCACCTCAAATCATCAAGATACGGAACACACAACCTACCATGCACCCTCAACACACCATCTCTCCCTTAGGAGAAAACCTCGACCTTTAGGTCCTTAACTGACTTCTTCAGTTTGACCAAACTAGGATCCCTATCCTACTTTTCCTTCACTTCCCAAACTAAAGAGGATTCGTAACTACTCTACACCAACGTACTCCCCTCCGCTGAATCAAGAAATCTAACACCTAACCCAGCCAGACAATGAACATCACGAGCTAACTCTCTCTTACCTATCTTAATATGTGCAATACTACCCATGGACAATCTGTTAAGGGCATCCGCCACCACATTGTCCTTGCTCGGGTGATACAACACACTCATAACATAATCTTTCAACAATTCTAACCATCTCATCTACCTAAGATTCAACTCTTTTTAGGTAAACACGTACTTCAGGATTTTATGATCAGTAAACACATCAATATTGACACCATAAAGATAATGTCTCCAAATTTTCAAACCAAAAACCGTAGCAGCTAACTCAAGATAATGGGTCGGGTAGTTCTTTTCATGTGGCTTCAACTGTCTAGAGGCATAGGCTATATCCTTACCCCTTTGCATTAACACACAACCCAAACCAACTCTAGAAGCATCACAATACACCACAATACCATTAGTACTATCAGGCAAAATCAACGCAGGGGCTGAAGTGAGATGAGTCTTCAACTCCTGAAAACTCTTCTCACAGGAATCGGACCACTGGAATTTAACCTTTTTTTAGGTCAACTAGGTCATAGGAGACACAATGGAAGAGAAACCCTCAACAAAATGACGGTAATAGCACGCTAGACCTAAGAAACTCCTAATGTCAGATGGAGAGATGGGTCTAGGCCAGTTTCTCACAGCTTCTGTCATCTAGGCCAGTTTCTCACAGCTTCTATCTTTTGGGGATCAACTCTAATACCCTCGGATGAAACAACATGACCCAGGAAGGCTATAGACCTTAGCCAAAATTCAGACTTACTAAATTTGGAAAATAACACTTGATCTCTTAGAGCTTGCAAGACAATTCTAAGATAAGTTGTATGGTCATTCTTATCATGGGATTACACAAGGATGTCATCTATGAAGACAATGATGAACATATCAAGGTGTTGCTTGCAAACTTGATTCATGAGGTCCATGAAGGCTGCTGGGGCATTGGTTAGCCCGAAAGACATGACTAGAAACTCAAAGTGACCATAATGGGTTCAAAAGGATGTCTTGGGAATATCACATTCCCTCACTTTAAGTTGATGATAGCCGAATCTAAGGTCTATCTTGGAAAAATAACTTGCACCTTGCAAAAGATCAAACAGGTCATTAATTCTCAGAAGAGGATACTTATTTTTTACTGTGACCTTGTTCAGTTGACGGTAGTCAATGCACATATGCAAAGATCTGTCTTCCTTCCGCACAAACAAAATGTGTGTGCCCCAAGGAGAAATACTGGGTCTAATAAAACCTTTGTCTAAGAGATCTTTGAGTTGCTCCTTCAACTTCTTAAGCTTGGCAGGTGCCATACGATATGACGGAATGGAAATAGGTCGAGTGTCGAGAAGAAGGTCAATTCCAAAATCTATCTCTCTATTGGGAGGTACCCTTGGGAGATCTTCCGAAAAGACATCGGGGAACTCATTAACAACACCAACCGACTAGATGTTTGGAGTCTCGGACTTAGTGTCCTTGACCCTAACTAGGTGGTAGATGCAACCTTTGGATATAAGCTTTTTAGCTTTGATATAGGAGATAAAATGACTCTTGGGAGATACCGAACTCCCGAACCACTCAAACACTAGTTTATCAGGAAACTGAAACTTGACCACATGGGTAAGACAATCTATAGATGCATAACAAGAATGAAGCCAATCCATACCCAGAATAAGGTCAAAATCTATCATGTCTAACTCTATCAAATCTGCAAGTATGACTCTATGAAGAACAGTAACAGGGCAATTTCTATACACTTGTTTCGCAACAACTGACTCTCTGACTGGTGTAGAAACTAGGAAAGGGTCAGGAATCTTTTCAGGACTCATTTCAAAATTTATCGCCACAGGTGGGGTCACATAAGAGAGATTTGACCCGACGTTCAACAACACATAAAAATCCAGACAAAAGATACAGAGCATACCAGTAACAACATCAGGAGAGTCCTCCTGCTCCCGATGGGGTGGAAAAGCATAGAACCTATTCTAGCGCTAACCGCTAGCGGTGCTAGAAGAAGCGCCCTGAGCAGGGACGGGATGGGGTACCAGAGCCGGTGCACTAGCAGCCTGTGCCTGAGGTTGGGCATCTCTATTCCCTTGTCTAGTATGGGGACAATCTCTAAGTCTGTGGACCTGCTTGCCACAACCAAAAAAAACCCTTACATCTCTGAAACACTCCCTAAGGTAATTCCTACCATATTTAGCACAAGAAGGATAACGGGACCTGTTACCAACACTGTTCTGCTGCCCAGACATGAAAGACCTGCTCCCTTGCTTAGGCCTACCTCAAGGCACGACAGCACTAGCTAAAGAAGGAACTGGAATAGATAGACATCTCTGAAATTGGGGGCGGTTCCCTCCATGGAACCTAGGCCGAATAAACTCATGCTGATTAGATCTCGCCCTCTTACTACCCCTCATTCTATCTCTTTCTCTAAGCTTATCCGCCTCTATCTGTTGGGCATGCGTCATCAACCTAGCCAGATCTATATCCTTTTGCAACATCGCAGACCTACACTCCTTTAGTACCATCCCAGAAACACCGGTCACAAACTTACTCATACTAGCCCGGGTGTCAGAAATCAAATCAGAAGCGTACTTGGCCAACTGATTGAACTTCAAACAATACTCCTTAACAGTTATGGATCCCTGTCTCAAGTTCATGAACTCCTTAATCTTTGCCTTCCTCATCTCAAGTGGAAAGAACTGATCTAAGAAGGCATCTTAGAAAACTTGCCAAGTCATAGGAGCGGCATTCTCACCTCTATCTTTCCTCCATGACACAACCCAATCATAAGCAATGTCCTTCAGTCTATAGGATGCTAACTCAACAATTTCTTCTTCTAAATTATGCATCATGTCTGTGATCTTCCTCACCTCCTCTAAGTACAACTGTGGGTCCTCATCTATCATTGACCCATAGAACTCAGGTGGGTTCATCTGCATAAAATCACGAATCCTAGCCGCGACTACATCACCACCCTGCTGGTTAGCAACTGGCTCCTGGTTATTAGCCCAAACATTTGCAGTGACCGCTTAGGCTAATGCCAAAAAGGATGCCCTAAACTCAGCATGGGACACCTTCTCATTCAAAGGATCAACAGGTGGGGGTTGCTCATCATTGTTTCTGCGGATATTCGCTCTTCGAGGAGGCATTTTTTAAAAATGGAAGGGCACAGATCATTAGATAAGAGGGACAACTGTAGGCATGATAGAATATGAAAGAAGAAATAACTTTTTCCTAAAACATATCATAGCCTCTTTCTCATAGGTGTGGTGCGCTACACACCGATGATCAAGATTCTACTCAACGCGGCTTGTCAGACTCCCTAGGACTCCTTAGAAACCTGGCATTGATACCAAGTTTGTAATGACCCAAAATTGTCTCCCGAAATGTCACACGGTGCCTATGGCTACGAGTAGCCCCAAGCTAACACTTAGAGCCAGTTTCTACCAATGACACTTAATTTAAGATAAGAATGGACTCAACACTAGCATAGTCATATCACATGATAGGAAATACGAAAAGGATACTCGGTCCATAAGAACACAATATAGAGAAATCTTAACGAAACCACAATATCGAACCCTCGACATATCACAAGTCTGACACTAGTCTAACAAGCCTCTGTAAATCAAAATCTAGAGAGCCGTTGGGATAGGTCCCAACTGACTCGAAATGAACTGAAGATAAAACATAGTCTCTCAAGTACGGTAAATATCTGAAGTTCGATCCTCGAACCATGAGGACTCACCACTGTAGAAAACGTAGGCAAGGTACTTGAAGAATCACGGGCGAGGCTGAGACTGGGCACCTAAACCTACATTATGACATAATGTAGCAAATAGACATATATGTGGATCAGTACTTGGAATGTATTAAGTATGCGAGGGTGAATGCATATGAATAAAATAGTAACAATTTTCTTTAATCAAATCATGTATGAGGCGACTCACGTGGCTTCAACAAGTATAAAATATAAAGCTCATAAGTCATGTAGAATGGAGCATGTAACACAAATCTCTTGAGTGATCATTGTTTAATCTCAAAATTTGAAACCTTCTTTTATTCTCAATACCCAAAGGCTAAGGGACTTTAAACAATACTTTCAACTCATGCATAAGTCTCATGGAGAGTAAAACTTGTTCACTGCTCAACATTTCATAGCTATTTAGAACTCATATACTTGGAATTCGGAATCATATAACTTGAAAACATACTTGAAGGCATTTCATTCACTTTGGGAAAATATCTCATCTCAAGCTTTAGGGAAATCACTCCATCTCAAATGGAAAGGCATTCGAGTTTATGGAAATAACTTACCTCAAGGCTTTATAAAAGTACTATAACAAGGGAAGATGCTTTTATTTAGGAAATAACTCACACCAAGAAAATACTTTAGTTGGGGAAACATCTTTGCAATTCAACCATTTAGGAAAATAGCTTATAGGGAAGGAAAAATAGGTATTTGATCTCGAAGTCTAAATGTCAAGGAAGGTTCTCGTAACTGATATAAACCATGCGAGCTACATGGAGTCCAACATTTTGTCCTCCTAAGGAAGAGACCCTACGTTGGAGAGGAGCGTCATACTCTTTCCAGGGAGTATAACCTAGGTCTACTGATCACTAAATAAAACTCAGCCTCAGGCCCAATCATAATCATCATAAACTTGGCCTCAGGCCCAACCTACGGTGGCACATAGTTTTGGGGTAAGAAACCGTAGCAACTTACCCACTTGGTGATAAATACTACTCCCTTTAGATTATCTGCACTCATCTCATAAAAAGAATCCACTTTTAGAATAATCACATGGTTCACCACGAACCCAATAATCAAATCGATAATCTCATATAGTGAAGTGGATTTCAAAGCTCAAGGACCATTAGGTCAATTCATTTCTCAATCATCTCAAAATACTCAAAACATTGGTGCTCATAGCACAAGAGTTCATAATTTCACAAGTCTCAAATAGGGCTTAATAACCCATAATTAAATCTCAAGTTAAAGCTTATCAAAAGCATAATATATAGAATCATAAATCATGTAGAAATCTGGGAATTTCAGCAAATTACTTCAAAATCTCAATATAGCCATATGCTTCAATATCTCAACAATGCAAATATTAGCTTATCAAGCAGTAAAACCATGAGATTTATAACCAGCTGTAAATACTCAATAAAACATGTAGAAATCATGCCATTTGACTCTTAATTCATGGGAAATATCAATATAATGCATTCAATAATAATGGGTGAAAACTCCCAATTCAAATTCATGTAAAAACCTCATATATTTCAAGAATGTCATGATGCAAATAGCCTTTTAGGCACAAGGGTGAAAGGGTTACCCTTGTTCAAAAACCCCATATACCTTGAATTAGAAGCTTTTGATGAACTCTCACTTTTGGAACTCTATTCGTGCTCTAGAATGAGGATTCTTGAGGTCCTTGACTTGGGAACCGTGAATCTTGACTCAATTTAGGAAATCCATCGTTGATTCTTGAGGTTCTTGGAAGAGGTTTTGGATACTTAGGGTTTATGTTGAGAGAAAACTTGAGAAAAACCCCATAAGATGCTTGGAAATGGCTTTGATTTAGTGTTTCCATGGTTTATAGGCTTGGAAAAGGTCCAAAGTGCCCTTTTAAACATCTGCGCAAAACTGGAAAAAAATTGAACTGGAACCCGATTTCATTGGCCTTCGCGATGCGCCTCTTATCGCGGTGGCTCACTGGAATTTGATAATTGGGAAATTGGCAGCCTCCGCGATGCGGACCCATCGTGTTTCCCCATTGGTTGGGACCTGGGACTCCTCTGCAATGCGCCACTATCGTGGGTTTCCACTAGAAATTGACAATTGCCCAAATCAACCCTCTCCGCGATGCGCCAGACAGTTAAATGATGCAGTTTTACGACTAAGGCATAAATTAGCCATAACTTCTTACTCGAGTGTCGGATTTGGGTAAATCTTATAACTATGATAAGCTTATCAGGTTTTCCATGTGATAAAAAATAGAAATTAGGTAAATTATAAATGGTTAATACATTACTCACTTAGGAAGTAGTTTCTCAATCTTTTAAGGTTGGAATCACGCCTCACTCGACACGCCCTATGGCTCAAACTAGAGGGAACATTGCGAGGCCTTACAACGAAATATGCCTAAAACTTTAAAAACCAAAGCTCAAAGTCTAAAAAATGGAAGAAAAATTAAGAAAAATATTTTTTCTATGGGAGTCCAGCTAGGATCGCTTAAGAGACCAGGCCATATCAGGTGGCCTTCACTTAAGCGACCTACCTGTCTCCTAAGAGACATCCGCTTAAGTAATGTGTCGTCACTTAAGCGGCACCTAGCCACATCAGTTAGCCGATTAAGCGGCACCTTGGTCACTTAAACGACTGCTTCAGCTGGTGTTGCACCAACAAACTTGAAGTTTTTCCCAAGGTTGCAATAGGAATCCCGGGATTCGTTTGAAATCTTTAGATTGCAAATGAGATATACCACTAGATTAACTTTGACGTTCCGGAGTCAATGGATACATCAAATTTTTGAAAAGAGGTTGTTTTCACAAAAGTGACCCCCGAGACTCAATTTCATAATTTCTTGAATTGAGATTCAAAATGAGGTATACAATTCATAAAATTGAACCAACCACGCTACTAATTTGAAATCAATATTTTGAGTCTGTTGGAACAATCCATTTTGCCATCTTATACAGTGAGTAAGAAATGTTGCTCAAAGTCAACTACAAAGCCTTTTTAACCTCTAAAAATCACAAACTCGCACAAATCGCACCATAATGCTTTGAGAACCATGTCAAACATTCCTAAACCCCAGAAACATTATGTAGAAACCATGAAGAGGGGTTAATTAGTCAAAATATATAAAATGAAAAAGTCACAGAATCTAGTCCTTACAATAACCATCACTAAGAATCTAGTTCATCCTCAAACTAAAGGTAAGGTAAGTACCTAACTCAGTGAAAAACTGGGGATAACTACTATGTCAAGTAGCCTCATCTATAGGATGGTGTCTCCACTGGACCTTAACCACTGGAATGTCTCTAGAACGCAACCGTCTAACATCTCTTGCCAAAAGAGAGACTAGCTCTACAATGAAGGACAACATCTCATCTAACTACACTGCGTCCCAATGAATAACATAAGACTCATCTGTAATGTAATGTCATAGCATGGAAAAATGAAAACTTGGACGAACAACTAATAAATATAGGGTCAATGCTAACTCATAAGATATATCTCCAATAGTTCTAAGAATCTCAAATGGTCTACTATAACTGGGGCTAAGTTTTCCTCTTTTTCCAAACCTTATCACACCCTTCATGGGATAAACATGAAGAAAGACTCAATCACCCACACTAAAACTCAAGGCACGAAGCCTATGACATGCATAATACTTCTTCCTACTCTGAACCGCTCAAAGGCTATCCTGAATAACCCAAACTCTATCTAAATACTCACGAAACAAGTCCGTACCTCAAGGTGTAATTTTAGAAACCTCAAGTCAACCAATTGGAGAGTGGCAATGCATACCATAAAAGCCTCAAATGGAGCCATCTCAAAAATGAAATGGTAGCTATTATTATATGCAAACTTTTCCAAAGTAAATGTTGCTCCCGCTTACCTCTAAAGTCCATAAGATAGGTATGGAGCATATCCTCCAAAACCTAAATAATCTGCTCAGACTGAACATCGGTCTGGGGGTGAAAAGATATGCTAAGACCAATCTGGGTACCCAACTCCTCCTGAAATGCCTTCCAAAAGTGAGAAGTGAAAATTGAATATCTATCTGAAATAGTAGACTCTAGTACACCATAAAGACAAACTAAGTCACGAACATAGATACGGGTCAACCTCTCCGCACTGAAGAAAACCTAAATAGGGATGAAATCAGCAGATTTGATCAATCAATCCATGATGACCCAAACACTGTCAGAACTATGAGAAGTATGAGGTAACCTAGTCATGAAGTCTATAGTGATCTGGTATCATTTCCACTCGAGAATGGGTAACTTCTGAAGAAAACCACTAAGCCCCAAATTCTCATCCTTCACATATTGGAAACATATGCAACGAGCTATAAAATCTACTACATCCTTCCTCAAACCACCCCACTAGTAGTGTTGTTTTAGATCATGATACAACTTAGTCACCCCTTGATGAATGGAATACTTAAAACAATGAGCCTCCTCCCAAATCAGTCTTACCCAATCACCTACTCTCGGTACATAACTCACCTTCCAATCCGTAAGACACCATCGGAGTCAAGTGAGGCTTCCTTAGCCTTGCCACTCAACACCTTATCCCAAATCACTCTCAATGAGCCTGAATTTTCTCTATCAAAGGAGATTTAGCCTCCATAAATGCCAAAATACACCTAGGTGACAAAATATAATGCTTAACCATTCGGTTAACTGAAGACTGAACCTCTAAGGTCAAAGGCCTTTCTTAGGTAAAAAGATGCGCCAAGCTACCCATACTGGTCAACTTTTGACTTAAGACATCCTTGGGCAAAGTCAATATAGGTGTTGATTTTAATAAATCCTCAAGCTTTTAAAATCACACCTCACAAGCATCGGACCACTGAAAGAAAATCTTCTTTTAAGTCAACTTAGTCAACAGAGACGCAATAGATGAAAAACTCTCAACAAAGCATCGGTAGTAGCCTTGTAAATGAACAAAACAGTTGTAATCTTGGTCAGACACAACCTGATACCATATTTTGTTATAACATGACCCAAGAAACAGACGGACTCCAACCGAAACTTGCACTTGGAGAACTGAACACACAACTTCTCATCTCTTAATCTCTAAAGTACAATTTGTAGGTGCTCCTTATTATCGACCACACTCTTGGAGTTAAACTAGATAAGATCTATAAATACAATGATAAAAAAGTCAAGATACAATTGAAATATCCAATTCATCAACTTTATGAATGCAGTTGGGGTGTTGGTCAACCCGAAGGACATGAAAAAGAACTCATAATGATTGTACAAATTCTAAAAAGCTATCATTGAAATATTTGAATCTTTAATCCTCAACTGGTGATACTCGGAGCTCAAATCAATTTTCAAAAAAACCAAAGCACCCTAAAGTTGAGCAAATAAATTATCAATATGAGGAAGAGCATATTTATTCTTAACTGTAACCTTGTTTAAATATCAATAATCAATACACATGCCGTAGACCCATACTTTTTCTTCACAAATAAGACAAGCGTGCCCCAAAGTAAGATACTAGACCAGATAAATTCCTTAATAACAACTCCTACAATTGATCCTTTAACTCTGCTAGGTCCATCCTATAAGGACAAACAGAAATAGGCTTGATGCCCAGCTCAACATTAATAGCAAGGTCAACATCACGATCCATATGCATACTAGGCAAATTGGTAGGAAAGACATTTATGAACTCACATACAATACGAACAAAATTCAAAAGAGACGGTGAATCAACACTAGTATCATAAATACGGGCCAAGTAAGAAAAATATCCTCTTTATACCAAGCGAAGATCCAAAAGAAAGGATATAAATCTCTTGGGACCCAAATAAAGTGCACCTTTGTAAGCTATCCATGGAACACCTGACGGGGCTAAAGTCATGGTATTAGCAAAACAGTCTAGAATAGCATGATAGGAAGATACCAATCCCTATCCAAGATGACATCAAAATGTATCATATCTAGGATAATTAGATCTACCCAAGTCTCACGCCCTGCAAAAGTCACAATACAAGATAGGTGCACCTGATCCACCACTAAATAGTCTCCTACGGGGGTAGATTAATGGATAGGCATAGAAAGAGGCTCATTAATGAAATTAAAACTCGAAGCAAAATATACACACATAGGAGAAAGTTGATCTCGAATCAAATAACACAAATGCAGATCTAAAAAAAACACGGATGATACTTGTGATAACAACATTGAAAGCCTTTGCCTTAGGTATGGAGGGTATAACATAGTGTTGTTCACATCCACCACCGGATTGAGTGGCCCTGCAACCACCATCACAGGTAGCACTACCTCTACTTTCACACCTCTAGTTGTACCTTTGCTCTCTGAGGCTCACCTTTTAATATTGATATAGAAGTAGGCCTAAAAACACAGCGGGGACAATCCTTGGCCAAATATCCAAACTCATCACATATATAGTAAACTCCATGGCACGACTCAATCTGAGGAGGAATAATTGAGCAACAATGACCACCCTGGGACGACGTTTGACTACCCAATGTTTTTGAGCCAAAAGACTTACTACCTGAACCTTGCAAGGCTACCTATACCGGTCTGTCATGATACCCATGAAAACCCCTAGAATCTATGCCTCGAGAAGTGTGACCACGGAACTCGCCCTGACGAAGCCTCCTTGAGACACTCGAAGGATAAACTCAAAAATCTTAGCATGATCCACTATACGCTGAAATGACACCCCTGATACTACCATCTAGGCAGTATCCACCTGAAGTGAAACAACTAATCCCTTCATGAACTTCTGAATCTTCTCAGACTCAGTGGATATACTGGTAATAGAATATCTAGACAAGGCAAAAAAACGTGTCTCATACTTAACAACAGACATAGAGCCCTGCTTTAGGTAATCAAACTTGTCTCTCATCTGATGTCTCAAACTGAAAGGCATGAACCTGTCCAAAAAAGGCCTCAGCAAACTAATCCTATGTCATCTTTGGAAAACCAAGAGGTCTGCAACTAACAAGTTACTTCCACTAATCTCAGGTTACATCTCTCAACTGGTAGGTAGTGCAAGCAATTCTTTATGGCTCACGTGATCTATGGTTATACAACTTCTCTCGATAATTGATCAAGAATTTACAGGTAACCCCGCTCACTGCACCACTAAACTTGGGTTGACCCAAGCAAGCAAATCTCTCAAACCTCTTTTGATCCTCAGAAGACATAATAGGACCTGGCGCAATAGAAGGTATAGTAAATTTGGTTGGCTGAGATCCTACCTGAAGAGGCAACATAGATGAAGGTTGAACTCTTGGACCCGAAATACCATACTCAAAAACTGGAATAGAAGAAGGAATAATACTCAGAGCCTGTGGAATACCATAAATAGATGTTGATACTAATAAAGAAACCACACTCAAAATTGGAGGAACACCATAAGCAAACTCTAGTACAGATAGAGGTATAACACTCAGAGCTAGAGGAATACCAAGTCCACTCAATGGAACACCCTACAAATAAGTCAACAAATGAATCAATAGACTATCCAAGATTGGAGTAAAAAAACTCTTAAGAATCTGAGTAGGACCCATATCTCTAGCATGATTAACCTCAAGCTTAGGGGAGATCCCCCTAGTACTATCTTTGAAAGGGGAAAATTCTCATGCCCATAATCTACCTTGAGCCGTTCATGACCCTTGCCTCATCCCCTAGGTTGGGTACTCTCCTCGGGAGTTAGCTCCACATCCCTAGTCTTACTGGATCTAGTCCCCACTATCTGTGCAGAAAAGAGTGCAACTCAATTTAGAATATAGGGTATGAAAAAACTCGCATAATAAGTAACAAAATAAGGAAGGTTTCCTAAAGATATATTATAGCCTCTCGAAGATAAATACAGATGTCTATGTACTAATCTATGAGACTCTACTAGACATCCTGTTCTTACACTAATAAGACCAGTGAATCTGGCTACTCTAATACCTAGTTGTCACAATTCAAAAACTTGGGTCATGATGGTACTTATTACAGCTAAGCCTTAATAAGTAATCTAATCACCCAAACTTATATGTAAAAGGAAATCACAGCAGAAAACCCAAGACAAGACTCGTAGAACAAATTAAGGCTCTACATGCATAAAGAAAACAAAAGTCTAAATCACAATAATACTATAAACCATCCCAAAACCTAATGTCTACGTGTAAGAACAAACAAAGTACATCTCGAAGTCTAAAATTACAAGTGAAACTCTGAAAGAAACCATAGCTCTGTCTCTAAATACATAATATGACATAAACTAGAAAGGATGAGGTTGGAGGTCAACTTTTAAAGCATAGAGCAACCACTACCTCAAAAATATGCCAATCACTGTTCGAACTCAGCTACCGTGCAACGCACTCTTACCTGGATCTACAAGGATAGGGCATAGTAGGGACGAGTACGGTCCACTTATACGCAGTAGGTATCATAGTCCGACTAAGCAAAGTAGAAAATAAAGTATGTAAATACACACTATGGGCATGCCATCTACAATTAGGAAATATCCCAAATGGTAGCTCACACCGTCTCTAATAATGGTTCTAAACATATATCACATATACCAGATACAAGTATGAAAAGAAATACAGGATAGATAGACATTAAGTCAAACATGAAATTACAACACAAAAGATGCAAAATGTATGAAATACAATGAGAATGATAATAATGATCACGTGATAAGTCTGAGGTTATCGCATAACCTCCGTATATACCTATCGAGCACTGCTCCAAAGGTAGAACCCACGGGGGAGTTTACAACCTATATACAATTTCAATAACCAATCCAGACTCAATATCCATAACTCCTCTCTGGTTTGTGAACTATGATAGAGGGTTTTTGAAGTTGTCATTTTTCTGTTAGAAAATGAGTATTTCCACAACTATACCAATTTCTCATGAATATAAGTATGACATAAGGATGTAATGTCCATAACCAAACTAGAATGAGAATCTCAAATCCAACCAATATACATACATAAGAGCAAAAAATCTACTCGATAGGTCAACCATCCATGATCCAGTATAAGTCATGTACCATTAGAGTGAAATATGCAAGTAATATATCATTAATATCACATAAACCCAACTTAAGAAATTCTACCAGGAAGAACACAACCATATGTATACACAAAGCCAACAATATCAGATAAGACCCCAACACGGGCCACACATAGCAATTTATTATCTCAACTTACAATAACAATATATAAGCTACCACATGGGCACATATTAACACTATTTATATTATTCATTCACATACCCATAGCATGATTTTATATAATCAATTAACTACCCAACTTAGTTCGGAGAAAGCTAAGCCATAACCTACCTCAAAGCAATGAAATTTGAACCAACACCTTTCAATCCAGATCTTTCCCTTCTCGAACAACCTCAGAATCAACTTAAACATACAAATATAAAATCTATCTATTAAAAGAAAGCCAACAATACCGATATTACTTACTTTCGAGTCAGGGTCAAAACAAACCCTCAAAATGAATTTTCAAAAAGAAAGGGTAAAACTGAAAGTTTTGTCCATAAACATACTATCCATGATTAAAGGAAGCTGTAAGAGAAAATCCAAGAGAAAACGTATTAAAAACGAGGTTTGAATTAAAGAAAAATTAATTTAGGCCTTCTGGGTCAAAATTTCTAAATTCACTTTTGAAATTGCATTTTAAAGGGTTTTAGATGAGAAAAATTGAAGTAAAATATTGAGATAGTGATTTGGAGCTTACCCAATCTTGAGAATGAACGAATCGCCCAAAACCTTTAAAACCCAAAGCTCAAAGTATCAAAAATTAAAAAAAATTGAGAAAAATAATTTTTATGTGGGAGCCCAGCTGAGATCGCTTAAGAGAATATATAGTTGCTTAAGCAATCATGGCTTAAATGACTAGGTGGTCGCTTAAGTAACCAGGCTACATCAGGTGGCCTTCGCTTAAGCGACCCTCTTGTGTTTAAGCAATATCTGTGTAAGGGATGGATCATCGCTTAAGCTGCATCTAGCCACATCAGTTGGCCTCTTAAGAGGACCCATGGTCCCTTAAGTGACTGCTTCAGCTGGTGATGCACCAGCAAACTTGGAGTTTTCCTAAGTTTGCGATGGGACCCTTAAGATTCGTTCGTAATTTCGAGAATGCAAACGAGATATGCCACTAGACTAAATTTGATGTTCCGGACTCAATGGTAACATTAGATTTTCAAAAAAAAGGTTGTGTTTTTTTAAAAAAATTGACCCCCAAGATTCAATTTCATAGTTTTTTTAATCGAGGATCGAAGTGAGATATAAAAGCTATAACATCGAACCAACCACATAGCTAACCCAAATTCAACGTTCCAAATCTTCTGGTGCAGTCTGTTTTATCATCCGACACACAGAATAATAAATGTTGAGAGAAGTCTACTAGAAAACCTTTTTTAATTTCCAAAAACCACAAATTTGCACCTCCAAAAATCATAAATTTGCACAAATCACACCATAATGCATTGAGAATCGTGCTAAACATCTCCACACCCCACAAACATCACGTAGAAACTATGGAGAGGGATAAAATGATTAAAACACATAAAAATAAAAAATTCACAGAATAAAGTCCTTACAATCCTAACCTGCAATTCACGAAGACGAGCCACTTTTTTGTCTGCCCTGACACTGCATTCCAGGTTTATATGTCAAATATATAGCATGTTTGTAGGGTTGTTTTACTATAGAAACTCTTAATTATATATTCTTTTTACATGTATATCTTGCATTTACTAATTGATTAATTATTTCCTAGATATATAAAATTCTTAGAACCTTTTATTTGGTGAGAAAATTTTTCAAAGCTCCTCCAAAGTAATATTTAATTTTATATCCTACAATTACTTCACTTAATTGTAAGCAATAATTTTTGTACTATCTTTTCTTAAGTGACAATGCTCATCTCAAAATAATCTAAGAAGATCATAAAGAGTTGCATATTTTACTTTTCAAATTCAAACAACATATTATTCTTTGTTTATATAAATCCTCAGTAATTACGATTATTTTCTTTTTTTACAAAAATATAGATTACCCGAGAAATAGGAATAAGCATCATTTGATTTTCATGCAATCAAGTGGCTTAACTTTAGGAAGCTTTTGGAATATATAAATTTTAGTTGATTTTTAAAAACAGAATCAATTTTAGTTGATATTTAACACAATATGATAAATAGAAATGCTTGTTTTAAAGATATAGCTTAAACTTTCAATTTTTATGCATGTAAAATATTTTCTTGAGTTACTTAATAGTAATGAAACATAAATATTTTCTCAGATAATATTATTTATATTATTTAAATTAATTGTGTCCATATTTTGGGATGACATTTTTCCTAATATTTTTATATTTGAAATGATTCTTTGGATATAATAATATTTTCCATACAAGTTGCTTGATTGATTATTTACTAATTGGATTTTCTCATTGTTTTTTCTTGTAATACTGTTTAAATTTACTCAATTGTAATGAAATTATAAATATTTATTTTTTATAATTCTTGTTTTTTTATTGTTTAAATTAATTATTTACATATTTTAAGAAATCACATCTACTTCATAAAATTTTCTTTTCCGAAATGACTCTTTGGTCATAATAATCTTTCCTATATAAGTTTCTTGATCACAATTGATTATGCTGTTGAATTATTTTTCTTGTTATACTTTCTTAAGTTACTCAATTGTAATGAATTATAAATACTTTAGTTAGTTAATGTTGGGATGACATCTTTTAAATAAGTATCCTATTTTTTTAATTTACTCAATTGTAACAAAATCATAAATATTTATTTTTATAATATTATTATTTATTTTATTTAAATTAATTATTTACATATTTTAGGAGATTCCATCTTTTTCTTAATAATTTTATTTTGAAATGACTTTTTGGTCAAACTTAATTTTTTTTACCACAATATGAAACAATATGGAATAAATATAAATCAATTACTAATCAATAAAATAGATTTTTGTTGTAAAATGCTAGTTCTCAATATGCCACTTGGCATAACCTCATTCAATAAATATATATATATATATATATATATATATATATATATATATATATATATATATATATATATATATATATATATATATATGGGAGACAAGATAATATTTAATTGCCAAAATATATGGGTCACACACAAAGTATCAACAGGTAAGTGATTTTCTAACACTAGAATCAATTTTGTTCACAAAATGATAAGTTCAACTCTCAACTACCTCATTAGGCTCTCAACTACCTCATTAGGACACAATAGTTCTGAATGAAGAGATATTTCAATCAAATTGAGCAACTAAATCTGCAAGTATAGAAAATGAGTGGTAGGCGACCATTTTTCAATATTGTTTAGCTCGCTTTGAGTTCGTAAACTCTAGAATAAGCACACAGAGTTCCTTCTTTTCTACTACAAATTAACATATTTATAGCCTTGAGCATCATTAAGTTGCGATAGTAACGTAATGAGCGGAACAAAGAACTCTAGCACAACGCACTTAGCTTATAACCAAAGTAAAACTTCTAGTCTCATATAAGCATAAATTGTACTTAATTTGTTGTCTTTGGTTATAACCATGATAATTGGACCAGTTCTTGTGCACATCGATCAAATCTACAACCCAATACTACTTTTGGGTTTCCTAAACAATTTATGGGAAAAAAGATATTATTATGAAGAACTACGTAAGAAACGAAGATACTAACGAATTTGAATTATATAACTGGAAACATAACATAATGGAGTAGAAATTACCTGTAACAGACACAATATTGATTCAACACATACAGAAAATATCACTTTCAGAAGCCTGCAAAAGTTAAATTGTGCAGCCATTAATTTTTTTTAATTTACAATTGAACCATCATTTTCAGCTAAATGATGCAGCAACAGGTGATTTGATCGTCTAGCTCCACGTAGAACTTCACTAAGTTAACACTTGAATATATTAAATATTTCTTTTTCAAGTACACGCAATGAAGCTGGCATTTTGAAGATTGAAGACAATAAAATGAGTAAATATCTTAAAAGTTCACTCAAGTAGGTAAAATTAGTCACTAAAGTCACTTTATATTAATGAAGTCACTTAACTTTTAGTTTTTATCAATAACGTCATTCAACTCGTGACTTTTCTCTTGCAAAATCACACAACAATAAGTAACACAAAATAAATTCTTCTTCTTCTCCTTTTTATTAAAAAAAAAAAGTCCTCCCTGGGAGCTTCCCTCTTTTGCTCCAGTAGTGATTCGAACTCACAGTCTTCGAATGGGAAGTGACGGGTGTTTACCATCCAAGAAAAATAAATTCTAATTTGATAAAATAAATTAATTTTTATGTCATACAAATAGGAGTGGGCATTCGGTTTGTTCGATTTGATTGTTGAATATCGGTTCGATTTTTTTATTTTTGGATTAACGAAAATGACAACCATAATCAAACCAAAATTATTTCGGTTTGGTTAGATTTTTACAAATTCGGTTTGGTTATTTCAAATTTTTATTTTGGTTTTAACGATTAAAGTAGTGAGCATTTAAAATTGATGATTTTTCTAGAAAAATAATCTTTTTTTTAAACCTATTTTTCATTCTCAAATATAATTAATTCAACACGCATGAAATAACCATAAATATCGACCTCATTGAGTCATTGCCGTTGACGTGACGGTCGTGGCCGCACTCGGCAACGACTGCCAACGATAGTGACGAACTGAGCAAACGACTGCCGACTACCGTTGGTGATGTTGAAATTTCAAATGAACTGACGAACAGAGGATAATTGAGCGCCGCTCCAGCCTTCACGTTAATGTTAGGGGTTAAAGCAAAACAGTATATTAGGATTTAGGGTTACTAAATGATTATACTTTATATATTTATATGTTATATCAGATTATATTATATTTTTAGTATATTTACATATATAATAAAATATATGTAAAAATTATAATATATTATTTATATATTTTTGATTTTTCGGTTTACACAATTTTTTTCTTTTGAAAATTCAAACACCAAACCGTTTAACCAAATTTCTAAAATTTGAAACCGAAACCAATCCGAAAAATCAAAAAACCAAACCAAAATTAAATTTCGATTTGATTTTTCAATTTTTTCGCTTTAATCCAAAATATGTCCAGCCCTACATACAAACATCAATCCATAAATAATAAAATATTTAAAAGCCCAATATCAAAAACCCGACCCAATACTAGTAAGTATCTTAGGGCAAACTACACTAACAATTAAATTAAAGTAGAATAAGAGAGACCAATGGATAGGGTAGCTCAAGGGTAAGACTGCTAAAGCATCTGCTATGGTCATCGAAATCCTGAGGTCTCAAAATTTTTAGTACAGGATTTTTATTTTATGATTTCAACTTTATTTGAATAATAGTGAAGATTGTAAACTACGTTAAAAAAGAATTATCTAAAAAAACTATCTATTTTTTGTCATGAATATTTTAGAACTTTGAATTTAACAATTCAGGTTTCATATTAATAAATAAAGTTTTAACAACAACATTCAAATTAATGTATTGCAAACAAATTTCTAGCATCTTATTAACCAGAAATAATCCTCACTTTTATTAATATAATCATATTAATATGTGAAGTTTGTTTTGTGTGTTTTTTTTAAAAAAATAATTAAAACAAGTAAATATGTGCAGACACGTAATTTTGACCCTCTTGAGCTTTGTATTTCGAGTTTTATGGGGTTAATTCAATTTGTTTTATATAAAAAATCAAAAATAAAAAATAGTGATAAATAATACATGCCACTTGGCACAATTTCGTTGGTCCAAAAAATACTCCTTTGTTTACAGTTTTCTTACGTGTAATTTATTTACCGTTGTCCATATTTATTACTGCTTTATATCTGTCATCGTATGCATTTTGTGTACACGAACCTTCGTTGAGTCACCTTTATTTTTAGAAGGAAAGTCGTCGGACATATGGAGTGGGTGAAAAACAATCATAGCCACTATAAATCATTTGCTTTCCCGAAGAGTCTTGTTAGTTAAACCCCAATGTAGGTTAGCGTTTAGGTCATTCTTATTTGCATCATGTTGAGACATAGCGAGACTTGTTTGGTCCTTTGTAAGAGACTTATCCCTAAGCATCTCTATATGTCACTTGTTGTATCTTTGAGGATAAAAAGGTAATTTGACAGAATGATTTAGAGGGCATTTGCTAAAGATTAAGGGAAAGAGTGTGTTTAGACACGAGTAGTTAAAAAAGAGGGTTGAAAAAATTTCAAAAAAGAAAAAAGAAAAAGAGAAGACTTTCGTAATCTGTAGTAGTTCTCCATCGCTTTTGTTTTCACAATAAAAAAAGATTTTTACCTATTGCACGCTTTCCTTAAAAATCAAAAATCAAACGAATTTCCCTTTACTTCCTTTGCCATATATTCACAATTTGAAAATTTCAAAAAGATTTTTATTTTGTAGGAGTTTTGTACATTTTTTATAGAGGAAAATTCAAAAAGATTTTTTGAAATTTTATACATTTTATATGATGAAAATGTCAACAAAAAAAATGTTTTAGTGTCTTCATGTTTTTCTAGTTTAAAAATTTTTTGAAAATATTTTATTTTATGTTGGTGTTTTATTTTTGATCAATTTCGTATGAAAATACAAAAACAATCTTTCAAAGTTTTTAATTTTATTTCTATTTGAAGTTTCAAATCGAAAACTCAAACAAGATTTATTTGCATTTTTCATCATTTATTTTTTGTCATGTCTCTCAAGTCAGGGTCCAATCTGTTATTTAATCTTTAATTATACAATTTGAACAAACTATGCTCACTTGATTCTCGTCTCTCGGGAGTGAGATACATAGGCAACCCTTCTTGGGTTTGATGATCTTATTTAAAGATCCCCCAAAAAAATTCTTCACTCTTCATTCAGATTAGACGTTTCACATTCATTCTAATTGAAAAACACAAAAGATTTTTCTTTGATATTTTAGGTTTAATTTTTATGTTAAATTCTAAATCAAGTATCCAAAAAAATTGTCAATATATTTCGAAAAAAAACTAATGAAAGGAAAAAAATTGTCTACTCTTCATTTTAGATTAGTTGGTTCACGTGTTTCTTCATATAAAAATATAAAACGATTTTTCTTTGGAAATCATAGGTTTCATTTTTAATAAGGGATTCAAAGTTGAAAAATTCAAAAAAAAAATTGACAACTTCTTGTGAAATCTTTTATTTTCTTTAAAATAAAAGCAAAGAAAGAATTTGATTAGTTATTTTCAATGAAAAATTAGCCTCCAATACACAATTAATTCATCATTGAGTGCAAGAATTTAGATATAAATGAGTGGCAAAATTGTCACTCATCAACGCCCCCAACTTAAAACTTTGCTTGTCCTCAAGCAACACTATACTCAATGAGACTACTCGACTTATAAGCCCACTCTTACAATCAAATGATCTCCATGATTACGAACTTGATTAGCACTAACAATTAGTCAACAAGCATGGGAAGAACTATTCATGCAACTCCCCTCAAAATCAATCATATTTTCAAGGATGCAAAAGACTTTTAAGAATAATCAAGAAACAACAACTAACTCTCAAGAGGTGACTCTCTATCAATAGTGACTTAACTACACTCTTTCGCCTCATTTTTGAAAAATTACAACTTCACCAACCTCTATTAGTTTGCATGCTCCTCACGAAGGATAGTTCCAACATACCAAATTCTCACTCATGCAACAAGGGACAAATGTGCAAGCACTCACTCTCACAAAGAATTTCTTAAGGCAAACAAGTATCACGCCTTATGCTTGCCCTTATTTTTAATTGCTACTAACTCAAAAATACATGGCTGAAGATCTAGAAGGACTTTTTCAAGCTTGTAATGTAGGCTCGGGGAAGGGTAGGATAAACATTTGGGATAAAAGTGACTACACCCTCCTTAAACTCCACATAAAACACTATTAGATCAAATTTTGGGTAATGGGTCACTTCATTCATTCCTAATTTACACATGTGCCTATTTTTACTACCTTGGTTCATATATCTTTTGAAAACATTTTCGTTTCATTTCTTTCTTTTACACAATATCATGTTTTTCTTTCTTTTGTTGATCTCTTTCTTTTTCTCATTTATTTTTCATCAATGATTTGCTCCTAGGCACTCACTCACTTACAAGACTATGGCCCATGATCACCTTCCTTCAAGATCCACCCCCAACTTAGGCTTTTGGCCTCAAGTTGCACATTTAAACTCAAGGAGGGTAAGATTCAAAAGAGGGATAAATCTCATAAGGTTCAAAGCTTGTAATGTGGTTTCCAAGAAAAGGTTCAAAGGGTCAAAAGCGGTGACTAGGGATACCATTCATTCGCGTGTAGAATTTTTAGGCTAAAGTGGGTTTTCATGATCACAAAGAAGGCCTGAGATAATTCCTCCAACCAATTATAATCAAGATTAGCTTTGAAAGACCAACAGATCAAATTTTAGATGACACAAGTAATCATGAGGATCAATCAACTAAGCTCATCGCACACAGCATACAAACTTTTCTAGGAGGATCAACTGCATTTCCTATTTGAGAGCAAATAGAGTTATTCATCACACGCTACCAATTAAAGAATTTGGAGTCACAAAAAGAGGTAAAGTGTTTTTACAAAATCATTCATGTCTAAGCTCTTTATTTTCACAAAATATTTTGGACGGAGGAGGATGCTTCCTTTGCAATTCACCATGCTATATTAACTATTATTGGCACCAAATCAAGTCGTCGTCTCACATTTCGGCTCTCTCAAGGGCAAACCATATGGATACTTAGATTTCACCATAGGAATAATGGCAATCCTAAATCTATAATGCCACGACTACTCAGACTTCCCCTGCATCTATAACTCAAAAACCCCAACATGACGATTTTCCCTTAAGAATGTCGTGTCACTCAATCTATCATAGGAAAAGGATTATCTAATATCATTATTAAAATAACTAAAAATCTAAAAGTGAAAAAACAAAATCTATTAATCCACAAATCATAGGCACCATCAAGATGCCCAATATTACAACCTAAATCATCAAATTATCCATCGTAACTAAAAATCAAATCAAATTATCCAAATAAAATATAAACATCTGAATAAGCATTTAAATAATACAGACCCAATATCAAATATAAACTAAATACGGAGACGGGCACCACCAACTAAAGAGGTTACAGTGTCCTCACTGCATATCATGAAAGCATAGAAAGAGTTTAAAGGGCTCCCTAAAACCACATCAAATGTTGTCTTCACTAGCCATCTCCTAATCAATCTTATCAGAATCTGGCTCCTCGCCATCAGACCAATTGGCTAAAATGGCATCACCCACATCTGCTCTGGGAGACAAAACCCTATCTTAGGGTTGCAGGACCTTCCGTAAGACCTTTACCCCTTTCCACATTAGGGTAAAAAATTTATCTTTCTTCTTCTCTCATTTCTTCATCTTATTATGAGAATCTCGTTGCTCTCAATGTGACTGTGACAAGGAAGAGTAGGCCCGCTCAATTATACATATGGTGGCCTCCTTTGCCTTATGATCAGCTAGAAACCTCTCATAATCAGTCTATGCAACATAGGAGTAGCGAACGGTAAAAGGCTCTTCTGGCCCTATGGGCCACCTAGACACTAGCTATCGGACTACTCGCATCTCACTCGAGAGCTCCTTAAATGGCCTTACTGTAGATGGACTACAAAATTCGATATCATTATCTACCGACTTAACCAAGTCAGTCTTCCTTTTTTTCTCTTTGAAAGGGAGCCCTCGCCATGTATATTCAATTGGTAAATGGGTGTCTTCGCGAATAACCAATTGTCCCTCGGGTATTCCTTAACCTCGACCCTTGTTTACAATTTCGTGGTAAAAGATGGAAACATGAGCATTTGGCCACCTCTGTTCTTAAAGTGTCTAATCTTTAAAAGCATAAATCAACCAACATTTAAAGAAATGTTATCTAAGAGGCAGGCTACCATCTGAGCTCGTATAACTAGGACATAAGTCATATTGGTGGATGGAGAAACACGGCTATAAATAATAGTAAACTAGACCCAAGCCTCGACCGTGAACTTATTTAATGTTATACCAATTTTTATGGCGGCCCATGGGACTGCCCTTCTCGAGCAGAGTTTATCAATCAACCACCTTCCTGGAGCATAGTCCTTGGCTTTATATTCTCTCATGTCAGCAATTGGAAGCCCATATACTTCATTGATCTGTTTGGCCCCAAAATTAACTTTGTTGCCCCAAATCTTCATAACTGGTTGGAGATTTTCACTACATTGAGATTTGCACAAAATTATCTAACCCATTCCCCATTGACTTATCATGGATCTGGGACAAAGCATCTCCACCACATTATCTCTCATGAAAGGCTGGGAGCTTCTCAGGCACTTTATCCAGGGATATGCCCCGCTCAAGGAGTAACTTTCTTCTGGCGAGGTCTTCATAATAAACCGTCTAATATTCGAGGGCATGGAAGTAGTGTTGATCATACTCTTCCATCTTCATCTTCAAAATCATGCAAACAACACAAAGCATTAACTATCAAGATCATCATATGAAAACAATTCTACGTAACTTAATTAAACTAAAGAAAATGTACATGGGTCAAATTTGGCCTTAAAATGAGACTTTGAGAATTTAGACAGGCCTGTCAGGCAGGCTTCGGATGTCGCGATCACACTCCACTTGAGTCGCGATTGCGACTCTTAAGAGGCCTATCAAATAGACCTTAAATCCCACGATTGTAATTCACTGGTGATGCTACTGCACTCTGATGACCTTAATCTCGGTACTTAAGACTGAATACTTAGCATGATCACAACCAAAAATCTACTTTCTCTATTAATTCATGTTCTTAAACACTCAATCATACCCTTTAATTCATACAAAACTACCAAGAATTTCATTTGGTAATTTCACCAACACTTGGTGTGCACCTATATTTCATCCTAATTTTGAACAATTTTGGGTACTCAACAATTTTCCAATGATGTACACATCAACAACAACATCCACCACACCAAACAATATCAATATAGACACTAATGAAGCACATAATTCCTGAATTTAGGCCATTATCCTAAACATCCATTTCAAGGCCTATATTTAAGCATAAAAGAAGGGATTTAAATAACATACCTGATGCTCAAATGCAAATGGGGATGATATGCACTCTAACACTGATTACAATACAGAAAATTTATATAATTTTAGGCATTTAAAGGGAGTTGAGTGTAGGAATTATTTTGGAGACGATTCCTATTTATAATTGCTATAATTGCGATCGTAATTCAGTCATCGTGATCGCAATCATGTGGGAATTGCAATTGCATTCACCTTATGCAATCGCAATACCTGAGGCTTAGTTTGGGGTAGATTTGTGTCTCAG
Organism: Capsicum baccatum var. pendulum; assembly: GCA_030864225.1. Taxonomy (NCBI): domain Eukaryota; kingdom Viridiplantae; phylum Streptophyta; class Magnoliopsida; order Solanales; family Solanaceae; genus Capsicum; species Capsicum baccatum. The sequence goes on from CM061560.1 coordinate 45,373,396, forward strand.
GATCATGATCGTGATCTGACTACCACGATTGCGACATTTGAGACTAGTTTCAAGTCCCTTGTTTTCAACCATGCCACCTCCAACTCAATTCCACTTCACCTGTTATCTTTTAATTTCTCAAATTCACCTTTGGAGTGCCATTATTGTATGGTTTAGTAATAAAACAAACACAAAAGCTACTCTAACAATTAAAATTCAAAGGATGCGGGCTAACTTAATAGCAATGATGGGTTGCCTCTCATCCAACGCCTAATTTAATGTTGCGAAACAACATCTATTTGTTATCAAGTTAGATCCATAGGGTGAAGTGACCCAATATCCACTTCCCCATCCACAATGTCAATCACAGACACTATTTGTAACTCTATTAGTTATTTTTTAATTTTGCACACACGAAAAGAGATTTCATCATCATGTACCCAAAACTTCATCACTCCACTCTCCATAACAACTAGAGCTATTTCGGTTTCTAAAAATGGTCTTCCAAGTATGATTGGTATCTCATGGTCGGTTTCACAATCAAGGACTATAAAATCTATCAGAAGAATGAACTGATCAACCTTAACCAACACATCATACAATATGCCCATCAATTTTTTAATTAAAAGGTCCACCATCAAGAGTCTCATGGTGATGGGTGTAGGAGCACCCAACCTTAGCTTTGATACATAACATATGACATCAAATTGATACTAGCTCTAAGGTCACATAATGCCTTTTTAAATTTATGTGTCCCTATGGTACAAGGAATTATAAATGCACTCGGGTCTTTTTTTTCTCTACAGTGGCATTTGATGTGATATCACTACAACTATGATTCACTTTAAAAGTTTCGCAATCCACAAGTCATTTTTTTTACATCAAGTTCTTATTGACTTAGCATACCCCAAACTCTCTTGAAGAGCTTCTATCAATGGAATATTAATCGACACATTGCTAAGTTTTGCAAGGAACTTTTTGAACTTGGCATTGTCATCTTTCTTCTTTAACCTTTGTGGAAAGGGTGGAGGAATTTTCATTAGGGTCAATGGAACACTTTGAGATTCTTCCACCTTTTGCTCATCACCATCAATAACTTTAGGAGTTTCCTCCTTATCACTCTTCTTTTCAAATATCATTGGTTCCTTATTACCCATTTCATGAGATATTGGAGCAGCATCACTAGGCTTTTCAAACCACTTTCTCTTTGCACTTACTTGTTTATCAACCTCAACCACATGTTCATAAAGATTTCTACCAGTTTAGTGAATATTATCATAAAATGGGATTTGTTCTTGGAATTGACCACTATGTCACTAGGTAAACCTCCTTTTGGCCTAACATTGAGATGGGTTAAAATTTAGCCCACCTGCAACTCCAATTACTTGATGGAGCACAATGAGATATGACTGTCTGATTTAATTGAGAGAAGTAACTTTTCATCCCCTTTACCATTTTGTCAGTACATTCAACATGCATTAAAATTCGATTAAGGACATCTTTGGTTTTAAATTTTTTAGGGTCCACTGAGCTTAATTCCTTGTCCTTAACAAGATCATAAGAGAGAACATATCTATCATTGAAACATCTTAGTTTCTGGACCTTAGGAAATTTCCTTAATTTTTGTTTTTTGGTCAAGATACAACTTAGGGAAATAATTCATACACATGAATATGGGTGGTATGGTCTATTCGTAAGTTGACCAGTGTTAGTTGGTAAAATGGATATAGTTACTGGAATGGGTATGGTTAGGGTGGTACGAGTAGTATAGTTGGGTATGGGTTGTTTAGTTACTTCACTTAACCATAGACTTAGTAACTTAAGTTGGTTCTGATACGAGTCGTATCCAGGACTCATATGGTGGTCACTGTTCAAACCTCCTGGATTCTATTCTGCCAGGGATATGATTTATGGGTACTAGTTATACACTTGAATATGACTTAGGTTTAGGTGTGTCATACCTTGGAAAGTGTTGGGTCCAAGGGGGAAAGCCTAGGGTACAAGAGTTGGGTACCACTCGTATAGGATGGGTACGACTCATAAGGGTCAATCATACCTTATAACGGAAATTTAATGTAGTTTAAGTGAGGGTAATCTAGACATTTCCCCACTTATCCTAATAAGGTCCCACAACTTATATTGCACTAGGAAGGTTATTTTCCCTAATGTTCTATTCTTAAACTCTTGGAAAACACTCTTAAATCCTCTCTAGAGTTCTTGGATAAAGGAATCTAGGGTTTCATCTTAAAGAGTAAATTGGGTCTTGTCTTGAATATTTCTCTCCATCATCATCTTGGTTTAAGGCATGTTCTCTTCCCTCATTGTTAGTTCCAACTAAAGGCATGGTTTTATACAATGTTTTCAGGATTTGAATATTGTATGATTTTGGGTTTTCAAATGTGATTTGAGGGTTTTGATTATAAATGCTTGGTTATGGTTTTACCATATTTTAATTATGCTTCTATATGCATTAATGGTGGTTTTGGATAATTGGTTGCATGGGAATTATTTGTTGGTAATGAACTTTGGTTTTGGAAAAACTATGCTCCAATGTGTTTGATAAAATGCCTTTTAGCAATGTTTTCACTATAATATTGGTTTTTCAATGAAACTTATGCATGGTTTAAACTTGGTAATGGAACCCTAAATGATATGAACAGATTAAATAGTTTTAAATGGATTGTAAAGGCCTTGGTGGCTATGGTTTTGGTTAATTAGAAATCATGTAGGGTACATGGAAATTCCCTAAGGATTGACCAAGGACAATACTTTCAAGTTATTGTTGGTATAACGATACTACTACTAATATCCTTGGTTAATAATACTGGAATAATGGTTTGGTTGTAAAATCATTTTAATTGGGCTTAAAAGAGAGATGTATAGCAAAGTCATGGAGGGTGGAGGTCTTGGGGAATATAAACTAAAAACTCATATTTGCTGATGTGAGGTTTGGTCCTAGACACCGTGTGCATGATGTCACACTATATATTCTGGGGGATGAACTAGTCATCCTAGGGTTTTTTCCCTGGTCATATGGCTTCACGCACTGGGACCCTTTCTACAAGGGTGGCTAAACCCATATAGCACGTAGGTAGTTTAGGATGGAAAGTTACACACCCCAGGTAAAGGTTTTAATGGCATGCTAAACCTGATCCTCTTTTCTGGCATATATATATATATATATATATATATATATATAGAGAGAGAGAGAGAGAGAGAGATATAAATATATGTGTGTGTGGTTGTCTGTATATTGATGGGTTTTACATAGTTTTATAAATGGCATTATTTTATCCTTATCCTGAGTTTATGCTAGCGTTCACCCGCTAACTCATCTTTGGGCATTGTATCCCCATGCGATGCAGGAATTGGATATTTCTGTTCTCTTTCTTAGCATTCGAATAGTCAATGTCGACATTTGGATTGAAGTGAGCTTTCATCATTCCAAAAGTCTCTATTTCATGGATGTTATTTCATCCTTGACTTATTTTTGGATATTAATTTTGGCTATGGTTAGGGGCATGTCCTAACTTAATTTTGGTATTCTTTTTGTTAGAGGCTTTGTGGTACTGCTATGGGTTGGAATGGGCGAGGTCAGTATTGGTGTCAGCCTTAGCATTGATATTAGTATTGGGGCTGATATCGGTTAATGATATTATTAGTTGTTCCATCTTATTTCATTTTAGGATTAATCGTATTATGTTTTGGATCTCATTTAGTTATAGCCTGGTTTATAGCCATTAGTTTGGTATAATTTTGGTTGGGTGGCCTGTTTTGTATAGTTTGGTGAATAGGATGACTTGGTAGCTTATCCCAAAGTCAATCTTTGTCCAGTTTTGATATCTTGTTATATATTTAAAATTTAGCCAACTCAGGATAGGCGACTAGAGGTTGGTATGGATAACGTAGGTGGTCTCCGATCCCTGGACCTGGATGCTTATTACGACAAGGCCCTCGGGTCAGGTCGTGTTAAGTTGGTATCAGAGCCTTAGGTTTATGGTCAATTGGGATTCCACAAAGTTGTGTCTAGTAAAGTCTCTTTTAAGGGTGTGTAGCACACCACACTCATAAGAGAGAAGCTACAAGGCATTTAGGAATATTTCACTTTCTTGGTATTCTATTTTTAATCTTGGAGTCTAAGTCCTAGAATTCCTCTCTAATCCTTGGTTGTTTACTTTTTAGATCATGCCTTGATGATCTGGAACAAAATAAAACTCTTCAATCCCATCTGGGGACAATCTTGATAGGGTACGTCCTACGTCTGGAGTTCGTCTTTGATCTTAGGGTCATATCCCTAATTGTTCTGGAGTTTCTCCAATTGCTACTAGTCCTTTTCAGGGTGAGGTGACAACTGCAGTATTTAACCAATCTATTCATTCTATTACTTAATTAGTTGTTGCTCAGGCTGAGTGGGATGTGTCTAGTGGGTTATTTGCTGAGGCCACAAGGGTTGGTTAGTTTATGAAACTGAATCCTTCTACTCTTATTAGTATGAAGGTGGAGGAGGATCCTTAGGGTTTCTTGGATGAAATAGAGAGGATATTCAGGGTGATGCAGACTACTAATATGGAAGGTGTAAACTTTGCATCTTATCAGCTCAAGGATGTTACATACCAATGGTACAAAGAGTGGGATAGAGATAGAGGTAATATAAAGGGGTTATCCTTATGGGATGCCTTTTCTGGTACTTTTCTGGATAGTTTCTTTCCTCAAGAGCTAAGGGAAGCAAATATGGAAGAGTTTGCGAATCGTAAGAAAGCGAGAATGTCTGTCAAGGATTATTCCTTGAAATTTCATCAACTTTCAAGATATGCTCTTTATTTGTTGGCTGATATGAGTGCGAGGATGATAAAGTTCACTTCTGGGCTCTCTAGGGATTTAATCTTGGAAAGAAAGACTACTTTGATGATCAAGGATATGGATATTTCAAGGTTAGTTGTCCACATGCAATAGGTGAAGGATAAGAAGAGGAAATAGGCAGAGTTCAGAGATAGGTGGTAAGAGGAGCAGGTTTTCATAATAGGAAGGTGATCAGTCGCAAGGTGATTAGGATGGAGGTAAATTTCCTAAAAAGAAGTAGGGGAGCTCTAGTTCCTTCTCTACTGCTAGCGCTCCTTACCTGAGGTAGTTGGGTGATAGGCATCAGCAAGGTGGTGATAATTTTTGGGCATAAGGTTCCCAATCTTAGGCGAGTGGAGATCATTTTGTTTCTTCATGCCCCCCTTGCTAGTTCTGTGGTTGCCATCATCGGGGTTATTGTGACGAAGGAAGTGATAATTGTTTTAAATATGGAAAGCTAGGCCATATGATCAAGAATTATCCGATTGGTAAGGGAAATTCGGGAGAAATTAAAGCTACAATTTCTTCATCTTCTGCTCTTACTTGTGGTTCCGACACTGGCCAGAATAAGTTGTATGCTCTTGTATCTCGACAAAAATTTGAGGCATTACCTAATGTAGTTACTGGTACGTTACAACTCTTTTCTCATAACGTGTATTGTCTTATTGATTCGGGGTTCACTCTTTCTTATGTGACCCTATTTGTGGTTGTATGTATTGGTTTTGATCCTGAGGTTATTTCAAATCCTTTTTCTGTTTCTACCCTGGTAGGTGACTCAGTTATTTCTAAGAGTGTCTATAGGGGTTATGTGGTATCTTTGGATGGTAGGTAGACTTTGGTTAATTTGTTTGAACTTGATATGGTGGATTTTTATGTTATTTTGGGGATTGATTGGTTAAACTCTTGTTATGCGTCCTTGGATTATCAGACCCGTAAGGTTGATTTTAGGTTCCCTAGTGAACTAGTTATAGAGTGAGAGGGTGGTTCCCTAGCTCCCAAGGGAGGTTTATTTCTTATCTTAGATCTCAGAGGTTACTCTCTCAAGGCTGTCTTTATCACTTGGTCTGGGTTAAATAATCTAACTTGGAAGGTCCTTCTTTATAGTCAGTTCTGGTGGTAAATGAGTTTTCTGAGTTTTTTTCGAATGATCTTCCTGGTGTTCCTTTGGATAGAGAAATAGAGTTTGGTATTGATTTGGTTTTGGACACTCATCCAATATCTATTCCGCTTTATAAAATAGCTCCGGCTGAGTTGAGGGAACTCTGGAGCAACTTAAGGATCTTTTGGATAAGGCATTTATTCGTCCTAGTGTATCCCCGTGGGGTGCACCTGTGTTGTTCGTGCGCAAGAAGGATGGTTCCCTTCGGATGTGCATTGACTATCGGTAGTTGAATAAGGTAATGATCAAGAACAAGTATCCTCGTCTAAGGATAGATGACTTGTTTGATCAGTTGCAAGGTGTCAAGTTCTTTTCTAAGATAGATCTTCGATTTGGGTATCATCAACTTAAGATTTTGGAGGAGGATATCCCTAAGATGATTTTTCGTACTTGGTTTGGGCACTTTGAATTCATCGTGATGTCATTTGGTTTGGCTAATGCCCCGGTGGTATTTATGGACTTGATGAACAAGGTTTTTAGGTAGTTCTTAGATCTCTTCATTATTATGTTTATTGATAACATTCTGGTTTATTCCAAAAGTGAGGTGGATCATGATAATCACCTCCGTGTCAAATTAAGTTCAAGGAGGAAATTTTCAATATATACCCAGCAAGAGTCGAGGCCGAATCCTCGAGGAGTGCAAACTAGCTTTCAAAGCTTACGTGTGCTGAGAGTTAACTACGTGTTAACCCATAATGTAATATTTAAATAAAACATGAAAATAAATTGGGGGTTTTGCTTTGGAACTTTGTTAAACACAATCGCAAAATAACACTAATAAGAGATTAAACAATTGATAGGTATACCAAGTTGAGAGGAACCTTGGGGTTATGTTCTCCTAGGTAACATTCATGCATGGGTAATCAAAAGCTAGTCCAAGTTTTAGCCGAGGGTTTTGGGTAAGCTAGATTTAGGGTCATAGTGTTAACCTTTTGATTAAACACTAAATTTCACTCATGGATTCTTTCGAACACCTCATGAGCATGACAGGTTTACCAATCCATTACCTCAACTAACATTCTTATTTCTAAGATGATTCTTATGAAAATAGCTACTTTAAATAAAATCCTTATTTCTAAGATAATGCTAAGAAGGAAGCTAATTCAAGTTGTTGTTCATAATTACTCTTCACCCATATCCCTCTTTGAAGGATGATATGGGATCCAAGACAATTGGGGTTTTCACCCACAATTCTCAATTCAAACATAGAGTACGAGTAAAACCCAACACCATTAACTAATTATTTGGACTAACAATCAACACCCACACAATATTAATCACATAATCAAACATAACCCCAAGATATTAATTTTGCTACTCGTGAAATTAAAGACAAGAATTGTACCTAAGTTGTCATGCAATTCATTAATCATAATCCAAATAAGTGTAAAACCAAACTTCAATTTCAATTTACAACCAAATCTCTCTTGGAATAAAACTGGCAATTGTTTTTTCACTAAAAAAATAAAGTGTTTTTGCTCTCCAAACTGAAAATTGGATAAAAGATGTGTTGAAATATTAAGGGATTTGCCTTTGTAGTTTGGGATTTTGCAAAGTTAAATTCCAAATCTACCCTTCAAATTTCCCTAGTTGCAATCGTCATCTCTTGGTTAGGATTGCGACCCCTGCGATCGCGCAGTGGCGGATCATGATCTCCACTCTCTAAATTATTGATTAATGCAACCCTCAGAGTTCGATCGTAGCATCTGAGGGTCGCCTCCTGGGCCTGATCTTCAGCTTTTGATCCTCTTGATTATTTTCCTTTTCTTCAAGCTTTGTCTGAACTCATTTTTATTAGATTTTCTGCAAATTCACAAAAATTGAAAATTAATGCATTTTATTGAAGAATTAGCCTCCTATACTCAATTAATTCTTGTAGTGTGAAAGAATTTAGATATAAATAAGTGGCGAAATTGCCACTCATCAGCCTCCTCCTCCATTTTCCATATATAACCTAAAACATTCTTCAAGCTTACCTTTAGTGTCACATGGACAAATTTTCATTTCTCTTGACATGCCACAACATGCATCAAAATTTACTCCACACCAACAACATTCTAGTGCTTCTATTACGTATTTTCTAACTCTTTAATATAAACCAACCATATTTCTATCACCATATACTGTCCGTGTTTTTGTTGCTCGACCCCCTACAAAGGCTCCCATCTTGGATATCTGCCCAATAGTTTTGTTTCCCTAATTTTCTAGTGAGTTTATGTTCAGTGCTATTGATGATTGCCACTATACTCCTAAGCCTACATCTAAGTTTACTGAACCACCAAAATTTCTGATCAAGAATCGTATCATGATAGAGAGCAAGAGAAAATGGCTAGAAAAATAAAGTGTTTAGAAAAGGCTATGAAATTTTTTTTAGACTTGCAGGTTATGAAGATGTTTCAAATAATAACTGGGGTGTGTTTTCAAATATTAACCTTACTGCTAGCTTTAATATGTCATAATTTGTGGAGTATGATGGACATGAGGATTTTATGAGATACTTGGGATGATATTGCAATCAGTTGAGGAGAATTAGAGGGAAGAAGAAGGAAGATGTAGCTATTGTTGTACCGAACTTATACACCAAATCCATAAACTCACCTGCAACAAGGTTCTTCTCTCTGAAATATAAAATATTTCATTCCTTTTCCTTAGTATCTTTTGAACAATGCACAACTATATATTCATACATCTTCTTATCCACAGTGACATACAGTGATACCTAAAAATTGTCCTCTACCCTCACATATTTTTCAAGGTACCCCTAAATTCAATTTTTAGTCTAGGCCAAAATTTGTAAAGAGAAAGAAGCCAAAGGATAATTTCACAATAATTGGGCACTCCTAAATCAATTTATTCTTGAAATTGAGATAGTGGGACATGATTACTCCTCTCCTTGGGTATACTCCTAACACATATTCAAGAAATATTGATCGTAATATACGATGTGTATATCATTTTGATGTTTAGGATTACAGTATGAAAGATTGTCATGCTTTGAAAAGAAAATAGAAAGGATGATTCAAGAAAAATTAATTGTAGTGCAAGACGTTGACACTAAAAGCATTACACAAAATCCTTCATCAACACACGGTAACGTATAATACATGAGAAACAATGAGTTAGACATGGAGACCCAAAATTTATTTGCTGAGGAAAATATATTTGACAGTGGTGAAAGCTTTAGTCGTGCTGATATGCAAACTGATGGCTAAGATATCAAGCTCAACAAATGAAAAGTCACTCTTCTTCTTACTAGGATTTATGGTAGTTTATTTTATTTTCTTTTTTGTTATCCAACTTATTTTAGAATTGTCTTTCGGGACCTATCTTATTTTGTTTCTTTGTTATTTATGTTAAAACTCTTCTATCTTTTCTTTCAACAAAATGCAGTGCCCTTTTTTTGCTTTTTATATATAATATATGTTGTTCATTTGTTTTCTTCACACAGTAGATTTTATGTTGGTTCTAGTGATACGATGTGCTTGTGAAATTTATATCTAGATTTTAATATCCAGATTTATTATGAAACATCTGGCTTTGTTATTATTATAATGTTATCTGCACCTAACCCATAAGTAGAGATATGGAGAGACAGGACAACTTTGTCGCGGACCTTTCTTTGCTTTCTTTTATGAACTCCACCTATCATACATGGATTACAGGGGCTTTCAATTTTATATAAATACACTTTCGTATCCATTGAATCAGAATGTTAAAGTTAGAAAAAGAATATCTGAGAAAATAGATAGAGTGTTGAGATATTTGGTGACCAAGTTGAAGTCTTACTCGAAGAAATTAAAGAAATCACTTTGAGAAACACAAGAATAACTTGGTCATTAATTAAAAGGCATATCCCAAACATCTTGAATTTGATCAAACAATGGATAGAAGATCTCCTCTATCAATAGAAACAAAAGAAAATTTTGTTCCATTAAAATATGAGTCATTCGATGTGAGGTGTGTATAACAAGGATGGAGTTGTATGTTTGACAAGTGCAGAAGAAAAAGTGATACACATACTCAATTAAAATTAGTGTTATGGAAAAGATGGTATAAGTGATCTTCATTTTCAATTTTCATATTGCATGTTATGTACTTGCATTTTTAAGAAATGATGAAGATATTTCATTCTGCTATTCAAATATTATGTCGTTCTTTGTTTGCATCGTTTGAGATTTAGTTATATTTTCTTTCATACCTTGTTTTTGGATTCGATATAGAGTCGGAAAAGTTTAAAATAGAAGTGTAGAGCAAAAGAATAGCGTCAGAAAAGTTCAAAATAAAGTGTGTCAAATAAAAAGAAAAAAAGAAGATAAGAGTGTCAAGAGAAATAAATTCAGAAAAAATCCCAAAAAGAAAAAAAAGTCAAATAAAAGAGAAAAAGGAAGAAAGGGAAGAAAAGAAACCAAAAACAATCAAAATAACAAGTTTCCAAAACAATGTTTGACCTGATTCGTGTAATGACAAGATACATAGGCAACCCTACTCTGGAGTTTGATTCAACAAAGTAAAAGTAGAAGAATATCCAGTTTAAAAGAAACTGGGGCAAAAGTTAGTTTTTATTGTTTGAGTCGATTCTAAAATTTGTAAATTTCACCTTATTTTAAGCGTCATTTGACCCTCACGTCATCCTTTCTTTCTAATCCTATCTAAATGCCAAGTTACATCCAAGGAAAAACCTTTACATCAAGCTTTAAAAATGCTAAGGCTAAATATGCGATAGATACATAACATTGTAGTTTTGGTACTACTTTTATTCATCGTCATAAGAAAATATAAGAGAAGTAAAAATGCGCGAAAAATTTTCATGGCCATCATAAGGCGATAGTGAGCTGAGAGGAATAAAAATGAGAGATTCTTATTGGTGAAAATCCTCATGGACATCATAAGACACTGTTGAGCTGGGAGAAATAAGATGAGAGTCTCATTGGTGAAAATTCTCATTGACATTGTAATATGACTGGTGAGCCGAGAGGAATGAAAATGAGAAAGGCTTGTTGGCGAAAACTATTCAGGGTGTCACTAGCTAATGAGGTCTATGAGTGCACTAGGCTTATGGAAGCAACTCAGTTTCAGGTTCACGAACTCAACAACCATTGGTGAAAAGTTTGGATGGAAAGATCAGGCAGCTTAATCCAAAATGCATGTCATAATTATTGGATCAACTGTCATACTCAAATAAGATCTTCTTTTCTTTATTTTAAAAAAAAAAAGAACATTCATTGTATTTTCTTTCTTCTATATATTTTTATTTTTATGCTCTTGAGTCTGTTAACCAAATAGAAAGTTATTATCATTTTCTCATGTCTTTGAGTCAAGTCCATATGAAAACAAGTAAGAAAGAATTTCAAAATGTGTTGCCAACTACTTCAATTACACAAAGCAAGTCAAAAGACCAGCACATAAATACAACATGATTAAAAATGGAGAAAAGTATTAAAAGAATTTTCATCAAATGAGGGCTTATGAATTCATGATAATACAAAGTTTCAGTAGAGTTTAATTTGGAGATATCGTGGGACAAAGATATTGTTTTTGCTTCTGCATCACTCTTAATAGGTTGCGTTTATATTAATGATACAACAAGTCATTAATACATGTCAACAGTTTGAAGCAAGTTAAATGTGAAAAGTATAAAAGTGATTTCCTCGAAAGTTAAAGCCACAAATCATCCACCATGTCTTTATACTCACAAATTTTCTTTGTATGAAATAGGAACATATGTTACCTTCAAATCAAGGGCTTCAAAGCTTAATTATCAAAAGATGCAATTTCTAACTTCTGCAAAAGCAAGAGGTAGTATTGCTACACAGATTTGATAATCACAATTATGGTAAAAATCATCATCCTATACCTCTAGGAGAACCACTTCCTTGTTTCGGTATTTTAACATTTACTTGTTAGGTGACGCACTTCCTAACTTGAACCTTTGCTCCTATAAGCTTCACTTTTTGGTCGAGACTTTTCATTTAACCCTTAGAAGACGCACTTTCTTGTCTGAATATTTCAGATTTATTTGTTAGGTGGCCCACTTCTAAATTTGAACGTTTGCTCCTATAAGTTGAACTTTCTAGTCGAGTACGTCCATTTAACCCCTTGGAGAGTCACTTTGTTATCTAGGTATTTCAAGTTTCTTTTATTAGGTGATGTACTTTCTAACTTGAACATTCACTCCTACAAGCTGCACTTTTTAACCGAATCCTTACATTTTATGTCCTAAGAGAAACACTTCCTTATCTATGTATTTCAAGTTTTATTTGTCAGGTGATGTATTTCATAACTTGAAGCATTACTCCACTCTTTAGTCGTGTCCTTTTATTTTAACTGATGTATATTTTTGTCTGGGTATTTTAAGTTTCATCAGGTGACTATAAGACCCCTCAAACTCTTAAGCTTAACTCAGTCCTTTAAAACTTGTTAAGGGGTCCCAAACTTAGAAAATTTTAGCTAAGTATTCAGACTTAGTGTTATTTTAGCCTTCGTAGGTTGGAGACTCTATTTCACGACCCTTATGACCTTAAATTAATAATTTTTAGGTCGAATCATGATCAGGAATGTCAGTGGGTGTTCCTGGATAAGTTTGGAATTTTTTGGACTTCATTTGATAGCTCAAACCAGTGGATCGATGTGATCTCAATGCTCCGCGTCGCCCATTGCGTCAATGAATATTTTCCTCCAGCTTCCAGTACAAATTCCAGTGAATCAATGCGGACTCGACGCGGTGTGTTGGCCATCGCATCGATGCCAATGACGTGGCGCACGATCTGCGCGTAGCTAGGTCAGTTTTTCATTAATTAAAAATAGCATCCAAAGGGGTAAATGGGACATTTTCCTCACTTCGACCTAGCCCCTAAAACACAAAATTCAACCCTCACAAAGCAAATTACATTATTTTCTCTCAAATTGCTCTCCAGAGAAAAACCCTAAAACATCAATTTCAAAATCAATTCTCAAAAACACTCCATAAATCTTCAAGAATTCAATTGTTAAGGTATGTCAAGTGATCATCCAGGGGTCCCTTCAACCATTGGAGTTCAAGAATCTATTTTTAAAACTGCAAGTGTATTGATTTCATGAATTTCATGTTGGGTTTGATTATATTCACGATTATAATGATTAATTGGGTTTTTAATCCATGTTTTGTTACAAGTTTTATGTGGAGTTATTTGATATATGTATAGAATCATGTGAATCCATGTTAAACCCTTGAAATTATAAATGGGGATTTGAATTATGGTGCCTATATGTAGTTAGTGTCATGTGCATGGATTATGTCATCTAAGCATTTGATAAATTGCTCATGTAAACTAAGAAAAAGGAAAAACAATCATGTCATGTGAGCTTATGTGCAAGTTATATCATGCAAGTGTTTGATAAAATGTCTCTATGAATGAGTTATGATCAAGTGCACATGGTTATGCCCTTTTAAATTTATGCAATGATTAAACTTTTATGCTATCGAGTCCTGGGGGTATCTAATACCCAAAAACTTAGTTGTTTATCTAGAGTTGTGGTAGTTACAGAATAGTCTCAGTAGTGTCACGAATAGTAGCCTCAGTAATCAGTCATAATTACAGTTCAGTATTTAGTTCAGACCTCAGTTAATCCATCTAGTCAATAGAACTCTGTAGTATTCCATTAGTTAACAAAATTCAGTAGTACTTCATCAGTTTACGGAACTCAGTGAACTCAGTTTATTCAGACAGTACGATCAGTAACAGTTCAGTCCACCCTAGTACAATTTAGAAATCAATCCAGTATCTATTCAGTTGAGAGTAGGATTCAGCACCAAGCGAACCCAGGGATAGGGCCATTCCTACCAGTAGAGGGTTTGACCCTTAGTAGTTGTCCCTGCATTACAGAATATGTAGCCAACGTAGGTTGAGATATCTTTCTGTATGACTAGGGTTGATACATCTCATACGAGTTTTTCATGCCAGTGAGGGTTGACAAAAGAGCTTCATGTCAGAGAGGGTTAACTCACAACTTATCTTTACCCATGGCACGGTACTGACACCTTTCCCACTGGGGTTATAGGTTTGACCCCAATGTATTTAGAAAGGGGTATGTTGGTTAGATGAGTACCTCCCACAATCTCGGTTTGAGTTTCAGTCTCAATATAGCACTCAGTACAGTTCTACAAAATCAGGACTGTCAAATAAAGTCTTCATTGTTCAAAAAATAGATTTATTATTCTAGTATTTTAGTACTCAATTTATTTCATAATCAGAGTTAGTTGGGGACTTTTCCTATTAACTCTTTGTTCAGACAGTAGAGGCTTTCCAGACTAGAGTATTTATAGACAGATGTTCAGTTTTGGTATTGATGTACCATACTCAGTATTTATTTTAGATTTGAACCTTATGGAAGATTTTCACCTAATTTTCATATAATTATAGTATTACTATTCAGTTATTGCAGCAGGTACCAGTCATGGGTTAGCTTGTGTTCCCTTGGGATTATGAGCACCGTATAGCGTCTGGGGTACAGACTCGATGTGCTACAAACTTGGTCTCAGAGCCTAAGGTTCAATAGAGTCCTAAAAAATCTGAAATCTGCATCTAGTAGAGTCTTGTGCATGGGTATGTAGTATGCCACATTTATGGATAGGAGGCTATTAGATGTTTTAGTAAAAGTTTCCCTTCTTTCAATAATCATGTCGTGCGGGTGAGAACAAGCTCAAGTTAAACTCTCTATCTAATACAAGTTTCTCTTCTGTTTATAGAATATGCCTCCAAAGAAGACTAATGGTAGAGAAACAGGAGACCAGCCAGCACCTCAACCCGTCCAGCCAGATCCCCTGGGCAAACATGTCTCCCACGCTGAATTTAGAGCAACTTTAACTACCCTAGCTCATTCTATGGTAGCCCAGAATAATGCCTAACTGCCATTCCGACAAACTCAGTGGCAAATACTACTATATCCAGGATTTGGGACTTCACCCAAATGAACCCTCTATATTTTACCGAGTCAAATTCAGATAAGAACCCAGAGAAATTTCTTGATTAGGTGCAGAAGGTTACATATATTATGGGGGTGAAAACTAGTGAGAGTGTTGAGTTAGCTGCATATTAGTTACAGGATATGTCTCACTCATGGTTCAAATAGTGGAAAGCAGAGAGGGCCGCAGATGTAAGGCCCATAGAATGGGAGGAGTTTGCTATTGCTTTTCTGGATAGGTTCTTTACGCTAGAGTTGAGGGAAGTGAAGGTTTTGGAATTTATAAATTTGAATTAGGGAAACATGACGGTACAAGAGTATTCTCTCAAGTTTACTCAATTAGCCAGATATGCTCCTCATGTGATAGCAGATAGCAGATCTAAGAAGAGTAAGTTTGTGTCTGGCATGTCTAGTTGTGTGGTCAAGGAGTATAGGACTGTAATATTGATTAAGGAGATGGATATATCCAGGCTCATGATCCATGCTCAGCAGATAGAAGAGGATAAGAATAAATAGAAGGAGAGGGAGAATAAGAGAACTAGAACAAGTAGCTTCAAATTCACCTAGCCTAAGTCAGAGGGTGGTAATCATTCTCTGTTCTTCCCAAAATCCTCAGTCCCAGCTCCGTCCTCAGCCAGTTCTCCCGTGCCAAAATTCAGAGACGGTAATATACATAGGACGTCAGGCCCAAAACCCCAAGGTAGTGTTAGCATTGCCCAAACAAATCCTCTCTGCCAAAAGTATGGTAGAAACCATCAGGGTATCTGCAGAGCTGGAAGTGATGTATGTTTTGGATGTGTCAACAAGGCCACAGAGTCATACAGTGTCCTCAGGTGGGTTTGCAGAGTCAGCATAACCATCCCTCAGCTCAGTTCGGTCGCCCGAATCAGCAGGGTGCCGCCTCCAGTGCCACCAGTGGGCAACACCCAAATTGACTCTATGTACTTTAGTCCCAATAGGATCAGGAAAGTTCTTCTTATGTCGTCACTGGTATGTTACAATTTTATCATTTGCATGTTTATGCGTTGCTAGATCCAGGAGCTTTTTTGTCTTTTGTAACTCCTTATATAGCTGTTGACTTTGAAGCCAGTCCCAAAATTCTAGAAAAGCCTTTCTTAGTTTCTAACCTAGTGGATAAATCTATCATATGTCGACGGGTATATAGGAATTGTCCGGTTATGGTATCTCAGAAAGTCACTTCAGTAGACTTAGTCGAATAAGAGATGACCGATTTTGATGTCATTCTCAACATGGATTAGCATCATTCCTACTATGCCTTATTCAGCTGCAGAAACAGAATTGTCCAGTTTCAGTTTCTAAATGAGCCCGTCCTAGAGTGGAGGGGTAGTATTTCAGCACTTAAGGGTCATCTTGTTTCCTACCTTAGGGCAATGAAAATGATATCTAAGGGATGTGTTTACCATCTTGTTTGAGTCCAGGAATTTAGGTCAGAAACCCCTACTCTTGAGTCAGTATCAGTAGCATATGAATTCCCAGATGTATTTCCCAAAGATCTTCTCGGAGTTCCTCTTGAAAGGGAAATTGACTTTGGAATAGACCTTCTTCCAGATACTCAACCTATATCTATTCTGACATATAGAATGGCTCCAGCAAAACTCAAAGAATTAAAAGGATAGTTGAAATATCTCCAAGATAAGGGATTCATCAGACTCAGTGTATCCTTGTGGGGTACACCAGTTCTATTCGTGCATAAGAAAGACGGTTCTCTTAGAATGTGTATAGACTACCATCAGCTAAATAAAGTCATAGTCAAGAACAAGTATTCACTTCCCAAAATTGATGACTTGTTTGACCAACTTCAGGGTGCCAGTTATTTTTTTAAGATAGACCTCAAATCAGGCTATCATCAGCTCAGAGTTAGAGAATGTGACATTCTGAAGATAGCTTTCAGATCTCGGTATAGTCACTTCAAATTCTTAGTCATGTCATTTGTTCTTACTAATGCCCAACAACTTTCATGGACTTGATGAACCATGTATTCAAGTAGTACTTGGACAGGTTCATCATAGTCTTCATAGATGACATCTTTGTCTACTATCGTGGTGAGTATGATCATGCAGACCATCTCAAATTAGTATTATTGACTCTCAGAAATCATCAGTTGTTTGCCAAATTCAATAAGCGTGAATTTTGGCTAAGGTCAGTAGTTTTTCTCGGCCATATCATTTTCGGTGATGGCATTAGAGTTGATCCCCAAAAGACTAAAGCAGTGAGAAACTGGCCTAGACCCATCTCTCCATCAGATATTCAGAGTTTCTTAGGTTTGGCTGGGTATTACCGATGGTTTGTTAAGGAATTTTCATCTATTGCATCCTCTATGTCCAGATTGACTCAGAAGGTCAAATTTTAGTGGTCGAATTCTTATGAGAAGATTTTTCAAGAGTTGAAGATTTGAATCACTACAACCTTAGTTTTGACTCTACCAGATGGTTCAGACGAATTTGTGGTATATTGTGATACTTCTAGGGTTAGTTTAGGGTATGTTTTGAAGCAGAGAGGTAAGGTCATAACCTACGCCTCTAGACAGCTCAAACCCTAAGAAAAGAACTATCCCACTCATGATCTTGAGTTAGCAGCAGTAGTATTTGCCTTACAAATTTAGAGGCATTACTTGTATGATGTACACGTTGATGTGTTCACTGACCATAAGCGCCTGCAGTATGTATTTTCTCAGAAAGACCTAAATCTCTGTCAGAGAAGGTGGTTAGAGTTGTTAAAGCACTATGACATGAGCTTCCTGTATCATCTAGGTAAAGCCAATATAGTGGCTGATGCTCTAAGTAGGATGTCCATGAGTAGTGTTGCTCATGTGGAGGATGGTAAGAAGAAGTTAGCTCAGGAAGTTCATCAGCTTGCCTGACTGGGTGTCTGCTTAGTCGATTCAGTAGAATATAATGTATGGGTGCAGAGTAGTTCAGAATCATCTCTGGTTTCCAAGGTGAAGAAAAAGCAGGATAGGGATCCCAACCAAAGAATCAGTCAGAAGATAGAGGTTTTATCCTAAGGGGGAGATGGTGTATTGTGTTGTCAGGGATAGCTATGTGTGCCAGGTATAGATTACCTGAGACAGCAAATTCTTGTAGAAGTGCATGGTGCGCGTTACTCTATTCATCCAGGGGCTACTAAGATGTATCGTGATTTGCAGGAGATCTACTGGTGGAGTGGGATGAAGAAAGACATTGAGAGTTTGTATCCAAGTGCTCAACATATCATAAGGTTAAGATGGAGAATCAGAAGCCTAGTGGGGCTATGCAGGAGTTCAGTATTCCCACTTGGAAGTAGGAAGAAGTGAACATGGATTTTGTGATGAGTTTGCCTTGTACTCGTCGTCAGCACGATTCAGTTTGGGTTATTGTAGACAGGATGGCCAAATCATCTCATTTCTTACCAGTTCATACCTCTTATTCAACCGAGGACTATGCCAAGCTCTATGTCAGAGAGTTGGTCAGATTACATTGAGTTTCGTTGTCCATTATCTAAAATAGAGGTATGTAGTTCACCTGTTATTTCTAGAAAGTCTTCCAAAAGAGTCTTGGTATCCAAGTCCACCTTAGTAAAACTTTCCACCCTCATTCAGATGGTGAAAAAAAAAGGACCATTCAGACTTTAGAGGATATGCTGCGAGCGTGTGCGATAGACTTTAAAGGTAGTTGGGATGACCACTTACCTTTGATTGAGTTCGCATATAACAACAGCTATCATTCCAGCATTCAGATGGCTCTATTTAAGGTTCTCTATGGGAGAAGATATAGGTCTCTCATTGGTTGGTTTAAAGTGGGAGAGGCCACAGTAGTAGGGCCTGACTTGGTGTTTGACACCTTAGAGAAGGTTCATCTGATCAGGGAAAGGCTTAAGATAACTCAGAGCCGACAGAAATCATACGCAGATGTGCGGAGAAAGGATCTCGAGTTCAAGATTGGTGATTATGTGTATTTGAAGATCTCTTCTATGAAAGGAGTGAAAAGGTTATGTTGGTCCTTACCGAATTCTCAGTATTTTCGAAAAGAAAGCTTACGAGCTTGAGTTACCTTCAGATTTAGCTTCAGTCCATCCAGTGTTCCATGTATCCTTGCTAAAAAAATGCATAGGTGACCCAGTAGTTGTAGTCCCTATAGGGGGTATAGACGTTCAGAAAAACCTCTTATATGAGGAAATTCCAGTCAAAATCCTTGATTATCAGATTCTCAGACTGAGGAACAAAGAGGTCCCTCTAGTCAAAGTTCTTCGGCGGAATCAATCCGTTGAGGGAGCTTCTTGGGAAGAAGAAGCAGATATGCGGATCAAGTATCCTCACCTATTCTCCGCAAACTCAGACTCAGCCTAAGGTAATAGTTTTCCCTTGAACTTACTAAATTCCATGCTCAGATTTCCCTGATAGACTTGGTATCAGTTACCATTGTATTTTTCAATTATGTATTCATGCATCAGATATGCGTGTTCAGCATGAGAAACTCAGCTTATCAGCAATTCCAGTCATGCATTCATAAATTATGTTCATCCATGTACTAATACATCAAATATGCATGTGTAGTGTGAAATTTCAGCATATCAGTAGTGTCAGTCATGAAATCATGTTACAGTTATGCATATCCTGTATCTAAATCCAGTCTATCAGTATTCTCAGCTCAATCAGCCTCATTCGAGGATGAATGTTCTTAAGGGGGAGATATTATAAGACCCTACAAAATCCTAAGCTTAACTCAGTCCTTTAAAGCTTGTTAAGCAGTCCCAGACTTAGAAACTTTTAGCTAAGTATTTAGACGTAGTGTTATTTTAGCCTTCGTAGGTTGGCGACTCTATTTTACGACCCTCAAAACCTTAAAGTAATGATTTTTAGGTTGAATCATGATCATAAATATCAGTGGGTGTTCCCGAACAAGTTTAAGATTTTTTGGACTTTGTGTGAAACACATTTGAAGGCTCAAACCAGTGGATCGATGCGCTGCGTCCCCGATCGCGTCGATGAATATTTTTCTCCAGTTCCCAGTGCAAATTCTAATGAACTGGTGTAGACTCGATGTGGCGCGTTGGCCATCGTGCCCATGCCAATAACGCGGCGCATCGATTTGCGCATCTCTAAGCCAGTTTTTCATTCATTGAAAACATCATCTAGAAAGGTAAATATGACATTTTCCTCACTTCGACCTATCCCCTAAAACATGAAATTTAGCCCTCATAAAGAAAATTATTCTCTTTTCTCTCAAATTGATCTCAATAGTAAAACACTAGAATATCAATTTCAAAATAAGTTCTCAAGTACACTCCATCAATCTTCAAGAATTCAATTGTTAAGTATGTCAAGTGTTCATCCAAGGGTAACTTCCACCCTTGGAGTTCAAGAATCTATTTTTCAAACAGCAAGTGTATTGATTTTATGAATTTCATGTTAGGTTTGATTATATTCATGATTAATTGGGTTTCTAATCCATATTTTGTTACAAGTTTCATGTGGAGTTATTTGATATATGTATAGAATCATGTGAATCCATGCTAAATCCTTGAAATTGTAAATGGGGATTTGAATTATAGTGCCTATATATGGTTAGTGTCATGTGCATAGATTATGTCCTCCAAATGTTTGATAAATTGCTCATGTAAACAAAGAAAAAGGAAAAACAGTCATGTTATGTTATCTTATGTGCAAGTTATATCATGCAAGTGTTTGATAAAATGTCTCTATGAATGAGTTATGATCAAGTACACATGGTTATGCCCTTTTAAATTTATGTTATGATTTAACTTTCATGATATCGAGTCCTGGGGGTATCCAATACCCAAAAACTTAGTTGTTTACCAAGAGTTGTGGTAGTTACAGAATAGTCTCAGTAGTGTCATGAATAGTAGCGTCAGTAATCAGTCACAGTTATAGTTCAGTATTCAGTTCAGACCTCAATAAATCCAGCTAGTCAACAGAACTCTGTAGTATTCCATCAGTTAACAGAATTCAGTTGTACTCTGTCAGTTAATGGAACTCAGTGAACTCAGTTCAGTTAGTTAGACAATATGATCAGTAATAGTTCAGTCCAGCCTAGTACAGTTTAGAAATCAGTCTAATGCCTATTCAGTTGGGAATAGGATTCAGCACCCAGCGAACCCAGGGATGGGGGCATTCTTGCCAGCAGAGGGTTTGACCCTTAGTAGTAGTCCTGCATTACAGAACTACGTAGCTAGCATAGGTTGAGATATCTTCTTACCAAACTAGGGTTGATACATCTCATACGAGTTTTTCCTGCCAGTGAGGGTTGATGAAAGAGCTTCCTTTCAGAGAGGGTTAACTCAAAGCTTGTCTTTACTCGTGGTACGGTACTGACACCCTTCTAACTGGGGTGACAGGTTGGACCCTAATCTATTCAGAAAAGGGTTTGTTAGTTAGATGATTACCTCCCACAGTCTCAGTTTCAGCCTTAGTATAGCACTCAATTCAGTTCTACAGAATCAGAACTGTCAGATAGAGTCACTTAGTTCAATACAAAACTCAGCACAGTTCTACAGAATCAGGACTATCAGATACATTCATTCAGCTATCAGTTATACATTATCAGTAAACTCAGATATCAGTAAATTAGTAATTCAGAACTCAGTATCCAGTGTTATCATGATCGTAGTTACAATTTACGTATTCATACATGTACTCTCATTCAGTTATACTCATGTGATTCAGTCAGTATTGTTAATGCATATGAACCCATGCATCTCAGCCTACCTCACTTAGAATACTAGTATATTCAAAGTACTGACGTATACCTTTCTTTTGCGCTATGATGTCTTATATCATAGGTTCAGATGCACGGGCTCCCGATCTATCAGCAGCAGACCAGTGGTGAGTCCTCATTGTTCGAGGATAGATTTATTATTCCTGTATTTCAGTACTCGATTTATTTCAGTAGTCAGAGTTAGTTGGGGACTTGTCCCATCAACTTCTTGTTCAGACAGTAGAGGCTTTCCAGACTAGAGTATCTATAGACAGATGTTCAGTTTTGGTATTGATGTACCGTACTTAGTATTTATTTTAGATTTGAACCTTATGGCAGATTTTTGGCTAATTTCTGCATAATTACAGTATTACTATTTAGTTATTGCAGCAGGTACCAGTCATGGGTTAACTTGTGGTCCCTCGGGATTATGAGCACTGTGTAGCATCCGGGATACAGGACGTTACAGTGACGCACTTCCTAACTTGAACCTTTACTCCTAGAAGACACACTTTCTAATTTAGTCCTTTCATTTAACCCCTAGGAGACGTACTTCCTTGTACGGGTATTTCAAGTTTCATTTGTCAAGTGACACACTTCTTAACTTGTACTTTTATTCCTAAAAGACATAATTTTTAGTTAGGGTCCCTCAATTTAATTCTTAGGAGACGCGCTTCCTAGTCCTGGTCATTTAGTTTCACTCTCAAAAGATATATTTATTGATCATAGTCTTGATTCACCTTTGCATTGTGCATTGTGCAAGTAATTATAATTTATCTAATACTCACAAAAAAAAATTTGATATGCAAAATTTTATTCATGTTATTTGGAAATTTACTTTCTATTCAAGACTCTCCTGAAAAATAGGACTGTACTTTCTGTCAGTACCATCCTGAAAATTTGAACTTTACTTTTTGTTTAGGATTCTCGTAAAAAATGAAACTTTACTTTTTGTTCAAGACCCTCCTAGAAAATGAGGCTTTACTTTCTATTCAGGATTTTATAGAAAAATAAAACTTTAATTTTTTATTCAGGACCCTCCTAGAGAATAGGATATCAGGACCTTTCTGAAGATTGAGACTAAGAGGACCCTACTGGAGAATGAGACTTTACTTTCAGGAAGATAGGATCATTCTTATCATAATTCTTTTTGGGGATAACTTTTATTCTAGTTTTGACTTTGATTTCAGGAACTTACCTGGAGATTAGATAAAAATTATCAGTTGCAAGTTCAGGAGCCCACTTGAAAAATAACGTGAAGATTTTAAAATGTAAGTTCAGGAGTTCGCCTGGAGAATAGGGTGAAGACTTTAAATTTCAAGTTCAGGAGCCCACCTGGAGAAGAGACTATCAGTTACAAATTCAGGAGTCGCTTAGAGAATTGGGTGAAGACTTCAAATTTCAAGTTCAGGAGTTCGCCTGGAGAATAGGGTAAAGATTTTAAAATGCAAGTTTAATATCCCACCTGGAGAATAGGGTGAAGGTTTTAAATTTCAAGTTCAGGAGTCCGCCTGACGAGTAGGGTGAAGATTATCAGTTGGAAGTTCAGAAGCCCGCCTGTAGAATAAGGTAAAGACTTTAAATTTCAAGCTTAAAAGCTCGCTTGAAGAATAGGGAGAAGATTTAAGGTATAAATTTAGGAGCCCACTTGAAGAATAGAGCGAAGACTTTAAATTTCAGGAGCTCACTTGGAGAATAGGATGAAAATTAGAGAAAAAATATAAAGTCACCATTGAACATGTCCGAGATTTACAAAAAGACTATTTAACTTTGCAGGCGACCTATTGCCCTCCTAAAATATTTTAAATTGATATTATTATGTCATTTTTGGATCAAACGCAATTTTTACAAATAGGTATTGACCACGCATCAATTACTAATTGACACGTTTTTATTTAATTTAAAATAATATTTTTATTTTTCCTTATACTTTTCTCTTTTTCCTTTTCTCTCTCCTACTCGCCATCTTCCTCAAATTTTTGCTTCTATCAACCCCCATCCTCGATATTTTTTTTTTCTTCTTTAACTAAGCCCTTTTCTCTTTCCTCCATTTTCCTAACTCTACCATTTTTTATCCTCTTAATTGAAATGAAAAGAGAGTGAATTTATAATTGTGTGTGAATTTTCTTCTTTGAAATTTCACTAAATTTTTAGTTAACCTTTATTGATGATTTCTCTCACTATTATAATTCACTGACAGATAAAATTTCATCATTACTGTTATCGTCGAATAACCTTTACTGATGATTTCTCTCACTATTATAATTCACTGACAGATAAAATTTCATCATTACTGTTATCGGCGAAAAAGTCTTTTTTGCAAAAAAAAATAGTGACTGACAGATGATGCCTCTCCATTTTTCTTATCACTTTTTTATTTTCATCAAAAATAAACACCAACAACAATAAAATTACCCATCATGAAAATTTCTATCTTTTGGAGCTGATTTTGTTGAGGTTAATATCCTTTTTTTTAAACTTCAATTGTATTTCAATGGCAACATGGGGAAGATGGAAGAGAAAATGAGTTTTATGAAGAATTGAAAATATTATTGACACGTGGCATTTTTAAATTTATTCTTTCAATTATTTTTTCACGCGTGTCATTTGCGTGGAATACAAACATAGGCTAAAATTTAGTCAAAATGATTCATTTTTATGAGTTTTTGTAATTTTTGTGGGATAATAGGTAAGCCGCAAAGTTAAAGTATCTTTTTACAAATCTCGAACAAGTTCAGTGGTGACTTTATGTCTCTTCTCTGAAGATTATCAGTTGCAAGTTCAAGAGCCCGTCTAGAGAATAGGGTGAACACTTTAAATTTCAAGTTTAGGAGCCCGCTCGAAGAACATGGTGAAAGTTTTAAAATGCAAGTTCACGAAACCGTCTGAAGAATAGGGTGAAGACTTTAAATTATTATTAGTTGCAAGTTTAACAGCCCATCTGGAGAATAGGATGAACACTATAAATTTCAAGTTCAGGAGCCCGCTCAAAGAATAGGGTGAAGGTTTTAAAATGCAAGTTCACGAGACCGCCTGAAGAATAGAGTGAAGACTTTAAATTTCAAGTTTTGGAGCTTGCTTGGAGAATAGGGTAAAGATTATCAGTTGCAAGTTTAGGAGCTCGTTTGAAGAATAGGGTGAAGACTTTAAATTTCAAGTTCAGGAGCTCACATGGGGAATAGGGTGAAGATCATCAATTGTCAGTTCAGGAGCCCGCCTGAAAAATAGGGTGAAGATTTTATGTTCAAGTTCAGAAGTCCTGCCTGAAGAACAGGATCAATTTCAAGTTCATCTCTAATACGAAAAAATTGCACAGAGAAAGAATGTACTTTCAAGTTCAACCCAAAGAAAAACAGATATTTTATCACTTGGGAAAGTAATGAAGACTCAAGTCAAGAATTAAGAGAAGCTGCATAGATAGGATTTTTGTAATTTTATTTGTCTTTTTAACTTATAGTTTGTATTTTTTTTTTTTTATGTAATGATAGGAGCCGCATACCGCAACCTTGACAGAATCTCACTCAACTCTTCACCTCGGTATAATCTCTTTCCTTTCCAACCCCTTAAATTACACATCACCTGATTCTCTCATAACCCCGATAGGTAGGATGTCCAAAATCAAGACTCAATCGCATTCTTTCTTTTGTTTACTTCTTTATCTCGTTGTTTACTTCTTTATTTGAAATACTTTGTGTTCACAATTAAAGTGGGACATAATGTAAACACGTAATTCTGATCCTTCCAAGCTTCGTATTTTAAGTTTTACGGGGTTAATTTAATTAGCTTTCTATAAAAAATTAAAATTCAAAAATAACGACAAATAAAATAATGTCATTTGGTGCAATTTTATTGATTCAAAAAATACTCTTCAATTTTTGATTTGTTTTATCTGGTCCAGCAAATCATGCTTTTATATCCTACTTGCACACTATCTTGTCCATAGTTACATCTATTCGGCAAAGTTGAAAAGAAACCGAAAATTCAGAGTCCAATAACATGTGATCCACTGCGGTTGAACAAGTTGAAACATAAAAAGGTGAATTTCTCCCAGCCACACACACGCATGAACCCGCAATAATGAAGAAACAAATAAATCAAATTAAAATCAGGGGATAAAAGAGAAGAGCTAAGATGACGGTACATGTCTCCAGAAGAACTAGCAATAGTGGCAACCAAAAAAAAAAAGTTAAAATAGCAATACATTAAGGGTGTGTTTGGTATGATGAAAAATATTTTTTGGAAAATGTTTTTCAATTTTTCCTTATTTGGTTGTAATGAAATGTTGGGAAAATATTTTCCACAACAATTCATTTTCCTTCATTTGATGGAAAATGACTTCCCTCATGGATCAAGGGAAGTCATTTTTCAGAAAATGATAAATGAGACTTATGACTTCACCCTCATCCTTTTTCCTTATCCCAACAATACTCATATTTGCATGGCTCAAAAAATTTACTTTTCTCAAAAATTTACATTACTCGAAAATATTTTTCACAGTGCTTTACTTTAATTTTTCACTGCTTGAAAAAAAAAAGTAAAACTCGAATTTTTTTTCATTTTCAATGTTCGTTGAATGTATTGTTTATTTTCATATTCATAAAGAAAGACTTATCTATGTTACTTTTGCTAATTGATATTTCATCTTGTCATCGATATAACTTGTTTCACGAGGTTGAATAAGCTTATCATTCCGTTATATTTCTATTGATTGTAGTATCTTGAGATTGTCTTGACAAAATGTTGAAAAGTGTCTCCTATATTTGCTAATTAATAGTTGCTTAAATTTAATGATTGTAGTATTTTAGAATTCGATATTAATATTATTTGTTATGTTTAAATTATTTCTTACAAATTGTTGAGTTGTTAGAGACATTGATATACTAGCTAACAGCTAGTAGTAGTATATTCTAAAAAATATTTTTTTCACTCACCAATCAAACACTAAAAAATATTTTTCTAAAATATATTCTCTACTCACCTGTCAAACACCATAAAATATTTTACAATAAATATTTTCATTCACCAACTAAATATTAAAAATAAGTAGAAAATCAACTTATTTTTTAAAAAAATATACCAAACACACATAACCTAATCAAAAAAGAAAACGAAACCCTAAAATTATATCAAGATTTTGGAACAGAGATAATGACCAATAAAAACCACCAAAAACATCAAAAAGAGTGAAGATGGAAAATATCTGAAAAGCAGAAGCTTATGTGTCACGGAACTCGACAAGATAAAAGAGATAATTAACTATTTTTTCAAATTATATCATATTAATGAAGAAGATTTAGAGCCTGTTTTGGATTACTATTATAAAACTATTTAGTTGAGAAATATTTTTATAAAATAGCTTTTTAAAAAGAATTATGTTTGGTAAATTCATTTGAAAAGTGTTTTTAATAAACAAAATGTATTTAAATAATTTTTTTCAAGAAGTGTTTTTTGAGGCAAATAACTAAAAAGTACATGTATTAATATACTTTTACTACTAAAATTAATTTATAAAAAAAAAATTATTTTAAATATTTAAATAATATTTTTAAAATTAAAATTTTATTTTTATTTAATTAAAAGGTATGTACTCTTAAATTTTCAATCAATGTGTGCATATATATATATATATATATATATATATAATATTAAAAGTGTGAAGACCCTTAGAAAAATTATTTGAATTTTTTGTACTTCATTAAAAGACTCTCTTTTAGACAAAATTATCTTTTTACTGTTTCCTTCAATTTATTATTTTATTATTTTTATTATATTAAGTAGAACCTAAAATATATGAGATTTCTAAGATATATGGAAGGAAAATCAATTAATATTTTTCTTTATACAGATCAATTTAAAAAATACTCTTAAAATAGGATAGAAAAATAGTTCTAAAATAAGACTCTATTAAGGAAACCCTTCTATAAATATTGAGATGCACGTTAATCTAGAGAATAAACCAATTTTACTTATTGAAAAAATATGATTGATGCTCATCTAACATTATTCGTTTGCATGTCTAGATTGATGGATGCTTAATTTTCTAACCCTCAACTTCTTCACTATTTTGTCAACATAATAGAATTCAACATGTGTGTGTATATATATATCTTCTTTATTTTCATTCAAGTCATTCTTTAGTGTTAAAATTTTCGCTCAGATAAGAATTATTATCATCAAAACTGAAGCTTTGCGATCACTATTATATTATTTTGCTGTAGTTTACAGGTCGTAGATGAATTTACAGGTGGTAGATGAATGTCACTCGGCTTTGAGGAATTCTTTAGGTAAATGTTAGGTTTAATTGTATTGTTTTTATATCTCTATCTTGAGAATTTTTTTTTTGTGTAAAAATAAAGTTTAGTTGTATTATTTTGATATCTTTTTTGTCGTATTATTTTGTTATAGTTTATAGGTGGTAGATGAGTGTCGGACGACTTTGAGGCAATTTTTGTGTAAAGGTTAGATTTAATTATATTGTTTTGATGTCTCTATCATCGTATTGTTTTGTTGTTGTTTACAGGTGGTAGATGAATGTTCCTCGGCTTTGAGAATTTTTTTTAATAAAGGTTAGGTTTAATAAATAAATTCTCCAAAAGATGTTGAATTTAATTGTTGTATTCATCTTTATTATTTAAACAAATATCCTATTTAGTATGATGTTTGAACTCAATAAATTGAGGTACATGCGCGAGGCGCATATACCTAAACACACACACAGACACACACATATATATGTATATATATTGACACCCACACACACACACACATAAATACATTAAAAATATTAAATAATGATATATTACTTATATAATTTAAATATTACTTAAAAAACATTAAACAAAAATGAATATAAAAATTATTCCATAAATTAAATCACTACATATGAAACAATTAACGACAAAAATAATTAGTCCTTCATACATCACAAAAATTCTCAATGATTTCATCCCTAATTTTATCACGCAATATCTCCATACTAGTTGAAGATCTATCTTGTATTTCTGAAGGTATACCATAAGACTCATCTCTTTCTTCGATCTTTGTGATGATGTCTTCGTTAACATAATACTTAAAGTATTTATCAGTAATAAAGCGTTGTTGTATGAAATTAAATATAGCCATAGTAGTTGTAACAAGATTAACTTGATTGTCGAATTTAAAAGATGTCATTGAGCGTAGGAAAGCAAATCTATTTTTTCAAACTCCAAAATATTCTTTTAATTGTACATCTCAAACTGGAGCGAAAGAAATTGAAAGTCTTCTTTGAATTTTTTAAGTTAGAATTACATCTGAAATCAGAGAGATGATAATGTTCCCCTTTATATGTTCCTAAATAACCAATCGTTGTTGGATAATTCGAGTCCACTAAATAATATTTATCTACACTAGAGAATTGTGATGTAACTATGAAGTATAAAATTTTAAAATCAAACTTATAAGATACAACAACAACAACAACAACAACAAACCCAGTGTATTCCCACATAGTGGAGTCTGGGGGGGGGGGTAAGATGTACGCAGTCCATACCTCTACCTCTAAAGAAGTAGAAAGGCTGTTTCCGATAGAACCCCGGCTCGAGACACGAGATACTACACAAATGCATAGTAAATCATAGAACAAGATGAAATAACTTAAATACGACACCCATAAGTAATAAAAACAGAGAAAAGCAAACAGATTCGTAATAAAACATGGAACAAGGTATCATAACAAGAATAATACCCCCACCAAGTGATTCCCTACACTAGCGACCCAAACTGGCCCTAGCCTTCTGCCCTAATTCGCGTCCTCCAAATCTTCATATCTAGGGTCATGTCCTCGGTGAGCTGTAACTGCTCCATGTCCCACCTAATCACCTCACCCCAGTACTTCTTCGGCCTACCCCTACCCCGCCTAAAACCATCCAAAGCTAGCCTCTCACACCTACGAACCGGGGCATCCATGCCCCTCCTCCTCACGTGTCCGAACCATCTCAATCAGACTTCCCGCATCTTATACTCCACTGGAGTCACACCAACCTTCTCCCTGATAGTCTCATTCCGAACTCTATTCCCTCTAGTCAGTCCACACATCCAACGCAACATCCGCATTTCTGCCACCTTCATTTTTTGAATGTGGGAGTTCTTAACTGGCTAACACTCCGCTCCATACAACATGGCCGGACGGACTACCACCCTGTAGAATTTGCCTTTAAGCTTGGTCGGCACCTTCTTATCACACAACACCCTCGACGCGAGCTTCCACTTCATCCATCCCGCCCCAATATGATGCGAGACATCCTCGTCAATCTCACCGTTACCCTGAATCACAGACCCGAGATACTTGAAACTATCTTTCTTACATACCTACTGTGATTCCAACTTCACTACCACCTCATTCTCCAGCCTCACGTCATTAAACTTGCATTCCAAATACTCTGTCTTGCTTCTCCTCAACCTGAACCCTTTAGACTCAAGAGTTTGTCTCCACACTTCTAATTTGTCATTCACACCCCCTCGCGTCTCATCAATCAAAACTACATCATCTGCAAAAAGCATACACCAAGGCACCTCCCCTTGAATACGCCGCGTCAACACATCCATCACCAAAGCAAACAAAAAGGGACTAAGAGTAGATCCCTGATGCAATCCTGTCAAGACAGTGAAATGCTCTGAGTCTCCTCCCGCCGTTCTCACCTGAGTAAATTAATTAATATCTACGTGTGTGTGTGTAATAGGGTTATTTTTGTCATAAAAAAATAATGTTATGCTTCTACTTTTTTTGAAAAGTAGAATTATTTTTCTTCTTTTTAGAAGCAGAAAAATTAATTTTGTTTCTCTCTAAAAGAACTTTTGCAAATTTACCAAGAACCTACTTTTCAAAAGAAGTTTTTTTTTCTCAAAATAAGTATTTTTTTGGGAAATAAGCAATCCTATGAGCCGGTTATGCTTTTACATTTTTTGAAAAGCAGAATTTTTTTGCTTCTTTCTAGAAGTAGAAAAGCTGATTCTGTTTCTCTCTAAAAGAACTTTTACAAATTTACCAAGCACCTACTTTTCAAAAGAAGTGTTTTTTCTCAAAATAAGTATTTTTTTTGGAAAATAAGCAATCCTATGAGCCTGTTTGGGATCGTTGTTAGAAAACTGCTTATTTGAGAAATACTTTTATAAAATAGCTTTTTAGAAAAATGCTTTTGAAAAAAAAAAGCCATTTGTGTTTGGTAAATTTATTTAAAAATTACTTTTGATAAATAAATTATTTTTGGATAATCTTTTTCAAAAGTTCTTTTGAGAGATAAAAGACAAAAAAGACATGTATTAATAGCCTTTCACAATTAAAATCATTCTATAGAAAATATTTGGTTTAAATATCTATTATAGTATTTTTAATTAAAATTTTATTTTTATTTAATTAAAAAGTACTTACTATAAAATTCTCAATCAATATTTATATAGATAGATACGTTAAAAATATTAAATAATAATATTACTTAAAATAATTTAAATATTACTTAAAAACATCAAACAAAAATAAATTAAAAAATTATTCCATAAATTAAATCACTACATATGAAAAATTCACCACATGGTAAGAAATATGTCACTTTTCATGATTTTATTTAAAATTAGATATTCAAAAAAACATTTACAAGTGTTGCCAAATATCATTTGATCTTGTAACGTGATTCATCTGTCATTTATTATCATAATAATAAAATTAAAGAGTTATATATTCTTCGACCGTCATTATCAATGATTTTTTTTTGTTTTATTTAAAGAAAATGAGCGAAAAATAAAATCATAATATATAAATCATAGAATAAAATAAAAAATTATGATGTAAATATGGAGTATAACATTTCAAAATCAAACTTATAAGATATGGTAATTAATTAATAATGGGCGCACACACACACACACATATATATACACATACATATATGCATACATACTTATTAAAAATATTGTTTGAACTTTTTTTCGTTCATTAAAAGTCATTGTTTTAAATAAAATCGTCTTTTCACCATTTGTTTTAATATTTAAGAGTTAAAAATTAATTAAATATATTTATGGTAAAACTTTTTCTTAATAGAAGTCATCAAAATTAATGAAAAATAATATTTTTCATCAAAATTAATGAAAAATAATATTTTTTTCATTAGTTTAAGAATTCTACATCAACTAAATTTAATTTTAAGAAGAATTGAAAAATCTAAAAATAAATATAAAATCATTAGAATAAGAAAAATTTAAGAAGTACTAGATTTTAAAAGTTTAAATACGTAATAAGAATGTAATTAATGATTTTATAAGGATTTGACTTTAAAAGTAAGGAAATATTTTAAATACAGAAAAAAATAATCGTAACACAAATATGGTTCAAATTGATGCATCTCTCTTAGGCTGTATTTGTTTTTTTTTAAGATTTAGACGTCTGAATCTGAATGCACGTCTGAATGATTAAGATGTTGTCTCTAGATTTGAAAACTGAATGATTAAGACTGTTTGTTTTTCAACATCTGAATGGGCAAAATCTTTTTATTTGTATATATAGTAAAATAAAAAATATAATTTAAATAAAAAATTAATTATATATTAGAAAAGTATGTAGTTTAATACAACAAAATTATTATTTGATTGAGAAAAATTATTTATGTTTGTTAGTGATAGTGGAGATGGTTCATAATGGTGGTTGCGGTGTCAATGGTTGATGTTAACGATTAATAATATTGGTGGTGATAGTTGTGATAGTTGGTATTTTAGTGATTGTTATGATGGTGGCGATTGATGTGGTGGTGGTAGTTGTGATGTGACGTTGCTTGATGTTAGTAGTTTGAAGTGTTGATTGTGTTGGCTGAAACATGAATGAATGATGATTGACGATGTGTTGGTGCTAGTTGGAAATGTTGTTTGTTGTGAGGTGGATATGGTTGTTAGTAGAGATAAATTATAATGATGGTAGTGGTTGAAGTGGTGGTAGAGGTGGTGTTACTAGTGATAATGGTGGTGGCGGCCGAAGAATATATGGAGGTTGTGATGTATTAGTGGTGGTTAGTAGCAGTGCTAGTTGTGGTAGATGAGTTGGTCGGTAGTAGGGATTGGCCGGTAGTGATTGATGATGGTGGTGTTATTGACGGCGATGGTGGCGGTGAATATAATTATAATAATAGAGTAATAGGTATGGTAGCGGTTGATAATAGTCATTGGTAGCGATATTTATTGTCGATGGTAGTTGTGATGGTGGAAGTGGATGGTGGTTAACAAAGGTGGCGGTGGCAGAGGTGGCTAGTGGTGGTGACTACTGATTATGAATAGAGTGGTGAATATTATCCAACACCATAATATCTCTTCAAACCTATTAAGACTTGGTTCTAGATTTGAATGATTAGGACATATTAAGAGCTAAAATCTTAATAAAAAACAAATGCACTTAATGGTCTGAAGTCAGAACCATTCAGATTCAGACCTTCATTAATTACAAACAAATGAGGCCTTAGATTGTGGTAGCAACAGAAATAGGTACTCTATGGCAAACGCAAAAGTGATTATCCATCAACCGCTAGAAACTTTTGGTAGTACAATATATGTGTATTTTAGCGTGTTTGCCATTGTTTTTTTCTCAAAAGGTACTTTTTTTTTGAGAAAAAACACTTTTATGGAAAAGAAAGGTATTTGGTAAACTTGCAAAAGTGCTTTTAAAAAGCAGCAGAAAATTATTTTTTTATGACAATAATATCCCTATCACTTTTACACACACATATAATGTTTGATTAGTTAAAATTAAATCATTTTGTCTATGTGGAGATTTTTAATGAAGTGTAAAAGTTCAAATCACTTTTCAAAAATTCTTCACACTTTAATATAATAATGTAAAAATAAATATTTATTTTATTAAGATTAAATAAGATTATGTTAGTCAATATACACCCTTATTAATTTCTCATTAAGAATTGTGCAAAAAAAAATAATTTAAGACGGAAAAAGTAGGTAATAATAATTGACTTTATTATTCATGTTTCATGATCTTGCAATCTTTTATTTTATTAAATCTCCAGGTGAGTCATTTACGCTTAGCATGTATTATTTGAAAGTTTATTTATATATTCCGTTATTATCTTACATATGCATTCATCCTCACACACTCAATACATTTTAGAGGTACTGACCTACATATATATCTATGTGCTATATTGTCTTATAATGTAGGTTCTGGTGCTACTTTCTAATAGGACGATTGACTATGGGCATCATCACCTATATTCCGACTTTTGGTGAGTCCTCATAGTCCGAGGACCCAACTTATTAGACTTCTGTTCAGTGATGCAAGGAATTCAGTTATTTGATTTTCATTTATGTTCAGGTCAGCTGGAGTCTGTCCCAGTGGCTCTCTAGTTAGTCGTAGAGGCATGTCAGAATGTGTATATTTAAGATCAAAAGGGTTGTTTAAGATTTCCAAGTTAAAGACTTTCCTTAAGATATGAAATTGTTTACCTTCAGTTTCTATATACGTTAGTTTTCTTTTCATGTGAGTTTCAAGCTAAATAGATATCATCGGTTAACTTAGGAATATTCGTAGTCTTAAGTATCGTGTGACGTCCAAGGGTACTTTTGGGGAATTACAAATTTAGTATTAGAGCCGAAGGTTTAAAGAGTCCTAGGGAGTCAGACAAGTCATGTTACGTAGAGTCTTGATCGTGAATGTGAATCACGCCATATCTATGAGTAGAAGGCCACGAAACTAGTTAGGAATCATCATTTCTTTCCAAATCTATTGTTCTTATAGTTGTCTTTATCTGTCTTAACTCATTCTTTTACATGACATAATATGCCTCCCTTCTGAGCTGACGCATGCAAAATGGTGATCAACCACCTCTGCACGCCGACCCTCTGAATGAGAATGTATCTCATGCTGAATTTTGGGTTACCTTTCAAGCATTGGCCCAAGCCGTGAATGCCAATGTTTAGGTAAACCAATAGACAGTAGTTCCACTTCAGCAAAATAGTAATTTAGCTGCATCCAGGTTCGGGACTTTATGAGGTTGAATCAAACTGAGTTTCATGGGTCAAATGTGGATGAGGATCCTTAACTCTTTATTGATGAGGTAAGAATGATTACTCAAATTATGTATGTTACTGAGGAGGAGAGTGTATAATTGGTACTCTATAGGCTAAAAGATATTGCTTATGATAGGTTTGTTATATGGAAGGAAGGTAGGGGTGACAATGCAACTCTTATGAATTGGCAGGTGTTTCAGAGTGCTTTTTTAGACAGGTTATTTCCACGTGAGATGAGGGAGGCCAAGGTGAAGGAGTTCACGAACATAAGGGAGGGTTCTATGATAGTGAATGAGTACTACTTTTAAGTTCACCCAGTTGTCTAAGTATGATCTCGAGTTGTTATCTGACTCTAGAGATCGTATGAGTAAGCTTGTTACCGAGGTATCTGATTTGGTGGTCAAGAAGTGTAGGACTGCCATGCCAATTGGGGACATAGATATTGCTCGGTTGATGACTCATGCTCAATAGATTGAGGAAAAAAAGTAAAGAAAAGAGAGAAGAGAAATAAAAAAGCTAGGACTAGACAGTTTAAGTATAGTCAACCATGGTCTGGAGGGGGAAACTATTCATATTTTCAGGGTTATTCATCAGTGCCTATGCCATCTTCATATAGTGCCCCTGCACCCAGTACTAGACCAGAGTAGTGGGGCAGGACTTTGAATTCTAGATCTCAGAACAGTATGGTTGGAAGGCCCAGTTATCTGACATATGCAAAGTATGGAAGGACCTATCCTGGTGAGTCTATGATGGGAAAAGAGGTTGTTATGGTTGTGGAAAGTTGGACCACAGGATCAAGAAGTGTCTATATGCTAAGCAAAAATGTAGGGATGCTCGTCCTCAGAATCAAGCTACTAATCTAGAAGCTCAGCCAGGTCGCCCAGTTTCTCCACAGCGCACATCATCTAGTACAGGTGGTGGTCAACACTAGAATCGATTGCACGCTTTACCATTCCATCAAGAGAAGGAGAGTTCACCAGATGTTGTCACTGGTATGCTTTGTGCCTATCATCTTGTTGTATATGTGTTGTTAGAACCGGGATCAAATATCTATTATGTAATTGATGTGTTATAGAAATCTAGAACTTACGATGCTTAACTATGAGAATATGCATTTACTTAAGGCTATGTTGTTAGATTTGATGTGTTTTTGGGAGTGTTTTGTAGGAAATTAGCTTTTGGATGCTAAATGCAAGAGGAACTATGAAAAATGTCTTGAATCATAGTTAAAAACCCATTTTAAGTCTCTACTTCCCAAGGTACGACTTTCTCCTAACGACCCATAAGGAGTCTGTACGAGTCGTATCCTGGACAAGCCTTACAATTCATACCTCAGACAGATTTGACACAACTTGGATAGTGCTTCAGTATTTTGGCAATAAATTTTCACCTTGATATCATATTAAGGAAAAATTAATATCATTGGAAAGCTAATTCAATTTTCTATTTGTTGGTTGGTCTTGAGATAAAAAATACTAAGTACACAAAGAGGTATGCACAATTGAAGATGATGATAGCTAGATTCTTCACAAGAACTTAATCGTTAAGGGATGTTTTCACATGCCTATAAGCTTAAAGATATTTGTTATACCAATATGTACCTAAAGTCATCAAAAATCTATAAGAAAGTTGAAGTGTCAGAAGAATACGAGTTGAAAGTATGAGTATGACTTGTATGATCCAACCGTAAGAAGAATAGTGTCCAAGAACAAGAAAGAAAGAAGTTCCAAGTGTATACGAGTGAAATCCATGACTCGTATGATTAAGATATGACTCATGAGGATGAGTTGTAAGAAGATCAAAATGTTGAAGCCTTGGGAGATGAGCTACTGGAATGCATACCACTGGGTCCTATGACTTGTAAGTAGACCATATGATTCGTGGACCCAAGTCATACCTTGTGACGACTTAAGTTTCCTATCCCATTTTAGTTAGGATTTGTTTCCTGGAGTTTCCATATATCCCAATTACACTCCTATAATATTTAGTAGTCCTATTATATATGGGTAATTATGTTTTCCTATTTTATTTAGGATTTGATTTCTAGTGTTTTCTTATTTTATTTAGGAGTTGATTTTTAAAATTTTTCTACTTTAATTAAGATCTGATTTTTTTAATATGTAAATACCCTTTAGGATTTGTTTATTTATTCATATTATTCAATACATTCAACAATTAAAAATAAACTTCATCTATTCTTGGTTTGTTCTTAGTTTGTTATTCAATTTAAGACTTTGGGATTTATCCCTTATTATTTGCAGATTGATTTTGTAATTTTTCTGTGGATTCCATTATTGATCTCAGAAATATGAGCGACTAATTCCCTTAGCTAGGGTTGTGGGAACCTTGTCGGATTAGCTATGTAGAGAAAGTGTGATATTCATTTATTCTAGGACTGCACGTGTCTTAATCTTCTTCACAATAATTAATCTTAAGTATCCTCTACCTTGAGATAACCTATATTCCTATTCATTCGATAACCAAGAAGCTTGTGATAGGGAAAAGAAGTTAAGACAGTGATTTGGGATTTAATAACCAAGCATTTCATCTAATCACTTGATCCTACCCCGCCGAGTGAACTGGGGTCTTAGCAAGGGGAAACAAGGTAACACCCTCATACAATAACCAAGTAAAGGGTGAAATTTATCTTCCATCTTACCCGACATTAGATAATACTTATTTTATAGACTTTGCATGCAGAACGATAAAATAGTTGGGTTGATTGCGAGAAATTTATAGAGTTGAGAAACCAGGGGGAACACAAGCCTAGTGTTCTCTTCTATTGTTACAACCAAGAGCAACCAATTCTTTTTCTCTTTTTATTTCAACATATCCCCCCTTTAACTTTTACGTATTACCCAATGATTTCAATATATTTGAGATAGATTTCTGACGTATTCCCTTGGAATTCGAGCCCAACCTAGTTGGGTTACTATATTTGACAATGACTGCTTTATCCTTCAATTAGAGGTGCATTTTTGGCGTTATCAAATTTTGGCGTCGTTGTCGGAGAATACGGTCTCAAAATTCTTAATTGAATTTGTTGGAGTTATTGGGTTTTATTTATTTTTTGTTTTTTTTATTATCTACTCTTCGTGAGATGACAGCCTGCTTAGAGAAAGTATTGAAGATTGAAAGACTTCTGAAAATCCAACTTGAGGAGCTAAAATTAAAGGAGTCTAAAATTGCTCATGCTCTGATAGATTGCGTCACTCTTAAGGAAAGTATACTAGAGTTATGTGGGGATGTAAAGAAGACTACAAATCATGAGTTGGGGCATATTGGACCTCATTCTAAGAATTTTTCCACATTGTGTTTGGATAGTCAGATCTTGATCGAGCCATCCGAGCCTAAAGAATAGTGCATGAAGGTGGAACAATATGTCTATATTCTTAAATTTGTTGATCTAGAATCAAAGAACTACATTCCTCAAGTGAGAGCCAAGAAGTACAATATCCCACATCTATTTATTGGGTCCTTTCTTTTTATACTTTCGTCCCATGATCACAGTAGGAAATCAGAAAAGCAATTAGGGGTGATATTCAAAAGTTCAAATTGGAAAGAGAAATTTGAAGGCCAACTCTTGGGCTACCTTGATGAAGTCTGTGTAATCAAGGTACCCATAGGCTGGTTGGGGAAGTCTGAGTACCCAACCAAGTCCCGTCATGTTACGACGTAAAATCAGTCGCTGCTTGGGATGCAACACAAGGTATTTTGTTATTTGTATTCGTATTTCATGATTGACGTCAGATCTCTACACCTATGGTTCCACAGGTATGTTTCTAGCCCTCTTGTTTTAATTTGACCCATTGGGGACAATGCATGATTTTAAGTTAGGGATGGGGATACTTGTGGGTCTTGATGTTCTCTTAGAGTTCTTATTGTTGTGTCTCTTTTCCTTGGAGTCTTGTTCCTAGTAAATCCGGCATATTTAGGCATATGTGTGTTGTTTCGTGATGTTTTGTGGTTAACTAGGAGTGAAATAAGTATCTTGGGCAGTTGACATATTTTTGTTGGTTTTTGAGATAAATGATAAATACCTCTCCAATTGTCTATTTGGTAACTGTGTGATATGAATCTATATGCGACTATTATGAATCTTTTTATGGCATTATTATTAGGATCATGATAATTATTGATGACAATTGCATGAACTGGATAGATAATGGCTTGTGATATAACTTTGTGCCATGTGTGTGAGATACTACCTAGTTCTCTTTGTACGTAAACTTCAGAACTTACTCGGTTAGTCTTGCCTAGGTTGTAGGATAGTCGACTGGGAAAGAATCATAGGTGGTTTTTGATATTGTCCATTTTTATCCTAAATGACCTTCCCATGGTGAAATGATATCTCTTGTTCCTTGTTTTGAGCCTTATAGCCAATGTTCTTGTTACACCTTTTCACTTTCCTATTTTGTATTACAATGAACCTATTTTGGCCTTAGTCCTTATTAGACATTGTGTACTTCAACCAAGGCAAATCGCCTAAGTTTAAATAAAGTTAGTATGACCATTTACCTTTGATTGAGTTCACTTACAATAATAGTTATCATGCTAGCATTCAGATGGTCCATTTGAAGCGTTGTATGGGCGTAGGTGTAGATCACCTATAGGATGGTTTTGAGGTTGGTGTAGCGGCTTTGATTGGACAAAATATGTTCTTCATGCTATGGAAAAGGTTCATTTGATCCGTGAGAGATTGAAAATTGCTTTGAGCCATCAAAAATTGTATGTTGATGTAAGAAGAAGAGAGCTCAAGTTTGAAGTAAGTAATTGGGTATTCTTGAAGGTGTTGCCTATGAAAGGAATTATGAGATTCAAAAAGAAGGGAAAACTGAGTCTCCAATTTGTTAGTCCATATGAGATAGTGAGGCGTGTAGGAGAGGTTGATCATGAATTGAATCTTTCATCAGAGTTAGCTGCGGTTCACCCTATGTTCCATATTTTGATGCTTAAAAAGTGCATTGGAAATCCGTCCTTAATAGTTCCCCTAGAGAGTATTGGGGTCAAAGATAACTTGTCGTATGAGGAGATTCCTGTAGATATCCATGATAGACAGGTCCGGAGGCTAAGGAATAAGGAAGTAGTGTCAGTAAAAGTTTTTTGGAGAAACCAATTGGTTGAAGGTTCTACTAGGGAAACTAAAGCAGACATGATGACTAAGTATGCTCATCTCTTTTCCTCAAATTTAGTTTCTACCTAAGGTAACGTGTTATTTCCAGCAAGTTCTTTCTCTTAAAGTCCGTTTAATTTCTCCTGTATCATATCTAATGTTATGAGAAATTGAGTCTTTATGGTAGTAGTAAGCTTGGTTGTAAATTCAGTGTGGAGATGTTGATTCTTTTTAAATATCCCAATCCTAAGTGAACCACAACCGAGGACAAATGTTTCCAAGGGGGAGATATTGTAATACCCCATGTGTTGAAGTCTCTGTGCATCATACTACTAATTTTCTTGAGTCGTACATACAAAATACGAGTCATATGTTGTAGTTACATTTAAGACAGTCTGGCATGATGGATATTCTGTTGTATGTAAAATCAATTCTTAGAGTTGTAAGATTTCCATACAAGTCATATGAAGGTGATTTGGGAGGTTAGTAGCCTAGGCTCTCTAAGTTTTTGTCCAAGATACGAGTGGGTGGATACAAGTTGTATTGTGATGTTACTAGTCATAGGTTTTGACTCGTATGATAACCATCGTGTACCATATTGATTCTGCCAGGCTTATGAGTCATGAGGACTAGTCGTACCCTCACCTACAAGTTATATGGTTGACTTGTGAAGACTGACGACTAAATTATATAATGTTTAGTTAAAGGGCTTTTTGATCTTTTCCCCTCACATAACTCCAACGCACGACCTATAACCCTCAAAGAGGCGTTATGTTCCTCTATTATTCAATCAATTAATAGCATCATCTCTTCTCCCATCTTCAAGAACATCAAGATTAAGGTTCCTCTCATAAATTTATCTTTCAAGCCTCAAGGCTCAAACTCTCTTCACAAGTTAAGAAATTTCAGGTATGTGGGGTTTATGAACAAGGATAATCTTCCATCCTTATGCCTAAAAAACATGTTTTTTAGATTGAATTTACTTATTTTGAATTGGGGTTCATACCTAAATAACCATATTCTTGAAGTATGACACTACCATGTGATTAAAAGCTTTAATTTCATCATATATTCATGTTTTGACTTGTAAGATTTGTATTTTGATTTGAATTTCATTATCTTGATCGACTGGGATATTGTTGAAAGATTTCAAGACGATTATTGAGCATGATGTATTATTATGAATTTTTATGAAACAAAGCATGAATTCCAAGTCCTAAGTACAAGTACTGAGTTTACAAGAAGTTTATGCTCTTAAGCTCCATTGATATATGTTATAACATGATTTAAAGAAAAGCTTGATCTTTTGATCTAAAGATAAGACATGAAATCCACAACTGTTTATCTTGACTACGATTTAAAGTAAAGAGAAGTATAACTAATTTTCATTCTAATAAACCCTTATGCTATTTTAAGGCGGATTTCTTAAAGTATGAGCATATAAGTATTCTGGGAGTAATATTTAGCACCGAGAAAGGAATGTGGATGAGCGTATCCTAAATTTCTGAAAACTACGAGCTACCGTAGGTTAGGATTTTTTCCAATATAGATAAAGTTCAATGATCACTTAATTTAAGGTTCTATTTCGATGGTAATGGTAGAACATCTCTCCCCAATGTGGGTAAGATGTTGGACTCCATAGTAGCTCACATGGTTTATGTCGGTTAGAAGAATCACCCATTAGAAAGAATAAAAGTAAAGACTTTAGAAACTAAGTATTATGGCTCACTAAGTTTACTCACATGCTTTATTATTCATGTTTCATAATCTTGCAATCTTTTATTTTATTCAGGCTCAAAGTGAGTCATTTACGGGTAGCATGCATCATTTGAAAGTTTACTTATGTATTTAGTTATTGTCTTACTTATCAATTCACACCCACATACTTAGTGCATTCCAGAGGTACTGACCCACATATATGTGTATGTGCTACATTATCTTATATTGTAGGTTCTGGTGCTCGTTTTCAGTAGCACGATTGACTACAAGCATCATCACCTACATCCCGACTTTTTGTGAGTCCTCATAGTCCGAGGACCCAGATTATCAGACTTTCATTCAGTGATGTAAGTAATTTAATTATTTAATTTTTGTTTATATTCAGTTCAGCTTGGGTGTGTCTCAGTGGCTCTCTAGTTAGTAGTAGAGGCCTGCCAGACTGTGTATGTGTAAGATCAAAAGGGTTGTTCAAGATTTTCAAGTTAAAGACTTTCCTTAAGATATGAAATCGTTTACCTTCAATTTCTATATATGTTAGTTCAGTTTTCATGTGAGTTTAAAGCTAAATAGATATCATAGGTTAGCTTAGGGCTATTCGCAGTCTTAAGCACTATGTGACGTCCTGGGGGTACTTTCTGGGCGTTACACCTATGTTGTCAACTAATAGAACTGAACAAATCAAGACGCTGATTTTGAAATCTTAGGCTTGAAATTTACATTCACTCTTTTAAGCATGCCATGTTAAGAACATTTTTGACTTAGTCAAGTTACTATCATAGGCGACTGCTTCCAGAGGGTAATTCTACCATGTAATAGAGAATGTTTTGTACACCTATAGTAATCATTCTCCTATTACTAGAACAATATTTCTTGGCGTTAAGTGATACTTTTGTATTTTTTTAGTTTAATGCATTGAGAATTCTCTTCAGGTACTCTGATTTGACATATATTTTTGATGGAACTGCATGAAATTTATATAATGTGAATATTGTAAATTTTTTTGATTGTGTTAACTACCACCATTCCAGTATTTCACTGGTGTAGCTACATATCTGTTCCTTTTATTCTTTTATTGTAAGAATTGTATTGTTGCCTAGTGTTAATACAATCATACTCTTGTAAGTTGTAAGAGTAGTTATGTATGCAAGGGTGGCAATGATATGCATTATCATGTCTTTCACTCTCCACTTTTATGTCATAGTTTATATGATTATTTCATGAATGTAAAGTTTTAATTTTGTTAGAATTTTTATAAATTTAACAACTTAATAAATTTACAAGGCATGATTTGTGATAAATTTGTAGAAAGAAAATTATTTTATTAACAATTATTGATAACTATAGAATTTATAATAATTAGGGGAATTTTAGTAAATTTACCCATTACAATACAGTACGATACCATCAAATCAAACAATAAAATTGAAATTAAACACAAGTGAACAATACAGTCAATCCAAACATTGTATTGTACTATACTATACTATACAGTACAATATCATACCGTACTGTACCGTACATTATGAAACCATGACAAACCCCCATCCAAACAAAGTGTTAGAAATATGAGGTTTTGGGCTACAGGTGACCAAAAAGTTTTAAAATAAGGTGTAGGTGACATAAGTCTTAATAATTGAGTAGAGGTGACAATTACTTAATTATGGATTAAGAAAGTTTGAAAAATTTCAAAATAACCCATAAGTTTTCAAATTTACACTTCATTCCAAATGTTAGTTAATATAATGGGAAACGAAGAGAAAAAAGATGCATTTTTCTCTCTCCTCATCAGTTATTATTTTCTCTCTTTGCAATATTTGTTGCTCATTATTGCTTCTACTTTATTCATCATCTTCTGATTCATTATCATCATCTTATACTTCATTATCATCTTTATATTCTTATTGTTGGCCATTATTATTGTTGTTGTTATCGCAACTGCTGCTCTTTGACCAATTTCTTAGGTCAAATTTTATTTCATACATCACTTTCATCTTTGGCATTTACTTTGAGAGGAGACTTTGGTAAGTCAAATTATGCTTTTTAGTTGAATTTGTCATCTGGG
Organism: Capsicum baccatum var. pendulum; assembly: GCA_030864225.1. NCBI lineage: Eukaryota > Viridiplantae > Streptophyta > Magnoliopsida > Solanales > Solanaceae > Capsicum > Capsicum baccatum. Next base: position 45,416,955 of record CM061560.1, read on the forward strand.
TAACCGCTAGTGTGCTGTTTTTGCAACAATAGATAGCACGCGAACATGAATGCAACATAAGAGAAATCTGTTTAAATAGATCCATCATCTGTGGCACCAGATAAATGTTCTGTTGCAACAGTAGACTCATGTTGGATTCATGATTATGGTTCTAAGTGCCTGTAATATGAATCACATAGATGGGCATTCTGTTAAAACAGATAAATAATCTGTTGCACTAGATTAGTTGTCATTGCAACAGAAAAGTAATCTGTTGCACCAAACAAGTAATCTGTTGTAACAAATAATTATTCTGTTGCAATACATGAATAATCTATTTCGAACAACAAAATACAGCTCCTATCATAAACCGAACAGAAAATTCATATGTTGATCTCTTGCTATTGATACTGGATTCAAATTATTCCTTAATTGTAGACATGTCATTTGTTCAGAAAAAGAAATAGATAGCATGAAAATGAAATAAGAATTAAAACATCAAATGCATCGAACATAAATTTTTTAGCAAATAAAAAAAATAAAAATACATAGGTAAAAGAAAAGAAAATGCTTAATTATTATTATCATCATTATTATCATTATTATTTGTATGGCCAGCTGACCAATCTTCAACCAGCAACAGCAGCGTCCTTTTCAGCCAGTGGATCTCCCACAGCATCCTTACCTTGATGGCGGCCAACTCCTACTGCACGTCATGAACCTCCTTCTGTAGTTCCCGCATGGCGTCTCGTAAAATACCGACATCCCAAACTGGATCAATCATATCTAGAGAAAACACATAATTTGACAAAACACACACGTAAAAATAAAAGTAAAGAAAACAAAGAATTCGAACGTAATACAACGTATGTTTACACAAAAATTGAAATCTTTTTTATTATAGTTCTATATTTGATTCTATATCATACATATCTCTCATTCTATATTTATTTCAAAATTGTTTAACGGAATGGTTAGTTATAGTTAATGAGACATTCCTCCGCTTTCAGGCGAAAGTGAAGATAAAAAACAAGAATCGATCATACAAGTATTTCAAATTAAATAGAAATATGACAGGAAGAGGGACATATAGAAAACTTACCAGAGACAGAAAAAAGCTATCAAGTTCTTGAAGAGAAAGTAGTTGAAGGTGTAACAAGAGCAAGGAATAAATCGAGTGCAGTAGAATGAATGATTGAGTAAGGAGGGACCTATTTATAGAGGATTGAACTTGAATGTACTAGGCAAAAGGTCGCAACTGTTCACCTTCATTTATTAATGACATTTCTTGTTTACTGTGAAAAGTTATGACTTGATTAAATTAAGCAATATTGTGATAAGTCATGACTTTTCAGCTTATTATTATTAATAACTAGTTCATTTCAGGAACCGTTTTTGTATTGAGTTATGACAACAGATTATATATCTGTTGCATCAGATAAGTCATCTGTGACAACAGATATTTGTAACAAATATATAACCTGTTGCATCAGATAATATATCTTTCGTAACATATTATCTATATATCTTTTATTTTAAATTATCATCATGACATCCAAATTTTCTGACTTTTTAATTAACTGTTCACCTCCATTTATTAACGACATTTTTGATTACTATAAAAAGTTATGACTTAATTAAATTAAGCAATATTGCGATAAGTCATGACTTTTTAGGAATCATTTTTATACTGAGTTGTAACAACAGATTATATATTTGTTGCATCAGATAACTTATCTTTGACAATAGGTATATCATCTGTTGCAACAAATAGATAACCTGTTGTATTAGATAATATATCTGTTGCAACATATAATCTATATATCTTTTTTTTTTTAAAAAAAATTATCATCATGACATCCAAATTTCTGACGTTTTAATTATATAAATTAATAAAACAAATTTATAGGCGTAACTGTTCATCCCCATTTATTAATGAAATTCTTGATTACTGTAAAAAGTTACGACTTAGTTAAATTAAGCAATATTGTGATAAGTCATGACTTTTTAGCTTATTATTAATAATAATTAGTTCTTTGTAGGACCATTTTTATACTGAGTTGTGACAATAGATTATATATCTATTACATCAAATAACTCATCTGTGATAATAGATATATCATCTATTGCAACAATAGATAACCTATTGCATCAAATAATATATCTGTTGCAACATATAATCTATCTTATTTTCAAAAAAAATTATCATCATATCATTAATCCAAATTTGTCTGACCTTTTTATTATATAAATTATTAAAACAAATTTAAAAATATGAATATTTTTTATGAGATTTTTATGGTTTAAATTGTGTTTTATCATTTATTTTCTTATTGTTTTCTGTGAAAAGAAATGACTTAATTAAATCAAGCTGGTGAATTTTTTATTATTGTGAAAAGTCATGACTTTTAAGACGCCTGGTTTTTAATAACCGTTTCTTAAATAAAATAATAACCATTATTTTATTGAGTTATAGCAACATATTGTATATTTATTGTATCAGATAACCCATCTGTTGCAACAGATATATCATCTGTTGCAACAAATCGACCATCTATTTTAGGAGCTTTTTTGATTTCTTCTAACAACTGATTCATCAGTCACAATAAATGAGGAATTTCATGCATCAAGAACGTTGTTTATTTTTGTTTGTTGAATGTGTTTAGATAAAAAGTCATAGTCACGACTATTCACTTTTCCTTAACAATCATCATATAATCAAATGATGCGACTTCTTTTTAAATTAAATAATATTTCTTTTACGGTTATAAATTATGTACATTATTTAGTTCCTTCTTATTTATTAAAAAAAATCATTTTTAGGAGTATCATGACTTTTCACTACCCACCCTCTGTTGCCACGAGTGCTCAATCCCTACCTCAAACCATTGACATGTTGAGAATATGGAATAAATAAAATGATAATTAAATATTAAATAAGAATTAAAAATTTAAAGTCGACCAAACCAAATCTATACATAAGCTAAAAGAAAGAAAAACATAACCTAATTATTATTACTACTATTATTATTATCATTACTATTATTATTATTATTACTATTATTATTGTCAATCGAACAATTTTCATCCGGCAACAGCAGGGCCGCCATCCTCAGCCTTGCTCCGAAGTTGGCCAAATCCCTCTGGAGGTCATCAAACTGCCTTTGAAGTTCCCACAAGGAATCCATATGAATCTTCTTGTATGAATCTGGATCAACCATATTTGTACTCTAAGTGTAGTAGAATGAACAAGTGAGAGAGAGAGAGTAAGAAAAGGAGGTCGGAAGGACCTTTTTATAAATGATTGAATTGGAAGGGTGACTAATAGTCAAACAAGAAGCCACGACTGTTCATATATCCCTTAATTAAATAAAAATGATGACTTTTCAAATATATAAATTAAAAAAAATGGATTTAAATACAATATTTTATCTTTTTATTGTATTTTAGAAAGAAAAGAAAATTCCTTTAAAATAAATCTAACAGATGGGTAATCTATTGCAAAATTTAATCCATCTGTCAGATAACTTAAATTATATTGACAATCTGTTGCAACAGATGAATATATCAATTTGCTTTTCCAACAGATGTGGTATCTGTTTCAACTTGCTAGTCATCTATTTATTCAATTTAAGCCATAGATGGGCAATAAAGAATAAGGTGCATGCAGATAGATCCACTATCATATGTTTTTAAGTTAAGAAGTATTACTGATAAGGTTATCGGGACAACACACACAAAGTACAATATTTTTGTGAATGCAGTTTTTAACCGATTATGCACTGATTATTCAAACAAGATCCTGCATTGTAAAGTTTGATGGGTTTGAATTGAAAAGGTTGAGGGACTCATGAAGATGGTGAAGATTCCCAATTACGAATTACTGATGGTTGCTGCATGTGTTTATATGTGTCAAGTTTTGAGAAAGGATCAATATTTGATGTCATTACAGAGAACCAATAGCGATTGGACTTAACTTTAAGTGTGCATTGGACTCTGAGAACACCTTTGAAGCCTCGTACTTCATCAAACAAGAACAAAAAACCAATAGAAATTTCCCTGGCTAAATTTATATGGAAGGATTGATTGAGAAGATGATTATATGCCAGAAGGAGCCGAAGGAGAATGCCTGTGAGGGAAATGGGAGTTGATGAAAAACTATATCATCTGAGAGCTAATTGAAGAGGAGACGTAGGGTAGAAAGTAAGACTTTTAGAGAATTTGGCCGATGAAATTATATAAAACAACATGAGAAATCTGAATCAAGTGCAAATATGAAAGTGTATCCGACAATGTAAATTCGTTTGTTGTCTCTCTGAAAGAAAAATAATATAGATGGACACTTTGCTAAGGAGATATAACTAGGTAGCGTGGTCGGGATTATCACCTAGATAGAGAATAGTATAAGTCCAAGAAAGAAGCCTTACGGGCATCACGGGTTGAAATGATGTAAAGTAAGTCTAGAAAACTTGCACCAACAGCAACTGCAGTTAAAGTAAGCAATCTAAGCGATGGCGGCAATTTCTAAATTTTAAATTGTATCCCATGCCTTCTTGTTAATGGTTACGATTAGGTTCACCATTGTTAACCTGATGGGAACCACAAACGTGATTGAAATGCGAATTGAGTATCATTACTTCCATAGAAATATAGTTATAATTGATTGTGTTTTATAACCTTAGCATGATTTCAACATGTCTTGGAGAAGATCAGAGGCTTGCTTTAGTTTGTGAATTTTCATAATTTTCAAGCTTGCATCGAACTTGCTGATTTTGTATTCAAGCTTGTCGTTGCTGTCTTTGAAGTTGGTCAAGAGTTTCTGATATCTTGTAAGATCGATTAGGAACACTACCTTCAAAGTTTCGGCATTGAAGAAGGCCTCCAGAACACTCTCTTCAGAAGCCTTAAAGGATACATGGAGGGTCAATATGTTTGATTTAGGTCAAAATGTGTTGATGCATACTCAAGATGTCGTCCCAATAGTTGAATAACACACTTTTACTGAGCATTCCTAAATGCAGCTTGCTCAACCAATTTAATAAATTAATAAGTGAGGAGTTACACAGCGTGTTATCTAAATCGGCGGTTTTGATCACATGCTACATAACTCCCCGCTTATTAATTTATCAAATTGGTTAAGCAAGTTGCATTGAACAATGCTCGATAAAAGTGAGTTGTTCAATATTGGGACAACATCTTGAGTGTGCATCAACATAGTTTGACCTAAAACAAACACAATGACCCTCCATGTATCCTTTAAGGCTTCTGAAGAGAGTGTTCTGGAGGCCTTCTAAAATGGCACAACTTTGAAGGTGGTGTTCCTGATCGAGCTCACAAGATACCAGGAATTCTTGACCAACTTCAAAGATGACAACGACCAGCTTGAATACAGAATAACCAAGCTAGAGGCAAGATTGAAAATTATCAGGATTCACGTACTACAACAAGCCTTTGATCTTCTCCAAGAAATGTTGAAAGCATGCTAAGGCTATAAAACACAATCAGTTATAACCATATTGCTGTAAAAGTAATGATACTCAATTTTCCTTTCAATCACATTTGTGGTTTCGATCACGTCAACAACAGTGGACCTTATCAAAACAACAAACAAGAAGGCATGGGATGAAATTTAAAATTCAAAAATTGTCGCCTTTGCTTAGATTCCTTACTTTAACTGTAGTTGTTGTTGGCACAAGTTTTCTAGATTTACTGTACATCATTTCAACCCTCGATGCCCGCAAGTCTGCTTTTTTAGACTTCTACTATTTTCTATCTAGGTGATAATCCCAACCACACTACGTAGTCACAGCTCCCCTGTAAAGTGTCCATCTGCATTGTTTTTCTTTCAGAGAGACAACAGATGAATTTACATTGTCGGATACACTTTCATATTTGTACTTGATTCAAATTTCTCATGTTGTTTTTAGATAATTTCATCAGCCAGATTCACTAGAAACCTTACTTTCTACCCTCTGTCTCTTTTTAATTAGCTCTTAGATGTCATAGTCTTTCATCAACCACCTATTTTCCCTCGAAGGCATTCTCCTACCACACCTACTAGTGTGTAATCATCACCCCGAGCAACTAAACCATATAAATTTGGGCTAGGGAAATAAATATATTGGTTTTTCATTCTTGTTAGATGCAGTGCTAGGCTTCGAAGGCCTTCTCAGAGTCTAATGCACCCTAAAAGTTAGTCCAATCGCTATTGAATCTCTTTACAACGACACCAAAACTAGATCCCTTTACAATGCTTGACAAATAAACATAAGCAATAACTGACATTAAATCTTAACAGGGTATCAGAACCATATTCATGGTCCCTCAGCCTTATCAGTTCGAACCTACCAAACTTAACTGTAAAATTGCAGATATCTTGTTTGAATGATCTATGACTAATCGGTAAAAACAACATTTATAAAATTAGTGTACTCTATGTGTGTTACCACGATAACATTATCAGTAATACATACCTCCCACATGTGAAGTGGTTCCATCTGGATGCAACTTATTCCTTTGAACCTATCTTTATTGCAACCTCTTGTGATGGTCGGACAAAGGTTGATCAACTATCAATTTCTTATATCTACAATATTATTTATCAGAAAGAACATTATTCATCTGTTCAACAGATGTAGAGTCTATTGCATCAGATGTGGAGAAACAGATATGGAGTCTGTTGCAACAGATTTGGAGTCTGTTGAAATACATCAAACCAACCTTGCTGGTGGTTTGATTTGTTCCAACAGTTGCTCCGTCGGTAGTAACATCAACAAAAACATAAACTATAAAGAAACAACAAATAATAAACATCAACAACAAATAAACAATAATATTTGTTCCAACATTATCAACAACAAAGAAGCAACATCCTTTGTTCCAACACCATCAACAACACCACACCACAACTTCCAACAATGCCGACCTCACCAACAACATCAGTAACAGCATAAACAACAAAGAAACAAAAAAAATACATCCCAAAAAATGATACTTCCAATAAGGCTTTTAAACTTCTTCCAACAGAATACTTTTTTTTGCTTATTGTAATAAAAATTCTTTGTTTGTTTATTCAACACTTAAAAGTTCCTTCAAATTTTTAAATAAATATCATATGGGTAAATGGTAGTTGAATAAAAAATATATATGTAAATAACTTCCAAAGAAGAAGATGAGAATAAAAGAGCAATAGTGAACCATACCTTAGTGTCAAAAGGAGATCTAAACAACAATTTTAGTCGAGAAAAGATATGGGTCGGTTTATATCCTAAAGGATCTTTATGAGAAAGAGAAGAAAAAAGAGAGAAGAGAGAAAAAAGGTTGTGAAACCCTAAGCTAAAGAGGAGAGAAAGAAAAAGATGAGAGATGAATAAAATAAATTTAGGATTGAAGATGAGGAGATGAGATAATTCTACATATATCATGTACGTAGACGTGGGTTTCAATATTCATTAATTAATATAATTAATATTCATTAATAATTTGAGAGGCACGAGGAAGACTTAGTTTAGTTACATTAAAAAGACAAGATAAGACTACTCAATGAACACATTTTTGAGTTATCCAAGAAAAAGAAACTCTTCATTTTTACTGTATTTTGTAAGTAGTACTTACTACTTTATCTACTCAGACAGAAGCTTGCTTTAAAATTGAAAGAAAAAAAAGTTTTTCAAACAAATATGTCATCTATTGCAACAGATAACAATATTTGTTTAAAAATCCCAACAATACAGTCATCTGTTACAACAAATACAAATATCTATTTAAAAAACCCTTTTAATTTGATAATTAAATATGTCAACTGTTACAATAGATATCAATATCTGTTTAAATATCCCAACAACTCAGTCATCTATGATGATAGATGTAAATGTTCATTTGATAATTAAATATTTGTTGGTATTTGTTCTAACAGATGACTAGTGACATTGAAAAGACAAGAATACATTTTTGAGTTATCCAAGAAAAAGAAAATCTTCATTTTTTACCGCATTTTTTAGTACTTACTCTTACTAGTAACTCTTACTCAGACATAAGTTTGCTTTAAAATTGAAAGTAAAAAAAGATTTTCAAACAGATATATCATCTGTTACAACAGATACCAATATTTGTTTGAAAATTTCCAATAGCTCAGTCATCTGTCACAACAGATTAAAATGCCTGTTTGATAATTAAATTAGATATGTCATCTGTTGCAACAGATGTGACTATCTTTTAGAAATTACGTTAATCCCGACCTGGGTCATCGATCGATCTCATTAACTTAATGTTAGGATTAACATTACCTACATTGATTTAGGCGAAATTAGGGATGAATGAATGAGCTCATAGGGTCAACTACAACTTCAACTGAGTCTTTAAATTGGCGTTGGTATTGTGTTCATCCCGACCGGGTCGTCGATCGATCTCATTAACTTAATGTTGGGATTAACATTACCTACATTGATTTAGGTAGAAGTAGGGATGAATTAATGAGCTCATAGGGTCAACTACAACTTCAACTGAGTCTTTGCAATTGATGTTGATATTGCGTTCATCCCAACCCGGGTCGTCGATTGATCACACTGAGTTAAAAATCGTTCTCATTAACTTAATGTTTTAAAAACTAGTGCTCCCTCCATTTTGTTTTAGTTGTCCCTCTTTCTAAAAATATTTTTTTCAATTTAGTTGTCCCTTTGATGAAATCAAGAGGTTTTTATTATGTTCTTCCAATATTACCCTCAACATTAAATGATTAAACAAAGTGTATTTACTCAAATTTATATTTTCAATGCATAATTAATAGGGTTATTTTATTAAAATAAGCCTCTATTAAATAATTTCTTAAGGGGTGTGTCATGTCAATAAGGGTCAACTAAAATAAAAAGGAGGGAGTATATCTTTTGAAATTTTAAAAAATAACTAAGATCAATTCTGACCAAATTGACAATTTCAAAACTTGTCATTCTTTTCCAAAATTACAAATCATCCATTTGCGGAAAAAACTTTTCCTCATTTCAAATCTCAAGTTCTTGCTCCTCCCCCCCCCCTCTCTCTCAATAATACAAATAACAACTACTCAACATATTGCTCAACCCTTTAAAACAAATTGATTTTCTTCCCATTTCTGACCACATAGTTGTTATTTTTGACTTCATTCTCGCTTGTATCCATCGTTTTCTTTGTATTCACAGGTAACAACGTTTATTCTAATAATTAGAAATTTTTAGTTAATGATGAAAAAGAAGACTTTTAGTTGTATTATTTGAGAGAATGGGTTAACAATTTTGTGCTTTGATGCTAAAAAAGTAGGAAGCAACTGAGAAAACCCTAGTTTTTGTCTCAAGGGTTTGTTGACTATCGTGGTATTATTGGATGGTGTTTATGGTGTTGTTGGTGGATGTTTTTGTTGGTGTCGGTATTTGTGTTTTTGGTGGTGGTGTCGGTGGTCTTGGTGTTGGTATTGGTGGCATTGGTTGTGGTGTTGGTGGTCCATCTGTTGAAACAGGTGGAATATCTGTTAGGAGATTTTAAATAGGTCTTCAATCATATTCTCCATCTGTTCCAACTGATGGATTATCCGTTGGAGTATTTTTTTTTTTGTAATGTGGCGTAGAATAATTTTTGGAAATTTGTCTTAGCTCTTTTTTTTTAAAATTATGTAGACATCAAATGCAATGTATTTTTTATTTTTATATTGTTTGTAGTTAGAAGATGTCTCCCAAAAGAAAAGAAATTGAAAGTGGATTAACTTCTGACCACCCAACAAAAATGGCTAAAGTACAGATAGATCTGGAGGAACTTCCTAAACAATCTTAATCGAGGCAAAATAAAGCCGAGGAAAGTGATAACTCCTCCTCACCAATGGAGCGTGAAATAATATTGAAATCCCAGCATGATTTTGTCAAAACCATTAGTATCGACATGTTTTGAGTTGCGATGCCGATGGATAGCCCTGGGAAAGTAACTGGTGATCTTTTATTTAAATGTCAGTTAGGGAAATATTTTAGTGAATTAAGGAGAATTATGAAGAATGAAAACATAGAAAGACTTTTTAACAAGAGCTGCTTTGCATACTTTCTCGAGTTGCCTAAGGACTGAACTCTCCATTTCCCAATGAGCATGGTATATGTTCTTCTCAAGAACAGAATAAAGTATGCAGGGGATGATAAAGATCTGAAGGAGGGTAAAAAGATGGATGAAATCTGGATCAACTACTGTGGCATGCCTGTTTATTTTGGGTTGAAAGAGTTTGCCATAGTGACGGGCTTGAGATGCGGTCGTCCAGAAGAACCTCCCATCAAGTAAAAATCCCACAAAGGGTCCAACAAATGCAAGGAAAAAAAAGATGGGTTGTTATGCATTGTTGGACGTAGTAGCTACAAAGTGGCGGATTTGATGGTAGATATCGAGGATAAAGATATACCAAAGAACTGCAGGGAGAAATTGTGCTTAGTTTGGTTTGTCCATTCCGTTTTATTGGCAAGAGACGTCAGGAAAGTCATAGAAGATGATTCATTGGATCTCTTTGATGATTTTGACAAACTCAACGACTATCCTTGGGGATATGACAACTACTACTTAACAGTCAAATATTTACTGACAAAGCTATCCAGACGGACGATCACATTATACGGCTTTCCCTGGGATTTCAAGGTAAAATTGATCACTATTTTACTCATCCATTAATTTATAATGACTATATACTTATTATGACTTTTTTTTTGCTTGCTTCACATTTACATTTTTCAGGCTTGGGCATGTGAAGCCATTCCTCCCCTCCGAAAGCAATTCAAGGATTTCTCGAATGAGGTTTCTCATCCAAGGATCCTTAGGTGGTTGGCGGCTGCAAAGGGAGGCAAAAAAAATATTAATGAGCAGGACACTGATATATTTAACCCTATGGATGATCCAGTACGTCTTCTCTCAACTAAAATAATTTGCCTTAAAGAAAGATATTAAAATGGATGTTCCATCTGTTGCAATAGTGATTTGTCTGTTGCAACAAATTACTCGTCAACTACTTTTGGTGTGAAAAATAGGTAATTTGTTGCAACAGACGATCCATATTTTACAATATATTAACCATCTATTACTCTGGTTCTCTGAGCTTGACTCAACAGTTACCCATCTGATGCAAATTATGCAATAAATGTATAATCTGATGCAATATATTTTCAATCTGTTGTGATATGCAGATTATCTATTGCGGCAGATAGATCATCTATTGTATAAGTTGGCTATATTAACATCCATGTAACCCAACTGACTACAAATTATTGTTATATTATTTATATGGATCCTGTCTTTTTTATAGGTTGTGCATCCTTGGATCATGCCTACCGATGTTGAGATGGTGATGACTTCTATAACACCCTAATTTTATGAATCGGAATACAACACGGTGCTCATGACCTTGAAGGACCACAAGCTAACCCATGACTGATATCTATACCTGTACACTGCATAATATAACATGAAAATATGAAAACATGTACTGAATGGCCATAAGGTTCAAATTTGAATAAACATCTAATAAGACAATGTCTGAAAATGGTATAACAATACCAAAACAAATCTAAAATAACTGTCTGACATGCTATAGTATGGAAAGCCTCTAAACTATCTGAATAAGGAGTAGATGGGACGTGTCCCTAACTAAATCCATCTAGCAACTGAACTAAAATAGTAAATAAAGCAATAATTATATCTTTCTCGAATGAGAAGGACTCACTATAAACTCTAAACACTGGAATGCTAATGCTGATCTGGATCTCGTGCCTCTGAACCTATGGTGTAACATAAGAGAAAGCACCACAACATAAATGCGTCAGTACGTCTAAATATGCTAAGTATACGAGTGAGGTAGACTAAATACAAAGGGTTATATGCATGAACGATACTGAATGATATGAACGTGAGAACACATACATGCATACGTAACTGAACTCGTGGAGATACTGACTACTAAGTATGAATACTGATAACATGAGTGTACTGATACTGAGATACTGAATATATGAATGACTATTTTTGATAGTTCAAATTATGAAGAACTGGTCTGGTTGACTGTGTCTGACAGTTTTGAAGCTAAATACGGATATCATGAATTCTGATAACTGATGTGACTGATAACATGAGTTCTAAGAACTGATATAACTGATAGCATAAGTTCTATCTGAGTTTTGTTCTATTTCTGAGTTGATTGTATCTGACAGTCCTAAAATCTGAAGAACTATCTGAGTTCTTTTACTGATACAGGGACTGAAACTGAGACTGTGGTAAGTAGTTGTCTAACCGACATACCCCAATAACACATATAGCTAAGTTGAGGTCCAGCCTCTACCCCAATTGGAGAGGTGTCAATACTATGTCACTGGTAAGGACAGCTGTGAGTGACCCTTATCTGCCAGGTACTCAAATGAGAATGGTGGGACACCTAAATTGATAGGTTAATCCACCTCATTAACACTAATCTAACAGGTTAAGATGTCTCAACCTACACTGGCTACGTAGTTCTGGAACACAAGGATGACTGCTAAAAATCACACCCAGAACTGGCAGGAGAGTTCCTATCCTTGGGTTCACTCGATGCTAACTTCTACTTCCATCTGAAAGACACTGAACTGAATAACTGAGCTAAACTAAATAACTGAACTGAACTAATTAGCTGAACTGATACTGATTAACTGGACTAATATTAGTGGTATTGTTTAGCAGAGCTAAACTAAGTTTACTGGATTCTGCTGACTGACGGAATATACTAATTTCTAAGAACTAGTTGAGAGTACTAAAGTTACTGAGATTAACTGTGAATACTGAGGTTGTTGAGGTTACTGAGCACTGAGATTACTGAGATTATTGGACTACTGAGATTTCTGAGATTACTGAGTTTTCATGAGTCATATGACTGACTGAATTCTATAGATCATGGCTTGACTGAGAGTATCATGATAACATGACATGGCTCTAGGCACACAACTACATTTTTATGGTACAAGTACCCCCTGGACTCGATGGAAGCAAACTGACACAACTCGACTTTCTTGAGTACATGACCATCAATAAAAATCCATAATACATGAGTGAGGGATTTCATGAAGTATATGGTCATCATAATATCAAACATGAAAAGAAATACTTATAATCAAGTCATAAATCTCATATTCTAATACATGGGCATTCCGACAACATATACTTTTCATAACAATGGCATGGAAACCATTTAAGCATAAGGGAATGGCAAACATGTAACATTTAGTTCATATTGTAATAATTTAGTGATAACTTATGTGATACTTTAAAATCATGATCTTGTTCATAGAATGGAAGGCATATAGACATACTATGAATCCATTCCCCAATCATCATGGACATTCCATTAACACATATTGCACAACAATGACAAGTGATCTCTTTGAACATAATAGACTAGCATGAATTTATCATATAATTTACCCCTGCGTTATAATACATGATTTCTATCATTCTAGGCATTTTATCAAACAGCTTACATGCACAATCTTGAGCATAGGTGTACTTAACAAATTTAGAAATCTTGAACCACCCAAATTCATGGGTTTCCAACTAATATGCTCATACACTTGATGGAAACACATTTAGATACAATCTTGAATTACAATTAACAACCATCAACATGAACATCATCGCACAACAACATAAAGATCATAATTTATTATTTAAAACATGGTTCTTAAGCTCCACGGATGAAAGGGATCCGTGGATGAACACTACACATACCTTATTTCTTAATTACATAAAGATTGATGGAGAGAATTGCTTGAACTTAAATCTTCTATTAAAACCCTATCTTGTGTTCTTAAGAGAATTTTGTGAGAAAGAATGTGTTTTGGTGAAATAAGGGCTTAATTTCGTGTTTAGGCATTATATAGGGGTGGGAAAAGGACCATTTTACCCCAAAAACGAACTGTTTAAGTCACGTGGACTACAACATGTACAGCGCAAAATTTATCACACACATTAAGGTGTGCGTCTCACACCTTATCTCACATATTAGGTTGTGCGTCGTACACCTTATGGCATACTTTAGGTTGTGTGTTGCACACCTTATGTTAGGCGTCGTACTCTACTTTCCAAAGTCATAACTTCTTGCTCGGGTGTCAGATTTGGGAAAAATTGATATCATTGGAAGGATAATTAAAATAAATTTCAATTGATATATAGTAGGCCCTCTATTTCAATATATACAAAGAGTTATGACCGATTGAAATTGATCTAAGTTTTAACACTCACTAACACTTGAACGATAGGAAAACTTTCAACTTGTACTTGAGTTAGGGAACCTCTATAATATAAATTCATGCTCAAATAGATTCCCACACTACATAATTAATTAACACACTAAATTTACATAGGACTCGAGGCTTTTGAAACATCTACACATAGGAATGACGGATTTTATTTCTAATCCAAAATATGGGATATTACAATATCTCCCCCTTAGGAATAATCATTCTTGAAAATGAGTGGGGCTGAGATGAGAGAAAAGACAACTGACATGATTATAGAGCATGAACAACTGATCATGATTTCATGGCTGACATGATTGATAAGATGAACATATCATACTAAACTTGCATATCTGATGCATGTGTAACTGATTCATAAGTACATGAGGGAGACTACTGACAAGATGATCACGCATATCTGATGCGCAAATGTATGATAGAATTTGCTCATGATTATGCAAATGAATATGCAATGGTAAAGATACCAAGTTTGAACTGGGAACTAAGCAAGAAGCTGAATACCAAGTTTGTATTGAAATTTGAACATGAGAATGAATGAGCTCAAAGAAGACTGCTACCCTGAACTAAAAATACCGATGAGTCTGAGATTGATTGCTTAATATGCATGAGCGGAAACATAAGAACATAACTGAGTCTGGAACATGATACATGAACTAAACTGAGTCTGTAATGCGTGACATGGATAGAGTATCATATCGTGGCTACACTGAGCCATTGAGTACATGGATTTCTGCCGAGTTTTGAAGCTAGAGGGTTGGCTCATAAGTAACACTTCCTCTAAAATAGATTCATCAAAGAAAATGACATATTTGAATCAAAGAAGTTTGGGGGCTATAGTGTATTTCCCTCTTGGGACACTATGTCCCTTGAAGGATGCTGGACTGACCTTGCTGAGATATTGAGGAAGATAAGGCGATGCACAAGGCACCTAGGTACGAAATTGTGACTAATTATTTGAGATCTGAAACTGAAGCGTGATGCACGAATGCATAGACATACTGACTTATCTGATTAACTGAGTAACTGGTAACTTGTAACTGAATGCTGGGTATGCAAGACTGAATTGTAGTTAATCTGAGTAGCTGGGATGAGGCCATAAAGTATTATGCATATGAGAATGGACTGACTGAGTAACATGAGGTAACTGATCATGGATTTCATGAAAGCTATATTGTCTGAAAATACAGGACCAAACATATTACATGATTTGGAAACATTCCATAAACTGAGGTATTGGAATACCTATAACTAAGTAGCTGATAACTGTATGCTATGGTCAAGAAAGTCTAAAACTGAACTAAATTTCTGAGCTGAATACAAATCTAAAGATGACACTATAACTTAAGACTGTAACTGGGATCCATACTGGAACTAAATGCCGGGTCCCAATAATTGAATACTGAAACTGAGGTTTTCAATGATACTGAAGTGCTTAATTCTGAGACTAAGCACTAATTACTGAGTGTTGAGTACAAAAACTGTAGCTAAGATGGCAACTGAGTTATGATAGTCGCATAATAAAGGCTGACATAAGTCAAGGATCTGAATTTCTTTTCCAATTTCTAAGTACCACCTCTTGCTAGCCCTTTGTTTGCATACGAACAGGATATTTAAGCCTATCTTTGTATCTACACCCTCATATAAAATATGCATGCAATAATCTGCTCTTAACATGAAACATTAACTCTCTCCCGTCTAAGCAATTTCTCAACACTACACTATTCTCATAAAGAGAGCTCATGAAGGGTTAAATCAGGAGAACCTGGAACATGAATGGCTACTGACTAAACTTAACACATAACTGAAATCTGAGGAATAGAATATCAACAACATGGATTTACCAAAAAGGTCTGAACTGAGTATATACATGATATAGTCTGAATTTATTTGATCAGTGGGGGCATAGCATGATTCATGGAAATTGAGTATATTGGAGAGCATGATACGTGTACATGAGTCATGAGCTGCATGACCCGATTCTAGAATTTCTGAGTTCATGGAACATGATTTGTAACACTGAGTGATCTAAGACTGAACTTCCTATACTAGGAACTGAAAGCACACACAATTATATGGAATACGTGTGAACATATGCTATATCCATGGAATCTGAGACATGAAGCATGCATAGGCACTATGCTGACTGAAGTGCAAAGCTTTATGCTAAGATAAGGATGGGTCGGGAATCGCCTTCCCTAACTGCTTTTCTGTACATACTGGCACTACTACTGAAATCTGAGAGCCTGACTTGGTTACTTGATCTATCATCTTTCCCTTAGCTTTAAGCCATTATCATAAGTCTATGAACACTAAACTAATCTCTGAACTACACTAAAATCATCATCACATACTTATCTCTGACTTGGTTACTTGATCTATCATCTTTCCCTTAGCTTTAAGCCATTATCATAAGTTTATGAACACTAAACTAATCTCTGAACTACACTAAAATCATCATTACATACTTATACTCTGATCGATACATGCTCGCCTTACTAAACACATCATCTTTCTCTATTTCCTTACATACTACTAATGTCACATTTGCACCTTCATGCTTAATTTCAAGTCAACAAACTTAAATTTCTAACTCACACTGTTCAAGCCTACAGATTTAATCTGGATATCGTATCCTAAATTTTATATTGCTAAACTTCTGGGTTCATGCTTCTAACTCTAGGTCACATGCTATCATAGGATTTTGAGATGGTATTTGATGGGATATCTAAATTTGGGTTCAAGAATGAGTTTTCATGATCATGAATGAGATCCGTACAACTTTGAAACATAACCTAACTGATAGGATACTGTCTAAGAAAGCCCTATATTTAGGACTTATGATTCACTATTTATGTTACCTTGAAATTAAGGTGGAATTAACATGAGGGAAGCATGATAAGAATCTACATGAGTTTCTTAGAGAACCTTGCTATAGCACTATCTCAGACATGAAAGAAGGGCAACTGTTCCTAAAACATCTCATAGCCGCCTGCACATAAGTGTGATGCACAACACAAGCAAGTACAAGACTCTACTAGATGCAGCTTTCAGACTTTCTAGGACTCTATTAAACCTGGCTCTGATACCAAGTTTGTAATACCCTAATTTTTTGAATTAGAATGCAACACGGTGCTCATGACCCCGAAGGACCACAAGCTAACCCATGACTGATATTTATACCTATACACTGTATAATATAACATGAAAATACAGAAACATGTACTGAATGGCCATAAGGTTCAAATCTGAATAAACATCTGATAAGACAATGTCTGAAAATGGTATAACATTACCAAAACAAATCTGAAATAACTATCTGACATGCTATAGTCTGGAAAGCCTCTAAACTATCTGAATAAGGAGTTGATGGGACATGTCCCCAACTAACTCCATCTAGCAACTGAACTAAAATAGTAAATGAAGCAATAATCATATCGTCCTCAAATGAGAAGGACTCACTGCAAACTCTATACACTGGAATGCTACTGTTGATTTGGATCTCGTGCCTCTGAACCTATGGTGTAACATAAGAGAAAGAACCATAGTGTAAATGCGTCAGTATGTCTGAATATGCTGAGTATACAAGTGAGGTAGGCTAAACACAAAGGGTTATATGCATGAATAATACTGAATGATATGAACGTGAGAATACATACATGCATACGTAACTGTAACTAAACTCGTGAAGATACTGACTACTGAGTCTGAATACTGATAACATAAGTGTACTGATACTGAATACTGAATAAATGAATGACTATTTCTGATAGTTCAAATTATGAAGAACTGGTCTAGTTAACTATGTCTGACAGTTCTGAAGCTAAATAAAAATATTATGAATTCTGATAACTAATGTGACTGATAACATGAGTTCTGAGAATTGATATTATTGATAGCATAAGTGACTGTATCTGAAAGTCCATAAATCTGAAGGAACTATCTGAGTTCCATTCTATTTCTGAGTTGACTGTATCAGAGAGTCTTGAAATCTGAAGAACTATCTGAGTTCTTTTACGAAGACTGGGACTGAAACTGAGACTATGGAAAGTAGTTGTCTAACCGACATGCCCTAATAATACATATAGCTAAGTTGTGGTCCAGTCGCTTCCCTAACTGGAGGGGTGTCAATACCGCGCTACTAGTAAGGATAGTTGTGAGTGACCCTTATCTGGCAGGTACTCATATGAGAATGGTGGGAACCCTAAACTAAAAGGTTAATCCACCTCATCAACCCTAATCGGACAGATTAAGATGTCTCAACCTACGCTGGCTACGTAGTTCTAGAACACAAGGATGACTGCTAAGAATCAGACCCTGAACTGGCAGGTAAGTTCCCATCCTTGGGTTCACTCAGTGTTAACTTCTAATCCCATCTGAAGGACACTGAACTGAATAACTAAGCTAAACTGAATAATTGAACTGAACTGATTAGCTGAACTTATACTAATTAACTAGACTGATACTAATGGTATTGTTTAGTGGAGCTAAACTAAGTTTACTGGATTCCAATGACTGACGAAATGTAATAATTTCCGAGGAATGGTTGAGAGTACTGAAGTTACTGAGATCCACTATGAATACTGAGGTTGTTGAGGTTACTGAGCACTGACATTACTGAGGTTATTGGACTACTGAGATTTTTGAGATTACTGAGTTTTCATGAGTCACATGACTGACTAAATTCTATAGATCATGGCTTGAATGAGAGTATCGTGATAACATGATATAGATCTAGGCACATAACTACATTTTTCTGGTACAAGTACCCCCAGGACTCGATGGAAAGAAACTGACACAACTTGACTTTCTTTAATACATGACCATCAATAATAATCCTTAATACATGAGTGAGGGATTTCATGAAGTACATGGTCATCATAATATCAAATATGAATAGAAATACTTATAATCAAGTCATAAATCTCATATTCTAATATCATGGGCATTTCGACAACATATACTATTCATTACAATGGCATGGAAACTATTTAAGCATAAGGGAATGACAAACATATAACATTTAGTTCATATTGTAATAATTTGGGGATAACTCATGTGATAATTCAAAATCATGATCTTGTTCATAGCATGGAAAGTATATAGACATACTATGAATCCATTCCCAATCATCATGTACATTCCATTAACACATATATTGCACAACAATGACAAGTGATCTCTTTGAACATAATAAAATAACATGAATTTATCATATAATTCATCCCTAACTTATAATACATGATTTCTATCATTCTAGGCATTTTATCAAACACCTTACATGCACAATCTTGAGCATAGGTTTACTTAACAAATTTAGAAATCTTGAACCACCCAAATTTATGGGTTTCCAACTAACATGCTCATACACTTCATGAAAACATATTTAGATACCATCTTGAAACATAATTAACAACCATCAACATGAACATCATCACACAATAACATAAAGATCATAATTTATTATTTAAAACATGGTTCTTGAGCTCCACGAATGAAAGGGATCCGTGGATGAACATTATGCATACCTTATTTATTAATTACATGAAGATTGATGGAGAGAATTGCTTGAACTTAAATCTTCTATGAAAATCCTATCCTGTGTTGTTGAGAGTATTTTGAGAGAAAGAATATGTTTTGGTGAAATAAGGGCTTAATTCCGTGTTTAGGCATTATATAGGGGTGGTAAAAGGACCATTTTGCCTTAAAAACGGACTGTTTAAGTCACCTGGACTACAACATGTGCGGTTCTCACTTTATATCACACATTAGGGTGTGCGTCGCACACCTTATCGCACATATTAGGTTGTGCGTCGCACACCTTATGGCATACTTTAGGTTGTTCGTCGCACACCTTACGTTAGGCGATGTACTCCTCTTTGAAAATTCATAACTTCTTTATCGGGTGTAGGATTTGGGAAAAATTAGTATCGTTGGAAATATAATTTAAAGAGCTTTCACTTGATATATTGTAGGTCCTCTAATTCAATACATACAAGGAGTTATGACCGATTGAATTTGACCTAAGTTTTGACGTTCACTAAAACTTGAACGATAGGATAACTTTCAAATTGTACTTGAGTTAGGGAACCTATATGATCTATATTCATGATCAAATAGATTCCCATACTACATAATTGATTAACACACTAAATTTACATAGGATTCGAGGCTTTTGAAACATCTACGTATAGGAATGACGGATTTTCATTCTAGTCCAAAATGTGGGGTATTACAACTTCTTTTCTTACTCTAGGTCTTGTTTATACAAAAGAAGATCCAATGGTGGAGTTAATAAAGAAGGAATTGGCTAAAGCAATATCCATAAAAAGAGCAATTAGGCAAGGTCTGCCTATTGTTGAAGCTCTTTACGACCAACCTCAAACTGCAACATATCCGGGTGTTTCTTCTGGGGGTGTTGTTGATGGAGTTGTTTGTGTAGGTGAAAGCAATCCAGCTGCTGCTGCCAGTCGTGATTATGAACATGCTCAGCAAAAAATAAATACTTTTGAAAAAACCCCTTGCATAGGTCCCTCTCACCCCTGCACTGGTCTCTCCCACCCTTACAGTGGTCCCCCTTACCCCTCCTCACCCTAATATTCTCATTGCAAATACAATGTGTGCAAGGACAGAGAGGATAAACTTCTTGAAAATCTAGAGGCTATTACTAAAGTTGTCGAGGAGTTGATATCTAGGAGGGGTGTCATACCATCCAACGAGGTGAGGAAGTCATGCACTCCTACAGTGGTGGTTAGGAGGAAGAGAAGAAAAATTAGACAAATTCTCTCCATTATGAAAACTACAAGAAATGCAACTCCTCCAGCTCTAAGAGTTGTTGAGGTTTAGGGGCCACTAAAGAAGGTGGACATATTGTGGCGCTTGGCAAGAAGAAAGAGTTGGAGCTGGAACAAATCATAAATGGAATGAGGAAGGTTCTCTACTAGAAAAAAGGGCTATGGAGACGGTTCAATTACCTTCCTCATAGACATCATAACTGTCCTTATAGGTCTAATGCAATGGTTTCCATAACCGATACAACTGAAGGAGTTATAGTAGGTCTAATGCGACGGTTGTGCTATAACCGTTGCTATATCATTACCTTCAGCGATGGTTATTGTCTTGATTGTACAGTGACGGTTATATATGGTATTGCGTCGGTTGTATGCATATGCTATTGGGACGGTTATATATGCTATTGTGATGGTTGTATGCATATGCTATTGGGACGGTTATATATGCTATTGCGGCGATTGTATGCATATGCTATTGGGACGGTTATGTATACTGTTGCGATGGTTGTATGCATATGCTATTGGGACGGTTATATATGTTGTTCAATATTGTATGCATATGCTATTGGGACGGTTATATATGATATTGCGACGGTTGTATGCATATGCAATTGGGACGGTTATATATGTTATTGCGATGGTTGTATGCATATGCTATTGGGACAGTTATACATGAGCTTTAGCAACGGTTAACTTTATGCTATTTGGACAATTATTTTGAGGCTATTAGGATAATTATTATTAGAATATTCAACAATACTATATTATGCTATTGTAATAATTTTATAAAGATACCATAACACATAAAATGTACATATATATTAATCATCAAGAGTATTAGTAACTATTAATTCCCAAAATATCATATTGAAAAACAACAACTATTTTTTGACTATTCAAAAAAATCAAAACATACACAAGTTTCAAAAGTTCAAAAATAAAACATGTTTGAAACTACTCGGTCAACTTTTTCAGCAACTAGTCTAACATGAAGCCAGTGCAATCGATCTCTTAAGTCAGGTCTATTTCATCAATTTCGTTCCTGCTATCTTCTATGTCATGATCACCTACAACAATAAAAAAAACAAAATTAAAGTCTAGCAACAAACTACACAACACCAACATACCCAATATTGAGATCAAGCATACGTATATACCCAAAGTTAGGAAAGATCAAGCATACCAAGTATATAGATTGCTATACACACCCTTCAAAGGGTATGTATTTTAGTTTTCATCTTCCCACTGAGTCCTATTTCCAGATTTAGGTATATACTTGGTGCAAAAAGGAGAAACTATATATTGATGCATAAGGTTCGTGAGATACTCAAGACAAAAGGATAGTAAATACAGTTGTAATAAAACATAAGACAAGGTGATTCTAACTAGCAGTTCTCCAACAACAAAACTTGCTAAGGAGTCTGTTGAATCCATGAACAAAATTTTATTGTGTACATTGCACAAGATCAAGGCAAGTTTCTAGAGTGACTGGATATTAATTCTTGTAGGTAGAAAAAGATGCTAATCTCATTATATAGAGTCTATAGTTCTCCTCGTTTATCCTTTTCATCTAAGAGACTAATGAAAAGGATTTACAAATAATGGGTTCTTCCCCTGTTATTGTAATTCCCCCCTCATCCAGATAGTAAAGAAAATGTGTTCAAACACAAAAGCTTACATACTAGATTAAACAAAATATAAGAAATGAAGGGCACCTAAAACATTATTGCATATATACTGAGAAAGTACTAAAACGTCAACCAACTAATAAACAAACATTTTTATGCCAAATCAGGCAGTGAATCTACAAGCTGGACAACAAGGGATAGATTTATACATTTTAAAACGTCAAGGTAATTCAAAGATAGAGTAAAAACTACGCCCAAGACAGGATTTTTTGAGGTACAATTTTAATGGAATCTTTTTCTTTCGTCATTGGAGTACCAGGATTTCAAATAAATCTTAGGCATCTCAAGTTCTTTTGAAAAGCAGATAGGAAATACACGGATAAGCTAGCTGCTAGCTTTATCTGATATTTGTTGCCTCTTAAATGATATATGGAGATTATGTGTATTATGCATCCATATCCAAGTTCACATTACAAGAGACAAATAATGATATGTCCATTGATACAGGTTCCTCTTTCACCTGCTTCTAAGGTATTGATGGTGAAATGAGAAAAAAAGGTATTTCTCTTACGGGCACAAAGATAATAGCATTTATACACATGCATTGATAAAAGAGTGACAAAGCTACATGTGTGTCTAACGATTATAGACTAATCCTTCTATTCAAGAGTTGGAAAACTAATGTTTGATACATAACTATACTCAGTATAACATAGAGCATACCATAAATACAGTTGCACAACAAAGAGAGCTTTACAATGCCAATCTCTCCTTCCAGATAGGGAACCTAATCCATGAAAACTATAGTCGATTACAAGGAGAAAATCTCAAGAATTTATGAATTTTCCAAGTGTTATAGAGAGTTCAGGAAATTTACATCTAAGCTTGATATGTTTCAATCTTGCAGTCAGGGAAAAATTATAGGAGAAAGTAACATTCAAAACACATAAAATTGAGACATTTATCCTAATACCATCTGTTAGAGGTAGATGCATCCCAAACCAATATTAATGAAGAAATAGCATTACAAAACAACATATCTAAGTTGAACTCAAAGTTAAAGAACATAGATGCAAATTAAAATCACACCAAAGTGCACATTTATATATTATGCCCAGTAGAATATTTGGAAAAAATGACGAAAATAGTCCATTGTGTTTGGGGAAAGTTCAAATGATTCTTCTTTTGTGACTATGTCGAGCTATATGTTTATTTTGATAAAATATATCGATAGCCCTTTAAACCTATTAATATAATCTATAATATATTAAAAGTGTGAAGACCCTTAGAAAAGTGATTTGAATTTTTTGCCCTCCTTTAAAATCTTTGCAATAGACAAAATAGTCTTTTCATATTTTTTCTATAATTTATAATATTAAATATTGACTATAATAAATATACAAAACAAATTAAATTTAGAAGGTTTTCTACTTATTGCTGAATTCTTAAACTTATGATGATATTTTGGTGTGTGCGTGACTTTTTTTCCCAAAAATAAAAACCAGCGATTGACTTTTCCAAATAACAAGTTTTTGTTTTTGTATTTGGTTATGTGTGACTTTTTTTCCCAAAAATAAAAACCAGCGATTTACTTTTCCAAATAACAAGTTTTTGTTTTTGTATTTGGTTACCATACTATACTTTTCCAAAAAAAAGGTTTTGATTTTGTATTTGGTTACGATATTGTACTTTTCCAAAAAAAAGAGAAGGTATTGTTTTTATTAAGGTTTAGTTTTGTAATTTTGTGTCCTTCATTAAAACTCTGTGCAATAGATAAAATAATTTTTTTATTTTTTCTTTGATTTATTAAATATTGACTATAATGAATATATAAAAAATTAAATTTAGAGGGTTTTCTACTTATAACTAAATTCTTAAATTTATGGTAATATTTTGTGTGTGCCAGACTTTTTTTTTTCAAAAAAAAAAGAAAGTCAGTTGACTTTTCCAAAATAACATGTTTTGTTTTTGTATCTGGCTTTTCTATTTCAACGTGTGTTTTCTCTTAGTTGATAGCTTTATAAATTATATATGAATTATTCATAATCAACAATTTCGAATGGATTCACTGTGTTTTCTTTTACAAAAAAAAAATTCTGATAAAAAAATTGGACGAAACAAGCTTGTTGTTGGTGAATGAAATAGCCTGAAAAATTTATGGTTTATTTCTTTCTCTCTTTCTTTTTTGTTTAGATTAAAATTTTCCAGAACCTTTTATTATAAGAACAATACAAAGCTCTTTTTATCTAATTATGTTAATCTGCATATTCATTGTTTATAGAGAAGTAACTTTAGGGTTTCTATGTGAACAAAATTGGTGTTTCTAATTTTTTTAGCCCATTCAATAGATATTTTCTTGGTAATTGGGATGGAAGTATTGTTGGGTTCAAAACCGAGAAGGCGTTATGCGGAAGCTATTAGTTGCAAATCATTGTGGTGACAATTTAAAAGACACATAAAACAAACTAAAAAAGACATATTATTGATATAGTTTGGCCAAACGGCCTACATATTAAAAATAAAATTGAAAAACCTAAAACCTATTGAGAGAAATCTCTTCTTAAACAAAGACTCTTTAAAGACTACATTGTGGATGCTATTATTTTATAGTATAAGAAGAAAGATTGTCTATTTATAAAGTCCCAAAACTTTTTCTCCAAGAAAGAGGTTAGCCAAACATGAAAAAGTTTGATATTTTTCTTTCAGAAAAAGTCAAAGTAATTATGGTAGGATTAAAGTTGTTTACACCCCCGAACTTTGTTGTAAAAATCAAACACCCACCTCAACTTTCAACAATGATCATTCTCCCTCCTTTTTCGTATTTGATTTTTCAAAATACCTACTTTATCCTTGTATTTATATCAACATTTATTTTTTTAAAAAAAAAACTTTTTTATATATACAATTTTTATTTTTTAATCTATATAACATATTTTATATAAGAAGCTAAAAGTTTTTTTTAGATGAAAAATAAAAGTGAGACATATTAATTGAGTATATAAATTATTGACATTCTATAATGAAATAATAAAAATTAATTTTATTAAAAATAAAAATTCTAATATCTATTTACACGTGAAAATAATAGGTAATTATATTTTTATAAATATATTTCAATGCAAGTAATACGAATAAATAGTAGAGGGTCCTTCAAAAACAACTTCTCTACCTTTTCGAGGTAGTGGTAAGGTTTGCGTACCCCTACCCTCCTCATACCTCACTTGGGGGATTTCACTGGGGTGAAAATCAATCAAACACCCCCCTTAATATTGAGCTACAATCATTCTGCCCCCTTTCACTATGTAATACCTATTTTACCCTTAATATTTTTAATCTTCTGTTTATATAATATTTTTTATATTATATATATTTATCTTTCATAACCGATGTATTTATCATTTTTATTTTAATTCATTTACATTATTAGTAATTTTTTTTATAAATTAATTGCAAAATCTAATGGTACTTTTTACATTCAAAATTTTTATATCTTAGGTATTAAGTATGTATGTGCAGTGGCGGAGCAAGGATTTTCATTGAGAGTGTTCAGAATTAAACATACGGACTAGTTGAAGGGAGTTCAATATCTACTATATATACATAAAAATATTTTTGACCGTGTAAAAATAGTATAAAAATAGTATAATTTTTCGTCGAAGGAGGTTCGGATGAACCCCCTGAATATAAGGTGGATCCGCCACTGTGTATGTATGTATATATAATTATGTATGTAGATGCATATTTTGATTCACTATTATTTTTTAATATCTATATAGATAAACGAGTTTTAGTTATCAATAAGAATTATTTTGTAAATTGTAATTTAAAATTCATTAACAATAATCATTTGATTTGTAATAAATATAGATCTACAGCAACACCATACCCAGTGAAATCCCCTAAGTGAGGTATGTGGAGGTTAGGGGTACGCAAACCTTACCACTACCGTGGGGAGGTAGAGAAGTTGTTTTTGAAGGACTCTCGACTATTAATTA
Organism: Capsicum baccatum var. pendulum; assembly: GCA_030864225.1. Lineage (NCBI taxonomy): Eukaryota > Viridiplantae > Streptophyta > Magnoliopsida > Solanales > Solanaceae > Capsicum > Capsicum baccatum. Next base: position 45,443,615 of record CM061560.1, read on the forward strand.
ATTTGTATTACCTGCATTGAAATATATTTATAAAAATATAATTACCTATTGTTATCACGTATAAATAGATATTAGAATTTTTATTTTTAACAAAATTAATTTTTATTATTTTTGCTCATTTATTTCGTTATAGAATGTCATTAATTTATATACTCAATTAACATTTCTCACTTTTATTTTTTCATCTAAAAAATAACCTTTAGCTTTTTATAGAAAATATGTTATATAGATTAAAAAATAAAAATTGTGTTTATAAAAAATTTTTTGTAAAAATATTCAAATGTTGATATAAATACAAGGGTAAAGTAGGTATTTGAAAAATCAAATAAGAAAAAGAAGGGGGAATGATTCTTGTTCAAAGTTGAGGGGGTGTTTGATTTTTACAACAAAGTTCGGGGGTGCAAATGATTTTAACCCAATTATGGTATTACTTTTATTTTCCTTCTGAGAAAAATAAAACTTGAATTTGGTAAGAAAATCAGGACAAAAACCCTAACAAGTATTACATGGAGGGGAATCCAAGATTTATATATGAGTGAAAACCTAATTACATAGGATCTCATTTATTAGTATTTGATGAAGGTCTTAATCTTAATCATTCAGATTTCTCTCTCTTTATTTTTTTCTTAGATTAAAATTTTGTAGAACCTTTATTAAAAGAACAATACATAGATCTTTTTATGTAATTATGTTAATCTGCATATTAATTATTTATAGAGAAGTAACTTTACATTTTGTAACCTTAACAAATTGTCTTGCAGAGCTCAACTCAACAAGACAACGACAAACTTAGGTTTAAGTGAACAGAACTGGGGTTTCTTATATTTTTTAGCCCATTCACTTTGTTCAATAGATATTTTCTTGATAATTGGGATGGAAGTATTACGAGAAGGGGAATCCAAGATTTATATGTTAATGAAAACCTAATTACATAGGATCTCATTTATTTGTATTTTGTGAAGGTCTTAATCTTAATTATTCAAATTTCTATTTAGCTATTGCGATCAAAACTTTTGTCTACCAATGACAAGTATGAGAAGTACGTCTTGACAAGACACCTGGACAAGGTTGGTACCCTTCACCTTAGAGATCTCCAGAGCCCAGCTTACCAAACTTTTCAAAGATCAAGCTGATTACATTAGCATACCAGTTGTGTGTCCTTACAAGCATGCTCACTATAGGTACTAAGCGAAGAGAAATTAATAGTGGCTATTTTTTTTTTACTTGATATATTATTTTATGTATTGGAGTTTTTCTTCCAATGTTCCGTATGTCGGGTATCAGTGATCAAATGGTAAACACAAGGTATGTTAGTCATGTGTGAAAAGTAGGACTGCATTTACATAATGTCTTGAAAAGGATGAACATTGAGAATGCAATCATAGTAGTAAACCAAAAGATATTATACGGATATATGAAGTTATTCTTTTTCCATCTTTCTTTTTTTAAAAAAACTTATAAAGTAATTATGTGTGTTTTTCTTTTGGTTTAAACTTTTACAAAGATCAAACTGTCTTTATTTTATACCATAAAAAGGAGTACATTTTATGAAATATATGAGTCCTAAAATATATGATTTGTAATATATATATATATATTACAAATCATATATTTTAGGAGCATAGCACGAGTGCAACCAATCCATCCCCAATATGACATCGAAATCAACCATGTCTAATTCAAACAAATCCACCAAAGTATCCCAATCACCCATAGATACCACACAACCCATATAGACTCTCCTTGCCACCACAGAGTCACCCACTGGGGTAGAAATAGAAAAGGGATCCAAAATACACTCGAGACCAAAACCAAAATGCACAGCCTCAAATAGATTCATATAAGAAAGAGTAGACCCCAAATCAAGTAAACAACACACATTATAGGAAAAGAGTTTCAACATGCCAATAATGATATCCGGCAATGCCTCAGACTCTTGACAAGTAGTGAGAGAATAGAGTATGTTACGATCAATGCCAGATCCAGATAGGGCACCCTTTGGTGTCGGGCTGATGAAGAGGCAACCAAAACCTTGCTTGCCCCAGAAGCAACCTTGGCCACTCAACAGCTTTTAAGCATATGCCATGGCTAACCACAGTTAAAGCACTTATCCCTTCCCTCATTGAAGAAACCCCAATGCAATCAACCATAAAATTTGTAGAAAGGATATAATGGAGCCAATTACACCCTACTATCCTGAGATTGGGCACCCTGTGCCCTATAATTGTCGCCACCCTGAAAACGTCGGTCACTAGCCGTCTTTAGGTAGGGAGCAAAAGATATAGAGTAGGACCCAAAATTGTCCCACATCCTCATGGGAACTTTCCACCATCCCTGCCACCATGATGCCACAATGATGTTGACCTTTCACTTACTCTGAATACCAGAATTTCTTGTTTTGTCTTTCCCCAATTTCAACCCGCTTCTTTTCTTTCTCAATCTGCTGCATGTATAAAACCAACCTGGAGATATCCATGTCCTTCTTTAATAGGGTAGCCTTACTCTTCAAAATCAAGTCTCAAGATAGCCTGGAAGAAAACTTCTTTATTCTAGCCCTCATGCTAGAAACCAACTCTGGAGCAAGATAACTGGTGAAACTTTAAAGCATACTTTTTGAGTAATGTTTTTCCTTGCTTCAGGTTATCAAACTCTTCTGCCTTTTCCTCTCTCAGCTCTTGGGGAAAGAAGCAGTCTAGGAAAGAATTATAAAAACCATCCCACAAGGTTGACCCAACATCGTCACCCCTCGTCTGGTCCCATTCCTCATATCACTAATACGCCACATCTTGTAATGGGTAGGCAGAAAACTCCATGCCCTCCACATTAGTGACATGCATCACATGGAAGAACATTTTAATCTCATTAATAAAACTTTGAGGATCTTCCTCAACCATAAAATCCGTAAAGGTTGGAGTGTTCAGCCTCATAAACTGGCAAACCCTTGTGGCCTCAAAAGATGGGGTAATACAAACACCATGCTTAGACTGAGTAGCTACCAACTGAACAAAAATATGAATAGATTAATGAAACTCAGAATTCATCACATCAGCCTAAGGAACTGGAGAAGGACTGGAGGGGACCGATGGAACTCCAGAAGGAAAATCAAGAACTAGACCCCTAGATTGAGTCTGGAACCCAAAAGCAGGAAGTGTCCCATCAACATTATCCTCAGTAGGACAAAGAAGTTTTGGTGAGCTTCAAATCACCTAAGAGACATGATCTAAAAAACAAACGAACAAGAATTAGAGATGATTTCAGGACCTTAGACCCTACATCCCAAAAATAGAACACAAGAAAGAGGAATATTCCTAAATACCTCGTAGACTCCCCCTTATGATTGTTGTGTACTAGACACTCGTAAAAGAGACTCTACTAGACACAGATTTGTGGACACCCAATTGACCATGAACCTAGGCTCTGATACCAATCCAATACAACCCAAACCAGGGCCTAGTCATGTCGGGTATCTCAAGTCCAACCAGGACCGGAGACCACCCTCAATACCCAAACCATTAACCGCCCAACACCTCAATAACAAGATAAGATAATCTTAAATTAAAGACATGATAATAAGTCTAAATTCAAAACCAAAAACCACAACCAATTAACCATATATTACCAATCCCAATTCCAATACCCATACCAATGCTAACACTAATATCGACACCGCCCATGCTCATAGTAGTCCAACAAAGCCTCTAACCAGAATTAAAGAATATACAGTTAGGATATACCCCCGATGATAGCCAAAACCAAAACCTAAGATATAAAAATGATATAAGGAATTCCATAGCATGAAATGGGGTATTTTGGAGTATGAAATCTAACCACTTTAGTCTGACTCAACAGCTATCCCCGAATCACTAAGTCACTGGCAGGAGGAGTAAAAGTATGGCCGATTCCTGCATCGCGTGGGGATACAACACCCAAATATGGTTAGCAGAGTAAAAGAAATCATGTAACTCAATGATAAAGAAAACAAATTCCATTAATTCAAAACAAAATTAAATATCCATATGTAATGATATTTATACATATATATATCGTGCTAGGATGGAGAACAAAGTTTAGCATGCACTTAAAACCTTAACCTAAATTGTGTAGCTTTACCATTATATATCCACCCATGGGCTATATGGGTCCAGTATTACCCCCTGAACATGCCCCAGTGCATGTAGCCGCATTAACCGGAGATATCATAGAAGGTCGGGGATTCCTGTATACCATTTTCCCTTCATGATACATATATATAGGTATAGACTCTAGGGATTGATGTGTACCCTACAAGCATATGGTCACCAAGACTAACCCTTATGTCGGCAAACATGATTTTCCAGTGTCCGTCCTCAGACTCACACCTTTACGGCTAGATATCACAACTTATTGCCCAATTAAAACATTTAATACATATCCAAACCACCAATTCCAAGAGTCAATTATTAAGGAATTATTAAGTGGTATCATTATACCGACTATATCTTGCAAGCAATGTCATTATCCAATACTTAAGGTATTCCTGTTTACCCTGCAGATTCCATTATTTAAATAACTTAAGGAATTCCCGTGTACCCCATAAATTTTTCGTAGATTATTCACTTAGGGGATTCCATTGTACCCCATAAAGTTTTAAAAACCATCCTTTACCATTTAACTATTCATATCATGCATTAGTTTCAAGAAATAAATCAAACCAAGCACTTTGGGGATTCTATTGTATCCCTAATTCAAATTGCCACTATTTTCATAACTACTAACCAATTTTACAATATAGGGTTGGGGAAATAGCCACTTCAAAATTCAAAAGTTTAGATAAAGTTATCATTATCAAGTTAAACTACCATACTCATGCACCCACATGTTCAAAATCATTATTAAAACATGGAAAACTATAACTAACCATAGGAAAACATCATTCAACAATAAGCATTCAAAAAAATCCTACCTTTCTCTCAAAACCATAATAATACCATGAAAGCCATACATTAAAACATGTTCTTTTAATGAAATATCAATGAAGGAAGAGTAACTTGCCTGAAATACTAAGAAATTTGGAAGAGATTGCACCCTTAAAATCCTGGATGACCAGTTTCCTTGAAACCCTAGCTTAGCTTAAACAGAGATCTTGAGAGAGAATTTAGGAATGTTTATATTGGGAATGATACTATAATAAAGCCTTGATTAAGGTTTTAAGTCATTTTATCAAAAGGACTTAAAGTGGAAAATGTTCAAAATACACTCAGCTAAAAAATTGTTAAAAGCCATCCTTGGTTATGAGTTGACCTACATACTTATCTCCATATCATATGACTCGTAGCTTTTAATCATATCCTATATAGTGAGTTGGACATCTATACACTATCCACCTTACGATTCCATGATCCCACTCGTAACCTGACCCAATTACTCATAGGGTCTGTTGTAACCAACACAGTACCCAAATAGGTCAAACACAAGATAACCTACGACTTTACCTCATGACTTATAACCTATACTCATATCTCCTAATGAGCCACTCGTACTCAGAGCAGAGTCAAGCCACTAAGTTTCTAATTTGGTTAAGGTTCGTCCTAATAACTCATCACCGCCCTTAACAACTCATATCACCAAGTCATTACCAAGATAGAAACCTAACCACCATCTACTGGATACCTTACGACCATGGTCACCTGATCTATCAAGATACTGTATGACTCATATAGAAAATTCATAATTAAGGCAGTAAGCTCGAAGCTCAAGAAATTTCCAAGGGCAAAAATCTAGGGTGTTTCAATCGGATTGGGTTAGGGTGGATGAAATAGAGGCTTTCCTCTAGAATCTTATAAAACAAATAGTTACCTCCTAAACTTATACTTAAGTTCTACATAGTGGTGGTTAGATCGGCTTTGTTGTATGGGGCAGAGTGGTGGCCTGTTAAGAAGGCCCACATCCAAGAAATAAAATTAAAAGAGATAAGAATGATTCGGTGGATGTATGGGTACATTAGGAAAGATAGGATTAGAAATAAAGTTATTAGAGCTAAGGTAGTAGTGGCATCGATGGAATCTAAAATAAGGGAAACGAGGTTGAGATGATTTGGCCATGTGATGAGAAGGGGTGCGAAGGTATGAGAGGTTAGCTAGGGATGGGTTCTGTCACGGCCCAAAATCCAAGGTTCATGATGGCACTCATCACGATGAACCTTGATGAGTAAGACTATCACCCAAACTAATACACAAAGGAGAAAAGAAAGAAATACCCCGAAGGTAGGTCTTCTAGAATGAAGCCTAACCAAGAAGTATAATAAATGCAGAAAGAATATAATCAACAATGCAACCATAACTCCCAAAACTTGGTGACAATAGTATAATAACGTATCTAGTACAACTTGAATCCAAAGAAATATATAAGATATCCAAATACAATAAAGTTTTGTTTATAAAGTGAAACTAAAGATGTAGTCTATAAATGAAGTTAATAGAAGGCATTTGGATGAAAGAAACATCAACCACTACACCAAAATCTATAGATATCACCCAAATAAAGTAGTGTGGGGAGCACCTGAACATGAATCTGCACTAGAAGGATACAATAGGGGTGAGTAAAGTCCACTTGTACTCAATAGGTATCATAGGTTGATCAAGCAAAGCAGAAAATAAAGCATACAAAATATATACTAAGGTCAAAACAGACCTTAATTTCCATGAATGATCCCAAAATCAACTAAAACCAAGATATGTATAATCTACATGTCAAAACAAAGTCAACAATATCCATATCGCCTACTTTTGGTTTGGGGTCAAAACAAATCCCTGAAATGAGTTTTCAAAGAAAAAAGGCAAAACAATAATTTTACTTCAAAAACATGTTTCCCATGTTTTTAGGAATCTACAACTAAAAATCCAAGTCAAATCAAGTAAAAATGAGGTTCAAATTAAAGAGAAAATATTTTTGAGCTTTACCGGGTAAAATATTTGAAATATGTGTTAAAATAAAAAATCAAAGTTTCTTGAAGATAGGATTGATGAAAAACTAGTATAGGATTAGGAACATTATTCAAGTGAAAAGTAGTAAAATTTGGAGATAAATCAAGAAATGAGAGTTTTGGATTTTTTGAATAACAAATCAATAATTAGAGTAGAAAGGGATGAAATCTCACCTTAAATTCGTAATAGAATCAAGAAATAGATGTTAATCTAACTTTCCAAGCTCTCACAAACTTCACTTTTAAGTTTTCACACTATTTTAGGGTTTAACTCTCAAGAGGAAAGGTGAAAGAATGGCAAAATGGGCCAAAAGGAGGATATTTAAACTGTACCCAGGTTACCAGGCATTTTGAGTATAAATCATAATCCTTGAGCCCGATTTACCTTCTGAATCAGGTTGCACCAACAATCCGGTGCACCAGATTTTTTAAAGTCCCAACGGACTTCAAATGGATTCTCGAACTTCATTTGGAGTCTGATAAACACAAATGAACTATGTAACCATGCTAAATTCTACGCTCCAGACTCAATGGAGGTATTAATGTTTTAAAAAAATGATATTTTTATAGAGTTGACTCATGAAATCCAAAATCATAATTTTTTAAACTGAGGGTTGAAATGAGATTTAAAAGCCATAAACTCCAAGCAAATATGTTACCACCCTAAAATTGACGTTCCGGATGCATACAAAATATACACTAAGGTTACGTCACCTCTTATAAAAAAATATCACACAATGGTAGCCCACACCACTTGCAATAACAATTCTAATATATATATATATATATATATATATATATATATATATATATATATATATATATATATATATATATATATATATATATAACGCATATATAGAAACAATACCACCAGGTAGAACTTAAGTACATATTATATGACATATGAGTAGAGCAAGGAAGAATATGCATATACAAGACAGTTAGGTACAACTAATGTAATCTAAGCAGATAAATGTATGACAAGTCAATATGGAAATGCAATCACAACACAATAATAATAAAGAAGTGCAATGTATAAGAAGATGATGATGATGGTGATTCACGAGACTATCGCACAACCTCTGTATACACCCACGGAGGCAAGCCTCCCGGTATGAGACCCATGAGGGGCTAAAACTATATACAATACATATATTCATATATCCATATATCATTCCTGGCACATCCTTCGGGAAGGATTTTATAAGGTGTTATAATATCACCTCCCCAACATACCCATCGAGGAGGGTTTTAAAAAGGTGTTATCAGTGTTTTTCAAATGTTGCCATGGTGATACTATATTTCATGAATGAGTATGGTAGGAGGATGTAATGCTCACAACCAACCATATGATGTATTTCCACAACCAACCACAATGATATATTTTCACAACTAACCATAATGATATATTTTCACAGCCATGTGAGCCAATATTTGCTCATTATTTCACCATCTATGAATTTTGACATGTTTCATATGCCAATAATGAATATAATATCAATACACCAATGGTACCACATTAGGCATTTCAATAACACACTACAATTATTCACATGTATTCAAGGCTATCAATATCACAACAAACCCCACACGGTTACACATATCATATAATATCTCAATTTTGACAATTACATTACATATAGGACACCATATAGTCACAACACATAGATAACTATTTTTCATGATTAGTTCTCATCCATAACATGCACTTTGTACCAATATTTACTACTCATCATAATCTGAAAGAGTTAAGCCATAACCTGGCTCAAATTCCAAAATTAGTTTTCTATACTTAAAACTCACGATCTTACTTTCCATGAACGATCTCAAAACAAACTAAAATCAAGAAATATTAATCTACATGTCAAAATAAATTCAACATTACCCATATAGCCTGTTTTTTGTTTGGGTAAAAACAAACCCCCAAAATGAGTTTTTTTTAAAAAGGCAAAATTGTAATTTTATTTCAAAAACATATTCCCCATATTTTTAGAAATCTACAGCTGAAAATTTAAGTCAAATCGAGTAAAAAATGAGGTTCTAATTAAAAAAAATATTTTTGAGCTTTACCAGGTAAAATCTTTAAAATCAATGTTAAAATCAAAAATCAAAGTTGTTTGAAGATGGGATTGATGAAAAACTAGTAATTATAGGATTAGGAATATTATTCAAGTGAAAAGGAGTAAAATTTGGGGATAAATCAAGAAATGAGGTTTATGGGTGTTTTGAACAAGAAATCAAGAATTAGAGTAGAAAAGGATGAAACCTCACCTTAAATTCGTAATAGAATCAAGAAATAGATATTAATCTAGCTTTCCAATTTCTCACAAGCTTCACTTTAAAGTTGTCACTCTATTTTAGGGTTTAACTCTCAAGAGAAAAGGTGAAAGAATGGCAAAATGGGCCAAAATAGGCCAAAATATTTAAACTATACCTGGGTTACCAGGAATTTTGAGCATAAATCATAATCCTTGAGCTCGATTTACCTTGTGAATTAGGTTGCACCAAAAATCTAGTGCACTGGATTTTTTAAAGTCCCAACAGACTTCAACGGGGTTCCCAAACTTCATTCGGAGTCTGATATACACAAACGAACTATGTAAACATACTTTCGTTGCTCCGGACACAATAGATACCTCTATTTCACCCTATGTAAACATACTTTCTTTGCCTTTCTACTACACTACTGGTTAATCTATATAGGTGACCAAGGTAGTTGGGCCAATTCTAAAAACTTTACAGTTTTTTTCTCAATTCAAAAAATATTTTAGGCATTTTCTGGGAAAACAACTTATGAGGGTGAAACAAACTACCTAGGCAGAAGTCCTTGGCACCAAAGTTCTTTCTAGAGCATGTGAGTAGCAATTATGGTTGGAATTAATCGAAACTTATCATAGTTTTACCCTTAATCCACAAAAATGATTTTTACAAAACTAAGCAAAACATGTTAAATTCGTTTATGTTTTCTTGATAATAAACTTAGATTCTGAAATCATTAATATATTCAAAAACATAATTTATACAGTGATTATCAAAAAACATGTAAACAATCATGTAAGTGTTTTACATTATCTAGTATATGTAAGAAGAGTACTAATACTAATTGTTAGAACATGCATATCAGAAGCAACAATTAAACAGAATCAAAAACTTATATAGAAAACTAGATAACATATTTGAAAAAAAAATTAGAATACTTACTTCTTGGAGCTTTCACAAAATTTGATTTCTGCCTTTGCCTCTAGGACTACAGCCTTCCACTATTTCCTGACTAACACTGGTAATCAAACTTGTGTGGGTAAGTAGTTTTGGGATTGAAAAGAGTGATTATTCTTCTGAATTCCATCCCCTATTTATCTATGTTTACTATGGAAGAAGGGAAAAATAAGAGCCAAGAAAAACGGTTTTGCAACTTTTTTCCTTTTAATTGCAAAATGGTTTTCTTCTCTTAAAACCCCAGTTAATGAGCAAAACATTTTTTGCTATTAAAAATCTTTTCTTACTAAAAAGGTGAGAATATTTATTTTTCTTATATAACATCGATAATTAATAGTACTTCTTTTAGTAGGTGATAACACTCAACTTACACTTCAGATTAAGTGCAAGGCAGTCGTCGTTAATATATTTATCCAAATTTAGAGTCGGGGTTCGAATCCATAAGGAACAATGTGAGTGACGATCAAATTAATTCGAATGATAGATACAAGTTAAATTCAAACAAATGGTACAAAAAGGTAAAATTGGGGATTAGGTTACTACACTAGTGTTTCTTTTTGGGTTTTCCTAGTATAAATTCAGTGCTACGAATAATTAGAGTTTTAACAATTATGCATGGATCTCAGGATTATACATTACTAAGGAAGTGACATGTGGGAGTTAGTAATCAACATCAATTTAGTCAATCAAATATGGGTAGGCTTGGTTATAGATTTTGATGCTAGTCTTTCAATAAAATACCAAACTTTTACCCATAGATTCTTTCGAACACCTAATAGGTGTGTTCAACAATTTGTAACCATAACCTCAATCTAGGCATCCCTATTTCTAGGATGATACCCATGGTATAGTTAATCTCACTTTCACCCTTTTGTCTAAGATAGTGAAAATTTAGTGAACTACACACATAATTGTCTATCATTGCTTTGGTTTCCATATCCCTCTTTCAAGAATGATATGGATTCTTGCACTTAACCCAAAACCCTTTTTTCGAAGATGGCCTTGAGCTTTATAGAGCTTGGAGCTTTCACTCATCAAACCCATGTGGGTATTTACGGCTTTCACCCATCAAATCCCAACAAAAATAGCATAGCAATGATAAAACCCATAAACATAAACTACCAATTAGATGCTAACAATAACAACCCACACACACTTAAGCCCCTATTCACACATAAATCCAAGAGGGAGATTTAGCTACACATAAGATAAACTAGCATGGATATACCTATAATCTCCATTGAAATGAATTGTTGAAGATTTAAGCGAATGTTACTTCAAACTTGGCTCTCCCATAATATCAACAATAGAAGTGAGAAAATCTTCTACTTAGAAAGTCTCCAATGTATTCTTCACCTAAAATTTATACAATATTTTCTTCTCCAAAAATGAAGGCTATGAAGGCTAGAGCTAAAACCTAAAAAATTGAGAAAGATGGAAATTGTCCTTTTAATCAAGGATTTGGGTCATTTTGTTCAATTTGGGAAGAACACGTGTAAAATAGATTTTCCCTTGGGCTAATTTCCTCCACTAGGCCGCGATTGCGCCAGTCTGCCTGTGATTGCGGATACACAACCGCAGTTAACATCAGCGACCACAATTGGAAGACTTTTTCTTGACTGCCGCAATCGAGGTCGACAGACCGCGATCGCTGTACCTAAGGCTCTTCTACTCCAAGTCTTTACCTGCACCTTTCTTGCTCCCTTTTGATCAGTTTACGCTCAAATCCATATCTTTTGATCTCCTCAACTTTATTCCTACAAAGTGTGGATATTAGTGCATCTAACCACAAATTTTGTCTCATTTACTTATTCAAAAGAAGGTAATATGCATGAATAATGAGTGTGAATGAGTGGTAAAATTACCACTCATCAACACCCCAAACTTAAAACATTTGGTTGTACTCAAGAATCATTATGTCTTACCTTGAGATACAATTATTTAAGCCCAACCATTATGCCTTAAAGATCACAATGACCTCAACTTTAATCGCAACCATAAGTAACTCATTGCATATGTGCTTAAGCTAGTTTCACTACACCCCTCATCATAAGATGCACTATCTAAAGATGCACAAGACTTCAAAGAGCAGTCAAGCAACAACCACTAATGCTATAGAAGTGACTCATCTTTTGATCGAAACTAAGTCATACTGTATTTGCCTCATCACTCGAAAGTTGACAAAATCACCCATCTCAACATGTTTCATATTTAATCTTTACAAGAAAAAGAATTTTACACACCGAGCTATAAAATATGCAACACAAAGTTGTAAGTGTCCAACTCTCTCCCTCACAAAAGAAATCTATATGCAACAAGTGTCATACCATAGGCTTTCCCCTATTTTCAATTGCCACTACAAAGAAAGTAAATGGTCGAAAATCTCAAAGGACTTTCTAAGCTTGTAATGTAGTATTAAGTTAGGGTAGGATACCATTTAGGAACAACATGGCTACACCCTTCCTTGAACATGTACATCACCTTTTACAATTCTTTCTTTTTAGACTAAGGATCACTTTTCTTTGTTTTCTTTATTTTTTTTTGCTTACAAATCGTTTCCTTTGTTCACCACTTTTGTTTCATTTCTTTTCTTGCAACTTACATGTAATTCATTCCTTTGTTAGATCCTTTCTTTTTCTAAATATTTGTTTTCATCACTCAGACATATTGGGCATGTCACTAATACTTCGTAGCTCCAAACATCCTTCCATCACTTTCACCACCCCCAAATTAAACTTTAAGCCTCAAGTTGTATTTTCAAGTTCAAGGAGGGCACAGTTTAAAAGAAGGATGAAAAGAATCAAAAACGGCTTGTATTGAGTTTGCTAGAGAAAGGTCTAAAGGCTCGAAGCGGGCACTAGGGATTACAATAATGCACATGAAGGATTTTTAGGATAGAGTGGGTTCTGAAATCACAAAAATAGACTAAGGTCATTTCTCCAGCCACATACAATCAAAATTAGTTTTGAAAGACTAACTGGGCAAGTTCTAGATAACACAAGTGTACAAAAGATGAATACTAAAATCTCACCACACATGGCATGCAAAATTTTCCAAGGAAGTTAAAATGTCCCTCCTATGAGAGACAAAAAGTGAAGCATTTATCAGTATTTACAAGTCAACAATTTGTGGAGCCACAAAAAGAGAAAAAGATTTGTTGCAATATTGCTCACGTCCATGCCCTTGATTTTTCAAAAATTTTGGATGGAGGTGGTTTCTTATTTTGACGCATGATTTGATAAACTATGGCTAGCACCAAAGCCTTAGTCTCACAACTTGGCTCAAAATGAGACAACTACCCATATAGCTACTCAGACTTTGCCAATGGTGTAAAAAGTGATCCCAACTTTACAAAATAAAATGCCATAGGTACTCAGACGTCCCTTGCATTCCTAACACTCATGCTATGGGTACTTAAAATTCCCCTGTATTATGTCTCAATCAAAATCAAACTAAAACTAAAAGACATAATAATCCATAAAATGAGGGCACCAACCGAGTACCCAAAAATGTAGCATCCACAACACAAGGATAAAAATATCATCCAAACACTATCGCAAAACAATCATAAAAGGAAATATCTGGTAACACAACACCAAGATAATATAATTAAATCTGGGGACACCCCCTACTGAAAGAAATGTAGTGTCTACACTGTATATGCAAGAAGACAAGAGTAAAATGGGCTCCCTATATCCACATCACGAGCTATCTCCTTCTTCTGACTCAGCATCACCACTACCTACATCATCAGCTGACCACTCTGTAAGTGCCTCATCCTTACTATCTAATCTCGGTGAAGGTAGTGGATGGTTGGGTTTGAACACCTTGAAGATGTCTTCTACTCCCTTCCATAACTTTCTAAAAAATTTATCTTTCTTCTTTTCTCTCTTCACTATCTTCTCATCCGAGTCTTTGAGGTCTCTGTGAGAAGAAACTAAGGCTGAATAGGCTTTCTCCAGAATGACCACTGTGACATACTACTTCTTCTACTTCACCATGTACTCCTCATAATCTGACCGAGCCATATATAAATGGCGAGTAGTGGAGGACTCTCCTGGTCCCTAAGGTAATCTGGATAATAATTCCTTTACCCCTTGCATCTAAATAAATATATCATCGAAGGCAGTGGTTGATAAGTGCCTATAAGAGTCTGTGTCCTTTTGGACTGATTTTCCTGAGTCCATCTTCCTCTTCTTACTCTGACCTGGATGCCCTCACCTCTGAATTTGAGTGGAAAGATGAGGGAGCATGGGCGTACCTAAGTGTCTGTAGCATATTACTCTACTTCTGCCCTCTTACATAACTCGATGATAAGGGAAGGAAGGAAAATATGAGTACCTCCATGTTCTTGAAGTACCGCCACTCGGAGAAGGCAATCTCACCCACATTCAGAGAAATGCCATATAGGAGGCAGGCTACCATCTGAGCTCTCATGTATGTGATAATTGTCATGTGAGTGCATGGTGAGACTCTATTATAGATGATATCAACCACAGCCTGGCTTCATCCTTGAAGTCCTTCATCAAAATATCTCGCCTTGTGGTGGCCCAGGGAAATACTTTTCCAAGGCATAAGATATCATCCATCCAAGTCCCTGGCTCGCATCCCTTGGCACTAAACTCCCCCATGTCAACATTTGGGATCCCATACATGTATTAATTTGCTCTGCTCTAAATTTCACTTGCTTACCCTAAAGTTTTATTACTGGGTTTGTGAGGGAAACTATGCTGAGGTTTGTATAGAAATCACGCACACATTGCTCATTAGTAAAGAAGGTTTTAGGGGAAAAACACATCCACCGGGTTGTAGTGAGCCTGGCATGAAATTTTGGGAACTTTCTTCCACTTTGTCTAGGTTGATACCCCTTTCAGGGAGTAGCTTTGTTTTGTGGAAGTCTGCATCATCTTGGTATTGGCATTCTGCAACCATGAATCGGGTGTCATTGAAATTTCCCATTTTTGAGTGACCTAGAACCTGTAAGCAATATAACTCAGGCCAATATTAGTATTATCAAACCAAAATCCATGCTAGAACAAATAGATAAGCTCATATGGTAGTGTTATGAAATGTTTTGGGGGAAGTTAAGGATGTGCAAAAAATTTGATATCTACCTGAATTTGTCCTTAGGTATGGCGATCGCAGAGTGTAGACCGCGACCGCAGTAATGTGATCATTGTCATTGAGACTACAATTATGGTACCTGATACCAGAATTAACAGCTTCTGTGCAGTGCTCAAAATAAGATTATAACTCTAATTCTTTGTTTCAACTAGGCATGGTAACATTATAAATGTTATACTAAAGCATAGAATGTGTGATTGTATCCCCTAAACTTGAAAGATTTCAAACTAAATTCATTGGGGCATTCAATATAACACATGGAGTATATGATTGTTTCAACCTTTTAAAGCTTAAATTTGGGTACTCAATACTTCCCCATTAGCATGCACTCCTACTATAACAGTCAACCACAGCAAAAATTTTAACTAGGCATGTATTTAGCAATTGAAAACACTAATTTAGGCCATTTTATATGTTATGGGTTCTAAGCATGTGATTATAACAAAACCAATTAAATAAAGATAACATACCAAATTAGAGGATGCACGAGATGAGTTAGTACTAGAAAATGCATTACGAAGCCACAAATTTGAGAGTATTTTGAGAGAAAAATTGGAAGAATTGAGTGAGGAAAATGGAATTTAAATAGTTTTTAAGATGATAATGCCGTGACCATGGTCATAGTTCCACGATCGCAGTCACTTGACCTCTGCGATTGCGGAGTCACAGACGACAGTCGCAGTAATTGAGACTAGACGACCGTGGTTCCTGCCTTTTTTTTAGACAAAAGCTGCCAATTTCACACTTTTCTTTCCAAATTCGATCAAAATGCCTCATGGCACCACATTTTATAGATTATGCATATCCAAAAACATAGACAAAATCTACTCTAGCATACTCAATTAAAAAGGATACGTGCCACTTTTTGTGGCATGATGAGTTGCCTCCCATTGAACACTTAGTTTAATGTCTTAGTAAAATGCCCCTTCCACTTCCTTTTGTGCTTCTACTTAGAAGATTTGAATCTTAGTCCCAACTTTTGCTCAATATATAATGAGCGGCAAAGCGACAAAAGATTTAGATCTTCTAAGATGAGGCTTAGAAGAGGTGTTGAAATGGCAAGCAAGCTTTGATCTCTCCATTTTGAAGATTTGAACCTTTTACCCAACTTCACCTCAAACTTTTGAATTTGTTCCTTAGATAAAAGTAAGCACATCAATAATCCATTCCTTGTTTTTTTAGAAAGCTCGACCAGCAAGAAAAAGTGTTTGGCCGAAGCCAAAAAGAGACTTTATTCGCAAAGCGAATAATCTTTGCTTCACGACTTCGGAAGTTGAGCATCTTGGCCATTGATGGATGGGATTCCATTTTCTCCTTTGGAATGTCAAGCACCAAAATATAAGAGTCGTACTCTGTCTCCCTACAATCCTCCATTTGTTCAAAGGGATGGATTCTCATTACATTCTCTAAGCCTAATGTTGAAAAGTGGGTTGAACGAGGTCCAACACCTAATTTGGTTCAACCTCCGCCGAAGATATTCACCCCTAAGTAAGCTAGAGTCATTGTAAGAGATTTACTTTGATTCTTTTCTTGACTCTAAACTCATTTCTTTTATTTTGGCTTTTTCTTCCTCATATGAGTCGGATGATTGGGAAGCTGCTGAGGATTCTTCGCTACCAAATTATTCCCCGACAACGGTGCCATTTTATGATAATGCTCAACTTACACGTCAATTTAAGTACAAGGCGGTCGTCATCAATACATTTACCCAACTTTGGATTCGGGGTCGAATCCACGAGGAACAATATGAGTGACGATCAAATTAATTCAAAATGATAGATACAAGTTAAATTCAAACAAATGGTACAAAAAGGTAAAATAGGGGATTAGGTTCCTTCACTAATATTTCTTTTTGGGGGTTTCTAGTATAAATTCGGGGCTACGAATAATTAGACTTTTAAAAAGCATGCACGGATCTCAAGATTATTCATTACTAAAGGAGTGACATGCGAGAGTTAGTAATCAACATCAATTTAGTAAATCAAATATGCGTAGGCTTGGTTATTGATTTTGATGCTAGTCTTTCGAAAATACACTAAACTTTCACCCATTGATTCTTTCAAATATCTAATAGGTGTGTTCAACAATTTGTAACCACAACCTCAATCTAGGCATCCTTATTTCTAGGATGATACCAATGGTATAGTTAACCTCACATTCACCCTTATGTCTAAGATAGTGAAAATTTTGCGAATTACACACATAATTGTCTATCATTGCTTTCGTTTCCACGTCCCTCTTTCAAGGATGATATGGATTCTTACACTTCTCCCCAAACCCTTCTTTCGAAGATGGACTTAAGCTTTTTAGAGCTTGGAACTTTCACTCATCAAACTTATGTGGGTATTTGGCGCTTTCACCTATCAAATCCCAACCAAAATAGTATAGCAATGATAAAACCCATAAAAATGAACTACCAAATAGATGCTAACAATAACAACCCGTACACACTTAAACCCCTATTCACACATAACTCCAAGAGGGAGAGTTAGATACACATAAGATAAATAAGCATGTATATACCCATAATCTCCATTGAAATGAATTGCTGAAGATTTAAACGAATGTTACTTCAAACTTTGCTCTCTCACAATATCAACAATGGAAGTGAGCAAATCTACCACTTAGAAAGTCTCCAATGTATTCTTCACCCAAAATTTATACAATATTTTACTCTCCAAAAATTGAGGCTAGAGCCAAAACCTAAAAAATTAGGAAAGATGGAAATTGATCTTTCAATCAAGGGTTTGGGTCATTTTGTTCAATTTGGGATCAGCACGTGTAATTATAGATTTTCCCTTGGGTTGATTTCCACCGCTAGGCCGCGATCGCGCAAGTTTGGCTACCATCACGGATACGTGACCGTAGTCAACATCAGCAACCACGGTTGGAAAACTTTTCCTTGACTGCGGCGATCGAGGTCGACAGAACGCGACCACGGTACCTGAGGCTCTTCTGCTCCAAGTCTTCAGCTGCACCTTTCTTGCTCTCTTTCAATCATTTTACACTTCAATCCACATCTTTTGATCTCCTCAACTTTATTCCTACAAAAAGTGGATATTAGTGCATCTAACCACAAAATTTATCTCATTTAATCATTCAAAATAAGGTAATGTGCACGAATTATAAGTGTGAATGAGTGGTAAAATCACCACTCATCAGTAGGCTTTTTTTTCAAATTGATTAGTTAATCAGATATAGAAAGGACTGCAAACTTTTCAAGCGAGGCTTTCAATTATGGTATTAATTCGGTAATGAAAGAATTATCATATCATAATAAATTATAAATTATTCCACTAAAAATCTGTAATTGCACACCTCAATTTAATTTTGAAATATATCATTACATCTTATTTAAATCCTTATGTTAGAATTACCAACACCAATCAATTAAATTCAATAAAAAATTTAACTCATTGATTAACTTTATCCTCTATTTACAATGCTCAACTTGTTTCAGATGATGGATATAAAATTCACTTGCGGTTTTTCACGTGAAAACTTATAAGCAACCATAAAGGGATGCCTTCTACCTAAAGTCCGAGACATGGTTCTATCAATTAATTAATATTTCACTTAGTAATTTCTCATCATCCAACCTATTAGGAATATATTGACTCATAAAAGAGTCTCACCCTTTAATAGATTAAAACAATAAATCAAACCACATAGATCATAGTAATTTTATCAAGATTAAGAGTATAAGTATATGTAATGGACTAGAGAAGTTGTTTATCAAAGTTTAGAACATAAACAAACATCTCTAGTTGGTCCGTTCAATACATACGAAATGTACTACCACAAGAAGTTAGAATATTACCACTTCCATAATTAAGATCAAATTATATAATCCTGTGCTACAATCATCAAGATGTCTGCCTACCTCATCTTTGATTGTGAATATTAATTTATTACTTATAAGAACTGATAATTTTAATCTTCCATGCATTAATTAAAATACTCCATACATAAAATTATCTACTATACAAGTAAAGGACACATATGTTAACACAATAATCTGTTCAAATAAAGATTTTATTAATATAATAAATTGTCTTTACATGGGATGAAATTACAATACTATAATATAAACCACATGGTTAAATAGTATATCCTAACATATGTATGGTTTGTATTGATACTACTCTTGCTATATCCTTTTGAGGTATAGTCTTTTGCAGGAATTAGTGTTGGTTTCATAATTTTTGCACTTAGTGTTTCTTCAGCAGCTCCCGCTCCTCTTGCTCAAAGTGGAAGTTGTGTCCGGTCTTACTTTTCTTTTAGAAGCTCTTGTACCTACTTAGACTCGATTCTCGAGTAATTTTATTTCTAAAACTATGTTGTAAGTGTTTCTGTAATAATAATGGCTTATTAATTAATTAAGAAATTCTGCTTTAGTTCCTTAGGAGTTGGTAAGGGGTTCTTCTATCTACATGAATTAAAATAGGTGTTCTCATGATTAGGTAAATTGAGTCGTGGTGACAGATAATCTCCTAATATTTTTAGTAGAAAAACATTCCAAAACCATCTGGCCCAGGAGCAGTGTTAGTATTCATATTTAAAATAGAATTATGGATTGCCTCTTAAGTTGGACTAGTATAGTCAACATAATATTATCATCACTATATATTTGTTAGGTAATACATTCTAGATGATGAAGCTCTAAGTGTTTCCTTCCTTGAGAAGTCTGGAGAAGTATTGAACAGCTTCCAAAGCTATTTCTTCATCTCCACTGATCCAATGACCTCACTCATTCTTGATTCGATGTAAGATGAGCCTTTTTTAAATCATTTATCATGGCATCAAAATATTTGCTATTGGAATCCCCTTCTTCTAGCCATTTGATATTAGCTCTCTATCTAAGAATGAATTCTTCATATTTTATCTATTTGGTGTGTTCAACTTGAGCTTTATGAAGTTCTTCTCTTCTCTTTCATTTTCAACATATTCAATTTCCAACAAATGCATCTTGTTCTCCCATTCCTTAACCTAGACAAAGACATAACCAGTACGATTCCTAGACCATTTGATGAGTATCTTGCTGAGATGTTTAATCTTGCTCTGAGATATCCAAATACAAATACCTTCCACTTCCATGTTCCAAGCATTCTGTAAGACATCTCTAAGATCATCTTGGTCAGTCCAAAAATTCAAGAATTTAAAGTACCTGATACTGCTACATTCTGAGTTCGAAGATCTTACTATCGTAGGCATGGGGTTAAATACGCGTGGCTTAGTAAAATATTTAAAAACTCATACTAGAAAGGTTAGACCCTCTCTTTGCTAATAATGATTGGCTCCAAGCCCACCATAATTCTCAGGTTGTACACTGCCACATTCCTACTCTGACCATTGTCCCACTTCTACTTACACTTAAAAAGAGTCAGGTAGTAATCTCTTAGCTAACTTAGGAACTTAAAAGGTTATTGGCTAGCTGTTTAATTATAACTAAGTATTAATTACTATGTACATGTTTTTAATGGTAGAAGTAGTGATTTAATTATCAACCAAAATATACTTATCAGAGGCAATTCAGAATTTTCATATCTAACTTGAACCAAGAAAACAAGATAATTTAAGATATAGTGCACAAAAATAATAAATTATCTAGTGTAACCTCGTAGAGATAAAAGAGGTTATTTCCGAGAAATAGTCGATTTAAAATAAAGCATATTCATGAAGTTAGGAAGAGGAATACAGAGATAAGGAGAGTAACAACAACAAAACAATATGAAATGAATAGCGATACACAATATACATTCATAGGAACCAACAACATGACAACAAATTAATGTAAAGCACAAAAAACATGTGATACATGAAGAACAAGAAACTATAAGAGTAGTGATAATAAGCCAATGATTAAAACATATTTCTGAATTTGTATTCTCTAGGATAATTTCGCAGATGATCATCATTGAACCTGAACTTACAATTTATTGAAATAAAATTAATAAACGGTGAATGAATGAAGAACTCCAAAAGCGCTAACAAAACAACTACAACTTCTAATCCTACAAGAATATTACAATTAACGCTGACCTAAATAAAGATTCGTAAAATTGGCGATTGAACTGGTGCCATTGTCCATGTCTTGCAATTAGAGGTGACAAATGAACGGGTCAATTCAAATATGGACGAGTGAAAATTGGTCAGATGAAAACGGATAAATATTCGATCCGATCTATATTTTATATGGATCAAATAGGTAAACTCAATGAATAATATGGATATTCATATTATACATTGCTTCTTAGGTAAAGAAAAGAATTATCCTTCACTACAAGCATTTTTCTTCCTTTTCTTCTTTTAAGGTGGATGTCGGTTCTTATTTAATAGGCCTATGCATTAGGTTCTTATTCGGAAGAGGAAAATAATATGCAAACTAAAAAATAATTCTTTAGCATATTTATTTTTTATTTAAAAATTATAATAAAATTAATTTTTCCTTTATAATATACTTTTTATTTATTTAATTTTGCAATTCTTTTTTGAAAAAATTCTGTATGAATAAAAATAATGACGTCAAATTGCGCATATCCGTGGTACTTGACATCTTCAGTTTCTTGTAAAATGAAATAGATATAGCTGGGCTTCTATTTACTTCTATTTTACAGGATACATTAGGTTCTTATTCTAAAAAGGAAAATTTTAAAAGAGAAAATTGTGTAGAGCAAAATAAAAGCATAATGAAAGAAGAAAAGAAGCTACATTTAGCATCAAAAATTGAGAAAATGCAAACTGACCTCCTGAGGTTGATTTAAAAATAAAAAATAAAAAATTTAATAAAAATAAATTAAAATATTTTATTTCTTTAAAAACATTTAAGTCAACCAAACTTTAAAATTAAGATTTATATTTCTTCATACCCAACACGCCCTTAATACATTTTGTTTTTTGAGATTCCTAGCCCTTAATTTAAGGGGAGTGCAATTGGTGGATACTCATAGGTTATTCATATTTCATGATACATAATATGGGTTAGATTTATATTTGGACCACTTTTAAATGGTTGCATACCCGACCTATTTAAAATGGGTCGGATGGATAACCATAAATTTGACCCATTTTGTCACCCCTACTTGCAATCAATATTTTCTTCATCAGGGTTAAACTTAAGTCCAAGCAAAAAATTCTCTTGTTGTTATTTGACTTCTTCAAAATCAAAATCATTGTCTTTTCAGTTGTTGCCATCGACATTTTATTAATTTCATCATAGTGACATCTCATGTGACCACCTAAAGCTTGACCCAAAAAAAAGAAACTCCACTCATAAATTTCCATGTGTGAAATTAAGGACTTGGAGTGGACTACAACACTTGAAGAAATTTGAGTTTGAATTTAAGTAGAAGTCCCACTTAAAGTGGAACCCTAACAAATGAGAGTTCAGTTGGAAGAAGAAGTTTGATTTTAAAAAGAACTCTTTGGAGAGTTGGGTTTAAATAGAGAGAGTGGCATTCATAGTCACTCACGTACTTATAATGCAAAAACTCAACTGACAAATTGACTTAGCAATATGCAACTTGGAGACTGAAGAAATATGTTGCTGGACCTGGTCCTGGCTAGTACTAAGAAAGATAACGAGTCTTAGTATTTATGTATTAGGGTTGATTCTTTGAGCTGTAATGTTGATGTAATTCTAGTTTCAATGAGTTATAAATTGATCTAAATTATTATTTTCAAGTTATGAAACTCGAAGATATGGGGTTACATACCTTGGGAGGTTATGATTTGAGCATTAAATATGAGTTAGAGTTTATAATTCCTAGGTTATAGAAGTCTTGTAATTTGTTGTTACTAAGGCTCAAGTTGATAGTGAAGTATGGGATGAAATCTTGTAGTGGTGCAATTCATGATTTTTTTACACCTTTTTGAGTCGGGTGTTTTTCACATGAAAATAATTGTCTCCTTTACTTATACTTTTATTGCTTCACTTAAATACGTTAGGCAATATATTTTATTCAAAGGCAACTCTTGAGTAACTACAAGTAAATTTAATTGGTCGTGTAGTGTATAAATTAGTATCAGAGCGAGGTTATCTTGTAAGGATTAACACCTAAGATAAGATCATAAACTCTGCACTACTTATTGGACACAGTGAAGGTTAGGTAACAACTCGACCCCTACTCTTTGATGGCTCTTATTTCAGTTGGTCGAAAGACAAGATAAAAACATATATTTAAGGAGAGGATTATGAATTGTGGGAAAGAATAACTAATGGACCAACAATTCCGATGAAACAAGTGAAAAAGGTAAAAAGTGAATTCACCCAAAAGATCTTGTTGCACTCAGAAAGAATGCAAAGGCCAAAAATATTCTTGTTTGTGGTCTTGGTCCAGTTGAGTACAATAGAGTGTCTAACTGTACCATTGCTAAAACAATTGGGATGCTTTGGTGAATGCACATAAAGGTACAAGCCAAGTAAGGAAATTCAGAATTTCCTTACGTTACACTGAATATGAGGCATTCAAAATGAAGAAAAATGAGTCACTACAAGACATGCTAACTAGACTGACTTCATTGGTCAATAAGTTATCATCTGTAGGAAGAGTTTTATCTTCTGAGGAACAAATAAAGAAATTTTTTAGAGTCCTGCCAAAGTCATAGTAGGATTGACCCGACCCAACCCGGGGCCTTGTCGTAATGAGCGTCCCAAGACCGATCGAGACCGGAAACTACCCTTATTACCCAACTCAACCTTCGTCCTCCTACCCTAAGTTGACTGAATTTTGAGCATATACAAAGATAGCGTAACTATCCCAATTACAAACTCTGGGATACATCTATTACCGAGACCGACCCAACCAAGTCCAACCGTCCGAACCCAACCAATAGGAAAACCAACCAAACCATAATAATATGAGTTTCATAAGAATTAAATATAATCCCAAAATAAAAGAGGATGGAACAGTGAGAAATTTAGTCCTACGGTATCAGACCCAATACCAATACCAATGTTAAGGTTGACACCAATATCAATTTTACCCATAACAATCCATAGTAGTTCCATAAAAGTCTCTAACCAAAAGAGTATCAAAATCCAGTGAGGACAAGCCCCCAACCATAGACAAATCAATATCCATAAATAAACCAAAGTATAAAATAACATCCATGAAATGGAGCCTTTCGGAAAGATGAAAGCTCACTATTTCAATCCAGTAGCTGATCTCAAATGTCTGATAGCTAAGCAAGAGAAGTAAAATGGTCGGTTCCTGTATTGCATGGGGATATAGTTGCACGAAGATGGATTAATGAGTGAACGCTAGCATGAACTTGGGATAATGATAAAATAATGACAATCAGTAAAACCAAGTAAACCAACCATATGCATACAAATCATATATATATATATATATAAATAAAACCATGTCGAAAAAGGGAACTAAGTTTATCATGCATTATAACCATTAACCTGGGTATGTGTAACTTAACCATCCATAACCACCTATGGGATATATAGGTCCATTTTAACCTTCTGAACAAGCCTCGATGTGTGTAGCCACATGAACTGGAGATACCACAAGAGTAAGGGATTGCTAACTACCCTCACCCTCCATGATACATATGTGCAATGTGCTTAGTGGATTCCCGTGTACCTTATTGTATCATAAAAGGGTCTCTATGCCCTACCCCTCATGTCGGCAAACATGAGTTTCCAATGTTAGTTTATTAAACTCCCACTTTCACGGTTAGCTCTCCCACCCCACCATTATTGCCCAATTAAAACCATTTTCAACCAACTAATCCATTATTCCATTTATTATTAACCAAGGTTATTAACAGTGGTATCATCATACCGACTATAACTTTCAAGTATTGTCCTTAGTCAAACCTTTTAAGGTAAAGAAATTCCCGTGTACCCATTTACCAAGTTAACTTGGGGGAGTCCCATGTACCTCGCAAGTGTTTCATTATTATGTTTGCTTAGGGAGTCCCATGTACCCTACAAGTTATTCCTTAACATGTTTACTTGAGGGACTCCATTGTACCCTACAAGGAGTTCAATTAACCATAACCATGACCACCAAACCATTCCATTTAAACCATTCCAAACTATTTAACCATTTAGGTTTCCATTACCAAACCATACCATGCAATAGGTCATTCAAAATCCAATAATGTAGTGAAAACATTCTCATAGGCATTTTATCAAACATATTGGGGGCATAGTATTTCCAAAACCAAAGCCAATTAGCAAATAATCATTCTCATGCAACAAATTATCCAAAACCACTATTAAAGCATATAAAAGCATAATTAAAACATGGAAAACCATAACCAAGCATTTATAACCAAAACTCCAAAATTATATTTGAAATTCCAAAATCATACAATAATCAAACCATGAAAACATTGTTTAAAACCATGCCTTTAGTTGGAACTAAGAATGAGGGAAGAAAATGTGCCTTAAACCAAAAAGATGATGGAGAGAAATCACCAACACAAGC
The DNA here is from genome assembly GCA_030864225.1 of Capsicum baccatum var. pendulum. NCBI lineage: Eukaryota > Viridiplantae > Streptophyta > Magnoliopsida > Solanales > Solanaceae > Capsicum > Capsicum baccatum. Next base: position 45,469,367 of record CM061560.1, read on the forward strand.
CCCAAATTAATCCTTAAGATGAAACCCTAGCCTTCCTTCACCAAAAAGCCTTAGAGAAAATTGTCGAGTGTTTAAGAAAAGTTTATAAGTGATAATAAATAGAATAATAGGGTAAATAACCTCCCAATAGGAATGTAAACCGTAGGGCCTTATTAGTTTAAGTGGGAAAATGTCTAGATTTCCCTCACATAAACTCCCAAAAATCCCATCAGGTGGGTACAACTATACATACCATTCGTACCCTCCAATACGAGTGGTACCCACCACTCGTACCCAAGGCTATCTCTCTTGGACCCAACACTGTCCAAGGTATGACTCACTGCAAACTATGTCGTATCCAATTATACAAATAGTAGCCCTAATTCGTACCCCTAGCCAAATAGAATCCCAAGAGGATTGAACATTGTCCACCATACGCATCCATGGTACAACTCATACCCTGGATTACAGCTCATGGTGAGCCTCGTACTAAGATCAAACTTAAGTTGCTAAGCCTAAGATTAAATGAAGTAACTAAACAACCCGTATCCACTGATACGACTCGTACCACCCAAGTCGTACCTATTCCAAAAACCAAATTGAACCCACCAACCAATACTTGTTAACATACGACTAACCCATACCATTCGTATCCCAGTGCACGAGTTATTTTCCTAGTCATATCCTATCCAGAGACCAGATATCGAGGAAATTTTCAAAGGGCCAAAAAACCCAGGGTGTTTCAGTATTCCCTACTAGGAACATTCATCCCCGAAGGAAGGACAAGGTAGGGTAGCCACAAGCAAGATTCATTTGCATTATCAAATATCAATCTTACCTTTAACTAAGTTAGAAAACACAAATGCAAAGATATTAATCTTTTCTGTAACAAACTCAAAAAACAAAGATGTGTTCAAGAACAAATACCTTCTACATGAATCCCAGAAGAAGAAAATAAATGCGGATACTTGGATTTGATATCCTCCTCCGCTTCCCATGTATCCTTTTCCACACTATGGTCCCACGGTAGAACCTTAACTGAGGTTACATCCTTGGTTTGTAATCAAAAAACCTACCTATACAAGATCTCAATCGAAACCTCTTCATAAGACAAAGAATCCGAGATACCCAAGCCTTCCAAAGGAACAACTAAAGAAGGCTCGCCAAGATACTTCCTCAATAAGTAGACATGCAATAATGGATGAATGGAGCTCAAACTATAAGGTAACTCTAATTCATAAGAAACATTACCAACCCTTCGCAAAATCACATAAGGATCAACAAACTGGGGACTGAGCTTTCCCTTCTTACAAAAATGCATTAATCTCTTTATAGGAGATACCTTTAGGAATACCTTATCCCCAACCTCAAACTCTAAGTCTCTGTGCCTAACATCCGCATAGGACTTTTGGCGATTTTAGGTAGCCTTAAGCCTATCCTGAATCATCTTCACCTTTTGCATAGCCTGATAAACTAAATCCAAACTAAATATGTCTGCCTCACCCAGCTCAAATCATCCAATAGGAGATCTACACCTGCTCCCATACAATACCTCAAAAGAGGCCATACTAATACCAGAATGATAGATATTGTTGTAAGTAAACTCTACCTAAGGTAAATGCTCAACCCAATTTTCACCATAATTAATCACACATGTCCAAAGCATATCCTCCAATGTCTGAATAGTCTTTTCTTCTTGTCCATCCATCTAAGGATGAAAAGTAGTACTCATACTTATCTTAGTACCCAATCCCTTTTGAAACGACCGCCAAAAATAAGATAAAAACTACGTACCACAATCAAAGATAATCGAAACAAGTACCCCATGCATCTTTACTATCTCCTGAACATACAATTTTGAATAATCTTCTGCTGAAAAAGTAGTCCTCACTATCAAGAAGTGAGCAGACTTCGTCATCCTATACACGATGACCCAAATTAAATTGAATTGGTTTCACGAATGAGGAAGACCGATAATGAAATCCATATTGATCAGCTCTTATTTCCACTCAGGCAAAATAATTTCTTGATACAACCTTCCAGGCCTCATGTGCTAAACTTTAACTTGTTGACACACCATGCACATGGCTACAAAATCAGCCACATCCCTTTTCATACCATTCCATTAATATATCTCCTTGATATCATGATACATCTTTGTGGAATCAGGATAAGCAACATAGTGCAATTAATGCTCCTCTGCTAAGATCATTTGTCGCAACCTATTGACGTCAGGAACACACAATCTCTCCTCATATTATAAAGTACCATCACCACTGATCTCGAATACCATTACCTTTTGCCCACCTATATTACTCTTTATTTTTATCAAGATAGGATCTAGCACTTCCTTCTCCTTAATATGTACACCGAGAGACAATCTATCGCTTCTTGTACCAACACACTGCCATCCTTAGAGTCCAAGAGACGAACTTCATGATTAGCCAAGCGGTGAATATCCTTCACCAATTCCCGCTTCTCTTTATCCACATGAGCTAAAATACCCATGTATAACCTATTAAGAAAATCAACAACAACATTAGCCTTACTATGATGATAGTGAAGACTCATATCATAGTCCTTGAGAATCTCCAACCATCTCCTCTTCCTGAGATTTAGCTCCTTTTGAGTGAACACGTACTGTAGACTCTTATGATCAGAAAAGATATCTATGTGCACACCATACAAATAATCCCTTCATATTTTCAAAGCAAAAACCACCGCCAATAGCTCCAAATCATGAGTAGGATAATTCTTTTCATCCATCTTTAACTGCCTAGAAGCATAGGCAATCACCTTCCCATGCTGCATTAAAACAAGTCCCACCCTAGATGCATCACAATAAAACACAAACCCCTCATTACCTTCAATTAATGTCAAAACAACAGCTAAATTTATCTTATCCTTAAGATTCTCAGAACTCCATTCACACACTTCTGACCAAGAGAACTTTACTTTCTTCTGAGTTAAACCCAAAAAACTATAAATGTCACTTGGAGTCATGGGTCTAGGACACCTTTTTATCACCACAACCTTTTGAGGATCCACCATGATCCCCTCACTATAAATAATATAACCCAAGAAAGTTATAGCATTCAACCAAAACTCACACTTGGATAAATTGGCATACAACTACAATTCCTTCAAGGTCTGTAACACAACCCAGAGGTGATTAGCATGATCCACCTTGCTCTTAGAATACACCAAGATGTCATCAATGAAAACAATAAAAAAAGATCCAAGAACTGCCTGAAAACCCTGTTTATAAAATCCATAAATATTGTTGGGGAATTAGTCAAGCTAAATGACATAACCAAGAATTCAAAGTGCCCATACCAATTATGAAAAGTGGTCTTAGGGATATCCTTCTCCATAATCTTAAGCTGATGATACCAGACCGAAGATCTTTCTTAGAAAAGAACTTAGCACCTTGCAACTCAACAAGGCATCTATCCTTGGAAAAGGATACTTGATATTGACCGTTACCTTATTCAATAGCCGATAGTCAATGCAATCCAAAGGGAACCATCCTTCTTACGCACGAACAATACCGGTGCACCCCATGGGGATATACTCAGATGAATAAACCCTGTATCCAAAAGATCCTTAGTTGCTTCTTGAGTTCCCTCAACTCAGATAGAGTTATTCTATAAAAAGGAATATATATTGGATGAGTTTCTGAAACCAAATCCATACCAAACTCAATCCCCTATCGGGAGTAACATTAGGAAGATTGTCTAAAAAAAATTTAAGATACTTACTTACCACCAGAACCGAATGAAAAGAAAGACCCTCCGAGTTTCAATCTTTAACCCAGACCAAGTCATAAAGACACCCTTTGGAGATTAATCTCCAAGATCTAAGATAAGAAATAAATCTCCCTCTAGGAGCTAGAAAACTACCCTCCCACTCTATAACTGATTTACCAGAGAACCTAAGGAAAACCTTATGGGTCCGATAATCTAAGGATACCTACTAAGAGTGTAACCAATCCATCCCCAGAATAACATCAAAATCTACCATATCCAACTCAAACAAATTTACCAAGTTTGTTTGCTACTAATAGATAACACACACACCCTATAGACTCTTTTAGCAATAATCGAGTCATCTACTGGGGTAGAAACAGAAAAAGGATCTAAAATAATCTCAGGATCAAAACCAAAACACAGCCATATATGGGGTCACATAGAAAAGAGTGGACCCTGAATCAAGTAGACAATACACGTTCCAAGAAAAGAGTTGTAACTTAACAGTCATGACATCAGGTGATGACTTAGATTCCTGCCAAGATATAGGATCATACAACCTATTCTGGCCAGTTTTGGTACCAAAAGCAGGAGGAGACGCAGAAGATAAAGCAATCAGAGCCTTGACCGCTTCCAAAGCACCCTTACCAACTGGATAGTTTCTGAGCATATGGCCTGGATGGCCATATTTAAAATATTTATCCCTCTTTTCATTAAAAAATCCTCGATGAAGATGGTCACAAAACCGACAAGGAGTACATGAAGAAGCCAATTGTGCCCCAGTCACCTGAGATTAGGCACCCTTTGACAAAAATTATCACCACCTTGCTGACTCCTGTCACTAGACTATTTTGGGTAAGGAGTGCTAGCAGTAGAGAAAGAACCAGAACTCCCCTACTTTTTCTTCGGCCATTTGCCACTATCCCGGACACCCTACTCCTGAGCACCACCTAACTTAGAGAACCTGCTCCTCTTTCCCTGTTTTTCACCAAACTCTACCTGTTTTCTCTTTTCATCCTCCACCTGCTGCATTTGATCAACTAGCCTCAAAATATCCATAACCTTAATCAACAAAGTAGTCTTTCTTTTAAGCATCAAATCTCGAGATAACCCAGAAGTGAACTTTCTCACCCTCTCCCTTATATCAACCATCAAATTCAAAGCATACCTTGATAGCTGATGAAATTTCAAGGCATATTCCTTAACAGACATTCTTCCCTACTTAAGATTTAGAAAATCTATCTACACTTCCCTCAACTCTTGCGGAAAGAAGCAATCTAGAAAAATATTAGAAAAGGCCTCCTATAAGAACAACTCCTCAACCTTACCTCTATCTCTATCCCACTCCTCGTACCATTGTTAAGTAATATCTTTGAGCTGATAAGCTACAAAATTCACCCTCTTCCACGTTAGTCGCCTGTATCAATCTAAATATCTTCTCTATTTCATCCAAGAAACCTTAAGGATCCTCCTTCACCTTTACACCAGTAAAAGTAGGAGGATTTATCTTCATGAACTGGTCAACTTTAGTGGCCTTAGCAGATAAAACACTAGATGCATCTCGCTCAGCCTAAGCAGCAACCAAATGAGCAATAGTATGAATCGACTATTAGAATTCCATATTAGTCACCTCACCTTGAGGAGGACTAGTAGCAACTAGAGGAACTCTAGAATAATTAGGGATAGGACCCTGAGATCGAGTGCGAACTCCAGGTGTAGGGTGTACTCCATCAACATCATCCCCAGATAGGTCAGAAAGATTTCTTTATATTCCACATCAATGAGGCATGATCTGAAAAGTGAATAAACAAAGATTACAGAAAATTCTAGGACTTAGACTCTATGCATGAAAATAGAATACCAAGAAAGTGAAACATTCCTAAATGCCTTACAGCCTCTCTCTTATGAGTGTGGCGTGCTACACACCCCTAAAAAAGATTCTACAAGACACGGCTTTGTGGACTTCCAATTGACCATGAACCTAAAGATATGATACCAACTTAACATGACCCGAATTGAGGATTTATCATAATGGGCAACCCAAGTCCAACCAATACCGGAGATCACTCCCATTACCCAACCCAACCTTCGATAGCCTACCCAGAGTTGGCTTAATTTTGAGCATATAACAAAATAGTTGTACCAATTTAGTTAAACAGTAATCTCAGTAACCGTTTAGTCCATCCTAGTACAGACTAAAAATCAGTTCAGTGTCTATTTAGTTGGGAGTAGGATTCAGCATCGAGTTAACCCAAGGATGGGGGCCTTTCTGTCAGAGAGTTTGACCCTTAGCAGCAATCCTTGCATTATAGAACTACATAGCAACGTAGGTTGAGCTATCTTTTTTCCAGACATTATGAGGGTTGATACTTCTCATTTGATTTATCCTGCCAGTGAGGGTTGATGAAAGAGCTTCCTATTAGAGAGGGTTAACTCACAGCTTATCCTTACCCGTGGCACGGTATTGACGCCCTTCCAACTGGGTTATAGGTTAGACCCCAAATCAGTTAGAGAAGGGGTATAACGGTTAGATAATTATCTTTCACAGTCTCAGGTCCAGTTTCAGTCTCAGAATAGAACTCAGTTAAGTTCTACGGATTCACGACTATCAAACATAGTCACTCAGCTTAGTACGGAACTCAGTATGGTTCCACAGTATTCAGAACTATCATTTATAGTCATTTAGATAATTAGTAATAAAGTATTCGTAAATTTTGATATCAGTTATCAATATTTTATTTTAGTACTTAGTATTAGCACGATCTCAGTTACAGTCTATGTATTCTTGCATATACTCTTACTCAGTCATACTCTTGTTATTCAGTTATTATTGTGCATGCATATAAACTCATGCCTATCAGCCTACCTCACTGAGCATACCAACACATTTAAAGTACTAATGCATGCCTTTCTTTGCGCTATGATGTCTTATATCATAGGTTAGACACATGGGCTCCAGAACACCCATAGTAGTTTAGATTCTCATCTTTTTAGAGTAGTAGTGAGTCCTTATAGTTTGAGAACATGATTATTATTTACAGTACTTCAGCATTATTTTAGTAGATGGAGTTATTTGGGAGCTTATCCCATCAACTCCACAGTTTAGATAGTTAGAGGTTTTTTCAAACTAGAGCATTTTCAGATAGTTGTTTAATTTTTTAGCACTTATATTAAGTTTTGGTATTTTGATACCTCATTTAGATTTATTTATAGATTTGAACCTTATGGAATATGTTTTTTCCTAATTCCACATATTATTCAGTATTATTGTTCAGTTACCGCAGTAGGTACCAGTCATGGGTTAGCTTGTGGTCCTTTGGGATTATGAGCACCGTATTGCATCCACGGTACATACTCGGGGTGTTACAATAACGTAACTATACCAACTATAAACGCTGAGATAGGTCTATTAACAAGACCAACCCAACCAAGTCCAACCGTCCAAACCCAACCAATAGCCAAACCATAACCATATGAGTTCCATAATAATTAAATATAATCCCAAAATAAAAGAGGATGGAACAATGAGAAATTTAATCCTACAGTAACATCCCCAATACCAATACCAATGTTAAGGCTGACACCAATACCGATCCCGCCCATACCAACCTATAGCAGTTCCATAAAAGCCTCTAACCAAAAGAGTACCAAAATCTGGTTGGGAAATACCCTCAACCATAGCTAAAACCAATATCCATAAATAAACCAAAGTATAAAATAACATACATGAAATGGAGCACTCCAAAAAGATGGAAGATCACCACTTCAATCTAGTAGCTGATCTCGAATGTTCGATAGCTAAGAAGGAGGAGTAGAATGGTCGGTTTCTGTATGGCGTTGGGATACAGCCTCCCAAAGATGGGTTAGCAGATAAACTCTAGCATGAACTCAGGATAATAATAAAATAATACTAACTAGTAAAGCTAAGTAAACCAACCATATGCATACAACCCATACGTATATATAACTATGCTGGGAAAGGAAATCGGGTTTAGCATGCATTTAACACCATTAACCTGGGTATGTGTAGCTTAACTATCCTTAGCCACACATGGGCTATATGGGTCTAGTGTAACCCCCTGAACGGTACCAGATGTGTGTAGCTACATGAACCAGAGACACCATAAGAGTAAGGGATTCCCAATTACCCTCACCCTTCATGATACATATATATAATGTACTTTGAGGATTCCCACGTACCTTATCATATGATAATAGGGTCTCCATGCCATACCCCTCATGTCGGCAAAAATGAGTTTCCAATTTTTATTTATTGAACTCCCACCTTTATGATTAGTTATCACACAATGCCATTATTGCCCAATTAAAACCATTTCTAACAAACCAATCCATTAATCCATTTATTATTAACTAAGGCTATTAACAGTGGTATCATCATACCGACTATAACTTGAAAGTATTGTCCTTATCCAAACCTTTTAAGGTAAAGGAATTCCCATGTACCCATTATCCAAGTTAACTTGGGGAAGTCCTATTACCCCATAAGTATTCCATTATTATGTTTGCTTGAGGGAGTACTATGTACCTCACAAGTTGTTCCTTAATATGTTTACTTAGGGGATTCCATCGTACCCCATAAGAAGTTCAATTAACCATAACCATGACCACCAAACCATTCTATTTAAACCATTCCAAACCATTTAACTATTTAGGGTTCCATTACAAAACCATACCATGCAATAGTTCCATTAAAATCCAATACTATAGTGAAAACATTCTCATATGCATTTTATCAAACATATTTGGGGCTTAGCATTTCCAAAACCAAAGCCAACTACCAAATAACCAATCCCATGCAACAATTATCCAAACCATCATTAAAGAATATAAAGCATAGTTAAAACATGGTAAATCCATAACAAAGCATTTATAACCATAACCCCCAAATTATATTTGAAAAGCTAAAACAATACAATAATCAAACCATGAAAATATTATACAAAACCCTGCCTTTAGTTGGAACTAACAATGAGGGAAGGAAACATGCCTTAAACCAAAAAGATGATGGAGAGAAATCACAAACACAAGCCCCAAATTAATCCTTAAGATGAAACCCTAGTCTTTCCTTACCCAAAAGCCTTAGAGAGAATTGTAAAGTGTTTAAGAGAAGTTTATAAGTTTTAATAAATAGAATAATCAGGTAAATAACCTCCCAATAGGAATATAAGTTGTGGGGCCTTATTAGGTTAAGTGAAAAAATGTCTAGATTTCCCTCACTTAAACTACTTAAAACCCCATTAAGTGGTTACGACTATCCTTACCATTCGTACTCTCTAATATGAGTGGTACCTACCACTCATGCCCAAGTCCATCTTACTTGGACCCAATACTACCCAAGGTATAACTCACCCCATATTATGTCATATCTAAGTATACAACTAGCACCCCTAATCCGTACCCATGGCAGAATAGAATCCCAATAGGATTAAACACTGTCCACTTTACGATTCTGATAATGCTCAATCTACAGCTCTCGTAGGAGTGTAAAGCGGTCTTTAGCAAATATAGAACCCAACTGGGTTGGGTATCGATCCCACAGGGAATAGCTTGGTCAACAAGTAAGCAAAGATTACTAGACTTTTAGTGTAAGTCTCGTAAAAAGGGGGGATTGTAATGTGCAATTGATGTAACCAAAGTAATAAAGTAAAAATGGAAAATAGCAAAGTAAAAAGTAAGAATGTTTGGTAGGATGTAAAACAATGAGAATTGAGGAGTTGGGGTTATGTCCACCTTCTGAGTTATACGTCTCTATTGGCTATGAGTGTGTTGAATTCCGACATGCATGTGCTTATAGAGAATTGTATTCGATGGTAAATCCAGGCGTTTTTCGACCTATTCAAGGATTATTTTGCTTTAACTCTTTCGAGCTTAAAGCGTGTCTAATGGTACGAATTCTCCAAGAGGTTAATCCAGTTACGGCACTAACTTTTTAATAGGGGATGGGACCCTACTACCTTGACATTATCTCTTTTCCAGACAGATAACCTTTCTTTCGAACAAGTTAAATGTTATACTGGCGTATTCTTGTGTTTGCAACCACAAAGAATTTAGGTTAAGACGAAGAGAATAATGATATAAGCAGCATACGTGTCACGAACTCACAAACTCATAGCAATAGATAGTATCTCATTCGGCTTCCATAACCCCAACAGAGAAGTTTAGTTACCCATGAGTGCAAAGGAAATCACAATTGACATTGTTATTATACCACAATAAGAATTTCGTGTAGCACAAGTGTGGTAGGCGTTAGGCGTGATTTCTTACAAGTAACGTTTCTCTTGTTGCGGAAATTAAGAATAGATGAATAGAAGAAGAAGTAGAAAGATGAATTAAAACTAGAATGAGAATTGTTGAGGAATAGTAGAAGAATGTATATAAATCTCTAGCAAAATAGGGTATTTATAATACCCATATCCTATTCCTACTAAGCTAATGAAATACTTAACCCAATTGTACTAGGTTAATGTATCATTATCCTAATCCTACTAAGCTAATGAAATACTTAACCCAATTGTACTAGGTTAATGTATCATTATCCTAATCCTACTAAGTTACTGCTAGTCCCCAAAGTCTTCAGAATTGCTGTTTTTGCCCAGGACATATTTTCCATGCGTCACTTTTGGTCCTTAGGCGTCCAAGCTTCCTTTTCTCCTTTTGTGAAGCTTTCTTTGGCGTCAAGTAATCCATAAAATGCTGAATTCTGCATCATTTATACATGAAACTTTGCTAATCATGTTCGTTAGCTCACTTACAATAAAAAGGACTAAAAGTGCATGAAATATATAATTTTTTCTCAAAACTAGGCTAAAATATGGGTAAAATATAACACTATAGGCGTGTAAATTCGCCTATCATCAGATTCCATGGTATGACTCAAACCCTAAATTACGGCTCATAGTTAGCAACTTATACTAATATCCAACTTAAGTTGCCAAGCCTAACATTAAATGAAGTAACCAAACAACTCATATTTATCGATTCGACTTGTACCACCCAAATTGCACCCATTCCAGAAACTAAATCCAACCCACCAACCAACATTAGTCAGCACACAACTAACCCATACCACTAGTATCCCAGTGTATGAGTTGTTTCCCCTAGTCGTATCCTGTCCAGAGACCAAAAATCAAAAAAAAAATATCTAAGGGAGGAAAACCTTGGGTGTTTCAAGGATGTTATAGTTACAACCATAAGAGAAGTTAAGGATCTAACTAGAATGTCTCTTATTTAGCTTGTTTGTTATTTGAAGACCTATGAATTGAACATTGAAGATCTAAAAGGGGATGAAGTGTTTAGGAAAAAAATCATTTGCGTTAAGGGTATTTGACAATAATGAATTTGAACTGGATAAAGAATAAGTAGCTTTCATTACAAAAAACATCAAGAAGTTTTTAAGTAAAAGGGATCTGATAAGAAAATAAAATGTCACAAGAAGCAGTCCAATGAGAAAAATCAGGTTAGATGATGTAAATATGATAAAATTGATTATCAAATTAAGAAGTGTCCTCTTGAGAGATTGAGTGGAAAAATAAAAGAGCAACTGAAGAAAAAGGCTAAGAAAAAAGTAAAAGAAGAGTTATTCCACAGTATCTTCTTGCAGTTTAGACTTAGAAGAATCAGATGATAAAGATGTTGATAAAACTTCTATCATAGCCATTAGAGATTCAGACATGTAAGAAGAATAAGAAACATCTGAGGTAAGCATTCTTGGACTAAAAGAATAAAATACTTCTCTTTTATAACTATGGGGTATTCCTCTTCTTCTTCCTCTCAACAATCCTTTAAAAGTCCTCAATCCTCTCAGATAATCCTCCATCAAAGTGCCAACATTATTCCAAATATAGAACTTTGTATTTTTTTTAAATTTGCTTCATAGAATGCATTCAAAAACCAGTTCTCCACTTTTTTAGTTGGGCCTCATTTCCCGATAATCCCTTTCTATAAGATTAGAGATGTTTCTCCTCTTTAAGTTATTGATGTCGATGACATTTTGATAGAGGATTTCATTCCTAGAAAAGATATATCTTAAACTAAATAGAAATCAAAGTCTTTAGTTTTATTGATTATGAAAATCCCTTCATTAAAACACATCCTCTTCTTGGCCAAGTTAGAAGCCTAAGTGTGGTCTCACCTTTTCTATTAAGGTGACTCCTAACAGAAATTTGGAAAATCTAAAATTTATGAATTTTACACCAATGGTTTTGAAAACAGGGAGTTATTCTCCACCCTTTTGAGAGGTGTGTCCATTCACCTAGTAGTGGAGAACATCTCCAGAATTATTGATGAACCATGGGAGAATGGGATTATTATGTGAAATCTGAATGGCCTCCATTGAATAACTTGGCTTTTGCACTACATATCACTATAAAGTTCTCTAGTAACTGGTATCTTCTTCACCATCATTGAGTTCTGAAATGGAAAATGTTCCCTCTATATCAGTTATACTTTGATGTGGTCCACAAGATAATCATTCCTCGAAAGGAGCACTACACTGAGAAAAACTTTCTTGACTTAAACCTCATGGAACTTCTTGACACTGAGGTCAAAATTGACCTTTCTAGCTTTATTATTAAACACATGCATCGTGGTTTTCTCAAGGATAACAAAGTACATGCTCTTTCTTATGTATTTTAACTAACTCTTGTTTTTGAGGTATATTTAGTCTCTATTCAAGTTTAGTCTCTACAGATCACTGAGGATGTGATTAGTACTATAAACTATACCATACTACCTGTTTCTATGAGGTGTGTATACAACCCTTTACAAAGGTTGTGAAATTCCCTTGCTAAAAAAATATTAAGTTAAAAACTACACATATTGCTCATGAGGCTAAGAAGTTGTCCCTTCAAGCTAGAATTGATGCACTTCAGGCAGATCTTGCTCATAAAAGATCTAAGAATGTTGAGACCATTCTTTTCTTGTTCTAATTAGTTCTTTCTCCTCCCCCTAATACTAATCTATCTCTTAATGCCCTGGGGTCTATTTTTTTCAGTTCTTACTATGATTACTTTCTTCATAATAGTAGTTGGTATATGTAGTTCATATTTTGTTTTAATGAAATGGGTATCTTTTTCTTATTTTGTCTCTTTCTTCTACCCTTTTTAATGTTTTATTATGATGCACTGTGTCTTATTCTAATTGTTTTGGTGATAGCCCCAGTGGTCATGCATTAAGTAATATCACACATTTGCTAACTATTGCAATGTCTCAAATTTTCAACAATGCCAAAATGGGGAAGATAGAGGGTGTGCAATGATAATAACTCATTGACTAACTTATTTCATCCTAGTGCTTCATGTTTAAGTTTCTATAGGTAAGGTTGTTGGTTGCACAAAAACAAAAGGTTTGTTATCCTCAAATAGGGGGAATTTGTTGGGATCTATGAAGTTTTGTTGATTGATAAATTAAATAAAAAAATTTGGTCAAGTTGATTGACAGATGCACGGGTGCAAGGATGTAATCCATGAAAGATCACTTATATGAGAAGACAATATTTCTTTATTGAAGGAATAGATAATTTTTCATATCTGATAAAGTCATAAAATACCATGTGTGAAATTAAGGACTTGGTGTGAACTACAACACTTAAAGAAATTTGAGTTTGAATTGAAGTAGAAGTCTCATTTAAAGTGGAACTCTAACAAATGAGAGTTCTGTTGGAAAAAGAAGTTTGATTTGAATAAGAACTCTTTGGAGAGTTGTGATTAAATAGCGCGAGTTGCATACACTCACACACTTACAAAGAAAAAAGGAAAGTGACAATTTGACTTAGCAATGTACAGATTGAAGACTGAAGGAACACATTTCTGAATCTGGTCCTAGCGCTAAGGAAGATAAGGAGTCTTAGTCTTTATGTATTAGGTTGGCTCTTTGAGTTGTAATATTGATGTAATCTTAGTTTCTGTAAGTCATAAATTGGGTGAGATTATTGTCTTCAAGTTAAGGAACTCGAAAAATTGGGGTCACATACCTTGGGAGGTTTGTGATTTGAGAATTAAATAGGATTTAGAGTTTATAATTCCTAAGTTAATGAAGTCTTGTAATATATTATTACTGAGGTTCAATCTAGTTAGTGAAGTTTGGGGTGAAATCCTATAGAGGTGTAGGTCGTGGTTTTCACATTCTTTTAAGACGGGTGTTTTTCACATGCAAGTAATTGCCTCCTTTACTTATACTATTACTACTTCATTGAGACACGTTAGGTAACCTATTTCATTATTAGACAACTCTTAAGTAACTTCAAGTTAATCTAATAGGTCGTGTTGTCTATCACTTGAACTCAAAATATTAAGGTGATGATTTGATGTTGAAGTTGCATTGTTGTTGTTATTGAAACGAGACAAAACCAGTAAGGCACAGTTTGCTGTGGCTTGTGCTTCCACTTGTCTAACCTCTTCTCTGTTTCTTTTCAGTGTATTCATATTTACTGATGAAATAAGGATTACTGAGGATACAAAGATATTTTTGAATCTTTTAAAATAAATTTATTATAACTTAATATTGAGAAGACAAATTCAAAAGCAAGAAAAATAATTAAAACGGTAGACTAGTCATTTTACACTAACAAAAAAGTAGTTAATTAGGTAAAGTCGGTTAAAACGTTAACTAAGTTTCAAATAATTAGTTATCAGCTACAGATGATCTCACACTCATATATATGTTGATCTTTTGTACACATTTGATGGATTAACAATAATACAAGTTCCTATTATCTTCTTCTCCATTATTCTCTCTCAATCACTCTCTTTTCTTCTTCTTCTTCAGCTTCTCTGTTCATTATTTCTTTGTTTCTTGTTCTAATATCATTCATTATGATGATTAATGCTTGATTTATTCATTAAAAGTAAAGAATATGATACACTTGGTTTATCCTTGCTTCCAATATTTATAAGATTGAAAAATGCTTGAATATTCAAAAAAAAAATTGATTATATATTTGTTTGTTTAGTAAGTCAAAAAAATACATTTACGTTATAAAATGGTATAAAATAAAGGCAAAGTTAGAGAATTAAGATAAAGGAAGTTATAGAGAGAATTCTTCTTATTTTAAATATATACAATAAGTCATTTAGAAGACTATTTACATCAGAAGATATAGCGTTACATTACTTGTTACAATAAAACAAAACTTATTATGACAACTCAAAACTTGTTATGAACAAAACATTTGTTGTCCTCATTCAAAATTTGTTATGAACATAAGACTTGTTGTCTTCATCCAAAACTTTTTATGACCATAAGACCTATTGTCCTCATCCAAAACATGTTATAGACATCCACTCACTAAAAATAAGTGGATTCATAATACTCCCCCTTAGATGTCCATTAATCGATAATGTGCCTCATTAAATCCTTACTAAGAAAAATTCAGTAAGAAAAAGCCTAGTGGAGAAAAAAGATTACACACATCTTTTAATACACCTTAGCCTTATTGAAGTTGTTACCAAAAAAACTCAATTAGGATAAATTTTGATTAAGAAAAAAAGAGTACAACACGTATTTTACTACCCTGATGAAGACCACGATTCAGATGGTTAAGTCTTCACATTTTAATCTTTTATCCCATCTTCTATAAAGTTGAAGTTGGTAAGGACTTGGTGAATAAAAAAGCTGGATTATCACTTGAACAAATTTGTTGTACATCAATATCACCATTTCTTTAGATATCATCTATGAAGAATAATTTTGGTGAGATGTGTTTTGTTCTGTCTCATCTTATGAAGCCTCCTTTTAATTGGGCTATGCATGCAACATTATCTTCATTAGGATTGTGGGTACCTTGATATCCACTTCAACCCACATTTCTCTTTGATAAAATGTATCATTTGTCTCAACCATACACACTTTCTACTTGTTCCATGCATTGTTATTATCTCAATATAATTTGAAGAAATAATAACAATAGACTAATTTGTAGATTGTCATGATATAGTAATACCTCTATGCATAATACATGGCATGTTTGAGATAAGGCTTTAAGTGGGTCAGATAAGTAACCTGCACCTGCATGACCAATAAGATTTTCACTATCTTTGTTAGTAAAAAAATAGATTCGTGCCAAGAGTCTCTTTTAAATATCACAATATATGCTTAACTCAGTTTCAATATCTCTGTGTAGGAGAAGAACTATACCTGGCTAGAAAATTAACAAAAAGGGCAATATAGGCCTTACGGCAGTAGCAAAATATATAAGTGCACCAATAACACTGAGATATGGTACTTCTGGTTAAAAAATCTCTTCATCCTATTCTGAAGGTCGGAATGGGTCCTTACTTACTTCAGGTGATCGAGCAATCATTAATTAGCGGATGTGCTTTGCTTATGTAAAATCATTTCAATACCTTTTTTGGTAGGCAGATTTGCGGATGAAGACTCATCTGCTAAATTTTTAATTTGCATACAAAGACAAAATTTTATATTTCTAAGATCTTTCATCTCAAATTCTTTCTTTTGATATTTAATTGTCTTTTAAAACTCTTCTAGAGTTCCAATAAAATTTATGTCATCAAACATAATCAACGCGTATAACAAAATCTGATACTGCTTTCTTAATGAAAATATAAGAAAAAATAACATCATTAAAAAAAATCTTAATTTATTAAGTTTTCACTAAGGCGATTATACCATATACACCCTGATTGTTTTAGATCATATAACGATCTTTGTAATCTAATTGAGTAAATTTATTGAGATTTTGAACTAAATACTTCAAGTATTTTTAATCCTTCACGACTTTCACATGAATTTCACTATCAAGTGAACCATAAAGATAAGCTATAATTGCAACCATACATCAAGATTTTCATGTACAACTACGCCGATGAAATTTCAAAATGTTATTGTATCAATAACAGGTGAATATGTTTCTTTATAATCAACAAGAGTCTTTGAGAAAATATTGTACAAAAAGACATGCCTTGTATCTTACCATTTTATTTCTCTCATTTTTTCTCACAAAGACCCATTTATAGCCATTAATTTTACACCGTCAAGGGTTTGGACTCGGGTCAATAAAACTCACATTTAGCAAGCGAGTTCAGTTTCTCTTGCCATTTTAAGCAATCATTTCTTCATCACTATTCCTCGATAGATAGAGGTCCAACATCCTCATTAGCTTTCTTAATATTTATTTAGTGTGATATTAAGTGTAAAAATATTATCCATCATAATTTTTTATGGATCTGAATTTATTCCATCACCTGTAGAACTTATTGAAAGTTTGTTATTTACTTGAATTTCAAAGTCATTGATTTTTTTGGGGGAATATCATGATTAATCAAATCTTGAGTCTCTTCATGATATTCTTTTATAGTGTAACTTTTTGTGTTTCTTTTTCTAGGATTTATATCCTTGAAATCCAATGGGCTACCTCGCTTCAAGCGTCTCTGGGATTCAAAAGCTATGATACTAGTAGATGATATTTTTTGGACATCAATTTGGATAGGCACATTCAAGACACATTCACCACAGGAATATGTGCCTTAGTTATTCTTTTCAAATTAGCAAATACTCTGGCATTTGATTTGCTATTTTCTATAAGTGAATGATCTTCTGGATCTCTTCTTCGCAAATAGGGGTACATGGATTAAATGAGATAACGATGAAACTTTTCACACAATTTCTCTTTTAAGTTTTGAAGGGTTTGGGGTAGGTTGCTCCTCGACTCAGGGAACTATTCCTAAAATCATACTACAAACCAAAACTAGGAGATAATTAAAGTAAAAGTGTAGGAGTACAAAAAAGTAAAGACATAGGATTTTACATGGAAACTCCTTTCTCAAGGGAGAAAAAAATACAACCTGGCTTCAATATTTCAAGTTCCACTATATTCAAGCAACCTCTTGAATATAAACTCCAGGGATTAAACTCCCAATTATTCGTTTCCTAGCAATAACTCTATTACAAGGAAACCCAAGCATTAACTTTATTGGTTCGCACCCTAGCTAACTCTAACTAGTAGCACCTCATCTAACTCTAACTGGACTTCTCAAGCTAACTCTAGCTTGGACAATTATCTCACTATAGATGATTACAACGAACCGATTACACCACAGCACCTACTACAATCATGAGAAAATATAGGCAAGCATTTAAGTACAGATTGCAAGGACTCGACTATAACAAGGAAGTAAAGATCAACTCGATGAATGACAAGTTTCATGTTAGTTCTAACCTTTGATTATAGCATTGTACCATTTCTGAATGATCTTTAATTGTGAGAATATAAAAGTATTAGTTTTCTAATAAAGGAAGATGAGCATTATATATTATAACATAAGAAAACCTAGAATCAATCTCATTGGTTGACGCAAAAAGGTGGCAATAACTTTTTGCTAACTTTTGTACTACGTGTCAGCTGGACTGTTGACTGTGACAGTAACCAGTGAGCCCAACTTGCTTCTAATTCATGGAGGAATTTGTCATCACAATGAGGGATCTAGGGAACAGGTCCCAAAGTATGAATTTGTTAATCATCAAAACTAAGGATTTAACAATTTCCCCCTTTTAGTGATGACAAACCCATACTGATAAATCAGCATACTCATCGTCTTCAATTAATTTCTACACAACACAGTTTACACCTCAGCAACACAACATAATCCACAAGACCACATACTAGACCAGTTTGTCCAACCAATTCCCCCAATCACCAATGCCTATAAGAGTATAGGCATCATCCACCTTATTCCCTTATTAATGATGCCTATAAGAATACAGGAATCCTCTACCTTAATCTTAATAAATGAGAGAACTCTTTCTTTATCAACATAATACCCAACTACACAAGACACTATAATGAGAGAACTCCTTCTTTGTCAACACAACTACACAGCATACTACATATATCTGCATAGCATACTATACATATCTATATAACACCACATATATCTACACACATATACAATATACAAGGTATACAAGGGCAGACCAGGGAAGAAGAGACAATACATCATTTTTCCCCCTTTTGACATCATTGAAAAGGTTAAACAGTAAACCAGGTATAGATAAGTCATACATCTTAATCCACTTCCATTGAGGCAACACTTACATGAGAAAGAAAATATTAGGTATCAATAGAAGAAGTGATAACACAAAAACAGAAGTTATCTATTCATGCATCAGGTAGTACCATAAGATACTTACAAAAAATAATAACTACAAAATATTTAAACAGTTGTGCTAATCATTCATCATGAATGGAGCAGGTCTAAGACAAACAGAGTTGGACAGAGTCACTTCTATCCCAAAATAGGAATAAGGATCAAACATAACAAGACTAGTGGAGATAGCCAAAAGGAAGGAAGAGGTAATCGGCAGGATGTGATTTAAATAGGAGCTTTAGATAAAAAGGTTCTCACTTCTCCACCCTTTCTTATAGGGTGGTATTTGTAGCACGTATGTCCTTTCCTAAGAATGTTCCTTCTTTACTTTCATCTTACAAGAGCATCCTTCAACACATCTATTCAACATCTAATCAAGCAAGCAGAGTGGTTAGATTTTCTATCTCCTCCTTTAGTCATTTATGTTTATCTACTAGGTCAGCCATGCATAAATTCTCCTCATGAGCTAAGATACCAACTAATTCCCTATTCTTAAGAACCTTTATCCATTCTTTTCTTGACAAACTTAATCTCAAGATTGATTTCTGGATAGCAACTTGACCTAATTTTTTTTTCTGATGAAAGAGGATACTAGGTTTGGTTTCATACTTAGAAGTTTTTTTCTTTTCTTATGAAAAGCATCATAGTTACTTATTCCTCCAACCATATGTTCTACCTCACTTTCCTCAGTGTCTTTAAATAGGCTCTTAGTATCTATTATGACCCGAGACTATCCCTAGTCGTAACACGATGCTTGGAACCACAAATGATCCCAAGCTAACCCATGAAATAGTATACTATTAAGCAACTAATTTAATATGTATAAAATAGCTGAGTTTGTTGTGCAGAAACATAATCATGGCATAATTTGGATAAATACAATATTGATAAAGTTTACAATCTGATAAAACTGAGAAAAGAACTCAAACTACATGACTGACTCTGACTGACATCTATGAAACCTTTACTGACTATAGATAGCTGGGACATTCCACCAACCACTACTAATTAATACACATGCATAATAAAATAAATTACATAAACATCATCTGACTGGAGTCCCCAAAATAAGAGAACTTATCACCTGCTGGCTAGAAACTACAACTATCTGATCATGATGTCTGGGCTATAGCTGGTACCTATATTATGAAACAATATAGCCACACAGACGTATATGTGGATTAGTACTTCTAAAATGTACTGAGTAAATCGGGGTGAATGCAATACGTAAAACTGAATAGGTACATAATCTTAAAACATACATGCTAAGTGCAAGTATACTCACCAAGAGACTGAAATCAACTAAAATCTGAAGTAGCTTAAATCATGAGTAAAAAACATAATCTGATAAGCTGGTGAATCATTACATTAGTTTCTTAAAACTTTACTTTTGTAGAATAAGTAAAACTGACACTAGGATACAGTAAACATGAATACATGAACATACAAAACCAAACATACATAGACTGAGCTTATCTGATTAACTGAATAACTGGTGCATGGGTGATGGAATGGTTGAAATCTAAATAATGCGATAACTAATGTGAATATATTGAGTAGTTGATATATGAATACGAACACCCAATATTTGAACACTGAATAGCTGATTACTGAATTCTAAATGACTGATATCTTAATACTGATTATGAAAAACTGAATTATACTTAGCCAGAGGTACTGTACATATGAGATAAGGACTGACTGAACAACATGAAATAGTTGAGCATGAATGCATAAAAATTGTAACATCTGAGAATGCAAGACAAGCATAATCATATTTTTGAAATAATATGTAAACTGAAAGACTAAAATCTAATAACTGAATAACTGAGAATCTATATGCTTTGGTCAAACAAACATGAACTGAAACTACACTAAATACTGCACTGAGACTATAGAAGGTATCATCTAACCGACATTCCCCAATATGAGCTAATTGAGGTCCAACTTATAACCCTAATTTGAAGGGTGTCAGTACCGTACCACGGGTACTAACACTGGTTGTGAGTTACCTTATCCTGGCAGGAATACTCATGAGATAGTTTTTCAACTAAAACTGGTAGGAAGACATCTCAAACCTATGTTAGCTACGTAGTTTTGTAACTTAGGGATTGCTACTAAGGGTCAAACCCTAAACTGGAAGGAATGACTTCATCCCTGGGTTTGCTCGATGCTAAATCTTTCACCCAACTAAAAGACACTGAAAATTGACTGGTACATGCACTGATAATAGATAAGCTCAGGTCATTGTATTTTAAAAACAATAGTGCATACAGATTCTAAAGTAATTGTAAACATGTAAACTGATACTGCTCAATATGTTCATAACAAACTTAGTTTAACAAAAAAATCATGAGCTGACTAACTTATTATTTAAAAGTCCAAAATCCTATAAAAAGAC
The DNA here is from genome assembly GCA_030864225.1 of Capsicum baccatum var. pendulum. Lineage (NCBI taxonomy): Eukaryota > Viridiplantae > Streptophyta > Magnoliopsida > Solanales > Solanaceae > Capsicum > Capsicum baccatum. Next base: position 45,490,618 of record CM061560.1, read on the forward strand.
ATAGGTATCGAGTGTTCATAACCTGCCAGTACTGAATGACCATAAAGCACAATATCAATAATTAAAATTGTAGTATGGGAATCATGTTTCAAAGCCCCGAAACATGAAATTCCCCAAACATGTGAGAATCCTGAACTTGAATGTGGGAATGTTTTAAACATAAAAAAATACCATGATTACAGGACTAAAATCATAAATTGGGGATTTAACCTGAAATTCACTTGAATATAACATGGGAAATTGAAATTTAAACCTTGAGGAAATCTAATCTTTCATGGAATCATACATGGAATGAATGAAAGAGAAGGTTTTGGGCTCCATGGGTGAAAGGGATCCATGAATGAACACCCCCATATACCTTAATTTCTTAATTTGTGAAGAAAGCATGAATCTTGGGACTTTAATAATAAACTTGTGAAAGGATCCCTATTCTTGATGTTTCTTGAAAATTTTCATGAACTTGTAAGCTTGAGTTCTTGGATTCTTGGGAAGACAAAATTTGAATTTCTTGTTCTTGGAAAGAAACCCTAATATTATTGTTCTTGAGAGTGGAGAGGATTAATGGCATTTAAAACTGATTAGAAAATACTAATAATTCTTATTTGATGCTTTATGTCAGGGGAAGGTAGGGTTTGTGGTGAGAAAAAGACCAAAATACCCCTTGAAAACTGAATCAAAATTTCTGTAATTTATTTAGTTGATGACTCGGTTGATGGCTTGTCAACCCAGTCATCAACTTCTTCAGTGGTTCTGCCTAAGGTTGATGACTTGGGTGGATAGCTTGTCAACTAGATGACAGCTTATAAGCCTAGTCATCAATTCCTTTAGTGGTTCTGCCTAAGGTTGACGACTTGGGTTGATATCTTGTCAACTAGTTGATAGCTTGTCAACCTAGTCGTCACCTTGATGACTGCTAGACATGTTGAGGTAAAATGATCATAACTTTCTACTCTGATGTAGACTAATATGAAACCTGATGCGTTGGAAATAAGACTCGAAGATATTTCATCTGATATATAGTAGGATACCTGAATCATTATATTCTAGTAGATAAACTCCCTTAAAGTTGACCCTAGTTGGAGAAATCGTTCAAACTCTATCGATTCAAGTGTTCTCAACTCAACTTTGCTCTAAGTGCTTCCTGTGAACATGATTCACATCGAAAATACTTTATACACAAGGAAAATGATCATGACATACATATTCACATGGGGATCACGGGATTAGATTTTATACATGCAAAAACAATGGTTTGAATTTTAGCCTAAAAATGCAGGGTGTACATTATCTCCCCCTCGAAATCATTCTTCCTCGAATAAGACTAGTTAGACTGAGAATACTAAGGTAACTGCGGCCATATACTGAACATGCATGACTTGGAACATAATTTCATAATAGAGTCTGTGCATGATACATGAATTGAACTAATTTCAAGAATTGATGCAATGACATGAGAATGGATACATAGATGAAACGGAGAATGGAAATTAGTCAATCTAAGTAAAATCATTACCTCAGGCTGAATCTAGGTTAATAAAGAAAATATAAGAGATCTAGTACTTGAAAATGCAGGTATTACAACATCTCCCCCTTGGGATTATTCGTCCCACAAATGATACTGACTTGGATAAAATACTAAGGAAAGACTAAGATGATGCATGAGGCACTTACGAACTAAATCACAACTGAATATCTGAAGCTGAAATATGATGCATGAACTGAACTGAATTCACAATTTACATGGATGCGAACAAATTACCTCTTGGAATGGCCATACTCATGAAAATCCAAATAATAAGACTAGATTAAAAGATGGAAAACCATAGGAACTTGTCTGTCTGACTACTGAACTGAATTACTGGGCATATGGACTGAATCATATTAAAAGCTTATACTCAGCTGGAGTATTACTTTAATCAATCCTATGTTCAAGCCTATCTACTTGAGGCTACTTATAATCTTTACACAGGCATTGATAACTCTATCTACTGAAGTCTGAGCTTAACTGAATTCTCTCACTATGTTCAAGCCTACTCAAATCTATAAAGTGCACACATAACACTGTAATACTAGTCTGAATCATTAACTCAATACCGCATGCACTTTCATAACTTCTTATCTCATGAATAACTCTTATTACCACTTCAACAACAACATTAAACCTCTTAATAGGAATTCACTAACTTTTAATGCATTCATCCACTTATACACCAACATAATATTCAAGCCTATAATTATAACCACATATGAACTTCTAGGCAAACACCCATAATAATTTCTTATATTATCTAAACCTCTATCAATAACAACTTCCATGCACTATCCCCAAGAAAAAACACACGAAGTTTCAACTAACCATGACATATATCAAAAAGTTGGCCTCAATCTTCCTTCAACTTGTAGCCTTAGATAAAACAGACATATTACAATATTTCCTTAACATGAAATACTTACTCTCTCACATCTAAACAAATTACTAATCATTACTATTATTTCATAATGGGAGGTCACTAAAAGGTTAGAACATGAGATCCTGAAGTATAAAAGAATACTATGCATAATTTTGACATATAACTGAGGCCTGAGGAATAGAGTTCCACGACATTAAATCATTACAGAGATCAAAACTAAGGATATACATGACATAATCTGAATTTTGCTGATTATTAAGAGTGTAGCATGAGTACCTGGAATTGAACATATTGTATAGCATGAGTACATGAGTCATGAGTTGCATGACCTGAGTTTGGAGTTCATAAATTCATGGAACATGATTTGTACTACTGAGTGAACTGGAACTCCTTCTAATAGGAACTAGAAAAATACATAATTCTATGGAAAGTGTGTGAATATGAGCATTGGTCGTGGAACTAACATGTAAGGCATGAGTAGATATTGTGATGACTGAAGAACAAACTTTGCACTGAGATAAGAATGGGTTGGGCATCATCCTCCCTAACTGTTGTTCAACAACATACTGGCATCACTACTAGAATCTAACATCCTAACTTATTTACTTGTTCTATCATATCCCCCTTAGATTAAAGCTATCATTCTATGTCTGTAGGCCCCTTTAATAAACTCTACACTGAACTGCAACCACTTTACTCTAGAGCTAAAGATATATCAATAAACATAAATAATTTTACCCTGAAAGAATACACCTGAAAGTGTAAAACCCACTGCTAATACTTCCTTCTATGATACAACTCTAAAATTTCTATAGCCCTAATAGTCATCATATAATAACTTGTAACACCCTAGATTCTGAACCCCAGATGCCACATAGTGTTTGTGATCCCAAAGGACCACAAGCTAACCCATGATGATATCTGCAATTGAGCACTGAATAATATACTATAAAAATATTGAAAACTGGCGAAAAACTTGCCATAAAGTTCAAACTGAATTACAACTGTATAAAATATATCAATACCAAAACTAAAATAACTATCTGAACTTCTAGTCTACAAGCCTCTAAACTTTCTGAACTTGTAGTTGATGGGACAAACCCCCAACTAACTCCGTCTACTGAAATACTGAATCTAATGCAATACTAAAATAAGGAATATCCTTGAATGATGAGGACTCATTGCTAAGTCTACTGCTGCTGGATGAGTCTGAACTGCTAAGGATGCTGTGAAGTTGATACTTCTGAACCTATGGTATAAGATACCATTGCGCAAGAGAAAAATATATATTAGTACTTTGAATATACTGTACGCTAGATGAGGTAAGGCTAAATGCAAGGGTTTGTATGCATGAACCAAACTGACTGAATACACGAGTATGCTGAATGAGGATACATCCATAAATGTATAAACTATAACTAAAATCGTAGTAATTACTGAGTTTACTAATACTGAGATACTGAATTATCAGGCCTACTGATATTTGAGGTTACTGATATTGCTTGATCATATCTGAGATCAGGCCTATCTAGCGGGTGATCTCTGAATCTACTGATAGTGAATATGATTGACTGAATATGAGATCAATCCTATCTAATGGCTGATCTCTAAATCTTTGGAACTATCTAAGTTCTTTATTGAGCTAAGTGACTATATCTGATAGTCCTAATTTCTGTATTATTGATTTGAGTTCTATTCTGAAGACTGAGACTAAACCTGAGACTGTGGGAGGTAGTCATCTAACTGACATCCCCCAAATCTGAACTGGTAGGGTCGAACTTGTAACCCCATCTGGAAGGGTGTCAGTACCGTGCCATAGATAAGGACAACTGCTATAGGGTCAGTCCTAATCTAATGGGTAACCCCTGAGATCAGTCCTGTACTAGCGGGTGATCCCTTAGTATGTCAGTCCTATCTAATGAGTGACATCTCATACCTACGCTGGCTACATAGTTCTGGAACTTAGGGATTGCTTCTAGAGATCTATGTCCTATCTAACGGGTAATCCCCCATCCGTAGGCTTTCTTGGTTTTGAATTTTACTCCTAACTGAAAGACTCTAAACTGATTCTTAAACTATACTAGGCTAAGCTAAATCTGTTACTGATCGTACTGATTAACTGAGCTAAACTGAGTTCACTTGGTTCCGTTAACTGATGGAATGCTACTAAGTTTTGAATTGATTACTGAACTAAAGTTGGAATGCTACTGATACTGAGATCACTGAGATTTTCTAAGTTCTGTAACTGTCTGAGTTCTACTGATTGGCATGACTGAGATTATCTTGAAAACTAACACTGGCTTTAGACAATCAGGTAAATTGTCGGGTATAAATACCTCCAGGACTCAATAACATAAATAGTACAAGACAGGACAACTCGAGCATAACATGGCAATAGGCTATCATTCACAATACAATCGATGAGGTGACTTCTTCAAGCACTTGGAGGTCTTAAATATGTAAATATATAAAGAGGCATGTTGTGGTTTCATAACTCATTCAATAAGGAATACAGATGAATAGGAGTGCATGTAACATATCAAAGTCATTCACTAAGGCTTTTCAACAAACACTTGGCATACATGAACTTATACATAATTGGGGTTTCTTGTCAACATGCTATAATGACCCTATTTCCTTCACATAAGTATTTTATCAAACATATGGGAAGCATACTATGGTCATACAACATTCAATACACCTAATTAACATGGTTACATCAATCGACACATATCTTATAGGGTTTAATATGAATATCATAAAATTCACCTCACACTAGGACCAAAGTTTGGAACTTTGAAACCAAAACATGAATTAAAACTCAACATCATCATAAACTTCAAATCTCAATTCATATAAATTATGAAAACTCATAAATAACAATCTTTATAATTTAAAAAAGGATTCTTGAACTTCTTGGGTGGAAGGAACCCAAGAATCAACATCTAACATTCCTGGAAATCTATATTCTTGAAGTTCTTAAAGTCTCTTGAAGGGATTCTTGAGATTGCTTTTGAAACTTTGGGGCTAGGGTTTTCTATTTTTTTTTTAGAGAGAGAATGTTTTCATTTTTGAGGAATAGTGAAAATATTAAGCATTTTTTTGCTATTAAGGGTTTAAATCACGCATATAGGCTGATTAGGGGCTTTAGGAAATTACCAATTGGTCCTTAGAATTAAATAACGGAATCTAAAAATCCTGATTTTTTATGCTGGTGTGACGCAGTGAAATCGTGCCAGCACACTAGAAACTGGACGACTGGGAAACTGGTTGATGGTACAATGCAGTAGAAATAGCATTGCCACCTTGGTAGCAAACTGAAAAGGCACCACGATGTGGTGGAATCGTGTTGTTGCACTGGAAATTGACAACTCTGAAATTGAGCCTTGACGCGATCGTCATAATCGTGGAGGCTCACAGGATTTTAACGATTGTCATTTTGGCTGGATCCGCAATGTGCTAAAGTACCAGATGGTACACTGTCTTACTAAAATGGAAAGATTATTAAATTTAGTGATTTAGTGAATTACATGCTTGAATTTAATTATTTTCATGTATGTATTGATGTTTGGTTTTCAATTCAAGATTTATTACAAGTTTCATGAAAATTAAGATAGCTTGTGTGATGAATTATGTGATTCTCATGATTAACCCTTGAATTTACAAGTTGAATATTGTAGCCATGATACTTATATGGTTATTATTATATGTGAAACAATCATGTTCCCCAAGGTGTTTGTTAGAATGCCTATGTGAATTGAATAGTGTAATCATGACATGTTATCATGTGTTTCCATTCATGTACAAGTCCATTCCTTATTAGTGTTTTACAAAATGTCTAAATGATTGCATGGTGAATAAGTAATTAATGCAATACTTTCAAGATCATGCCATGCTTTACTATTGATGCTATCAAGTCCTGGGGGATTCAATACCCGACAATCTAGCTGTTTACCTAGAATTACAGTAGCTATAGAATAGTCTCAGTAATATCACAAACAGTATTACTCAGTCAGTCATAGAACTCAGTGAACTCAGTCCAGTTTAGTCAGTCAATATGATCAGTAATAGTCTAGTCAATCCTAGTATAGTCTAGTGATTAGTTCAGTGCCTATTCAGTTAGGAGTAGGATTCAGCACCGAGTAAACCCAAGGATGGGGGCATTCCTTCCAGCAGAGAGTTTAACCCTTAGTAGCAGTTCGTGTATTACAGAACTACGTAGTTAGTGTAGTGTAAGGTGTCCTCCTGCCATACAAGGTTTGACGCAACCATACATATATAATTCATGAGTCTTCCTACCAGATTAGGGTTGACCCAGCATTGTTAGTATCCCTTATCAAGGTGGTAATTATGAATTTCACTCACTTGCTAATTTAGTTTCATGAAAAACACATAAATATTCTAACTTGGGAATCATATAACAAGATAAACATGGTTACAACCAACCCACAACATAAATACAATAATTCATGATTTAAAATAGGATTCATGAGCTTTCTGTATGAAAGGAATCCATAAATCAATACAACGCATACCTTAGTTCTTGATTTAGCAAAGATTGACAGAGAAATTTTCTTGAAATTGAAACCCTAGCTTGTTCTTGAGAGAAAATTGAGAGAAATTAGTATATTTTGGATTCCAAATAGCTAAATCTCGTGTTAAAGGGCTTAAATAGGGGTGGAAAATTGACCCTTTTAACCCTGGATGCATCTTTTAATTTCAATGATATTTTCTCACATTGGACCCCTAGCGCGATGCGGCGCTATCCCGTCATGTAACTGGAATTTGACAACTAGAAAATTGAGGGATGGCGCGATGCGGAGCCATTGCGTTTCCACTTCATTTGTGACCTAAACATTTGGCGCGACATGCCACTTTCGCAGACCCCTACTGAAATTTGACAATTGTCATTTTCTCCTATGGCGCGGTGTACCACTGACTAATATGGCGCTATTTTATGATGGGAACTTGAAATAGTGATAAATTCTTACTCGGTTATCGTATTTAGGCAAATTTTATTTCGATGGAAAGCTTATTGAATTTGCCACATGACAAAAAGTGAAAATCTTGAAAATTCCTATTGTAATAAACATCATTCAATTTAGAAACTAATACTTGACATTCTTGAGAAAAAATTAGTTAGGAAACTTTAGGGTATTACAATATATCTATCTCGAGAATATTCATCCTCGAATGATACCGACTGAGGGGGTAGAAATGATAAGCTGAAGTATATACTGAACATGAACACAGAAACATGACTGCATAACTGATATTTCTAAGATTCATACAGATTATGCATATCTGATGCATGATTTCATGACTGAGCTGATACATGAATGCATGACTGAGAGTACTAATAGGTTGATCATATATATCTGATGCGTTAATACATGACAAAACTGATTACATAACTAAGATTTCTAATAACTGAGTCTTCGCACAAGGAGAATGTATGTCTGATCCTTGAACACATGACTAATCTTATGCATGAACATATAATTGGATATGCAATGGTACTTATTACCAAGTTTAAAAAAATGGAATCCTGAACATGAGGCTGATACCAAGTCGTAACTGAAATCTGGACACAAAAACTTAAGAGCTTAAGGAGAACAATTACCTTGGCCTTGATCTGAGTCGGCGGAGAAGAGGTGAGGGTACTTGGTACACATGTCTGATTCTACTTCCCAAGTAGCTCCCTCAATAGACTGATTGTGCCAAAGAACTTTGATAAGAGGAACTTCTTTGTTCCTCAATCTATGAGTCTAGTAGTTTAGAATTTCGACTGGAATCTCCTCATAAGAGAGGTTGTTCTGAACATCTATGCTCTAAATAGGGGCTATAACTGTTGGTTCAACTATACACTTCTTGAGCAAAGATACATGGAAGACTGGATGAACTGAGGCTAGATTTGAAGACAATTCGAGCTCATAAGCTACCTTGCCGATGCGACTGAGAATTTTAAAGGGGTCGACATATCGGGGACTGAGCTTTCCCTTCTTGCCGAACCTCTTCACTCCCTTCACGGGAGATATATTTAGATTACATAGTCACTAATCTAGAACTCGTGATCTTTTATATGCATATCTGCATAAGACTTCTGTCGGCTCTGAGTAGCCTAGAGTCTTTCTCTGGTCAAAAGTATTTTCTCTAAGGAATCAAATACTAAGTCAGGCCCTATAACTAAGGCCTCACTAACTTCAAACCTACCGATTGGAGATTTACACATCTTACCATAGAGATCTTTGAATGGAGCTATCTGAATACTGGAAAGATAGCTATTGTTGTATGGAAACTCAATCAAAGTTAAGTGGTCATCCCAACTACCCTTGAAATCAATTGCACACGCCCTTAGCATATCTTCTAGGGTCTTTATGGCTTTACCATCTATCTGAGGGTGAAAGGTTTTACTGAAATGAATTTGGGTATCAAGACCCTTTTGCAACACTTTCTAGAAAGAAGAGATGAACTGGGTACCTCTGTCTGAGATAATGATAACGGAACACCGTGCAATCTGACCAACTCTCTGATGTAGAGTTTGGCGTAATCCTCAGCTAAATAAGAGGTATGATTTGGGAGGAAATAAGCTGGCTTGGTCATCCAATCTATAACGACCTAGACTGAGTCATTCTGACGATAAATTTAAGACAAACCCATCACGAAGTCCATATTCACTTCTTCCCACTTCTAAGTAGGAATAATGAACTCCTACATAGGTCCACTAGGCTTCTGATGCTCTATCTTAACCTGCTGATAGGTAGAGAACTTAGCCATAAACTCTACAACATCCTTCTTCATGCCAGTCCACCAATAGATCTCCCACAAGTCACAGTACATCTTTGTGGCCACTGGATGAATGAGTAATGCGCACCATGCGCTTCTGCAAGAATTCACTGCCTTAATTCATCTACAGCTGGAACACACAAATGACCCTGAAAACACAGAACCCCATCTCCACCTTGGGAGAAAACCTCCATTTTATGATCCTTAACTGACTCATTCAACTTGACTAAACTAGGATTTCTATCTTTCTTTTCTTTTACCTCAGAAACTAGAGATGATTTTGAACTATTTTGAACCCATATATCACCCTTCTCTTTATTGACTAAGAGAATTCCTAGTCTGGAAAGATGATGGACTTCCTGAGCTAACTTCTTCTTACTGTCCTCAACATGAGCAAGACTACCTATAGACAGTCTACCGAGAGCATCGGCCACTACATTGGACTTACCCAGATGATAAAGGACACTTATGTCATAATCTTTCAAGAGCTCTAACCATTTTCTCTGACAAATATTGAGATATTTTTGAGAAAAGACATACTGAAGGATCTTAAGATCTGTGAACACATCTACATAAACTTCGTATAGATAATGCCTCTAAATTTTTAAGGAAAAAACTACGACTACTAACACAAGATCATGAGTTGAATAATTCTTCTCATGGGGTTTAAGTTGTCTGGAGGCATAGGCTATGACCTTACGACGCTTCGTGAGAACACAACCCAAACCTACTCTGGATGCATCACAGTACACTACAAACCCATTTGGACCATCTGGAAGAGCTAAATCTAGGACTGAGGTGAGTCGAGTCTTCAACTCATGAAAAGTCTTCGGGAAAGGATCTGACCACTGAAATTTGACTTTCTTCTAAGTCAATCTGGACATAAGGGATGAAATAGAAGAAAATCCCTTAAAAAATCATCTGTAATAGCCAGCCAAACAAAAGAAACTCCTGATATCGGATGGAAAGACAGGTCTGGGCCAGTTTCTTACCACTTTGGTCTTTTAAGAATCTACTCAAATGCCATCACCTAAAATAATATGGCCAAGGAATGCTATAGGACTTAGCCAAAATTTGCACTTACTGAATTTGGCGAATATCTGATAATCTCTGAGAGTTTGAAGTATGATTCTGAGATGGTCTACATGATCACGCTCACTGCTGGAATAGACAAGAATATAATCTATAAAGAATATGACAAACATGTCCACGTACTACTCGAACACACGATTCATCAAATCTATAAAAGTTTTTGGGGCATTAGTAAGACCAAAGGACATGACAAGGAATTTGAAGTGACCATATCGAGTACAGAAAGATATTTTTGAAATGTCACATTCTCTAACTCTGAGCTGATGATAGTCGGATATGAGGTCTATCTTAGAGAAATAATTGGCACCCTGAAGTTGGTCAAACAAGTCATCGATTATGGGAAGTGGATACTTGTTCTTGACCGTGACTTTATTGAGTTGACGGTAGTCTATGCATATTTTGAGAGAACCATCTTTCATTCGTACGAATAAGACTGGTACACCTCACGAGGACACACTGGGTATGATGAATCCCTTATCTAAGAGATCCTTCAACTGTTCTTTCAGTTCTATGAGTTCTTTTGGTGCCATTCTGTATGGCGGAATAGATATAGGCTGAGTATTTGGAAAAAGATCAATGTCGAAGTATATTTCCCTTTTTGAGAGAAATCCCTAGAAGATCTTTGGTAAAGACATCTAAATATACACTCATGACTGGGACTGATTCAAGATTGGGAGATTCAGAATTAGAGTCCTTAACTCAAACAAAATGATAGACACATCCCTTAGATATCATTTTCCTTTCCTGAAAGTCAAAAACAAGCTGACCTCTGAAAGCAGATGCACTACCCTTCCACTCTAGGATGGGTTCATTCAAAAATCGGAACTAGACTATTCTATTTTTGCAGTCGACTGTGGCATAGCAGGAATGAAGCCAATCCATGTCGAGAATAACATCAAAATCATTCATCTCTAATTTGACTGACTTCAAAATTAGTCATCTCTAATTCGAATAAGTCTGCTGAAGTGACTTTCTGAAATATCATAACTGAGAAGTTCCTATATACCCGTCGGGCTATGATAGTTTTACCCACTAGGGTAGAGACTGATAAGGGCTCAGCTAAAATTTCTGGACTGACTCTGAAATCTGCTGCTATATAAGGAGTAACAAAAGACAAAGAATCCCCTGGATTTAGCAAAGCATAAACATACACATGAAAGATCTATAACGTACCAGTAACCATATCAAGAGAATTTTCCTGATCTTGCCAGGATTAGAGATCATAGAGTCTGTTTGGACGTTGCCCACTAGTAGCAATGGATGTGGCACTTTGCTGAGTTCGACGATTGAACTGAGCTGACAAAAAGTTCTACTGACCCTAATAACTTGACTGGGGACAATCTCTGACTCTGTGGCCTGTCTTTCCACATCCAAAATAGACATCGCTACCAGCTCTGCAAGCAACCTTATGGTTCTTACCATAATTCTGACAAAGGGGATTAGTTCGTGAATTCCTGACACTGCCCTGAGACATAGAGCCTTGCGCCTTATATGTATTATCATCATTGAACTTAGGAGATGGAGCACTATCTGACGAAGGACTTGGAACTGACGGCTTAGGACAAAATTGAGAACAGTTTTCTCCTTCTGATTTAAGTTGAGCAAAGTTGAAACTACTTGTCTTTGCTCTCTTATTCTTTGTCTCCCTCATCTTAATCTTTTGATCTTCTATCTGCTGAGCATGATTCATAATCTTGGATAAAGTCATGTTACTATTCAACATTACAGACCTATACTCATTGACCACACTATCATTCACCCCAGAAACAAACTTAATCTTCTTGGCCCTATTGTCTGCAACCACATGAGGGGCATATCTAGCCAATTGAGTAAACTTAAGAAAATACTCCTTCACCGTCATGTTGCCCTGCCTAAGGTTGATGAATTCTAACACCTTGGATTCTCTCAGCTCTAGGTAAAAGAACCTCTCTAAGAATGCGGTGACAAACTCCTCCAACTCAATAGGCCCTGCATCATCAAGCCTTTCTGACTTTTACTATTTAAATCAAGTGTGGGCAACATCCTACAATTGGTATGCAGCTAGCTTAGAACTTTCACTAGGAGTAACCCCCATAATGTATATAACCTTTTAAACATAATCAATGAATTCCTGAGGGTCCTCATCTAGCTTAGACCCGAGAAAGGATGGAGGATTCATTCGGGTAAAGTCTCAAATCCTAGCTGTAACTGAATTAGCCACTGGGTTGGTCAGAATGACAACTGGTCGTTCATTCTGAGCAGTAACTGACTGACCAAGAGTAGTGAATGCAGATCTAAACTTTGCATGAGAAACATATTTACCCAAAGGTTCTTCGGTCTAAGGGGCTGACTGATTCCTATTTTTTCTTTTAGGAGGCATGTTCTGTAGAAGAAAGGGAGAAATGGATTAGACTGAGAGATTAACTTGCAACTAAGCTAATTGTCTTGACATGAATACTGAAAGAAGGTAAATTGTTCCTAAAACATCTTATAGCATCTTGTACATAAATGTGGCGTGCAACACACCCATGCACAAGACTCTACTAGATGCGGCATTCAGACTTCCTAGGACTCTATTGAAACTTAGGCTTTGATACCAAGTTTGTAATGCACCGGATCTAGTACCTAGAATGCTACACGATTCTTATGACCTCGAAGGGCCATAATCTAACCCATGATTGATATTTGTACCTGTATACTGCATAATATACTATATGATTACAAAAACATGAACTGAAAGGCCATAAGGTTCAAGACTGTAACATAACTAATAAAGATATAACATCTGAGTAGGGTATAAAATACCCAAAACAAAACTGAGATAACATGATAGTCTGAACATAATAGTATGGAAAGCCTCTAACTGACTAAACTATCTGAATAAGGAGTTGATGGGACATGTCCCCAACTAATTCCAACTAATAAATTACTTAATGAGATAATAAATAAATGATCATGTCCTCAAGAGATGAGGACTCACTGCTAACTCTGACTGCTAAGACTAGAATGCTACTGATTCTATGGAGCTCGAGCTTCTGAACCTATGTATAAGACACCATAGCAAAAATGTGTCAGTAGTTTGAATGTACTGGTATGTATGTGAGGTAGGCTGAATGCATGGTGTTCATATGCATTAACAGTACTAGCTAACTGACTAATATGAATGTGAGAATACATGCATGAATACATAGTAACTATATCTCAGATCATGATAACATGAATTTACTGATAACTAACATAACTGATAACTGAATTCTGATGGCTGATATAACTGATAACATGAGTGACTGTATTGAACCGTCCTGAATCTGTTAGAACTAGCTGAGTTTCACACTGGTTTGAGTTAACTGTATCTGATAGTCCTAAATTATGTAGAACTATCTGAGTTCTAATACTGAGATTGATTGATTGTATCTAACAGTCCTGATTCTGTAAAAAAAACTGTGGGAAGTAGTTATCTAATTGACATGACCCAAATAATGTACTATAGCTGAGTTGGGGTCCAATTTGTAACCCCAATTGGAAGGGTGTCAATACCGCACCACCGGTAAGGACAAGCAGTGAATGACTCTATCTGACAGTGTCCCCAAAAGATAATGGTGGGGCCCTCATTTGGCAGTGCTTATCTACCTCATCAACCCTCATCTTATAGTGTTGATGTCACAACCTATGCTGGCTACGTAGTTCTGAAACACAAGAATGAAATCTAAGAATCACATCCTCATCCTACAGTGTGTGTTCCCATCCTTGGGGTTACTCAGTGCTAATTCCTACTCCCATCTGAATAGACACTAATCACGGATTACTGAACTGAACTGGACTGAATTAACTGAATTTTGTTAACTGATGAACTAGTACTGAGATTACTGTATTACTGAGCTTTCCTGAGTAACATAACTGACTGAGTTCTATGGATCATGGCTTGACTGAGGATATCATGAAAATATGACACGGACTCTAGGCACACAGCTATAGATTTTGGGTACAAGTTCCCCCAGAACTTGATGGAAGGAAACTGACAAGGCATGGCATTTTTGAATACATGACTAACATCAACAATCCATAATACATTAATTGAAAATATTTCATGGGCATTTGATTATCATAGCTTGGTACGTGAATAAGATAGCATGTATACATAGCATAATTACATATGGCTAACTCATGAGCAATCCGACAAACAATTTCAATACATAAGAATAGCATAGAAGTGATTTTGGATCATAATTAAGCTATAGTGCATAATTTATATCCTCCTAGGCATTTTATCAAATGCCTTGCATTCACCCTTAGGGCATAAACCTAATCATCAAACTGACGCATTATAAATAATTCAATTTATGTATTTCACTCACTTGTTAATGTATTTTCATGAAAAATAGATAAATAGTCCAACTTGGAAACCATATAACAAGATAAACATGGTTACAACCAACCCACAACATAAATATCATGATTCATAATTTAAAATAGGATTCTTGGGATTTATGGATGAAAGGAATCCATAAATAACCACAAAGCATACCTTAGTTCTTGATTTAGTGAAGATTGACAGAGAGATGTTCTTGAAATTGAATCTCCAATTAAAACCCTAACTTTTTCTTGAGACAAAATTGAGAGAAACTAGTATATTTTGGGTTCCAAATAGCAAAAACTCATGTTAAAGGGCTTAAATAGGGGTGGAAAATTGACCCTTTTAATCCTAAATGCGTCTTTTAATTTTAGTGAACTTTTCCCAAATTGGGCCCCTGGCACGACGCAGCGCTATCGCACCGTGTGACTAGAATTTGACAACTGGGTAATTGAGGGATGGCGTGATGCAGAGTCATTGCGTTACCATTTCATTTGTGACCTAGAAGTTTGGTGCGACACGCCACTATCAAGGACCCCTACTAGAATTTGACAATTACTATTTTCTCATGTGTCGTGGCGCGCCACTGACTAATATGGCGTTGTTTTACGACGGAAACTTAAAAGAGTCATAACTTCTTACCAGGTTTTCGGATTTAGGTGAATTTTATATCGGTGGAAAGCTTATTGAATTTTCCAAATATCAAAAATTGTAAATCTTGAAAATTCCTCATAGAATAAACATCATTAAATTTAGAAGCTAATACTTGACATTCATGAGACAAAATTAGTTAGGAAACTTCGGGGTTTTACATTATAGAAACTAGAATTTTACAATTTAGCATTTGAGACAAGGCACACATTCAAAAATCTTCATCCCAACAACGACATTCTACCAAATTAATCTAAAATGAATTATATTCAAACCAAAAGAAATCATGAGATGTGATCGTCATTTGTATTTTAAAGATCATACCTTGTAAGCTTACTTAACAGAGGAAAGTGATACAGTGAAAGTACAATATACTTATCCGGGGTTTCATTATTGAGGTACCCATTCCAAATTGTGCTATGACCTACAAACACCCAAACACAATCTAAAAATTAAACCAAAATTATTAGAAAATACCAAAAAAAACTCTTTGGATTGACTCTCAAGAAGTGCCTTAGTTAAAGTTGCGGGACGACATCTTTTGTCTATCATTTATGTCTCCATTTAGAAGAATTGAATTGGAGGCCGGACTTGAGATCAATACATCTTTGAGGTTTTTGGGCAAAGATGGGGACACAATAAAATATTTTCTATCTCGCTACTTTGAAGATTTAAACCTCTTACCCAACTTCATATAAAAAATTATAATAGGCTCGTTGGGTATTGGTGAGAGCATAAAAAATTCACTTATTACACACCAAATTTTTCATTTATTCACCTTCAAGTGTGGGGATTCATTTTTCCCTTTTGGAATGACAAACTCCAAAATGTAGGGATTTTTATTCTTATCTCCAAAATTTATTATTTGCTTAGGTGGTTTGAATTTCATCAAATCCACTAAGTATAATGCTAAAAAGTGGTTTGACTGAGGTATTCTTCCTAATTTTAGAGTTGTATCCTTCTCAATATTCTCAACCCGAAATTGACTAGAGTCTTTATAAGAGGTTTGCTTGGCTTCTTCTTTTGTAACGCCCCAATTTTCTGAATCGGAATGCTATACGATGCTCATGACCCCGAGGAATCACAATCTAACCCATGATTGATATCTGTACCTGTACACTGCATATATATAAAGCAATAATACGGAATACATGAACATGTAGGCCATAAGGTTCAACTGAATAAAGAATCTGTCAAAACAGAATATCCATATGGGTGAAAGATACCCAAAATGGCTGAAATCTAAATCAAATCTGAACATAAGTCTGAATATTGAAACTGAAATCCTCTAAGTACTTTCTAAATAATAAGTTGAAGGAACATGTCTCCAACTAACTCCGTAAATTGATAACTAGCTAAAATAATAATGAATAAATCAAATAATATTGTCCTCGAATGAAGAGGACTCATTGAATCTTTGCAACTGGAAATGCTACTACTTATGCTGGTCTGGAGCTCGCGTCTCTGAACCTATGGTGTAGTATGAAAAAAAAGCACCATAGCGCAAATACGTCAGTACAACTGGAGTACTGAGTATACGAGTGAGGTAGGATAATGCAAAGGGTTTACATGCATGAATAATTCTAACCAACTGACTGATATAAACATAAGAGTACAAACATACATACATAGTAACTGACAATGTGAGTATGTGGTTGCTAAATCTATACGCTAATACATGACTGGAACTGTAGTTCTGATACATGAGCAACTGTGTCTGATAGTCCTGAATCTGGTAGAACTCTCTGAGTCCCATGATATAACTAAATTTGACTGTATCTAAAGTCCTGGTATACTGATATCTGAAGAACTATCTGAGTTCTTTTACTAAGACTGATACTGAAACTGTGGGAGGTAGTGGTTTAACCGATATGCCCCAATAACACATATAGCTAAGTTGGGGTCCAATCCCTACCCTGACTGGAGGGGTGTCAATACCGTGCCACTGGTAAGGACAATTATGAGTGACCCTTAGCTGGCAGGCATTCGAAAGAAGAACTGTGGGAACCCTAAACTAATAGGTTAAGCCACCTCATCAACCCTAATCAGACAGGCTAAGATGTCTCTACCTATGCTAGCTACGTAGTTCTGGAATACAAGGATGACTGCTAAGAATCATACCCTAAACTGGTAGGTGAGTTCCCATCCTTGGGTTTACTCGGTGCTAACTTTTACTCCCATCTGAAAAGACTGAACATGATTTAACTGACTATACTTGGATAGATTAACTGACTTCTATTGACTGACGAAGTAGTACTATTATCTAAGAGTTAACTGAGATCATGAGATTTTTGAGGTTTCCTGAGTCACATGACAGACTAAGTTCTATAGATTATATCTTGACTGAGAGTATCGTGACAACATGACATGGCTCTAGGCACACATCTATGTTTTTCGGGTATGAATGCCCCCAAGACTCGATAGAAGAAAACTGACACACATGACATGACTTGATCACAAGATTTGACTCCACAATTCATAATATCAAAAGTAAGGGATATCATATTTCATATAGTTATTCAACATCTTAAACATTGTAGGGAATGCATGGATATATTTCGTGTACATATTGTATATCTCGATTATCTTACATGTTTTATACCACCACAATAGCAACACATGAAAAGCATGGGATTCATATTAAAGTATATTTCTAACATGTACTTGTCATTTAGACATCATAGAACCATACAAACATGAATTTGTAGCATCCTAAGCATTTTATCAAACACCTTCCATGCATTCTTTAAGGCATAGATGGGTTTCATACTTGAAGCATATTAAACCACCTAAAGTTCATGGTTTTCAATTAACAAACATATATATTCCATGAAAACACCTTTAGACAGCACATTGAAACTTAAACAACAATCGTCAACCTATACATACTCATATCACCACAAAAAGTTTACAAAATAATATTTAAAATATGGTGCTTGAGCTCTATGAACGGATTGGATCCATAGATGAACACTATGCATACCTTAGAAAGGAAACCTTGATGATTTGCTGGAGAGTTCTTGGATTGGGAAACCTAATTCTCAATTATCTTAGAAAAAGGCTTGAACCTTGCTTTTGAGAGATGAGTTTGATGGAAACCCTAATCTTGTGGTTGAAAGCATAAGAGAGGGTTTTTAAAATGATTAACTAAAGAAAATAATGGAAAAAATTATGCCTCTTTAGGGTTATAAGTTGTGGAAGGTGAAGGAAAAGATCAAAATACCCTTATGAAATAAATTCCCAGTTGCTAAAAATCATAGCTGAAGACATTTGTGACAAGGCGTCAAAAATGTGACAAGCCATCAAAAATGTCGTCACACAGGAGCAGGAATTGATAGTTTCTTCCTAAGTCTAATGACATTTGTTATAAGGCGTCAAAAATGTGACAGTCCATCAAAAATATCATCACACAGGAGCTGGAATTGATGGTTTGTGCCTAAGTCTGATGACCTTCGTGATAGGGCATCACAAATGTGGTAAGCTACCATGAATATCGCCAATTAGGAGCTAGTTTCTTCCTAAGGCTGATGACCTTCGTGATAGGGCATCACAAATATGATAAGCCACCACGAATGTCGTCCCTTAGGAGCTGGTTTTGGCCTAAGGATGACAACCTTTATGATAGGGCATCACAAATGTGGTAAGCTACCACGAATGTCATCACTTAGGAGCTGGTTTCTACCTAAGGTTGAGGACCTTCGTGATAGGGCATCACAAATATGGTAATCTACCACGAATGTCGTCACTTAGGAACTAGTTTCTGCCTAAGGCTGACGACCTTCGTGATAGGGTGTCACAAATGTGGTAAACTACCACGAATGTCTTCACACTATTTCCAGCCTGACATACTAGAGTAAAATAGGAATAACTCTTTGCTCCGATATCAAATTTAGGAAAAATTAGTATCGTTGGTAATATAATTCAATTATCTATCTGTTGATAGGTCATGAGATCAAAAAATCCAATTATAATGATAGATATACTCATTTGAAGTTGACTATACCAATATCCTTCTCAAAAAATCTATCGATAAGGAATGTTTTGATTTGTCTGATAGCTGGGAGTTATTTGAAGCCTTAATATACATCTAACCTACTCATAAAACTATTAAAGAACCATGATGTATGATGCATGAGCTTTGTACATGGCTCTAATATTGGTTGGGATTTTATTGGGGTATTACAATACCTCCCCCTTGGAAACATTCATCCTCGAATGATGACTGCTTGACCGGGGAGAAAAAATAAAACAACGCATACACTGATCATGCTCAACTGGCACATGATTTTAGGACTAAATTAAATTCTAAACTGAATATATCCCTACTGAACATGCATATCTAATGCATGACTGATAAGATGAACTCATGAATGCATGATAAGCTATGCACTGATACTTGATACCAATTTTATACTAGAATTTTGAACATATAAATGAATAAGCTTAAGGAAAATGGTTACCTCGAACTACTTTTGAATTAGCAGAGAAAAGATGAGGGTACTTGGTTCGCATGTATGCTTCTGCTTCCCAAGTAGCTACCTCCATGGACTAATTTTTACAAAGAACCTTGACTAGAGGGACTTCTTTGTTCCTCAGCCTACGTGTCTGATAGTCGAGCATTTCGACTGGAATCTCTTTATAAGAGAGGCTATTATGAATGTCAACGCTCTGAATAGGGACTATAACTAGTGGGTCATCTATGCACTTCTTGAGCAAAGAGACATGGAAGAATAGATGAACTGAGGCTATATCTGAAGGTAATTCGAGCTCATAGGCTACCTTGTTGAAGCGACTAAGAATCCTGAAGGGACCGAAATATTAGGGACTAATATTTCCCTTCTTGTCGAATCTCTTCACTCCCTTCGTGGGAGAGATCTTGATATAGACATAGTCATCGACCTTGAATTTGAGATCCTTTCTACGAACATCCGCATAAGACTTCTGTCGACTCTGATCAGCCTGGAGTCTTTCTCTCATCAACTAAACTTTCTCTAAGGCATCGAATACTTAGTCAGAACCTATGACTTCGGTCTCACTAACTTCAAACCAACCGATCGGAGACCTACATCTACTACTATAGAGAGCTTCGAATAGAGCCATCTGAATATTAGAGTGATATCTATTGTTGTATGAGAACTCAATCAAAGGCAAGTGGTCATCCCAACTTCCTTTGAAATCAATTGCACACGCCCTTAGCATATCTTCTAGAGTATGAATGGTCCTTTCTTCTTCACCATCTATCTTAGGATGAAACGTTGTACTGAGATGAACTTAGCTACCAAGACCTTTTTGGAACGGTTTCCAGAAGTGAGACGTGAACTGGGTATCTCTGTCTGAGATAATAGATAGTGGAAAACCGTGTAATTTGACCAACTCCCTGATATAGAGTTTGGCATAATCCTCGGCTGAGTAAGAGTTACGAACTGGAAAGAAATGAGCTGACTTGGTCATTCTGTCTACAATAACCCAAACTGAATCATGTTGATGATATGTTCTAGGAAATCTTGTGACGAAGTCCATGTTCACTTCTTCCCACTTCCAAGTAGGAATAGTGAACTCCTACATAGAACCACTAGGTTTTTGATGCTCTATCTTAACCTGTTGATATGTAGATCACTTAGCCACAAACTCTGCAATGTCCCTTTTCATCCAACTCCACCAATAGACTCCCGCAAGTCGCGGTACATATTAGTGGCCCCTAGATGAATAGAGTATCACGGACCATGTGCTTCTGCAAGAATTTGCTACCTCAAGTTATCTACACCGGGAACACACAGACGACCCTGACAACAAAGAACACCATCTCCCCCTTGGGAGAAAACCTCTACTTTCTGACTCTGAACTGACTCTTTTAGCTTAACAAGGCTAAGATCCCTATCTTGCTTCTCTTTCACCTTGGAAACTAGAGATGACTCTAAACTACTCTGAATACATACACCATCCTCTGAAGAGTCGAATAAGTGAACGCCTAGTCTGGCAAGGTGATGAATCTCCTGAGCTAATTTTTTCTTACTATGCTCAACATGGAAAACACTACCCTTGGACTGTCTACTGAATGCGTCGGCCACTACATTAGCCTTGCCAGGATGATAAAGGACACTCATGTCATAATCCTTTAGGATCTATAACCATCTTATCTGATGAAGATTGAGATCTTTCTGGGAAAAGACATACTAAAGGCTCTTATGATCTGTGAAGATGTCTACATGAACACCGTATAGATAATGCCTCCAAATATTTAAGGCAAAGACAATTGCTTCTAAGGTCATGAGTACGATAATTCTTCTCATGGTGCTTTAACTGTCTAGAGGCATAGGCTATGACCTTACCATGCTGCATGAGGACACAACCTAAACCCACTCTGGATGCATCACAATATACTACGAACCCATCTGAACTATCTGGAAAAGCTAGAACTGGAGATGTAGTGAGTCGAGTCTTCAATTCCTGAAAACTTTTTTGCATGAATCTGACCACTGAAACTTGACCTTTTTCTGAGTCAATCTGGACATAGGAGATGCAATAAAAGAAAATTCCTCAACAAACCGTCTGTAATAGCCACCCAAACCCAAGAAACTCTAGATATCTATTGGAGTACGGGTCTGGGCTAGTTTCTTACCGCTTTGATTTCTTGAGGATCTATCCAATGCCCTCACCGAAAATAATATGACCAAGGAATGCTACTATTCTTAGCCAAAACTCACACTAACTGAACTTGGCGAACAACTCATGATTTCTGAGGGTCTAAAGAACAATTTTGAGATGGTCTGAATGATCACGCTTAGTGCAAGAATAGACCAGAATATCATCGATAAAGACTATAATGAACATGTCCAAGTACTACTTGAACACACGGTTCACCAAGTCCATGAAAGCTACAGGGGCATTGGTTAAACCAAAGGACATGACTAGAAATTCAAAGTGAGCATACCGAGTACGCAAAGCTGTCTTTGGGATGTCACATTCTCTAACTCTGAGCTAATGATAGCCTGATCTGAGGTCTATCTTAGAGAAATAACTGGCACCCTAAAGTTGTTCAAACAAGTCATCTATCCTAGGCAGCGGATACCTATACTTGACCATGACTTTGTTGAGATGACGGTAATCAATACACATTCAGAAAGAACCATCTTTCTTGCACAAGAATAAGGCTGGTGCACCCCATGGGGATACACTGGGCCTGATGAATCCCTTATCTAAGAGATCCTTCAATTGATCTTTCAGTTTCTTGAGTTCTATTGGTGCCATTCTGTAGGGTGTAATAGAAATAGGCTGAGTATCTGGGAGAAGGTCTATGCCAAATTCTATTTCCCTTTTGGGGGGAATGCCTGGAAGATCTTCGGGAAAGACGTCTGAATATTCATTAACCACTGGGACTAATTCGAGACTGGGAGATTCAGAACTAGAATCCTTAACATGCACAAGATGATACACACACCCCTTAGAAATAATTTTCCTTGCCCGAAGTAGGAAACAAGCAGACCCCTGAAAGACGAAGTACCTTCCTTCCACTCTAGGATGGGCTAATTCGGGAACTGAAACGAAACTATCCTATTTTTGCAGCTGACTATGGCATAGGAGGAATGAAGCCAATACATGCTGAGAATGATATCAAAATCATTCATATCTAACTCGACTAAATTTTCTGACATAGATTTCTGAAATATCATAACTGAGCAGTTCTTGTATACCATCTTATGATGGTTTTACCCACTAAGGTAGAGAAAAAAAAGGGATCTGCTAAAATTTCGGGATTGATTTCGAAATCACCTGCTATGTATGGAGTGACAAAAGACAAGGATTCACCTGGGTCTAGCAAAGCATAAACATGAACATGGAAAATCTATAGCATATGAGTAACGACATCGGGAGAATTTTTCTGATCCTGTCGGGTTTGAAGAGCATAGAATCTATTTGGGTGTTGCCCACTAATAGCACTGGAAGTGGTACCCTGCAGGTTTGGACGACCAGACTGAGTTGTGGAACGATTCTGCTGACCTTGAGGGCCTGGCTGAGGACACTCCCTAATCCTATGGCCTGTCTTACCACAACCAAAATAGATATCACTTCCAGCTCTGCAAATACCCTTGTGATTCTTATCATAACTCTGACAAAGAAGATTTGTTCGGGCACTGCTAACACTGCCCTGAGATTTAGAGCCTGGTGCTCAATCTCTGTTGTAGTCCCTGAACTTTGGTACTGGGGCACTAGGGGAGGAAGGGGATGGAACTACTGACTTAGGACAAAACTACAAGCGATTTCCTCCCTCTGATTTGGGCTGAGCAAAACTAAAACTGCCTAATTTTACTCTCTTGTTCTGCCTCTCTTTAGTCCTAACCTTCTGCTTCTCTGTCTGCTAAGCATGGGTCATGAGTCTAACTAAGGTCATATCACTGTTCAACATCGCAGATCTACACTCATTCACCACGCTATCATTCACTCCTGACACGAACTTACTCATCTTAGCCCTATTCTCTGCAACCACATGAGGGGAATACCTGGATACCTGAGTAAATCTGAGAGAATACTCCTTAACCATCATATTTCCCTGCCTGAGGTTGATGAACTCAAGAACTTTGGATTCTCTCAGCTCTTAAGGAAAGAATCTGTCTAACAAAGCCGTGACAAATTCCTCCCACCAAATGGGACCTGCGCCATCTACCCTCTCAGACTTCCACTATTTATACCAAGTGTGAGCCACATCTTACAACTGATATGTGGCTAACTCAACACTCTGAACAGAAGTACCACCTATGATGTCAATGACCTTCTAAACTTGGTCAATGAACTCCTGAGGATCTTTATCATACTTAGACACATGGAAAGATGGAGGGTTCATTCGGGTGAAGTCCCGAATCCTAGCTGATGTGGAATTTCCACTGGATTGGCTGAAATATCTGGTGGCCTTTCACTTTAGGCAGCCACAGACTGAGCAAGTGTGGTGAATGCATCTCTAAACACTTTATAAGAAACATGTTCGCCCAAAGGATCTTCAGGCTGAGGAGCTGGCTGGTTTCTTCTATTTAGGGCCATATTCTGAAACAAGAGAAGAACGAATTACACTGGGAGTTTAACTTGAGATTATGCTCATTAGCATGACATGAATACTGAAAGAAGGAAAACTATTCGTAAAACATCTTATAGACTCCTGTACATAAATATGGTGCGCAACATACCCATGCACAAAACTCTACTAGATACGACTTTCAGAATTTCTCAGACTCTATTCAACCTTAGGCTCTGATACCAAGTTTGTAACACCCCAATTTTTCTTAATCGGAATGCTACATGGTACTCATGACCCCAAGAGACCACAAGCTAACCCATGACTGATATTTGTACCTGTACACTACATATATAATGTAATAATACGGAAAACATAAACATGTAGGCCATAATGTTCAACTGAATAAAGAATGTGTCAAAACATAATATCCATATGGGTGAAAGATACCCAAAATAGTTTAAAAACTTAATCAAATCTCAACATAAGTCTGAATACTGAATCTAAATACTGAATCTAAAAACCTCTAAGTACTTTCTGAATAAGGAGTTGAAGGAACATGTCTCCAACTAACTTCGTAAAATGATAACTGGCTAAAATAATAATGAATAAATCAAATCATATTGTCCTCAAATAAAGAAGACTCACTGAATCTCTACGACTAGAAATGCTACCGCTACTGCTGGTCTGGAGTTCGTGTCTCTGAACATATGATGTAATGTGAAAAGAAAGCACCATAGGACAAATGCATCAGTACAACAGGAGTACTGAGTATACAAGTGAGGTAGGCTAATGCAAAGGGTTTACATGCATAAATAATGCTAACTGACCGACTGATATGAACGTAAAAATACAAACATACATACATAGTAACTGAGATCGTGAGTACATGTTAGCTAAATTTGTACGCTAATACATGACTGGAACTGTAGCTCTAATATATGAGCGACTATGTCTGATAGTCCTGAATCTGGTAGAACTCTTTGAGTCCCGTGCTATAACTGAATTTGACTATATCTAATAGTTCTGGTATACTGATAACTGAAGAACTGTCCGAGTTCTTTTACTAAGACTGATACTGAAACTATAGGAGGTAGTTGCTTAACCGACATGCCCCAATAATGTATATAGCTAAGTTGGGGTCCAATCTCTGCCCCAACTAGAGGGGTATCAGTACTGCGCCACTGGTAAGGACAGTTGTTGGTGACCCTTAGCTGGCAGGTATTCAAAAGGAGAACAGTGGAAACCCTGAACTAATAGGTTAAGCCACCTCATCAACCCTAATCTGATAGTCAAATATGTCTCAACCTATGCTAGCTACGTAGTTCTGGAACACAAGTTTGACTGCTAAGAATCACACCATAAAATGGTAGGTGAGTTCCCATCCTTGGGTTCACTCGATGCTAACTTCTACTCCCATCTGAAGAGACTGAACATGGTTTAACTGACTGTACATGGATAGATTAACTGACTTTTGTTGAATGATAAAGTAGTACTATTATTTGAGAGTTAACTGAGATCATGAGATTTTTGAGGTTTCCTAAGTCACATGACAGACTGAGTTTTATAGATTATAGCTTGACTAAGATTATCGTGACAACATGACATGGCTCTAGGCACACAACTACGTTTTTTGGGTACGAATACCTCCAGGACTCGATAGAAGGAAACTGACACACATGACATGACTTGATCACAAATTTGAGTCCACAATTCATAATATCATTAGTAGGGGATATCATATTTCATATAGTTATTCAACATCTTAAACATTGTAGGGAATGCATGGATATATTTCATGTACATATTGTATATCTTCATTATCTTACATGTTTTATACCACCACAATAGCAACACATAAAAAGCATAGGATTCATATTGAAGTATATAGCTAACATGGACTTGTCATTTAGACATCATAGAACCATACAAACATGAATTTCTAGCATCCTAAGAAATTTATCAAACACCTTCCATGCATTCTTTAAGGCATAGGTGGGTTTCATACTTGCACCATATTAAACTACCTAAAGTTCATGGTTTTCAATTAACAAACATATATATTCCATGAAAACACCTTTAGACATCACATTGAAACTTAAACAACAATTATCAACATGTACATACTCATATCACCACAAAAAGTTTACAAAATAATATTCAAAACATGGTTCTTGAGCTCTATGAACAGATTGGATCCATAGATGAACACTATGCATAATTTAGAAAGGAAACCTTGATGATTTGATGGAGATTTCTTGGATTGGGAAACTTAATTCTCAATTATCCTGGAAAAAGGCTTGAATCTTACTTTTGAGATATGAGTTTGATGGAAACCCTAATCTTGTGGTTGAGAGCGTAAGAGAGGGTTTTTAAGATGCTTAACTAAAGAAAATAATGGGAAAAATTATGCCTCTTTAGGGTTATAAGTAGTGAAAGGTGAAGAAAAAGACCAAAATACCCTTATGAAATAAATTCCCAGTTGTTGAAAATCATAACTGACGATATTTGTGACAACGCATCAAAAATGTGACAAGCCGTTAAAAATGTTGTCACACAGGAGCTGGAATTGATGGTTTCTGCCTAAGTCTGACGACATTTGTGACAAGGCATCAAAAATATAACAGGCCATCAAATATTTCATCACACAGGAGCTGGAATTGATGGTTTTTGCCTAAGTCTGATGACCTTTGTGATAGGGCATCACAAATATGGTAAGCTACCATGAATGTCGTCACTTAGGAGATGGTTTCTGCCTAAGGCTGACGAACTTCGTGATAGGGAATCCCAAATATGGTAATCTACCACGAATTTCATCACTTAGGAGCTGGTTTCTGCCTAAGGATGATGACCTTCGTGATAAGGAATCACAAATGTGGTAAGCTACCATGAATGTCGCCACTTAGGAGCTGGTTTCTGCCTAAGGCTGATGACCTTCATGATAGGGCATCACAAATGTGGTAAGCTACCACGAAGGTCGCCACTTAGGATCTGGTTTTTGCCTAAGGCTGTCGACATTCGTGATAGTGCGTCACAAATGTGGTAAGCTACCACGAATGTCGTCACACTATTTCCAGCCTGACATGCTAGAGTAAAATAGGAATAACTCTTTGCTCCAATATCGGATTTAGGCAAAATTGGTATAGTTGGAAATCTAATTCAATTATCTATCTGTTAATAGGTCATTATCTCAAAAATTCCAAGTATAATGAGAGATAAGCTCGTTTGAATTTGACTATACCAATATCTTTCTCAAGAATTCAATCGGTAAGGAATGTTTTGATTTGTCTGATAGATGGGAGTTATTTAAAGCCTTAATATATATCTAACCTACTCATAAAACTATAAAAGAACCATGATGTACTATGCATGATATTGGTACAAGGCTCTAATATTGGTTTGGATTTTTTGGGGTATTACATCTTTTGACTCTAGTTCCATTTCTTGAATTGTGGCATCTTCAACAATATTAGGTTTGGTTTTTTCGGAAATCATCAAGGATTATTTCATGTCAATCTCATTTAGAAGATAATGTATACTCATGGTATTTGAAATATTGGCTTCATTACCTATCTCTTCCAACCTTTTGATTTCCTTATTACATGCCCCCACGGATTGATGCATGAGATGAATGTTATCCCCCGTTATGTCCACCCTATCCAATATAAGTTGAAACATTGATTCAATCCCATTGTATTGGACATATTGTTCTTACTTTTTCTCATCATAAGCCCTATCAAAATCATAAAAAGAATTAGCAATTGGGTTAGTGTAATGGGGGAAGGAGGTATTTGGACAATCACTCCAATATCCATCTCGACAACCACATAAAGAACAATCATACTCCCAATAGGATCGACATGGTACACACATCCCTCTCTAAGGAGTATATCTACAATCTTGCCAAAAGTGGGGTCCATCACAATATGGACATGGACCATCAAGATAAGATTTCCAACCACCAAACTCACTTTCATTCTAGGATGCCATATTAACAAATAAACAAAAATAAAAACCGTATATAACAAAAGAAAAAAAATAAAATCACAAATGAATATTTATAAGTTTGAATTCAATCAAGTAAGCTAGAATTCTAAACTAACTCAATACGCCAAATTGTTCCTCGGCAATGGCGCCATTTGATAACACTCAACTTATATGTCAATTTAAGTGCAAGACGGTAATTGTTAATATAATTATCCAACAAAAGTCGGGGTTGAATCTACGAGGACCAATATGGGTGGAAATTGAGTAAATTCAAAATAAAGTTAATTGTTAGATTCAAACTTAGGATACAAGTGGTTTGGAGGAATGTTTAGAAGATTTTCAAAAGTATAAAACAATTTTTTTAGGCTTCTAGAAAACTAACTTGAGTCTAAGAATAATTAGAGTGTAAACTATTAGGAATGGATCTTTGGATTATGTTTTCCTTGGAGAAAATTAGTGTGTGCGGATATATGAAAAATAACATCTAATTTTAATTAATGCGTGTGAGTGAGTAGGCTAGGTTTGGAGTTTCGGTGCTAGTCTTTAAACAAAACACCAAAATATCTCCCATGGATTCTTTCGAATACCTCGCGGGTATTGACATTCTAATCAACCCAAAAACCTCAATTAAATATCCCTATTTCTAGGATGATGTTCAAGAGATAGCAATTCCACATTTTACCTTATTTCTAAGGCAACAAAATAGGAATAACTATATCTACATTATTGTTGATAAATGTTTATGTCACCTACATCACTTTTTCAAGGATGATATAGGATCTAGACTACCCACATCCTTCTTTTAAGGATGATGTGGGAATTTTGGGGAAAATTGAGGTTCTCACCGACAATTCCCATTTTGCATTCAAATATTTGTGAAACCCATCTATATTAACCACAAATTGGAGCTAAGAATCAATATCCACATACTTGCATCCTACTCAAACACAACCCCAAGAAGCAGACTAGCAAATCATAAAGATAATAAACACAAATATACCAAGATTTTCATCAAAGTTATTCATCAAAAATAAAGAGAGGGAAAACCACACTTTAAAATCAAATGAATCTTCAATGGGTGATGCCAAATCTATACTTTGGAGTTCTCTAATTAATTATTGTCTCAAATTAGTGCAAATTTACACTCCAAGCTCCGAACAAAACAAAACTCTAAAACTAAGATAAGTTGAAGATGAAGGATAATAAATAAGATAAAAAAAATAGTCTAAAAAAATTAACTAAAATGCCTTATTTAAGCCTCCATTCCATATTTGCAAAATATTACAAAAATTCCCTTGAAACTTTTTCGCTCTACTGCGATCACCATCATTGGACCGCGAACGCGACAATGCGATCATGGTAGTCATATCACGATTGCACTCCATGTGAGTTGTTGACTGATCGCGATTGCGACCCTCAATCCGCGATTGCAGTAACTGAGGGTCGACTCCTAGGCCTAAAATTTCATCTTTTATTCTTTTTTGCTCACATTTCTTCTCTTTCACCTTCTTCTTAGCTTATTGTTATCAAGTTTCCTTGCTCATCTTTTTATTTCACTTTTACCTACACAAATGAGCATTAAGTAAGAAATTAATAACAAATCAATGAAAACGCATGATAGTTTAGGCTTAAAAAATGCTAGTAAGTTGTCAAATTGATGACTTATCAGGTCCCATAAGTTAAGCTAGCTCTTTTTCTTAACTTTGGGTTAAACTTCAACATGGAAGAACTATGCAGTGAGACTCAGACTCTTGTACTTTTGTGTTGCAGGAAAATTGTAAGTTGAAAATGATAAGTGTGTTATTCTTAGTAGAAAGAATAGTTAAGTAGTGTCACCAAATTTAAAGGATATTGGCCATGTCGTTTAAGAGTAAGAATACTTCTATTTCTATGCCCAACAAACCCTTATAGTATGTCAAGTATCAATATAAATCAGGACCTATGATCACAAAGTAAATTCATACCTTACATCGTTATGATTATGTTCCATAGAACTCATATCCAAGATCATTTTTATGTCAAGTCTTATTATCTCATGATTCGTTCTTACACGATTTACTTGGTGTTGTCATAAAGTTCTTCTTGATGTCTATGTAAATTTTATTGAGGGAGAATTCATGATGTGAAGTTACATCCTTTATTCCATACTTCTAGAGCTTCAATAAGTTCCTATCCATTATTCGAGGACGAATGATCCCAAGGAGGAGATAATGTAGCATCCTACATTTTCGGGCTCGAAGTTGAATCGTCCGTCCTACGTGTATAGATAAAATCGAATAATTTTTATTTATATATAACTGTGAATATCAATCCCTTATCAATTATTTAGGGTGGGAAGATCTTTGGATATGTATTGAGGTCATATAAATCTCGTAATTCAAATTTGAGTTGAGAACTTTCCTATCAATTGAGCTTTAGTAGACGTTCTTACTTGGGTCAACTTTCAATGACCATTTTTCATAGTATATAATGAGTTGAGTGTCCTACTATATACCAAATTAAAGGTATTTAAATCTTCTTTCCAACGCAACTGACTATTCATCTATTCCAGTTTGGAGTAAAATGTTATGGGTTATTTTAGTGCAATACTGTCCAAGGTGCGCGATTGGGCCTGCGGCACTACACCCCCACCCCACCCGACGTAAAAGTATGTTTTCTCTTAAATCAAAGATAAACTAGTCCTTTAACTTACATAACTCTCCTAACCTATTTTTTAACCCTAAAATCATTTTACGCTTGTAGAAGTCTCCCAAACCCCTAATTCTTTTCTTCCCAAGAAAATCAAGATGAATTCTCCAATTCCAAAGATCTTAGGTTCCAAATTCAAGGTTCTTCTTCAGTTTCCCTTCGTCAAAAGGTATCTAAAACAATATTGATACTAATGGGCTTGAAAATTATGTTTTCTTAGATTTCAAATATATGTATATATGTATATATGTATATATGTATATATGTATATATATATATATATATTTGGGATTTGAAATGGTTTGAAGAGCATGAATTATGAATCCCGTTTTATGATAAGAATTATTCATTTAACTCGTGTGTGGATTCTTTGATGAATAATAAAAAGTTTGAGTTTCAAATGTTTCTTTTATAAGCTTATACATTGTTTATTTATATGGATAAGAAGGGTATTTCTTATATTTTAAATTTTCTTATTTTTTCATTAAAATTATATGTAGAAAACCTAAAATTTATGGGGTGTCAATTTATATTGCTATTCCACATAACTAAAAAAGTATGCTATCAAATTTACACTTATGCCTCAATTGTGAACTGTGCAAAGTATATTTTTACACTATATTGTGATTGATGGAAAGAATGAGGTCGTGAATGATTTTTAGTGCTTAATTATTCATGTAAATGGTTTGAAGATTGCCATTCGTGTTAATATTTCTCTTGTTTTTTTATGGTGGTTATTTGAATAAATTGAAAAGGAGTGAGTCCCTTCTACAGTTTTTACAAGATTCTTGAATGAGAATTTTTTTTACCTAAACCATTATATTGATTTGAAAAGGCTTTATTAATTGAATTTTGAAATATCTTATGGTGGTAAATGACTCATGAAATGTAAGAGGTGAAAGAAGAACATGTAATATGATATATAAGAATTTTAAGTCCTAGTATGGCGATACAAAATCATATAATTATCATTTCAAACCAAAGATCATGTTATAAGAAAGATGTATATTTTAAGAGGCTATAATATGGGCTTAAAGAGAGTTAGATGGATAACTGAGAAGGCAAAAGTAGGAAGACTCACTGCTTGAAATAGTGTTTTACCGATTTGAGATTGATCATGTCTTGAAATACAGATGATCCATGCATACTTGCTTCATGCTTGGTATACCAGACCAGACACTCCAATTCTTGTAGAAAACTTAAATTGGGGGCTTGACGATGAGTCAATGTCGAACCCTACATAGCCCTTAATATTTTTTAGACTATGTCGAGTACGTCATCTAACTCAGAATTAAAGAAAAAAGTTGAGTTATGTTTTAAGTGATAACTTGGAATCTTTATTTATGCCAATGTGTTTTGACTCTATACTATGATTTGATTTCTATACTCATGACTATTTTGTATAAAGTATATGTTTTGTAGGTTGTTCTACATGTCAGTACATTTCATATTTTAATCCTCTCCAAACGGCTGCATTCGCTCATAATGTAGGATCGGAGGCCCATTCTCACGGTCCAGCAAAGCATTAGAATTTATTTCAGACATCATCAAACTTGGTAAGCCTTCCATCTTTCAGAAGACGTTCTATTTAAATATTTAGTTTTTTCAATTTTACGATCTGGCCAGGGACCTTGTTTCAACCTAGACAGTTAATCTTTAGTAGAAGCTTCATAGACGAGATTAGATAGAAGTATTGTTGTGACATTATTGATAGAGTCTATTATAAGGTTTCCTTGAACCTTATTTTTTTTTCTACATCTCTTATGAATCATGCTTATGATAGAATGCCAAGGGATTTCTCGAGCTTTCATGATTTAGGATGCTCGTTGTGGTCAGGGTCTCAGCTCGAGTCATGACATGGTGACACTTGAATGACTTTTACACTTGATATTTGCAAGAATGAAAAGAACTCATCACTTGTCTTCTCTTTGTATTTTTCGTCTACTATATTGTTCATATTGTTAATCTTGTAGCTTTAATTTATCAGCCCAAAACTCACAAATTAAATAGGTTTCGGTCATTTCACAGCCTCATCAACTTATTGAAAAAAAACATATTTCTCTAGGACGAGTTTCTCATTTACTACACTTGAAAGTGTTAACTGAAACCCTAGATACAAAATCTCTAACCTCTTCAAAGTAAGGAGTGTTATTCAATTATATCTTCTAGTTCTAACATTCTTTTTCATTCATATTTTTAGGCATCAATGCCTTTGTAATGGGCTGGAAGCCAATCAACAACGGCGTTTCTCAAGTATATGGTGTTCGTCTAAGGCTAAGTATGACTAATGATTTTTTCATTTCTTTGTTAAAGAAAATTTTATAATTTTCCTAACTGATTTATTAATGAATATTAAATTATTATCAAGAAGACATAAATGCATCAGATTGCATTTTATCTTGCACCATATGATGGTGATTACAACACGAGGATGAGTCGTATTGAATTTTTGCCTTTATGTTACTCTCATCAATTAAAGGCCTCGATTAAAGTATCAGTGCACCATGATAATAAGATTTTCAGTTTTAGTCCCATCGAATTTTAGTCTAAAACGATTAATATTGACAAGATATTGGATATCAAGTCTCAATGCACTATTTGATGATAATGATGACCAATGCAGATGTAATTTCAGTGAAAAATAATGAAATATGCCATATTAATTTGCTTCATTTCTTGGTATGAATGTGGTAGCAACACATACAAGTCTGAAAGAAGACAAATGCTTAAAAATATAAACATGAAGGGATAAAATTATAATAATCATCATTTTGATAATAATAAAAGAAGAAACTCTATGATTTCTCCAAATTATTTTTTAAAAGGTGAAAGTAAGTTTTTATTCACCGTCAATTTGGTATAAAAGTATTGGGCACACAATTGTTCTGCTACCTAATTTGACAGATTTAGTAAATCCTCCATCAAAAAACCAAGTGAAGATTGAGGTGTGTTATATAAATATGATAAATGTCAAGGCATGATACTGAGCTTCAGATGAAAATTTGTGAAGTAAAACCATATGATTATTTTTCATTCCTTGAAGAGAATGTGACTTGTAATCAATAAGCATTGTCTGAGTCATTCTTGAAAATGATTGTTTCAATATATATGTAATTCTAAATTTTTGAATAAGGATATACTTATGTATGGTTGGATGAACACCAAAACTCACCTCTACAAGAGGTTTGAGAGAGAGCAAACATTATTTTGATATGAAAAGATTATTGATTTTTTAGCATATTTTATATGATCTATTAAAGGTTTAAAAAAATGATTCTTGTCTATAAAAAGTTTGATCATGATCAAAATAAATATTATAAATATATCATTGATTGTGTACTTATGGTACATAAGAAAATATTATACCATGTATTATAAAAATAAATTGTTAAAAACAAAAGTAAAGCAAGAAAGGGTGTTTATAATGATTTTGGCTATCATGAAAATAATTCTCCTTAAAAAGAGGTGTTCATCATACAAAATAGTGTTATGAAATAGTAATAGTATACAAGTATTTGATAGTTTCAAAAATAAAAAGTCAGTATGTCACTACTCGGAGAATTAAAATTATCCATGATATTTAAATTGTAGTAAGTCTCCAAAAAAGCAAGTTGAAAAAATATATTATTATATTGAGAATATAAATTATAATTTTTTTTATATTTTCATATTACTACAATGAAAACAGATGATAAATATTTATATGTATGAGCACCCATTTTTCTCCTGTTCATTGATACAAATATGAGAATGGTGATGGAATCATGATGTGTGAGCAAATGCTAACACATTTAAGGCTTTTAACTGAGAATAATTGCAAAGTCCTAAGCAAATTTTATCGTTTTTTATTGTTTTCTCTTTGATATTACAGTAAAAGTCAAGACGCAAGAGAACCAGCAATAATGGAAGTAAAAGAGTTGATTTCTGAGCATGTAGAGAGGACAGTATAGCTGACGACTTGTCTGATAAGTCGTCAGCCTTGTGAGAAGCTATCAGAGTTGCCGTCAGCCTTAGACAAAGAATAAGATTCAGCTGGAAGAACTGACGACAACCTGTGATAGGCTGTAAGAATTGTAATAAGCCGTCAAGCTTATCGCCAGTCTTAGACAGTGCATGAAAACTTGAAGTAAAGAAGCGATGACATTTTTGATAACTCGTCACATGTTTGATAAGCCGTCGGGCTTCATTGTCAGCTGAAGACAAAACTTGTTCAAATATGAAGAGGAGCTAATGATATTCTTGATAAGGCATCAGACTCCTGATAAGCCATCACACACGTCATTATCTATCCGAGAAAATACTGTGATCTATGATTTTATTTCCCTAATTAGGCTAAAGTATTTAAAGCATATGTTAGGGTTTTCTATAAAAAAGGGGACGGAACATCTTAAACTTATTGAAAAGAAAAAAAACACCTCTTTTGGGGCTGAAAAACTTAGAATTCAATTTTCAATTCTTTGATTTGGTTGTGGGAATTTTATCTTGAACTTAGAAGAGAATCAACTTCAGACTTCATCTTTTGTAAGTTTAATTATTTTGAATGATGATTATAATTGTTGCTATCTCTTTCTTTCTCATGTGGAACTAAAACCCACAACTAGAGTTGTGGGATCTATGATTTTCCCCCCATGGATTTAATAGTTGGTTAGAGTTAGAGTGATTGTGGGGATATCTTGATAATTCCTTTGTTATGATTGTTATTTATTGGTTGCAAACAATAAATCCCGCCTTATGTTGATTTGCTCAAACTAAGAAATAAAATAAAGGTAGCGAATTATCAATAAGAATTTGAGAAGGTTAAGCTCCCATCTAATGATTAATATTGTAACAAGATTGATCAACTTGAGATAAAATCAGTATGAATAGAATAATTTCCTAAGTTCGAGAGAATTAGGGAGTTCAACATCTAAGTTGGTTGAGAAACACTTAGATGGACTATTGAAAATGATAATTTGGTGTTTTCCATAAGTCATGAGAACCCAATACTACAGTTAATATTTAATGAGATTAATAATCATAGTGATCACAACCCTAGTTTCTCTTTATCATTGATTTGAACTATTGAAATTTAAGCTTTGAGCTCTAAAGCCAGTTAACACTTTAACATTCGTTTGATCATCAAAAATTCCATTTTATCTTTTCGTATCATTTGTTCAAATTTAACTATAGCTATAATTTCAAATTAGTTTAATCACCACTCACATTGTTCCTCGTGGATTTGACCCTGAATCCAAAGTTGGGTAAATATATTGATGACGAATGCCTTACACTAAATTTACGTGTAAATTGATCGTTATCAAAAATAGCACCGTTGTCGGGGAACAATTTGGCGTATTGAGTTGGTTTGGACTTTTAGCCTACTTTCTTGAATTCAAACTTGTAAATATTTAATTTTAGTTTTCTTTTATTTCTTGTGTTAGGTAGATTTTTATTTTAGTTTACTTATTACAATGGCATCGTTGAATAAACATGAGCTTGGTGCTTGAAAATCTTATCTTGATGATCCATGTCCATATTGTGATAGACCTTACTTTTGGCAAGATTGTAGATATGCTCCCTGGAGAAAGATGTGTGCACCATCTCCATCCTATCGGGAGTATGATTGTTCTTTATGTGGTGGTCATGATGGACGTTGGAGTGATTGCCCAAATTCCCCCTCCCCCTATTGTGCTAACCAAAATTCTAGTTCTTCTTATGAGTTTGATAGGTCTTATGGACAATAAAAGGAAGAACAAAGCACCGGCAAGAGTGGCATTGAAGCTATGTTTCAACGAATGTTGGATCTTCAAAAAAAAAATGTATGATATCGTATGTGATATGTGTCAAGACATAAAGTAAATCCTTCATGGGGAGATGGATATAGAGGTCAATCATTCAAAGCATTCTTCTATATTATGTTTAGATGATATATTATCTGTTGAATCATTTAAAATAATGGAAGAGTGTGAAGATAAGGAGCAAGAACCCTATATTCATGTTGAGCTTGATGTTGAGCAACCCTCAGTGATTTCCCAACCAACCAAACCAACCATGAGAGATGATGTCATAATTGAGGACATGGTGCTAGAGGTAAAAGAAGAAACAACTATAATCTCTAATAAAGACTCTATCCCAATTCAAAGTGAAGATGTTGAGAAGGAGAATAAAAGTGAGTGTGTAGTAGATAGTGAAAATTTTGAAGTAGGATTTATTGAGCCTCATACAAAACACTTTTCTACATTATGTTTAAATGATATCTTGTTTGTGGAATCATTTAAAATAGTAGAAGAGTGTGAAGATGAGGAACAAAAATCCTATATTCTTGATTTTACATTAGACAAGCAACATAAAAACACACCTCACTTTAAGGCCAAGTGGTTTACCACGCTCAATATATTACTGGACTTCTTAATTTTTGTACCACCCCCTATGATCGAGGAAAGAAGATGGACTCTAAATTGAGGTGAAATTCATATCCTCAAGATGGAGGAAAAAACTGAGTTGGGTCATGCTGCGACACTAAATTAGGCGTTGCTTGGGAGGCAACCTAAGGTATTTTGTTGTTTGTATTTGTATTATGTGATTGACATCAGATCTTCACACCTATAGTGACATAGGTATGTTTCTAACTCTCTTGTTTTGGTTTGACGCATTGGGTACATTGCATGATTTTAAGTTGAGGGTGGGGCTACTTGTGGGTGTTGATATTCTCTTAGGATTTTTGTTGTCGTGCCTCTTTTTCTCAGAGTCTTGTTCCTAGTAGAGCCGGCATGTTTAGGCATATTGTGATTTGTTGTAAAATATTGTAGTTGACTAGGATAAATACAAGTACCTTAGGCAATTAACATGTTTTTGTTGAATTTTGAACACCTCTCCGATGGTCTGTTTTATAACTGTGTGATATGCATTTATGTGTGACCACTATGCATCTTTTTATGGAATTAGTACTAGTGACGTGATAACCATTGCTAAATAATTGTATGAACCGAATGGGAAAAAAATAGTAGCTTGTGATGTACCCTTGTACCATGTGTGTGAGAGATACTACCTAGTTCCCATTGTATGTTAAATCCAGAACTTGCTCGATTGGTCTTACCTTGGTTGTAGGATAGCGGTTAAGAGAGGATCATAGGCCGTTTTTTATATTAGTCCACTTTTAGCCTAAATGACCTTCTATGTGTGAATAATATCCATTGATCCTAATTTTGAGCCTGAATGCCTATTCTTTTTATTATACCTATCACCTTCCCATTTGTATCACAATGAACCTGTTTTAGCTCTGGTCCTCCTTGGATATTTTTCACTTTGACTTAGGCAAATAGCTAATGTTGAGGGTGGCTATCATAGAGGTGCGTGATATAAAGTGAGTATGAAGAAGGGTAAAAAATGCAAGGAAGGGTGTGGTAGAAAAAAATGAGAAAAGAAAAGTTGTGAAAACAAAAAATGAATGAATAAAAACTGCGCCATCTTGAATGTGTTTTAACCAAGAAATGGAGAAATAACGTAAAGGTTGATAAGTGAGACCCCAAAAATAGTGCAGTGACAAGGAGGCTTAGTTACTTTGAATATCCTTGTGTATCATACCAGCCCCAAGACTACATTACAAGCTGAAGAAAAGTCCTATAGTGATCCTAACTTAACTGTCTGAAAGCTTCGGTAATGAAAATAAGGGCAATCTTATGGTATTTGGCATACATGGACTGGAACTTCTTTCTGAGAGTGAGTGTCTCTTGACCGTCCCCGTATTGACATGCTTGAGTTCACATATAAGTGAGGAGGGACATCTTTGTTGTAAGGGCACACTGGTTATGTTACTAGTTGGTAAGTTGTTTGGACAGTGTAATCTTGGTACATGCATGGTTGTTGTTGCTGAGTTGATGCAATATCTTGATTCCTATGTGTCACATTGTTGTTCTTCAATAATATACACAGTTGTTTTTTAAATTAATTGACCTTGGAGATGGTGAAAATATTTTGAGATAATATGGATGGTTGACTGTCGAATGTATTTTGTATCCTCTTGGTTGTGTTTTAGTTGCTTGAGGACAAGCAATTATTTAAAGTTGATAGTGTTGATGTGTGAGCAGATGCTAACACATTTGAGGCTTTTAACTGAGAATAATTACAAAGTCTTAAGCAACTTTTAGCATTTTTTATTGTTTTCTCTTTAATATTGCAGTAAAAGTCAAGATGCAAGAGAACCAACAATAATGTAAGTAAAAGCGTTGATTTCTGAGAAAGTAGACAGGGAAGTATAGCTGACGACTTTTCTGATAAGTCGTCAGCCTTGTGATAAGCTATTAGAGTTGCTGTCAGCCTTAGACAGAGAAAGAGATTCAGCTGGAAAAACTGATGACAACCTTTGATAGGTCATCAGAGTTGTGATAAGCCATCAAGCTCGTTGTCAGGCTTAGGCAGTACTTAAAAGCTTGAAGTAAAGAAGCGATGACAATTCTGATAAGTCATCACATGTCTGATAAGCCGGCAGGCTTTATCGTTAGCTGAAGACAGAACTTGTTCAAATGTGAAGAGGAGCTAACGATATTCTTGATAAGGCATCATACTCCTGATAAGCCCTCAAACACGTTATCATTTGTCCAAGAAAATACTGTGATCTGTGATTTTGTTTCCATAATTAGGCTAAAGTATTTAAAGCATCTGTTAGGGTTTTCTATAAAAGAGGGGGAGGAACATCTTAAACTTATTGAAAAGAAAAAGACACCTCTTTTTGGGGTTCAAAAACTTCGAATTCAATTTTCAATTCTTTGATTTTGTTGTGGGAATTTTCTCTTGAACTTTGAAGAGAATCAACTTCAGACTTCATCTTTTGTAAGTTTAATTACTTTGAATGATGATTATAATTGTTGTTATCTCTTTCTTTCTCATGTGGAACTAAAATACACAACTAGGGATGTGGGATCTATGATTATTCCCCCATGGATTTAATAGTTGGTTAGGGTTTGAGTGATTGTGGGGACATCTTGATAATTCTTTTGTTATGATTGTTATTTATTGGTTGTAAACAATAAATCCCGCCTTATGTTGATTTGCTCGAACTGAGAAATAAACTAAAGGTAGCGAATTATCAACAAGGATTTGGGGAAGGTTAAGCTCTTATCTAATGATTAATGATGTAACAAGATTGTTCAACTTGAGATAAAATCAGTATTAATAGAATGATTTTCTAAGTTCGAGAGAATTAGGGAGTTTAACATCTAAGTAGGTTGAGAAACACTTAGATGGACTGTCGAATCTGATAATTTGGTGTTTTCTACAATTCATGAGAACCCAATACTACAGTTATTATTTAATGGGGATTAATAATCATAGTGATCACAACCCTAATTTCTCTTTATCATTGATTTGAACTATTGAAATTTAAACTTTGAGATCTGAAGTAAGTTAAAACTTTAACATTCGTTTGGTCATCAACAACCCTCATTTTATATTTTTGTATCATTTGTTTGAATTCAACTTATAGCTACAGTTTCAAATTAGTTTAATCGCCACTCACATTGTTCCTCGCGGATTCGACCCCGACTTCAAAGTTGGATAAATATATTGATGACGACCGCCTTGCACTAAATTGACGTGTAAGTTTGGCGTTATCAAATCACATTCATAATAAACTAAAAGTTTACAGAAAATATATAAGTTAGCATGATCGATTGACTATTTCGATTCAAATATATGGAAAAAATAATTAAAAATTTATGAGGTTATACATTGAAGAAATAAAAAATTATTCGATAAGTCTCTTTGTTTCTTACTCTCACGATAAAAATATTATATCCGCTAAGATTGGAATTGTATCTCCTGTACTTTTAAAATGTACAACAAAGTTAATATAAGCTCATTCACTGTTATGTGAATCATTTACTATGAAATGATCTAGTAGATGAATCTTTAGTTGGTCACCTGTGTTTTGCTATTACTACTTGCAATTTGGTTTTTACTAGATGATTTTCTCAAATTATTACATTAAGAGCATGGTCCCAAACTATAAAAATTAATAACTTTAATTGATTTAGCAGAAATTGTGTGCCTCCAATTATAGATAAACTATTAGTAATGAGAACAAATCTTCAAAATAAAATTTAATATGAGATGTGTGTTATTTAAAATATAGAAACAATTGTATGCATCACATGAACAAGGTTCTCCTATATTATCGATTTAGGGCAAGGAATCAAATTATTTTCATCTAAAATATTTGAATGTGCGCGATATGATTTAGTTACTCCGCCATGCATAAGGATGGATCCCCAAAATGAGGTTGGAATAAATGTTAGATTTCCTAACATTAGTGGAAAATATAATCAACAACTAAAATGAGTGGAATGAATTATCTAGATCATTATAGAGAACGTGAACTTGAAGTTCAAGAGATAATTCATTTGTTGAATATTAAAAATTATTGTTAAATATATTTACTCACCATATGTTATAAATTAGTTGTAAATGCTTCAATGTGAAATCCTTAAAGGACTAGGTCTATGACATATGTGAAGCATAATAGATCAATAGGTTTCGAATGTTAAACTTCTTGAAAAAAGAGAGAAGCAAATGATCAAAATTGTAATGATAATAAGGCATACGCTTTAAAGAGTACCATAACATAACACTTTATAAAACCTTATCAAAGGTTTAGACACCTAAAAATGATGAAAAATACAGAGATCTTGGTAATTTATTTCGTATTAAAATCAATATAAATGACTGTCGATAATATTTTAAATATAATTTAGTACTCACTACTATAAATGGTAACGAGAATCTTGAGATTAAATCTGTCAAACAGTATGAACAAAAAATGCTTGGCTAACTTAAATACATAGTTCAAGTATTTTATTTCACTTGAGAAAATATATATTTGAAATTAGTCCAAAGATCAAGATATAATGTCAATGGAGTAAAGTCGAATTGTTGTGCGAAAAGTAAAACTGTAAGAAATCTAGTATGACTTGTGTCTTGATGCATAAATTTTTTTCAGATATTATTGTTAGGAGATGTATACTCCTGTGGTGGATCTAATAATGTTTCTTTTAGTCTGGCAATATTAAAAAATTTAAATACGAATAATGAATGATTGTCATGTCAAGATAGATTATATGAAAACTAGCTTGATCATAAATGTCATATGAAAATTTTTGAAGGATTTAAAAATGTTGTAAAGTGATTTGATTCACTAGTAACCTAATGATTGTAATATCGCTTTAACATAATGAAATATCAATTTTGATCTCATGAAAATGATTAGAAAATATCATGTCTTAGTACAACTGATTCACTTATATATCCTACTTTTGCTATACATAAAATAATTTTTTTTAATGTGTAGGAAAAACATAATTTTACTTTTATGTGGTGATATTTTAAGTGAAATCAAATTTATATATTGATGTGAAATTTATTATCTCTCACAGATATTGTCAAAGGATTGCTGGTTATGAAAATGCAGGAAGGTTA
Source organism: Capsicum baccatum var. pendulum (assembly GCA_030864225.1). Taxonomy (NCBI): domain Eukaryota; kingdom Viridiplantae; phylum Streptophyta; class Magnoliopsida; order Solanales; family Solanaceae; genus Capsicum; species Capsicum baccatum. The sequence continues at coordinate 45,533,015 of CM061560.1, forward strand.
TTTGATTTGCAAAAAATTTGATCATATGGGAGTTATCTATTTACATGTGAGCATATTTTACATACCAGTCAATTATTGATACTCATTCAAGTTTCGCGAAGTTACTTGAAACTTATAAAGCAAGTGACTCAACACATAAAAGGTATGTGATTTTTTCTTGAAAACAAAATTAATATAATATTAAAGACATTGCTATTAGTAAAGCTCAATTGAAAAAAATAATATATCAAAGAAGATAAAAATAAAGTACATTTTAGAAAAGTACTTTTTCACACAGAATCTTCAACGAAATTACTCCTAGAGTTTGATAAAACGGCTCACAAGGAGTGATGATCTCAATATTTGGAAAGTTATACAAGATAAAATTTATTGTGTTTGACATATCAAGTGATATCTTTATCAGGGGAGTAAATACGAGTTGTACTCTTTTTTATTTTGATCGAGGTATTGTCCCACTAAATTTTATGACAAGTTTTAGTGAGGCGATAAATAATATGTATTAAAACATATGTACTCTTTTTTCTTAGCTAGAATCTTTTCCCACAGAATTTTTCCTTGTAAGATTTTAACGAGACACATCAATTATGAACATTAAAGCGGGAGTATTATAAAAAGTATGTCATATATGGATGTCTACTAATCTAGATATAAATCTTTCATAACTCCTCCACCATTATGATATTAACTTCCGCTTCTCGATAACCTTTTCTCTTGATATTCCCTCATAACTCTCAAGGATAAATGTCATGTTTATGACACTTTTTGATGATCCACAATGTAGTCTTATAAATAAAGGACTTGTGTATAATGTTGGTGATATTTGAAAGACTTATACACTTGATATTTGAAAGAATGAAAAACTCTAATCACTTGTCTTCTCTCTATATTTTTTTCTACTTTATTGTTCATACTATTAATTTTTGTAGTTTTGTTTTAAAATATAAGCAACAATATATATTTTTTTTTTTGGGATTAAACTGAAAACTCTTCATTCAACCAAGTAAGCCAATATGTACCGCTTACTCATTTAGATCAATACAATCTAATATATACTTGGAGTTTATAAAGGATTTTGCTTGACAATTTATTTCAATTAGATATATGCATGGGCCCAACATATAATTTTATTAAGAACGTAACTCCGCAAAATTGAAATTATGATATTTAATTAAATTTTATTTTGATATTAAGAACATAATTTTACAAAAGTTCGAGCTATTAAAATAATCTTCAATTCATAGTAAAATAACATGAAAGAGAGTAAGGCCAGGACAAAATTAAGAGAATAACTTGACACACAAAAATTAGACGATAAAATATTTTAATAAGAACCCGAGAATAAGTTCCATTTATACTCCATCATATACTAATTATTGCATATTAAGTAAATATACATGTCAATATATCAATATGACTATCTTAGATGCTAAAACTGTTATGATTAAATAGTTTAACATTTACACATATGAAAATACTATTTGCATTATATACTATTAATAAATTACACAATAGCAAATGTATTTTTAATTCTATGATCAAGTTTCTTTAGAGCAACCTTCGATTCAAAACACTGCTTGCAGAGCATAATAGTTATTTCAATGCATTTACTCCATCATTTTCTATAAGGCAAATGAAAATCAGACTTCAGATGCGTCTAATAGTAAAAGCATAGATATGCGTTTAACATTCAAGAGCAAAAAAATTAAGACAAAGGATGGGACAATCAAAAGTCTTAACAGATAGATAGTGAAGCTCATCGGCAATGCATACCGATGCTTATTAGAAACCTTCTGTACGTTGGTGGTTTGAATTACACTATAACTGTTACTGGTGGAAAAACTGAGTTTCAAGGTAGAGGTCACCAGTTTGGAGAGCTTCTTCAGAAAATAATGACAAGTAGGATTAATCGATGGTGATTCTGGAGGCTGTGGCTGAAGACGGGCGATTTGTATTTCTGGTATAATCAACTTTCAAAATTTGTGATACTTAGTCAAATAAATTAGTCTTCTCAAAAAAGAAAATTAGTTTGGTAATTTTTACTCTTCCAAAACAAAATGTATTTTTTCTTTCTTCATGACTTCATGTCCAACAACTCCTTGTCCTCTCTCTCCTCTTAGTAATCTAATCAAAGCTTTCAGTAGATTTATCATTTGTTTTTATCCTTTGAACGTATTCATAATGGGTGTAATCATCAACCTACTGTGTTTCCTCTTGTTTTTCACTCCTTCCCCAACAAATCAAAATTTTTTAAATTTATAAAAGAAAATCTTGTAATAATGTTCTAATGTAAAAGCCACTACTATCTTTATCACACCTCCGTTCATTGTCTATAACATGTAGAGGAGCTTTACGATATAGCTGAATTTTGTTTTTAGACCTAATAGAATGTCATAATTGGAAGAGGTTAACTATAATATTCATATTCTTTTCTTTTAAAGAAAAATAAGTAAAAGCACCAAAATTATGTGTAATTTCTCCATTAAATTTTAAAGGAAAAATGCTCTATTTCCACCTTGAATAATACGCAAAAAAGCTGAGACACACTCGAACTTTAGGAGGCCCTATTATCCCCTGGACTAATTAAAATTATATTTTTGACAACCTTAATGCCTATGTGGCACACACGTGTGCCTACGTGGACCCTTCAGTGTGTTGTGTCATGTAGGCACTAACATTGTCAATAATATAGTTTTAATTAGTCCAGAAGGATAATAGGACCCTTCTAAAGTTCGAGTGTGTCTCAGCCTTTTCGCGTATAGTTCAAGGTGGAAATTTAGCATTTTCTCAATTCTAAAAGCAGCTGAACTTTTAAATAATAGGAATAACAGAGCCTTCGTTAAATCAGAATCAAATAAAAAGTAAAACTCCAACATATGGTATATAACTCTAAATAAAATATAATAATGAAGGAGATATAGATATCAGATATATCCTATCGGATTACATAAAACTTTAATTTTTACACCACTTGTCTTATCATATTCACATTAAGATATTAAATTTCACATTTTTAAGATCTTTCCGACTCATACATAATATAGTAATACTCCATGGATGATTCATTCACGGATAATATCATTAGCATTACCAACAGATGTAATAGTCCCTTTTCTTAAAAAATATATTAATTCTTTATCTCAATTTGATATGATTTGACTGGGCCTGAAGTTCAAGAAATATTATAATATTTTTGACATTTGATTTAAAATAAGTCATAAATATTTGTGCGGTTACAAATCATTCCATTAAGGTTGATATACTGATATTAACATTTCAAAGTTAAGTTGTTACTAAGCATAAAAATGTCATTTTTTTGAAACTGACTAAAAAGAAAATGTGTCATGTAAATTGAGACGAGGGAATAGTTAATTTGAAACTACCTGTAACGCCGTAGGAGTAACACCTTGGACGCCACACGGTGCTTATGGTCACAAGTGACCACAAGCTAACCCATGAGCTGCTACCTGCTGTGAGCACTGAAAGAAACTATTAATAAACGATACACCTATGCAGAATACCTGAATATGCCATAAGGTTTTATAATTCTAAGAAATTTCTGAACTCTTAAATCTGAAACAACTATCTGAAAGTAATAACGTAAAGACTGACAATCAACTGAAAAATGGATAACTATTTGAAAGTGTCTGAAAGCCTCTAACTTAATGACTGTGGAATTAGTGGGACATGTCCCCACCTAACTCCGACTAACTTTGGACTGGAGTACTAAAATAAACATAATTGGTCCTTAAAATATGAGGATTCACCACTATTGCTGATGCTGATGCACTGGAATATCGAAGTACAGTCGGGAACCTGAGCGTCCGAACCTATGATATAATACATCATAGCACAAGAAATGAGTATGCAGTCAGTACTTTCAAGGTACTGGTATGCTAGACGAGGTTAGGCTGATATACATGGGCTTATGTATATGAATAATAGCTGAATGAATGAATAACATGAGATAATTGGATATGCTTCCGTGAATGCTGTAAAATCTGAGAATATATGCCCAAGCATATAACATGATTTTGAAATAGTCTGTAAACTGAAATACTTAAATTTGATAAATGCATAACTGATAATTGTATGCTATGGTCAATGCAAACTTGAACTTAATTATACTGAACACTGAACTGAGACTGTGGGAGGTATCATCTAACCGACATGCCCCGCTCTGAACTTATTGGGATTCAACTTGTAACCCAATTGAAAGGGTGTTAGTATCGTGCCAGGGATACTCATAATGGCTATGTGGATCCACTAAGCTACTAAAGAACCAGGGTATTACGCCTAAACTGACGGGTGATCCTCGGGAGGAGTAAAGCCTAATCTGACGGGCGACAACTGGGAGGAAGTCAAGCCTAAACTGACGGGTGACCCCTCATCCTACACTAGCTACGTAGTTCTGGAATACAGGACTGCTACTAATGACTCTGCCTAACTGACGAGGAATCCGTCATCCCTGCATTCACTCGATGCTAAATCCTACTCCCAACTGAAAGACACTAAATACTGGACTAAACTAAGTTTAGCTGTTTGTGGTGACTGACTTAACTGAAAATGCTTATAACTATCCTAAACCATTCTGTAGTTACTGAAGACTAGATAAGTAGCTAGATTTTTGGTATTAAAAACCCCCAGGACTTAATATTAATAACAACAAGACCGTACAAAACCTTAAGGACATGATAAGTAACCATTATTCAAAACTCATTCCTTTAGGCATTTTATCAAACGCTTGCAATTCATAGTTTAAACATAGGAATAGTTTTAAACATGTGGCAATATCATGATTTCAATAGTAAATCACAGTTTAATGTAACCAACGAGTAAGCATCATTGAAACGTGTAGGGTTTAACTTCAACAATAAATCATGTATAAACATAATATAAAATTGAAATTTATGGGGAATTCATGGTTAAAATTCATGATAACATGTAAAAATCATTCTTTTAAACTTGAAATTAGGTTCTTGGACTCCATGGGTAAAAGGAACCCATGAAAGAACATCTAACATACCTTAATTGAAGAATTCTTGGAGGTTCTTGGTGGTTTTCTTGAACTTGAGCTTGAATATATGAGAGGCTAGGATTTTTTATTGAGAGAGAATGGTTTTAAATTGAGCGAATTTGAATAAAAGATGACCAAATTTTCTTTTGGGGGTTTTAATCCCGTGTTTTCCATGGATTGGGGCCATGGGAAAAGACCAAACTATCCTGAGAAATTAAAAGTTTTAGCAGAATCCCAATTTTGAGGCTTATCACTGAGCGGTATTTTTTCCACCATTTTAGGCACTGCTGAGTGGGGTAATAGCGGTGACCTACTATTTTGGACAATCCTAATTTTGAGGCTTACTGCTGAGCGGTTTTGGTTTCACCGCTATAGGCACCTTCGAGCGGTGTAATTGCGGCGACCTAGTATTTCATATAAACAATCCTATAACTCTTCACTCGGGTATCAGATTTAGGGAAAATTGTATCATTGGAAAGCTAATTTGATTATCTATAATTTGGTGGGTTTTAATCTACCAAATTCCATATATAAATCAATTTATACTTGTTCAAAGATGACCCTTGTGAAATCAACCACCAAAACTTTGTATATTCAAAAGCTCTTAGCTCGCATTACTCTAAGTGACTCTTATGAACATGTTTTACACATCATAATCTCTCTTCTGACTAGGATAATAGTCATAAGACATGTACCCAAATATGAATTAGGGTATTAGAGGTTTTCAGACATAGGAACAATGAATTATTTTCTAGCTTAGAGCGTACGGGGTATTACAATATCTCTTCTCGAATAATACTGGTTAGACTGAGAGCACTGAACTAAGGCAACTGGGATCATATAATGAACATATTGTCTAGGAACATGATTACATAACTGAGTCTAAAACATGGTGACTGAATAAATTGATTCGTGAATGCATGCAATGACATGAAGGTGAGTATATGACTGAGATAGAAATGAGAGAGTCAACTTATGAGTAACCACTTTCTTGAGCTGGATCTAGTTTCTAGAAGAAAAGTTGAGAGATTTAGTACATGAAAACTTAAGGGTGTTACAACATCTCCCTTTTGGGATAGTTCGTCCCTCGAATAATACTGGCTTGACTGAAATACTAAGGAAAGACAGAGATGATGCACAGGACTCTTATAAACTGAACCATGACTGAATATCTAGAATCTAAAACTAAGGCCTGAGGAATAGAGTATCAACGACATGAATTCATCAAGAAAATTAAATCTAAGGATATACATAACAAAAATCTGAATTTTCCTGATCGTTGAGAGTGTAGTCTGAGTACTGGAACTAAACATACTTTTATACTACAAAGCATGAGTACTTGAGCCATGGGCTCCATGACTTAATTTTGGAGTTCAGAAATTCGTGGAACATGGTTCTTACTACTGAGTAAACTGGAACTCCTTATACTAAGGACTCGAAGAGTACATGATTTTCTATAAAGTGCACGAATATGAGCTATGATCATAGGGCTAACATGTAAGTCATGAGCAGATATCGTGATAACTGAAATACAAAACTTTGCACTGATATGAGAATGGGTTGGGCATCGTCCTCCCTTACTGCTATTTTATAACATACTGGCATGACTACTAGAATTTAAGAGCCTGACTTGGTTAATTGATCTATCATCTCCCCTTTAGCTTTAAGTCATCACTCAAAATCTCGAAACCACTTAATCAACATCTCTAAACTAAACTGCCACCGCTTTACTCTAGAATTTGGGGTATAATACTATGTATAACTAGTAAACTCACCCTAAATGGCTATGCCTGATAATGTAAAACTTGTTTCTGGTAATTTCTTCTGAGGTACAACTCCTATACCTCTATATCTCCAACGATCATTATGTAATAACTTAAAATTGACTAACTTAGAATTTTCAACTCCTCTTTCTATGAGCTCAACCTTCAAAGATTCAAACTTAGATTTTAACACATAACATGGATATCTGCAAATCTTTAATAACCATACTACTTTCATCATAGCCTACAATTATCACATCTACAACATATGTTTTGAATCAACAAACCTAAAATTTTTGCATACACTGCTTCAAGCCTACTGGTTTTACCTTCATCTAACTAGCCCCATGAAATATAATCTGCTCAAATTCAGTTAACACCATCCCAACTCTACTACTGTTGCTAAACTCTAGGTTTCATACCTCTAATTCTAGATCATATGCTATCATAGGATTCTGAGAAAGAATCTAAAAAATGTCTGACTCCTAAGCACTGCGGTATTACCCTTCCATTCAATGATCGATTTATTTGAATATTGAAACTGAACTGCTCTATTTCTGAAATCAACTAAAGTGATTTTTTGGGATACTGAAACCAAGAAGTTTTTCTATACTCATCTGGCAAAGATAGATTTATCCACTGAGGTAGACACTAAAAACGGCTTTGATAAGGCTTTGGGACTAACACTGAACTAGACAGCTAAATAAGAGTTATGAAGAGAATGTGAAGTTTTGGGGTCTACTAAAACATACACAACAATATGATAGGCCTATAATGTACCCGTAATCGCATCATGAGAACTTTCCTAATCATGTCAGGACTGGAGTGCATAAAATTTGTTCTGGCGTTGACTACTAATGGCACAAAAAGTGGTGCCCTGCTGAGTCGGGCGATCTACTAGAGCTGAGGGACGACTGTGCTGACTCCGTGGACTAACCTTAGGACATTCTCTGACACTATGGCCTATCTCACCACATCCAAAACATACATCACTATCATCTCTACTCACACCTTTATGATTCCTACCATATTCACCATAAAATGGATAGGTACGACCACTGCTCATACTTCGTGGGTTTTGGAGCTTGGCGCCCCATCCCGACTGTCATTCTTGAACTTTGGTTTTAGAACACTAGATGAATATGGATATGGGGATAAAAACTTATGACTAGACTGAGAAAGGTTACCACCCTCTGACCTTGGCTGAGAAAAATGAAAACTACTTATCCTAGACTTCTTATTCTCTCTTTCATTCTCCTTAGCTTTCTCCTCTTCAATCTGTTGAGTATGAACCATGAGCCTAGATAGGACAACATCCTACTGATTGTTCTAAGAAACTACTGAATAAGATAAGGTGGTGGAGGCAATTTTGAATTCAGTGTAAGAGACATGCTCATTCAGGGGATCTTCTTGAACAGGCAAAGGTGAGGGTTGATTCCCGCTCCTCCTTTAGTTAGTCTTTTTGGGAGGCATGTTATATGAATAGGAAGAAGTTCGAATTAGAAATAGAGTTTAAATTGATATCATGTTCATTTGCATGACATGAATACTGAAAGAAGGGAAACTTTTCCTAAAATGTCCTGTAGCCCCTAGTCCATAAGTGTGGCACGCTTCATACCCATGCGCAAGACTTTACTCAATGTGGCTTTAAGAAACCCTAAGACACTTTAAAACCTTAGGCTATGATACCAAGTTTGTAACTCCCAAAGAGTACACTCTAGATGCCACACGATGTTTACGGTCACAAGTGACCACAAGCTAACCTATGAGTTGGTACCTATTGTGAGCACTGAATAAAACTGCTAATAAAAGATACACCTATGTAAAATAACTGAATATTCCATAAGATTTTATAATACTAAGATATTTTTTAACTCTTAAATCTGAAACAACTATCTAAAAGTAATAACGTAAAGACTGACAATCAACTAAAAACTGGATAACTATCTGAAAATGTCTGAAAGCCTCTAACTTAATGACTGTGGAATTGATGGGACATGTCCCCAACTAACTTTGACTGTCTACTAAACTGGAGTACTAAAATAAATATAACTGGTCCATGAAATATGAGGACTCGCAACTGTTACTGCTGCTAATGCGCTGGAATGTCTAAGTGCGGTCGGGAGCCTAAGCATTCAAACCTATGATATGATACATCATAGTGAAAGAATCAAGAATGTAGTTAGTACTTTGAATGTACTGGTATGATAGATGAGGTTAGGTTGATATACATGGGCTCATATATATGAATAACAACTGACTGAATTAATAGCATGAGATAACTAGATATGCATGTGTGAATGCTCTAAAATCTGAGAATGCATGACCAAGTAGATATCATGATTTTGAAATATTCTATGAACTAAAATACTAAAATTTGATAACTGCATAACTGATAACTGTACGCTATGGTCAATGCAAACCTAAATAAAATTATACTGAACACTGAATTGAGACGGTGAGAGGTATCATCTAACCGACATAGCCCACTCTGAACTGATTGGGGTTCAACCTGTAACCCCAATTAAAAGGGTGTTAGTGTCGTACCATGGGTGCTAATAATGGCTATGTGAATCCACTAAGATACTAAAGAACCAGGGTATCTATAACGCCCTGAGAGTACACCTGGACACCACATAATACTTACAGTCCTGAGGGACCACAAAATAATCAATGAGCTAGTACCTTCTATGAGCACTGAGTAAAATTGATACCAAAAGGTCATATGCAGGATTTATTTGAGGAACTCCATAAGGTTTTAAGTAATAAATCTGATAAAATTTGCAAATAAAACTGATAATACTAATAAAACATCTGATTATGACAACTGAAATCTGATAATTGACTAACTATCTGAAATATCCTACAGCCTCTAAACTGACTGAATGAGAGTTGATGGAACAGACCCCCAACTAACTCCAACAAACTACTGAACTGAAAGCAAAAAAATAAATATAGTCTGTCCTCGAAATATGAGGACTCACCACTGTTACGACTGATAATCTAGAAGGTCTGTGTGATCTGGGAACTGAGCATCCGAACCTATGATATGATACATCATAGCGCAAGAAAAGAGTATACGATTAATAATTTGAATGTACTAGTATACTAAATGAGGTAGCTGATACGCATGGTCTCATGCATGAATAATACCTGACTAAATAAATAGATAGCATGAAATACTAAATAGAATGCATGAAAGATGTATATACTGAAGATGTGTAAAATCTGTAAATAATGAAAATGCGTGACCAAGTATAAATATGCTCTAAATATAATCTGTAAACTGTAATACTAAAATTTTACATCTGATATCTATATGTTATGGTCATGCAACTAAAACTGAATTACTGAATTGATTACTGGACTGAGACTGCGGAAGCTATCATCTAACCGACATGCCCCAATGAGCAATTTGGGGTCCAACCTGTGACCCCAGTTGGAAGGGTGCCAGTACCATGCCATGGGTACTAATAATGGTTGTATGGATCTACTAAACTGGTGTCCTGAAGGACTAAGTGTGTCAAGCCTAAACTGACGGGTGACCCCTGCAAAGTAGTCAAGCCTAAACTGATGGGTAAATCCTCATATTCTACGCTGGCTATATAGTTCAGGAGTATAGGGATTGCTACTAACAAGACTACCTATCTGGTGGGGAAGCCGTCATCCCTACACACGGTGCTAAATCTTACTCCCAACTGAACTAACTCGGAATACTGAATTATTTTAAGTTTAACTAGTTATGATGACTGACTGAACTGATAATGCTCATAACAAATTCTAAAACTATTTTGAAGATACTGAGACTAAGTAAACGGCTATGGTTTTGGGTATTCATAACCCCCAGGACTCGATAGCAGTAATAGTAAAATAGTACTGAACTTGGGGGCCTTATTCAAAATTCACTCTTGCTGGCATTTCATCAAACACTTGTAATGCATAATTTAAGCTAATCATGGGAATATTATATAACTTGGAGTAATAGTATGATTTCAACATCAATAACACTTAATCATGATTTAGATCTGTGAATAACAACATTAAATCATGTGGGGTTTGATAAACATCAATAATTTCATGTAAGCATGGAATAAAGTCAAGATTCATGGAGATTCATGGTTAAAATCACAATTTAAAATCATGTTAACTTGTAAAAATTACAACTTTAAATTTAAGTTTGGATACTTGGACTCCATGGGTGAAAGGAACCCATGAATGAACACTTAACATATCTGGGTTGATATATTCGTGAGAATTGATGGTGATTTCTTGAGATTTGATCTTGAATTTTGAAGGCTAGGGTTTTTGTTCTTGAGAGAAGATTAGTTTAATTTGAGGGAATTATGAAATAATGAGAAAATAATGCTTTATTGGGGCTTAAATCTCGTGTTTGGATGAATTTAGGGCTTTGGAAAATGACCAAACGGTCCTTGAAAAATAAAATTGTGAACTAAGAAATCCTAATTTTTGGCTCCGGTGTGATGCGGTACAATTGCATCGGGCCACTGGAAAGCTGACGATCCTTATTTTGACTAACGGCATGACTTGGTGCTATCGCATTGCGCCACTAGAAATGGACAATTCCCAATTGGACTTTCGGCACGACACAGTGCCAATCGTGGTGCCCCGCTGGAAAAGGACAATTGTGACCCTTGGTGCGACGCAGTGATTACCACGGTGGCACATTAGAAATTGATGAACGTGAAATTAGCCATCACCACGATGCGGCCTTATCGCGTTAGGCTACTATTTTGCACTAAAAATGCCATAACTTCTCACCCGATTATCAGATTTGGGTGAAATTGGTATCGTTGAAAAGATAATTTAATTTTCCACAACTTGGTGAGTCTTGATCTAGAAAATTCTCAATAGAGTAAAATATATTGTAGTTTGATGTTAACTACAGAAACATTCTTATCAAAATTTTAATCGGGAAGGATTATTTTGATTCGTCTAATAGCTGAGAGTTATTTGGGGCCTTAATATACCTCAAACTAACTCATAAAACTATCAAAGAATGATAATGTACTGTGCATAAGCTTGAAACATGATGCAAACATTGGTTTAGATTTTTGGGGTATTACAATATCTGCCCCTTGGGAATACTCGTCCTCGAATGAGACTGATTAAGCTAAAATACTGAGGAACTGAGATTGCATGCTGAATATACGTGATGAAAACATGATTACATGACTGAGTCTAAAATATAACACATGAATGAACTGGTTTTGTGAATGCATGACTGACATGATAATGATATACAGCTGAAATTGAGCATGGAAAAAAGAAATTCTAAGAAGATTGTTACCTTAAGCTGAGTCTGAGTTTACAGAGAAAAGATGAGGGTACTTGGTCCACATATCTGCTTCTTCTTCCCAAGTGTCTCCCTCAACGGATAGATTTCGCCAAAGAACTTTGACTAGGGGAACTTCTTTGTTCCTTAGTCTACGAATTTGTCGATCAAGAATTTTGACTGAAATTTCCTCATAGGAAAGACTGTTCTGAACATCTACGCTTTCTAAGGGAACAACTACAGCTGGGTCACCAATAAACTTCTTTAACAAAAAGATATGGAATACTGGGTGCACTAATTCTAAGTTTGCAGGAAACTCAAGCTCATAAGTCACCTTTCTAAAATGGCTCAAAATCCTGTAAAGGCTAATATATTAAGGACTAAGCTTCCCTTTCTTACCAAACCTATCCACTCCCTTCATGGGAGAGATCTTCATATATACGAAATCACCAATCTTAAACTCAATATCTTTCCTCATCACATCTGCATATGATTTCTATCGGCTCTGGGCTGCCTTAAGTCTCTCCCTGATCAACTAAACTTTCTCCAAAGTATCAAACACCAAGTCAGGCCCACCTACTTCAAACCAACCAATCGGAGATCTACATCTCCTTCCATATAGAGCCTCAAATGGATCCATCTGAATACTGGAATGATAGTTATTATTATACACGAATTCAATCAAAGGTAAATGATCATCCCAACTGCCCTTAAATTCAACTACACACGCTCTCAACATATCTTCAAGGGTCTGAATGGTGTTTTCTTATTGACTATCTGTCTGAGGGTGAAAGGCTGTACTGAGGTGAACTTGGGTACCAAGAACCTTCTGAAAATCTTTCAAAAAGTAAGAGGTAAACTGAGTACCTCTATCTAAGATGATAGATAATGGAACACTGTGAAACCTGACCAACTCTCTAAGATAGAGTTTGGTATAGTCCTCGGCTAAAATGGAAGTATGGACTAGCAAGAAAAAGGTTGCTTTGGTCATCCGGTCCACAATGACCCAAATCGAATTATGCTGCTGATGAGTACGAGATAAACCTATCACAAAATCCATGTTCAATCCGTCCCACCCAAGTGGGAATATTGAACTCCTTCATAAACCCACTTAGCTTCTAATGTTTAATCTTAACCTGCGGACAAGTGGAGCACTTAGCCACAAACTTTGCAATATTCCTCTTCATCCCATTACACCAAAAGATTTCTCGCAGATCGCGGTACATCTTCATGGCCCCTGGAGGAATAGAGTAATGCGCACCATGTGCTTCTCCAAGAATTCACTGTCTCAACTTATCAACACATAGCACACACAATCTTCCATGGCAATGCAATACCCTATCTCCCCTTTAGGAGAAAACCACTACTTTATAATCTTTGATTGACTCCTACAAATTCACTAGACTAGGATCCCTGTCTTGCTTTTCTTTTACTTCGGCAACTAAAAAATATTCTAACCTATTCTGAACCCAAACACTGCCCTCAGCTGAATTAACCAAACGAACACCTAATCTGGAAATCTGATGAACTTCTCTAACTAACTTCTTCTTATCACCTTCAAAATAAGAAACATTACCCATAGACAATCTACTTAGGGCATCTTCCACTATATTGGCCTTGCCCGGGTGATACAAAACACTCATATCATAATTTTTCAGCAATTCTAACCATCTCCTCTGGCACAGATTCAGATTCTCCTATGAAAACACATACTGCACGCTTTTGTGATCTATGAACATATCAATATGTACCCCATACAAATAGTCCTCCAAATCTCTAAGGCAAACACAACAACTACTAAGTAAAGATCATGGTTAGGGTAATTCTTTTCATGGGGCTTAAGCTGCCTAGCGGCATAGGCCACTGCCTTACCCCTCTACATCAAAACGCATCTCAACCTAACTCTGGAAGCATCACAGTACACAACAAACCCATCTGAACCATCTGGCAATGTCAAAATTAGGGTTGTAGTGAGTCGAATCTTTAACTCCTAAAAACTCTTCACACAAAAATCTAACCACTAAAACTTAACTTTCTTCTGAGTCAATATGGACATGGGGGATGCAATAGACGAAAATCCTTTAACAAACCATTGCTAATATCCATCCAAACCTAAGAAAATCCTAATATCTAACAGAGAGATTGGTCTGGGCCAGTTTCTCATCGCCTAGGTCTTTTAAGGAATGACTCTAATGCCATCACCGAAAATAATATGGCCAAGAAAAACTCTAATCTTATCCAAAATTCACACTTACTGAATTTAGCAAAAACTGATGGGCTCTAAGAGTTTATAATACTATTCTAATGTAGTCTGGATGATCATTTTTGTTATGGAAGTAGATAAGTATGTCATCAAAGAAGACTATGACAAACATGTCCAAGTACTTCTTAATCGCTCGGTTCATCAAGTCCATAAAGGCTGCTGGGGCATTTATGAGATCGAAAGACATGACTAGAAACTCAAAGTGACCATACCGAGTTCTGAAAGCTATTTTTGGAATGTTACATTCTCTGACTCTGAGATAAAGATAGTCGGATCTGAGATCAATCTTAAAAAAATAACTGGCAACCTGAAATTGGTCGAACAAGTCATAAATTCTGGAAATTGGATACTTGTTTTTTATTGTGACTTTGTTCAATTGACGATAGTCAATACATATTCTATGAGAACCATCTTTCTTACGCACGAATAAGACTGGTGCGCCCCACAGGGAGATGTTGGGCCTAATGAATCCCTTATCAAAGAGATCTTTCAACTATTTTTTCAACTTCTTGAGTTTAGCTAGAGCCATTCTATATGGCGGAATAGAGATAGGCTGAGTATTTGGAAGAAGTTTTATTCTGAAGTCAATTTCCCTTTCGGGAGAGACTTCGAGAAGATCTTCGGGGAACACATCTGGAAATTCCCTCACTGCTAAAACTGACTCAAGGTTAGGAGTATCAAAATTAGAGTCTTTAACTTGGACAAAATGATAAATACACCCATTGGTTATCATTTTTCTCGCCCTAAGGTATGAAATAAGTTGCCCCTAAGAGTAGTAGTACTACCCCTCTATTCAAGGACTGACTTATTTAAAAACTAAAAATGAACTACTCTGTTTCTACAATCAACTAAAGCATAGCATGAGTGGAGCCAATCATGTCAAGAATGATGTCAAAATTCATCATCTCTAACTCCACAAGATCCACTTAAGTGACTTTCTGAGATATTGTCACCAGACAGCTCCTGTATACCTGCCTGGCTACAATACATACACCTACTGGGAAGACACTGAAAAAGGCTCTGCTAAGATTTCGAGGCTGACTCTGAAGTTGATGGCTATATAAAAGGTTACAAAAGAAAGAGAAGCTCCACGGTTTAATAAAGCATAAACATATAAATAAAGACCTATAACGTACCAGTGACTACATCAAGAGAATTTTCCTAATACTGTCGGGACTGAAGAGCATACAATCTATTTTAACGCTGACCACTGGTAGCACTGGAAGTGGTACCCTACTGAGTTGGGTGGCTAGCTGGAACTGATGACTAATGGGACTGGCCCTATTGGCGCAAATCCCTACCTTTCTGAGAAACTAACAGACACTACCAAATCTGATAGCCTATCTTTCCATACCCAAACCATACATCACTACCCACTCTACACTTAGCCTGATGGTTTCTACCATGTTTCTAGCAAAAAGGATTTGTGTGACCACTATTAACACTGCCTTGGACTTAGAGCCTGGCGCACTATCCCAAATATAATTTATAAATTTAGGTACTAGGGCACTAGCTAAAGATGAATCTAGGACTGAAGATTTCTGATGAAACAAAGGATGGTTATGTAACGCCCTAAGTCTGTACCCTAGACGTTACACGGTGCATATAATCCTAAAGGACCATAAGCTAACCCATGAATGATACCTGCTCTAATAACTGAATAGCAATACTATAAAATTTAGAATTTAGGTGTAAATAGCCATGAGGTTCAAAACTAAACATCAATTACTAAATACTGAAATCAATACTGTAAACTGAACATCTGTCTGAAAAATCACTCTAGTCTGAAAAGCCTCTAACTGTCTGAATAAGGAGTTGATGGGACAAGCCCCCAACTAACCCTGAATATTGAAAATTGAGATACTGAAGTAAGAATGATGTCCTTTAACTATGAAGACTCACCACTAAATCTGCTGCTAAAAGGTTTAGGCTGCTAAGTACGGTAAGGAGCCCGTGCGTCTGAACCTATGATATAAGACATCATAGCATAAAAGAAAAGTATGCATCAGTACTTTGAATGTACGGGTATGCTAACTGAGGTAGACTGATATGCATGGGTTCATATGCATGAAAAAGAACTAACTGAATAACATAAACATAACTGAAAGAGAGTACATGCATAAATGTTTCAACTGTAGCTAAGGTCATGGTTAACAATGAATACTGAGTTCTAAATCAGTGGTTTACGGATATCTGAGTCTAATGATACTGTATTACTGCTAACTGAGTGACTGTATGTGACAGTCCTGATTCTGTGGAACTATTTTGAGTTTTGTACTGAACAGAGTGATTGTGTATAACAGTCCTGATTTCTGTAGAACTGAACTAAGTTCTATACTGAGACTGGACCTTAAATTGAGACTGAGGAAGGTAAGCATCAAAACTATATGCCCATTTCTAATTTGATTGGGGTCCAACCAATAACACCGACTGGAAGGGTGTCAGTACCGTGCCATGGGTAAAGAAAAGCAGAGTCACCCTCATCTGGGAGGTACTCTGAATGAGAATGGTGGTATCCTCAACTGGCAAGTTGAAACACCTCATCAACCCTCTACTGGCAGTTTAATGTCTCAACCTACGTTGTCTATGTAGTTCTGGAATGCAAGGATTGTTTCTAGGGATCACACCCTCTACTGGCATGTGAGTCCCCATCCTTGGCTTCACTTGGTGCTGAATCTTACTCCAAACTAAATAGACACTGGACTGATTTCTAAATTGTTCTAGGCTAGACTAAACTGTTACTAATCATGTTAACTAACTGAATTGAACTAAATTCACTGGATTCTGAACTGATTACTAACTAAATTTTGTGAACTGACTAAGTTTACTAAGTTCTGGACTGAATACTACTGAGTTCTGAACTAAAGGCTAAACTGAGACTGATTACTGAGTACTATTAAAACTATTCTGTAACTACTATAGCTCCAGTAAATAGCTAGAATTTTGGGGTATCAAATGCCCCCAGGACTCGATAGCATAAAGAGTAAAACACGGCGTGAATTTAGTAGCATACAATACTTGCTCACTAACGATGCATTCATCTAGATATTTTACCAAACACTTGATATACATGAGCCTGTGCATGAGTGAGGTCACATAATAGCATGATATGCTTATACTAGTCAAGTCATATTAGCATATTTACAACCACTTGGAGCACATAATCCATGCACATGATACTAACCACATATATGCACCATAATTCAAATCCCCACATACGATTTCAAGGTTTTAGCATGGATTCACAAAATTCTAGATGTATATCAAATAAATCCACAGGACACTTGTAACAAAACATGGATTAGAAACCGAATTAATCATTATAATCATGAATATAATCAAACCCAACATGAAATTCATGAAATCTAATACTTGAAGTTTTAAAAATAGATTCTTAAACTCCAAGGGTGGAAGGGACCCTTGGATGAACACTTGACATACCTTAACAATTGAATTCTTGAAGATTGATGGAGTGTTCTTGAGAATTGATTTTGAAATTGATGTTTTAGGGTTTTGGTCTTGAGAGCATTTTGAGAGAGAAGAGTATAATTTACTTTGTGAGGGCTGAATTTTGTGTTTTAGGGGCTGGGTCAAAGTGAGGAAAATGTCCCATTTATCACTCTGGACGTTGGTTTTTTTTAATGAATGAAAAACTAGCCTAGCAATGCACAGACCGATGTGCCACATCATTAGCATCGATACGATATCCAATGCACCACATAGAGTCCTTGTCGGTTCACTGGAATTTCTACTAGGAGTAGGAGAAAAATAGTTATCGATGCGATGGGTGACGCGGCGCGTCGAGATCGTGTCGATCCACTGGTTTGACCTTTCAAATATGTTTCAAACGAAGTCCGAAAAAAATCCAAAACTTGTTCGTGAACACCCACTGACACTCCTAATCATGATTCAACCTAAAAATTATTACTTTAAGGGCAAGAGGGTCTTGAAATAGAGTCGCCAACCTACGAAGGATAAAATAACACTAAGTTTGAATACTTAACTAAAAAAATTTAAGTCTAGGACCCCTTAACAAGCTTTAAAGGACTGAGTTAAGCTTAGGATTTTGCGTAGTCTTACAATATCTCCCCCTTGGGAACATTCGTCTTCGAATGAGACTGACTAAGATGAGAAACACTGATAGACTGATTTTACACACTGAACATGCATGTCTGATGCATGGAACACCTAACTAAAACTACTAATAAGCTGAGTTTTCAAACTGAACATGCATATCTGATACATGAGTATATGACTAAAGCGATTCCTGAATGCATGACTAAATATGCAATGGTAACTGATACCAAGTTTATAACTGTAACTGAATATGGAACTAAAACAATCTAAGAAAGACTATTACCTTAAGCTGGGAATACTGATGGAGCTGACATCATTTACTAAACATGTATGAATGGGAAAATAACAACTTAACTAAGACTGAAATGTGAAACATGAACTGAATATTATGAACTGAACTGAGCTCCTAAATATATAGCTTACGGCTGAGATTGGAATTTGAGGGTCAACCTATAAGTATTCACTACTCCAAACTGGATTTGTTACGTAAAGAGAAGATGGAAGGTTTAGGTCCTGAAAACTTGGGGGATTATAGTGCATCTCCTCCTTGGGATTTATATCAGTGCATCTCCTCCTAGGATATTATATCCCCTAAAGAATGCTAACTTGGTTGAGATACTGAGGAAAACTCAGATGATGCACAGGGAACCTATGAACTGAATCGTGACTGCATATCGGAGATCTAAAATTGTGGCATGATACCTAATTTAAGATGAACTCGCAACCACATGTTGCTCCATCTTGGAATAGTTATATTCCTGAGACTTTGGATAGTGCACCTAGATGGAAAGATGGGAAACCAAACCATACGAACTTGTCTACTTGACTGCTAAACTGAATTACTAGCTTTAAGAATTTACTCATGCCATAAACTTGAACTCGACTGGAGTAATTCCTTGACACTCTTTCTATAGAGTTCGAGTTACTTTAGAAAGCAAGGAATCTTGACATGGGCTGAATAGAACAGCTGAATAAGAAAATCACATCCTAGATAAAATTCTATAATATGAGTCGAGGTTTACAAAACATCATCTAAGATGGAATGACTAATCCTTATGCACTGCAACTATAAATTTTCAAACTTAGACATATCCCTTGAATACTCTTTTAACTATACTCTCCACCTTAGTACAGCACATTACCTAAGACTACTGAAAATATTCACATGGTTACTGAGCACGAGTGCATAAACTCACTAACTTATCTGGTTACCTAAATATTTGATAGCTGAATACTGGAAATGTAAGACTGAACTGTACTTAATCTGAATCACTGGACTGAAACTGTAGAGTATTATGCATATGAGGTCAGGACTGACTGACTAACATGAGATAACTGAGCATAAAAAATTGAGAATGCAAGACCAAGCATATAACATGATTCTGAAATAGTTTGTAAATTAAGGTACTGAAATACAGATAACTGAATAACTAATAACTGTACACTATGGTCAAGCAAACCTAAAATTGAATTGAGTTACTGATCTTATTACTCGACTGAAACTGTAACTAAGGCAGAAACTGAGACTATAACTGGGAATGAATGTTGGTCTCTGATAGCTACGTGATAGGGACTGACATAAATCGAGGATCTGAATAGACACTTACACTCTATATTTTCTCAGCTTCTTCTCTAAAGAAAAATTCTGATTCCCCCCTCTCCTTCAGCAAATATATACAACTTCTTGATAGTTATTTACTAGCATACTAACCTGACATTCAAGCTTATCTTCATAGCTACAGCCTCATGTAATACAAGCATGCAAAAATATTTTCTTTAACATGAAACCTTTACTCTCTACCACCTAAGCAAATGCTTATCACTATATTATTTTGGAAGGAGAGTCCACTGAAGGGTTAAAACATGAGGACCTGATGTATGCATGAATACTATACCAAATTTGACACTTAACTGAGGCCTGAGGAATAGAATATCAACATATGGATTTATCAAAAGATCTAAACTGAGGATATGCATGACATAATCTGAATTTAGCCGATCGCTAGGAGTGTAGCATGGTTCATGGGAACTGAACATACTGTATAGAATGACATGGGTACCTGATTCATGAGTTGCATGACCTGAGTCTGGAGTTTCTGTATTTGTGGAACATGGTTCGTAACACTGAGTGAATTGAAATTCCTTATACTAGGAACTATAAGCGTACATGATTTTTGCTAACGTGCTCGAATATGAGCCATGATCATAGAGCTGACATATAAGACATGAATAGATATCATGACAACTGATGGGTTTTGGGAGTCTGAACTACGATTCGTAGATGATCTGCATAATCATTCTCACTATGGGAATAGACAGGAATGTCATCAATTAATAATATGATGAACATGTCTAAGTACTACTTGAACATACGACTCATTAAGCCCATGAAAGTTGTTGGGGCATTAGTAAGACCAAAGGACATGACTAGAAACTTAAAGTGACCATACCAGTTTCTGAAGGTTGTTTTCGAAATGTCATATTCCCTAACTCTGAGATGATGATAGCATAATTGAGATCTATCTTAGAAAAGTAACTGGCACCCTTAATTTGGTCAAACAAGTCATCGACTCTAGAAAGTGGATACTTGTTCTTGACCATGACTTTATTTAATCGATGACAGTCAATAAGCATACTGAGAGAATCATTTTTCTTACACACGAATAGAAATGGTGCACCTCACGGGGACACACGAGGTCTGATGAATTTTCAAATGTTCTTCTAACTCCCTGAATTCTGGCCATTCTATATGGCGGAATAGACATGACTGAGTATCTGGAAGAAGGTCTATTCCGAAGAAGATTTTCCTTTTAGGAGGAATTCTAGGAAGATCTTCAGGAAGCACATAAGGGAATTCACATGCTACTGAAACTGGTTCAAGATTAGGGGTTTCTGAACTATAGTCTTGGACTTGAACGAGATGGTATACACATCTCATAGATAATATTTTATTGCCCTTAGGTAGAAAATAAGCTGACCCCTAAGTACTAAAGTATTACCCCTCCACTCTAGGATGGGTTCATTAGGAAAGTGAAATTGAACAATTCTATTTCTGCAATCGGCTGAGGCATAACAGGAATGAAGCCAATCCATGCCGAGAATGACATCGAAATCGGTCATCGCTAATTTAACTAAGTCTATTGAAGTGACTTTCTAAGATGCCATAACTGGACCATTCATGTATACCCGTCGGGCTATGATAGATTTACCCATTGGGGTAGAGACTGAAAAAGGATTTGCTAGAATTTCAGGAATGACTCCAAAGTCAATAGCTAAATAAGGAGTAACAAAATACAAAGAAACTCCTGGATCTAGCAAAGCATAAATATATAAATAGAAAACTTGTAACGTACCAGTGACCACATCAGGAGAACTTTTCTAATCCTGTTGGTACTGAAGTGCATAAAGTCTATTTGGGCGTTGTCCACTGGTGGCACTGGAAGTGGCACCCAGTTGATTTAGGCAACCGGACTGAGTTGGGGGACGATTATGCTGACTCTGCGAACCCACCTGAGGACACTGTCTGACTCTATGGCCTGGCATACCACATTTGAAACATACATCACTGCCAGCTCTGCAAATAACCTGGTGGTTTCTACCATATTTCTAGCAAAAATGATTTGTTAAGGCACTCCTTGGCCTTGACATTATAGCCCTCTTATTATTTTTCCCATTTCTCCTATGCCTCTCCTCCTTACTCTGTGAAGCATGAGACATAAGCCTAGATTGGATATAGCCAACTGATTGTTCTAACCAACTATTGAATGAGCTAAGGTAGTGAACTCAGCTCTAAATTCATCATGAGAAATATGCTCATTCAGGGGATCTACCTGAATGGGCGGAGGGGCTGACTAGTTTTCATTACTACTTGCGTTAGCTTATCTGGAAGACATGTTTCGGAAGTATAAGGAAGAGATAAATTAGACTTAAAGTTTAACTAGATCCATGCTCACTTGCACGACATGAATGCTCAAAGAAGGAAACTTTTACTAAAACATCTAATAACCTCCTATCCATAAGTGTGGTGAGCTACACACCCATGCACAAGACTCTACTAGATGCATCTTTCAAACTTCCTAGGACTCTATTAAACCTTAGGATCTGATACCAAGTTTGTAATTCCCAAAATCTGTACCCCAAACACTACAAAGTGCTTATAATCCCACAGGACCACAAGCAAACCCATGATTGGTACCTACTACAATAACTAAATAAAAATACTATAAAATGCAGAATTTAGGCAGAAATAGTCATAAGGTTCAAAACTAAAAATCAATTACTGAATACTAAAATTAATACTATATAATAAACATTTGTTTGAAAAATCACTCTAGTCTGAAAAGCCTCTAACTCTCTAAATAAGGAGTTGATGGGACAAACCCCCAACTAACCCCGACTACTGAAAACTAATAAATTGAGATACTGAAGTAATAATTATGTACTCGAACTGTGAGGACTCACCACTAAATATGCTGCTGAAAAGTCTGGGCTGCTAGGTATAGTCAGAAGCCCGTGCGTCTGAACCTATGATTAAGATATCATAGCGCAAAAGAAAAATATGTGTTAGTACTTTGAATATACTGGTATGCTAAGTGAGGTAGGCTGATATACATCGATTCATATGCATAAACAATAACAGACTAAATAACATGAACATAACTTAAAGAAACTACATGTATGAATGCTTCAACTGTAACTGAGGTCATGGTTAACACTGAATACTGAGTACTGAATCACTGGTTTACTGATACCTGAGTTTATTGATACTGTATTACTACTAACTGAGTGACTGTATCTAATAATCCTAATTTTTTGGAATTATCCTGAGTTTTGTACTGAACAGAGTGATTATGTCGGATAGTCCTGATGTCTATAGAACTGAACTAAGTTCTATACTGAGATTGGAACTAAAACTGAGACTGTAAAAGGTAATCATCTAACCAACATGCCCCTCTCTGATCTGATTAGAGTCCAACCTGCAACCCTAGCTGTAAGGGTATCAGTACCGTGCCATGGGTAAAGATAAGTTGAGTCACCCTCATCTGGAAGGTGATCTGAATGAGAATGGTGGTACCCTCAACTGGCAGGTTAAAACACCTCACCAACCCTCAACAGGCAGGTTGATGTCTCAACCTACACTGGCTATGTAGATCTGGAATATAAGGACTGCTTCTAAGGATCACACCCTCTACTGGAAGGTGAGTCCCCATCCTTGGGTTCACTCGGTGCTGAATCCTACTCCCAACTGAAAAGACACTGGACTAATTTCTAAACTATTCTAGGTTGTACTAAACTATTACTAATCATGTTAACTGACTGAACTGAACTGATTTCACTGGATTTTGAACTGATTACTAACTGAATTCTGTGAATTGACTATGTTTACTGAGTTCTGGACTGAATACTACTGAGTTCTGAATTGAAGACTGAACTGAGACTTATTATTGAGTACTACTGAAACTATTTTGTAACTACTATAGGTCTAGTAAATAGCTAGGTTTTTTGGGTATTAAATACCCCCAAGACTCGATAGCATGAAAAGTAAAACACAGCATGAATTTAGTAGCATACAATACTTGCTCACTAACGATGCATTCATCTAGACATTTTATCAAACGCTTGATGTACATGAGCCTGTACATGAGTAAGATCACATAATAGCATGATATGATTACACTAGCAAAGTCAAATTAGCATATTTACAAATACTCGGAGCACATAATCCATACACATGACACTAACCATATATGGGCACCATAATTCAAATTCCCATTTACAATTTCAAGGGTTTAGCATGGATTCACATGATTCTAGACATATATCAAATAACTCCACATGAAACTTGTAACAAAACATAGATTAGAAACCCAATTAATCGTTATAATCATGAATATAATCAAACCCAATATGAAATTCATGAAATCAATACACTTGAAGTTTTAAAAATAGATTCTTGAACTCCAAGGGTGGAAGGGACCCTTGTATGAACACTTGACATACCTTACCAATTGAATTCTTGAAGATTGATGGAGTGTTCTTGAGAATTAATTTTGAAATTGATGTTTTAGGGTTTTTCTCATGAGAGCAATTTGAGAAAAAATAGTATAATGTGCTTTGTGAGGGCTGAATTTCATGTTTTAGGGGATGGGTCGAAGTGAGGAAAATGTCCCATGTACCCCTCTGGACACTATTTTTTTAATGAATGAAAAACTGGCCTAGCGATGCACACACCGATGTGCCGCTTCATTGGCATCGACATGATGGCCAACGCATCGCGTCAAGTCTGCATCATTTCACTGGAATTTGCATTGGAAGTTAGAGATAAATAGTCATCGATGCGATGGACGACGCGGAGTGGTGAGATCAAATGAAGTCCAAAAAATCCAAAACTTGTTTGGGGACACCCACTGACAGTCCTGATCATGATTCAACCTAAAAATCATTACTTTAAGGTCATGAGGGTCATGAAATAGAGTCGTCAACCTACAAAGGCTAAAATAACACTAAATCTGAATACTTGACTAAAATTTCTAAGTATTGGACCTCTTAGCAATATTTAAAGGACTGAGTTAAGATTAGGATTTTGCCGGGTCTTACAATATCTCCCCCTTCGGAACCTTCATCCTTGAATGAGACTGACTAAGATAAGAAACACTGATAGACTTAGCTTAAACACTGAACATGCATATCTGATGCATGGAACACCTAACTAAAACTACTAATAAGCTGAGTTTTCAAACTAAACATGCATATCTGATGCATGAGTATATAACTGAACTGATTCATGAATGCATGACTGAATATGCAATTGTAACTAATACCAAGTTTATAACTATAACTAAACATGGAACTAAACCAATCTAAGTTAGACTATTACCTTAAGCTGGGAATACTGATGAACCTGAGATCATTTACTAAACATGCTTTAACGGGGAACATGAGAACATAACTAAGACTGAAACGTGATACGTGAACTAAGAATAATGAACTGAATAGAACCCCTGAATACATGGCTTATGGCTGAGATTGGAACATGAGGGACCACCTATGAATACCAACTTCTCCATACTAGATTCGTTACGTAAAGAGATGATGGAAGGTTTAGGTCCTAAAAGCTCGAGGGATTATAGTGTATCTCCCTCTTGGGACATTATGTCCACTAAAGAATGTTGACTTAGCTGAGATACTGAGAAAAACTGAGAAGATACACAGGGTACCTATGAACTGAATCGTGACTGCATATCGGGGATCTAAAATTAAGTCATGACACCTGAACTGAGATGAGCTATCAAGCACATTGTTGCTCAATCTTGGAATAGTTATATTCCTGAGACTTATGATAGTGCGACTTGATAGAAAGATGGGAAACCAAACCATACAAAGTTGTTGCTTGACTGCTAAACTGAATTATTGGCTTTACAAATTTACTCATGCCGAAAACTTGTACTCAACTGTAGCATATCCTTGACACTCTTTATATAGAGTTCTAGTGACTTTAGAAAGCAAGGAATCTTGACATGGGCTGAATAGAACAGCTGAATAAGAAAATCACATCCTGGCTAAAATTTTGTAATATGAGTCAAGTCTATGAAACATCATCTAAGATGGAGTGACTAAGCCTTATGCATTGCAACTATAAAATTTCAAGCTCAGATATATCCCTTGAATACTCTCTCAACTATACTCTCCACCTTAGTACAGCACATCACCTGAGACTACTACAACTATTCACATAGGTGCTGAGAATGAGTGCATAAACTTACTAACTTATCTGATTACCTGAATGTTTGATAGCTAAATACTGGGCATGTAAGACTGAACTGTACTTAGTTTGAATAACTAGACTAAAATTGTAGAGTAGTATGTATATGAGGTAAGGATTGACTGAGTAACATGAGATAACTGAGCATGAATTCGTGTAAACTATATTATTTGAGAATACAAGACCAAGCATATAACATGATTCTAGAATAGCTTGTAAACTAAGGTAGTGAAATACTGATAACTGAATAACCGATAATTGTATGTTATGGTTAAGCAAACCTGAAATTGAACTGAGTTACTGATCTGATTACTCGACTGAGACTGTAACTAAAATGGTAACTGAGAATGTAACTAATATTATAACTGGAACTGAATGTTGGGCTCTGATAGCTACGTGATGGGGACTAAAATAAATCAAGGATCTGAATAGACACTCATACTCTGTATTTTCTCAGTTTCTTCTCTTAGGAAAAACTTTGATTCCCCTCCCCCCTTTAGAAACTATATACAACTTCTTACTAGACATTTAATAGCACACTAACTTGACATTTAAGGTTATGTTCATATCTATAGCCTCATGTAAGATAAGCATGAAAATTATTTCATTTAACATGAAACCTTTACTTTCTTCTACTTAAGTAGTCACTTATCTCTACATTATTTTGTAAGAAGAGTCCACTAAAGGGTTAAAACATGAGGACCTGATGTATACATGAATACTATACCAAACTTGACACATAACTGAGGCCTGAGAAATAGAATATCAACACCATGGATTTATCAAAAGATCTAAACTGAGGCTATGCATGACGTAATCTGAATTTAGCTGATTGCTAGGAGTGTAGCATGGGTCATGGGAACTGAGCATACTATACAGCATGACATTGGTACTTGATTCAGGAGCTGTATGACCTGAGTCTGGAGTTTCTATATTCATGGAACATAGTTCGCAACACTGAGTGAACTAAAATTCCTTATACTAGGAACTGTAAGCGTACATGATTTTCTCTAATGTGCTCGAATATGAGCCATGATCATAGAGCTTAAATATTATATATGAATAGCTATCATGATAACTGATGGGTTTTTAAAGTCTGAAGTACGATTCGGAGATGATCTGCATGATTATTCTCGCTACGAAAATAAACAAGAATGTCATCGATGAAGAATATAATGAACATACCAGAGTACTTCTTGACACGCGACTCATTAAGCCCATGAAAGTTGTTAGGGCATTAGTAAGACCAAAGGACATGACTAGAAACTAGAAGTGACCATATCGGATTCTGAAGACTGTTTTTGAAATGTCACATTCAATGAATCCTAGCTGATGATAGCCTGATCTGAGATCTATCTTAGAAAAGTAACTGGCACCCTGAATTTTGTCAAAAAAGTCATCGACTTTAGAAATTAGATACTTGTTATTGACCATGACTTTATTTTACTAATGGTAGTCAATAAGCATAATGAGAGAATTGTCTTTCTTACATGCGAATAGAACTGGTGTATCCCACGGGGACATAGATCTCGTTTTTCTTGCCCTTAGGTAGGAAATAAGTTGACCCCTAAGTGTTGAAGTACTACCCCTCCACTCTAGGATGGGTTCATTAGGAAACTGAAACTGGACAATTCTATTTCTGCAGTCGACTAAGGCATAGCAGGAATGAATCCAATCCATATCGAGAATGACATCAAACTCAGTCATTTCTAACTTGACTAAGTCCGTTGAAGTGACTTTCTGAGATACCATAACCAGACAGTTCTTGTATACCCGTCGGGTATGATATTAGGGTAGAGAATGAGAAACGCTCTGCTCAAATTTCGGGACTGACTCTGAAGTCGACAGCTATATAAAGAGTAACAAAAGACAAATAAGCTCTTGGATCTAGCAAAGCATATATGTGTAAATGGAAAACTTATAACATACCATTGATCATATTAGGAGAACTTTCTTAATTCTGTCGGGATTGAAATGCATAGAGTTTCTTTGGGCATTGCCACCTGGTGGCACTGGAAGTGGTACCCTGCTGATTTGGGAGACCGGATTGAGCTGGGAGACGATTAAGCTGACTCTGCAAACCCACCTGAGGACACTGTCTAACCCTGTAGCCTGGCTTACCATGTCAGAAACACACATCACTGTAGCTCTGCAGATACCGGGTAGTTTCTTCCGCATCTCTGGCAAACAGGATTTTTCCGTGCACTCCTTAGCCTTGATATTATGGCCCTCTTATTCTTTTTCCCTTTCTCACATGCTCTCCTTCTCATTCCATGGAGCATGAGCCATAAGCCTAGATAGGATAAGAACCAGTTGATTATTCTGATCAATTATTGAATGAGCTAAGGCAGTGAAAGTAGCTCTAAATTCAGCATAAGAAACATGCTCATTCAGGGGATCTACCTGAACGGGCGGAAGGGCTGACTGGTTTTCAATACTTCTTTTGTTAGCTTCTCTGGAAGACATATTCTCAAAGCATAAGGAAGAGATGAATTAGATTGATAGTTTAACTGTAGCTCATGCTCACTCGCACGACATAAATGCTAAAAAAAGGAAAAATTTTACTAAAACATCTAATAACCTACTGTCCATAAGTGTGGCGTGCTACAAACCCCTATACAAGACTCTACTAGACTCTGCTTTCAGAATTTTTTGAACTTTGTTGAACCTTAGGCTCTGATACTAAATTTGTAACGCCCCAAGCTATACCCCAAATGCTACACGGTGCTTATAATCCTAAAGGACCACAAGCTCACCCATGACTGATACCTGCTGTAATGAATGAATAACAATATTGTAAAATGCAAAATTTAGGCATAAATATCCATAAGGTACAAAACTAAAAATCAATTACAGAATAGTAAAATCAATACTATAAACTGAACTTCTTTTTGAAAAATTACTCTAGTCTAAAAAGCCTCTAACTATCTGAATAAGGAGTTGATGGGACAAGCCCCCAACTAACCCTAACTACTAAAAACTGATAAACTAAGATACTAAAGTAATAATTATGTCCTCGATCTATGAGGACTCACCATTAAATCTGCTGTTGAAAAGTCTAAGCATCTAAGTACGGTCAAGAGCCCGTGCGTCTGAACCTATGATAGAAGACATCATAGCGTAAAAGAAAAGTATGCTTCAGTACTTTGAATGTATTTTTATGCTAAGTGAGGTAGGCTGATATGCATGAACAATAACTGATTGAATAACATGAACATAACTGAAAGAGAGTACATGCATGAATACTTCAACTGTAACTGAGGTCATGGTTAATACTAAATACTGAGTTTTGAATCACTATTTTATTGATATCTGAGTTTACTGATATTGTATTACTCTAAACTGAGCGACTATATCTGATAGTCCTGATTCTGTGGAACTATTCTGAGTTCTATACCGAACTGAGTGATTATGTCTGACAGTCTTGATTTTTGTAGAACTGAACTATGTTCTATACTAACACTGGAACTGAAACTGAGACTGTAGGAGGTAAGTATCCAATCGACATGCCTCTCTCTAATCTGATTTAGGTCTAACCTGTAACCCCAACTGGAAGGGTGTCAGTATTATGCCACTGGTAAAGACAAGCTGAGTCACCCTCATCTGGCAGGTTGATGTCTCAACCTACACTAGCTACGTCATTCTGGGATGCAAGGATTGCTTCTAAGGATCACACCTTCTACTGGCATGTGAGTCCCTATCCTTGGGTTCACTCGGTGCTGAATCCTAATCCCAACTGAATAGAAACTGGATTGATTTCTAAACAGTTCTAGGTTAGAATGAACTATTACTAATTATGTTAACTGACAAAACTAAACTAATTTCACTGGATTCTGAATTGATTCCTAACCGAATTCTTTGAACTAACTGAGTTTACTCAATTCTGGACTGAATACTACTGAGTTCTGAACTGAAGCTGAACTGATCATTCATCTAGACATTTTACCAAACACTTGATGTACATGATCCTGTGCATGACTGAGATCACATAATAGAACGATATGCTTACACTTGTTAAGTCATATTAGCATATTTATAAACACTCGGAGCACATAATCCATGCACATGACACTAACCACATATAGGCACCATAATTCAAATCCCCATTTATAATTTCAAGGGTTTAGCATGAATTCACATGATTCTAGACATATATCAAATAACTCCACATGAAACTTGTAACAAAACATAGATTAGAAACCCAATTAATCATTATAATCATAAATATAATCAAACCTAACATGAAATTCATGAAATCAATACACATGAAGTTTTAAAAATAGATTCTTGAACTCCAAGCGTGGAAGGGACCCTTGGATGAACACTTGACATACCTTAACAATTGAATTCTTAAAAATTTATGGAGTTTTCTTGAGAATTGATTTTGAAATTGATGTTCTAGGGTTTTTCTCTTGATAGCAGTTCAAGAGAAAAGAGTATAATTTTCTTTGTGAGGGCTGAATTTTGTATTTTAGGGGTTGGGTCGAAGTGAGGAAAATGACCCATTTACCCCTCTGGACACTGTTTTGTTAAATTAATGAAAAACTGGCCTAGCGATGCACAGATCGATGCGCCGCTTCATTGGCATCGACACGATGGCCAATGCATCGCATCGAGTCTGTATCGGTTCACTTGAATTTACACTGGGAGCTGGAGAAAAATAGTCATCAATGTGATGGGCAACGCGGTGAGATCGCATCGATCCACTGGTTTGAGCATTCAAATATATTTCAAATGAAGTCTAAAATATCCTAAACTTGTTCAGTAACACCCACTGATATTCCTAATCATTATTCAGCCTAAAAATTAATACTTTAAGGTCATGAGGGTCGTGAAATAGAGTCTCCAACCTACAAAGGCTAAAATAACATTAAATCTGAATACTTAACTAAAATTTTCTAAGTCTGGGACCTCTAAATAATACTTAAAGAACTTAGTTAAGCTTATGATTTTGTCGGGTCTTATAGGTTACCACCTTTTGACCTTGGCTAATTTAAATTAAAGCTACCCGTTCTAGCCCTCTTTTTCTCCATCTCTCTCTCCTTAGTCTTCTGCTCCTCAATATATTAAGCATGGATCATCAACCCAGACAAGTCCGTCTCCTTAATCTGTATTGCAGTCCTGCACTCTTTGACAACACTATCAGATATACCAGACACAAACTTGCCCATCTTAGACCTGCTATCAACTACCACATGAGGAGAATACCTAGCTAACTGACTAAACTTGAGGGAATACTCCTTCACACTCATGTTGCCCAGCCTCAAATTAATAAACTCCAACACCATAGCCTTTCTCAACTCTACCATAAAGAACCAATCTAAGAAGGCAGTAGCAAACTCTTCCCATTCTATAGGCACTGCATCTGCACCTTTATCTACCTTCCACTGCTTACACCATGTATGAGCCACATCTTACAACTGATAGGCATATAACTCAGAACTCTCACTAGAAGTTACCCCCATAATATATATTACCTTCTGGACCATGTCTAAGAATTCCTATGGATCCTTTTTAGATTTGGATCCTAAAAATAGAGGAGGGTTCATTCGGGTAAAGTCCCGAATCCTAGCTGCGGTAGTATAGGCCACTAGGTTGGCTAGAACAGTAGTTGGATGAGTATTTTGTGTCACTAAAAAGTGAGCTAGAGTAGTGAATACATCTCTGAACTTTTCATGAGAAACATGCTCATTCAGGAGATCTTCCTGAATGGGCGAAGGTGTTAGTTAGTTTATGTTTTTTCTTCTGTTTGTCTTTCTGGGAGGCATGTTCTATAAATGAAAGAAAGAATAGATTACATAGTCAGTTTAACATAAGATCATGCTCAGTCGCATGACATGAATACTGAAAAAAGGAAAAATTTTCCTAAAATGCCTCGTAGCCTCTTGTCCATAAGTATGACGCGCTTCATACCCATGCACAAGACTCTACTTGAAGTGGCTTTTAGACTTCCTAGGACACTTCAAAACCTAGATCTGATAACAAGTTTGTAATGCCATAGGAGTACATCCTGGGCACCACATGGTGCTTACAGTTCGGAGGAACTACAAGCTAACCCATGAGCTGGTACCTACTATGAGCACTGAGTAAAACTGATCACAAAAAGTCATATGCGGAATTTATCTAAGTAATTCCATAAAGATTTAAGTAATGAATCTGATAAAATATGTAAAAAAAACTAATAATACTGATAAAATATCTGACAATGACAACTGAAATCTTAGAACTTACTAACTGTTTGAAATATCCGAAAGCCTCTAAACTGACTGAATAAGATTTGATGGGACAGGCCCCAACTAACTAGTGAACTCAAAGCATGAAAATAAATAGAGTCTTTTCTCAAAATATGAGGACTCACCACTGCTTTGGCTGATAATCCGGAAGGTCTATGTGCGATCCAGGAACTGAGCATCTGAACCTATGATATGATACATCATAGTGCAAGAAAAGAGTATGTTATCAGTATTTTAAATGTACTAGTATGCTAAATGAGGTAGGCTGATATGCATGGTTTCATATGCATGAATAATAACTGACTGAATAAATAGATAGCGTGAAATACTAAATAGAACGTATGAAATCTGTAAATACTGAAAATGCATAAAATTTATAAATATTGAGAATACGTGACCAAGAATAAACATATTCTGAATATAATCTGTAAATTATAATACTTAAATTTGATAATTAAATAATTGATATCTGTATGCTATGGTCATGCAACTGAAACTAAATTACTGAACTGAGACTATGGGAGCTATCATCAAACTGACATGCCCTAATGAGCAATTTGGGGTCCAACATATGAACCCAGTTGAAAGGGTATCAGTACTATACCACGGGTACTAACACTGGCTGTATGGATCTATTAAACTGGTGTCCCAAAGGACTAAGGGTGTTAAGCCTAAACTGACGGGTGACCCCTGCGAGGTAGTTAAGCCTAAACTGATGGGAGACTCCTCATATCCTACGTTGGCTACGTAGTTCTGGAATATAGGGACTACTACTGATGACTCTGCCTATCTGATAGGGAAGCCGGCATTCCTATACTCACTCGGTGCTAAATCCCACTCTAACTGAACTGACTCAGAATACTGAATTGTTCTAAGTTTAACTGGTTATGATGACTGACTGAACTGATAATGCTCATAACATGTTTTGAAACTATTCTGAAGATATTGAGACTAAGTAAACAACTATGATTCGGATATTCATAACCCTCAGGACTGGATAGCAGTAATAGTAAAATAGTACTGAACTTTGGGGACATAATATGAAAGCATTTAAATAAAATTCACTCTTATGGGCATTTCATCAAACACTTGTAATGCATAATTTAAGATTATCATGGGAATAGTATAAAACTTGGAGTAATAATATGATTTCGATTTCAATAACACTTAATCATGATTTAGATAAGCGAATAACAATATTAAATCATGTGGGGTTTGATAAACATCAACAATTTCATGTAAGCATGGTACAAAGTCAAGATTCAGGAAGATTCATGGTAAAAATCACAATTTTAAATCATGGTAACTTGTAAAGATCACAACTTTAAATTTAAGTTTGGATACTTGGACTCTATGGGTGAAAGGGACCCATGAATAAATACTTAACATACCTGGATTGATGAATTCGTGAGAATTGATGGTGAGTTCTTAAGATTTGATCTTGAATTTTGAAGTTTAGGATTTTTATTCTTGAGAGAAGATTAGTTTAATTTGAGAGAATTGTGAAATAATGAGCAACTAATGCTTTATTAGGGCTTAAATCCCATATTTGGATGAATTTGGGGCTTTGGGAAATGACCAAACGGTCCTTGAAAAATTAAATTGCAAACTGAGAAATCCCAATTTTTGGCTCCGTTGTGATGCGGTACAAACACGTCGGGCTACTGGAAAGCTGACGATTCTCATTTTATCCAATGGTACTGTGTGGTGCTATCGCGTTGCGCCACAGGAAATGGACAATTCCCAACTGGACTTTCGGCGCGATGCGGTGCCAATCGCGGTGCCCCACTGGAAAAGAACAATTGCAAATTGTCCCCTTGGTGCGACGTGGTGATTATCATAGTGGAACACTAGAAATTGACGAACATAAAATTGGCCATCACCACGATGCGGTCTTATCGCGTTGGGCTGCTATTTTGCATTAAAAGTGACATAACTTCTCACCCAAGTATCGGATTTGGACGAAATTGGTATCGTTAGAAAGCTAATTAAAATTTCCACAACTTGGTGGGTCTTGATATGGAAAATAATCAATAGAGAAAAAGATATGCTCATTTGATATTGACTGAAACAACATTCTTATTAAAATTTCAATCGGTAAGAAGTATTTTGATTCATCTAATAGCTGGGAGTTATTTGGGGCCTTAATATACCTCAAACTAACTCATAAAACTATCAAATGATGATAATGTACTATGCATGAGTTTGAAAGATAACGCTAACATTGGTTTGGATTTTCGGGGTATTACAGTATCAAGCCTAAACTGACAGGTGACCCCTCATCCTATGCTGGCTATGTAGTTCTGAAATACAGGAATTGCTACTAATGACTTTTCCTAACTGATGGGAAAGCCATCATCCCTGCATTCACTCGGTGCTAAATCCTACTCCCAACTGAAAGACACTAAATACTGGACTAAACTAAGTTTAGCTGTTTATGGTGACTGACTGAACTGAAAATGCTCATAACTATCCTGAACCATTCTGTAGTTACTAAAGACTAGATAAGTAGCTAGATTTTGGGTATTAAAAACCCCCCAGGATTTAATAGTGATAACAAGAAGACCGTACAAAACCTTAAGGACATGATAAGTAACCATTATTCAAAACTCATTCCTTTAGGCATTTTATCAAACACTTGCAATTCATGGTTAAACATGGGAATAGTTTTAATTATGTAGTAATATCATGATTTCGATACTAAATCATAATTTAAGGTACAAACCAAAGAGTAAGCATCATTCAAACGTGTAGGGTTTAACTTCAACAACAAATTATGTATAAACATAATATAAAATCAAAATTCGTGGGGAATTCATGGTTAAAATTCATGATAACATGTAAAAATTATTCTTTTAAACTTGAAATTAGGTTCTTGGACTCCATGGGTGAAAGGAACCCATGAATGAACATCTAACATACCTTAATTGAAGAATTCTTGGTGGTTTTCTTGAACTTGAGCTTGAATCTTTGAGGGGCTAGAATTTTTTATTGGGAGAGAATGATTTTAAATTGAAAGAATTTGAATAAAAGATGACGAAATATACTTTTCTTGGGAGAGAATGACCAAACTATCCCTGGAAAATTAAAAGTTTCAGCAGACTCAATTTTGAGGCCTACTGCTGAGCGGTATTGGTTCCACCATTATAGGCACCGCTGAGCGGGGTAATAGCGATGACCTACTATTTTAGACAATTCCAATTTTGAGGCTTAACGCTGAGAGGTATTGGTTCCACCGCTATAGGCACTGTCGAGCGGTGTAATCACGGTGACCTACTATTTCACACGAAAAATGCTATAACTTTTCACTCAAGTATCAGATTAGGAAAAATTGGTATTGTTGGAAAGCTGATTCAATTATCTACAATTTGGTAGGTCTTAATCTGCCAAATTTCACATATAAATCAAGTTATACTCATTCAAATATGACCCTTGTGAAATCAACTACCAAAACTTGGTCGATTCAAAAGCTCTTAGCTCACATTACTCTAAGTGACTCTTATGAATATGTTTTATACATCATAAGCTCTCTTCTAACTAGGCTAATGGTCATAAGACATGCACTCAAATAAGAATTAGGGGATTAAAAGTTTTCACATGTAGGAACAACGGTTCATTTTCTAGCTTAGAGCGTACGGGGTATTACACTACCTAATAAAGAAGTATGGGTGTTGATTTCACCACAATGAAACGTTTATTGATCTATACTCCTGATAGAATTCTACATTTTGATTTTTTTGAAATCTTTAAGCATACAATACCTAATTATAGACCGATACATTCATATTCACCTCAATTTTGCTTTAGGGGAGTTATCAAACAGTCGTTGTCTTCAATAATTTTAGGAAAATATATTAAGAAAACTCTTTAGTTGTGATATTCAAAGATCAAAAAACAAGATGGAAAAGAGGAGAGCATGATATTACCTAAACTTGATGAGGTCATTTTTCTAGTGGAGTGATAAAGAAACATCCTTTTCTGGTATATAAAACTAATAAAGAAAAATAAGCCATTCAAATATTATGCAAATAGAATTTGTTCCAAAACAAAGAAATAGGATGGATGATATTGATCAGAAAACTAATCAATTTTTCAAGTGATGTTCATTAGAAATTTCAAATGCAACAAAATGATTTGAGAAAATCTCAAGCATTTTTACATAGATAATGTGAAAGAAATATTTATAAAATACATTTCGCTATGTGTACACTTATTTGATAAAAGTTGACAATAATTATTTAAAAAAAAAATCATAGATAAAGAACACAAGTTATCACTCAATTTAATACTGAAAACACGGGCCAAAATCTATTACACTCATTCTCAGCTCTCTTTGATGTGCAATGGGGGTAATCTTATTGATTCTAAATTTCATATTAGTGTGGGCAAATTTATAGTTAAGAAGAGGTTTACATGATTTTTATGCTTACGTGTTTGTATTTATAGGCTTTCAAGAGTAATAATTATTTTTACTGATGAGTCATTAATCATCAATTGGACGAATTACAAATATTTTTTCTTGAACTAAGTCTATATTTAATTCTTGACTGTATTCAAGGTATCTGAATACAAAAAGACATCTCGAAGAGAAAATGTGAAAGCAAACAAAAATTTATTCAAAGCAATTATCTTATACAATGACATAATACTTAAAATGTGAAAGCAAACAAAAATTTATTCAAAGCAATTATCTTATACAATGACATAATACTTAATAATATTGTACTAATATATATATATATATATATATATATATATATATATATATATATATATATATATATATATATATATATATATATATATACAAAGGAGAAATAAAGAGGAGGTGATGTGGCACCCCTCTATGATCTTCATTGGCATTTATTTTTTTTTCTTTTTTTTGACATTTTTTCCTTCATTCTTTTTTATTTTATCAATTTATTTAACAAATAAAAAGATCTATTGTATTCATTATATCTAATTACATTTCATGAGTTACAAAAAATCTTCATCCATTTGCATTCTATATTAAATATTCTCTTTAATTAACATGTCTTTTCAACTTTTTTTATCTAATTTTTATGACTTGAACAATCTCTATATATGTACAGTGATTTATTTGGAGGACAATATTGAATTTTGTAGCCATGGTTGGGCGCAAAAGAAGAAAATTGAGGTTGTAAGTTTTTATTATATGTATTTTTGGGCATTAGACATCTTTCTTTTTTTATTTTTTGAGCTTAAATTGATTTGAAATCATTTGAGTTATACTTGATATTTTAGATTTATAATCATTTGCTAATCTTAACAATTTGTTTTGTGTCTTTTCATATATTTGTGATGGTATGATCATTTCTTTCTTTTCATGTATTAACAAGTACAGTGATTTATTCGAAGGACAATATTGAATTTTGTAGCCATGATTGGATGCAAAAGAAGAAAATTGAGGTTGTAAGTTTTTAGTATGTGTGTTTTTGGGTATTAGGCGTGTTTCTTTTTCAGTTTCTTGAGCTTAAATGGGTTTAAAATTATTTGAGTTGTACTTGATATTTTAGATTTACAATCATTTGCTAATCTTAATAAAAAAAAATTGTGTCTTTTCATATATTTGTGATGGTATGGTCATTTCTTTCTTTTCATGTATTAACAACTATACATACTTTAATGTATAGCATAGGAACAACGGGTAAGAAGTTATCATTCTTATTAGGGAGTGCTAATACTATTAGCTTTATGCCATGAAAATGTTGATGTGTAGTACTCTTGTCAGGCCTAAAGCAATTATCATGTAGCTCTAACGACAAAATAAATTAATGACAATAGATAGATTGAGAAAATGGGGAGTGCAAGTAGAGAAAGGATGTGTCTTATGCAAAACACGGGATGAAGACAGAAACTACTTGTTTACTCATTGTAATTTTGCCAGAATGCTGTGAAGTACGTCACTATATGATTACAACTTTTAACTACACGGGCTTAGCCTACTCTTATGGGAACAAGTCCTAACATTAAAGATGATCAACAGCACTAAAGGAAGGTCAAAGCAAGCCAAAATCTTTAGAATATTTTATTCTCTATATACATATGTCATCCCCTTTTCCTAAGCCTCCGGCAATATAGATTTTCTTAGTATTTGTTTGATAATAGCATAGGAGTTATTAGAAATCGAGAGGTATGAAGGTGTTTTGCTTTATGTTTTACATTATATTTGTATTGAAATTTTCATGAGTAGCGATATACAAAATCATTGACGGACCAATTTAATTATTGAACCTCAATTTGGTGTAAAAAATTATAAGATTTCACTTTCTCGGATAGTGAATATTTTTCACCTTCAATTTTAAGATTGCGGGTTCAAATCCACCATGAAAGCAAAAAGTTGAGAGATTTTAGAAAAAAAATAAAAAGAAATTTATTTTACTTTTACTTTTGTTATCTAAGCTAACCACTCAAATATTACTCCATCTTAGTGTTACTTCAGTCATAGCTTTTAGACTAACACTAATTTTTCTTTCTTATTATTTTTCATGTGGTAGTTTAGGCTATCGAAAAATTATACATTAAGATCAAATGTCAAAGCTAGCTTCTATGAAAAGTGATGCGACACATTTTTCGGCTAAGAAAAGCTAGCCTTAATTTGTATTTTATGTGTAAAAAATAGTCAAAAGTCACTCTTTTAACTTTCTTTATTATGTTAAACGTGTTATGTTTATAATTTTTTTTATCTCTCTTAATTATTGTTGAATTTTCAACAGTCCATTTAATTATAATTTTACTAATTATATACAGATTGGAGTCATGTCTAACACTTTCGTCATAAGGATGAAACCTTGACAAAAAAAAAAAATTTGAGATTTTTCTTTTTTCAAAAAAACTACTCATTTTAATTAATCTCAACATTTTTGGTATCTATTTTATGATTACAAAAATGTGTAAAATCGTATCAACTGAAGAGAGAGAGAATCGATGACACAACATCTATGGACGGATATTTTTACATGTTCACATTTGAATGTTTTTAATGTAAAAATAATTTTCTAAATAATTTGTAGAAATTGAGGTTAAAATCAATTTATTTCATTCATCTTTACCTCTTAAATATTAAAACTATACGTTACAACAACTCCAAAAGTAACATTCTTAATCTGATATATGTTGTCTCTTTTTTAAATTATTTTTGGTGCAAATTTTTGTTTTCTTACTCTAGCTAGCTAGAACTTTAACTACTATCAATTATTTAAAATTAATACACTTAATAATATTGAAGCCATTAAAATTTCTTAATGCACATTACTCATCTTTTGCAACTACTCAATGTTCATTACCTTATTTAATACCTATAATTATTATTCAAATTTAAGTACTTCAAATAATAACATATTATCAATGCAGATCCAATATGCGATCAAAGAAAGATGCTTGAGACAAAGGAGTTATAGTCTAAAATGCAATAGAGTGTGCTGTGACATCTCTACATGACCATCATTTCTATTTTCTTTTTCTTTCTTTTTAGTGTTTTCCTTTTTTATTCCATTCATGTTCTACCTTCTAAAAAAAGATCTTAAATTTGCCACTAATTCTAACAAAAATGTCATCTTGTTTTTATTTTCAAGCACAAATTCTTTTTTTCCTATTTAAACTAAACAAATCATTTCACATAAAACTTTTGAAAAGTGTTTTTTAAACGGTTTTTGAATGTACTTAAATACATTATAAAGAGTTACTTTAATAACGTAATTGTTTTGACAATCTTTTATATATCAAAGGAGAAGAAAATTTTTATTTTAAGAAGTCTTGATTTGTTTCATTGGCTCCATAAAATATACAAATTAAATTTTTTTGAAAGTGGACGAAAATGATAAAATAATTAGCTGTTGACTGATCTATAGTTCTCGCGAAAAGCATTTTTTTCATATCTAACACACTCTTGAATCGTGATATCTCCTTTAAGTTCATAAAAAAATATGTGTTCGTCTTTTTTCTGATGTCATTCAGTTCTCATGAGTTTTGCTCTTATAAATTTTAAATTAATATTAATGATGATCTATAGAATATTTGTTTTCCTGAAAAGCTATGATGGTATTAGTGAATTAGTAACGAAATTAGGTGATTAGTGTCATGTATTCATTTTCTCACTAATTTTAATATTTTTATCGCAATAAGAGAGACGGGTTAATAAATCTTAG
The DNA here is from genome assembly GCA_030864225.1 of Capsicum baccatum var. pendulum. Classification (NCBI taxonomy): domain Eukaryota; kingdom Viridiplantae; phylum Streptophyta; class Magnoliopsida; order Solanales; family Solanaceae; genus Capsicum; species Capsicum baccatum. The sequence continues at coordinate 45,573,588 of CM061560.1, forward strand.
ATATTGCACAAAAGATAATGAAACAATAAAGCACTAAAAGTATAGTACCTCTTTCTCCCCCTGTCAACAACCGGACATAGGCTCTTAACTAAGTTTTGTTTCTTTCCCAAAAGATTAAAATTTGAATTAAAAAATCGAATAGGAATTTTGAGAGGTTATGATTCAATTTATATATATTCCTTCTACATTTATATAAATTTACTTATATATATATATATATATATATATATATATATATATATATCCGGGGGTCTATCGGAAATAACCTCTCTACTTCTTCGGAGGTAGCGGTATGAACTGCGTACATCTTACCCTCCCCAGATCCCACTTTGTGGGAATACACTGGGTATGTTGTTGTTATTATTGTTTTATATATATATATATATATATATTTTAAATTTATACGCAGTTCATTTATTTTTTGTTTAAATTTAATTATTTATTATTAAAAATATAATTTCACTCCATTTTTTATTGCCGCGCGAAGCACGGTTGAGTTTCCTAGTAAATAATAAACCTCTTTGAGCTAGTGAATGATATGCAAGGTGTAGAGGTTCTATGTAAAAAAAACAAAAAAGGAAAAGAAACATAAACTTGTTTAGTTACTTTAGGCATATAATCGAACACCTTAGCTACATCAATGTAAGTAGTTTCCCACTTTTTTTTTACGAAAAGAGTAATACAATAATAATTATGTTTATTTTTTATTTTTCTTTGTATTGTAACATGAATAAATATATCTCCCAAATTAAAGTTATCACTGAAGTTAAATTTCGGAAGAAGAACAACAACAACAGGCATACTATTAAACTAGAAAAGCTAAAGAGAACCGAAGAAATTTACCTTTTTTTTCAAATCTAAAGTGAAAAAATTGGGAGATAAGTGCAGCTTGAATTTGAAAGATAAAAAAAAAATCAAAGATAAGTCTTTGAAAGTCATGAGAGTTTTCTAAAACTTATGAAAGATTGGTGTGACTCTGTTGATGGAATAAGAAAGATGAACAATCAATGCTTCTGGAATTAGATATATCGACTGTTTGTGCTGGAATAAGATTTGGTGTGAGCTTTGAGTGACTATTCTATAATTGAGAAAAATGACTCGATCTTTTGCCCTTCATCTTCTTGAACTCATCTTTCTATATAAAAAAATTATATAAAATTCATTGCTTTCAGTATTATTTAGTAATTAATAAGTAGACAGGCATACTTTTTACAAAACCTTATTTCATGCAATTTTTAGTTGGAGTTTTATATATATTGTCCCTTATATTAATGGCTTAGATGTCTTGCAGCTAACATAAAAATATAGGATCAAAATTGAAGAAAATTTCAAATAATACACAATAATCTGAAGGGTGAAAACGTTAGGATTTGACTAGCATCTAACTAAACTAGAATAATGTGACTTATAAAGTTTATATGATGTAAAATCTTTGGGAAGTGACGTAGTTGATAGATTCATGAAAATAACATTAACTTCTAATTTTTTGATTTAAAATCACATCAATACGCAATCCGCCCCTCACTGATTTCATCACCGGCCATCACCAACCATAGAAACTAATGAACCTACTAACATAAAATTTAGTGTAAAAAGCAGATTTGTCCTTTTTTACTAAGCTACGTATGCACGTGCGTTTTCTGCAGCCCCTTATTTCGTGAACTCGAAACCAAAATAAGCCACAAAAAAAAAGTAACCAAAATAGGTCATTTATTTAAAAAAATATTAAAATAGGCTAAATATAATAAATTATTACGTTTTTCACTTTTTTTTAAAAGTCAACACGGTTTGTAAAACGTAATAATTTATTTCGTTTTACAAAACTATTTGTAAAACGTAATAATTTATTACGTTTTCCACAAAAAAAAATAGTGTGTTATCACATCTTCTTTATGTCAAATCATGTAATTTGTAATAATTTATTACGTTTTACATACAGTATTTGTAAAACGTAATAATTTATTACAAACTACAACCAGTGTTTGTTAGTTGTAATAAATTATTACAACTTACACCTTTATACACCTACCCACATCACATCAACTTTACTTTTTCCACTTTTAAATTTAACCCACTCCACCCAACGTATAAACCTCCCACCCCACCCCACGTAGAATCCTCCCACCCCACCCCACGTAGAACCCTTCCACCCCACTTATTAATACTTTTACAAATTAGAACCTTGTTATTACAATTCAAAAATTATACGTAACTATTAATTATGTTTTTAGTCCAACAAAAATTTAAAAAAAGTTATTGCTTCGTTTTGTTAATTCAAGTACTACCTAGCCCACTTTTTTTAAATTTTTTTCATAAATAGTATTAAAAAGTTACTTTTTATAAATAAAAAGTGTTTAATTAAAAAATTTATTTTACAAAAACATAGTGAAAATTTACATTCTTTTCTAAATTTGTTAGTTGAATGTATAATTATTGATGTGACCACTCATACACAAGGACTGAATAATTAAAAATGTCGTAGTTGAAATTTTTAAAAAAAAATTTAGACTAAAAACGTAATTAATATTCACACAAGGACTACGTTTTTTGTAAAATAAAATTTTTAATTAAGCATTTTTTTATTTATAAAAAGTAACTTTTTAATACTATTTATGAAAAAAGGTCAAAAAAGTGGGTTAGGTAGTACTTGAATTAACAAAACGAAGCAATAACTTTTTTAAAAAAAAAAATTGGACTAAAAACGTAATTAATAGTTACAATTTTTGAATTGTAATAACAAGGTTCTAATTTATAAAAGTACTAATACGTGGAGTGGAAGGGTTCTACGTGGGGTGGGGTGGGAGGATTCTACGTGGGGTGGGGTGGGAGGGTTATAGGTGGGGTGGGGTGGGTTGGGTTGAATTTAAAAGTGAAAAAAGTAAATGTGATGTGATGTAGGTAGGTATAAAGGTGTAAGTTGTAATAATTTATTACAACTTACAAATACTGTTCGTTGTTCGTAGTTTGTAATAAATTATTACGTTTTACAAACACTGTTTATAAAACGTAATAAATTATTACAAACAACATGATTTGACATAAACAAGATGTGATAGCACATTGTTTTTTATTTTTTATTTTTTGTGAAAAACGTAATAAATTATTACGTTTTACAAACCGTGTTGACCATTAAGAAAAAAGTGAAAAACATAATAATTTATTACATTTAGCCTATTTTGATAACTTTTTAAATAGGTGGCCTATTTTGGTCATTTTTTTTAATTTTGTGGCTTATTTTGATTCCGAATTCTTATTTCGTCAATACAATTCATGTAGTATATGAAAGTTCTTGAAAGTGTTCTAGAAACCTCAATAAAAGTCAAGATTAAGGGTGTGTTTGGTATGAAGGAAAATGTTTTCCATGGAAAATGTTTTCCTAGAAAATGTTTTCTTGTAAACAAGTTGATTTCTTACTTGTTTTCTTATGTTTGGTTGGTGGATGGAATATATTTTTCGAAAAATATTTTCTAGTATTAGGTTGGTGAATGAAAAATATTTTTTTAAAAATACATTTTAGTGTTTAGTTAAACCGTAAAAATACATTTTAGAATTCTTTTTTTAAAAAAAAATAAATTAAAAAAATTAAAGCTTCTTTGGGGAAGGGGTTGGTAGGTGGGTGGGTGGGGGTATCAGAATAGGTAGTAGGGGTGAGGTAAGAAAGAGTTTTAATTTTTTTTGTTAAATAATAAATTTAAAAATTGGCGGGGCGAGGGGGTTAGTAGGTGCTAAGGGTCAGGGAAGGGGAGTGAGGGGGAAGGGGGAAGAAAGAAATTAAAAAAAATTAAAAATAAATTTAATTTTTTTTTTAGGTTGTTGGGAGGGGTGGGGGGGAATGGGAGAGGGGGCTGGTAAGGGAAGGGAGGGTAGGGGTATGGGGTAAGAAAAAAGTTTGATTTTTTTAATAAAATATAGATATTATTTTTGGGATGGGGGTTGGTAGGGGTAGGGGTGGGGTGGGGATAGGGGATGAACTAAGAAAAAATTTTAAAATACTTTTTAAAACAATCGAATTTTGGGGGTAGGGGTAAGGGTAGGGTGTGGGATAGGGGTAGGGGGTGGGGTGGTGGTAGGAGATGGACTAAGTAAAAATTTTGAAATACTTTTTAAAACAATTGAATTTTGAGGGTGGGGGTAGGGGTAGGGGTAGGGGTAGGGGTAGGGGTAAGGGTAGGGGTAGGGGTGGGGTGAGGGTAGGGCTGGTGTCGAGGTGATAGGGTATTGGGGGCGGGGGGCGGGTTAGATGATTTTGAAAATTATATGAATATTTCAACTTTAAAGTGAGGTTGAAAGAGAGTTTTGGAAAATGTTTTCCTTACTTTTTGAAGGAAAGTCATTTTCTTTAGATTTAAGGAAAATAAGTTGGTTTGAAAAATATTTTTCAAAATATATAAGCCAACCAAACATAAAAAAACTGGAAACCATTTTCTGAAAAATATTTTTCTGCATACCAAACACACTCTAATATATTGACATTTGACACATCACTTTTAAGTACTTCCACACAAATTATTTGACTTTTTTTTTAAATCTTTTAAAAAGGTCTATTTTTTTATATATCGTACGCCCATATATAATATATTTAGCATAACTTTGATAAGTAAATTTTAAAAAGAATAGGATGTACATATTCTACATTTATCTTTGTGGAGTTAATATGTTGTTGAAAGACTCTTAGCTTAAAAAGAAGTATCAAACACACGATTATAAGGGGAAAAAAATGAACAATAAAATGGTACAATACTCAATTACCTACAAATTTTCTATCATAATTTTTGATTTTTTTTAGCTTCCCATCTAAAGTCATGTACTTGGTTAACTGAAGTGGTGTCATATTTTATCTAACAATCACTTGAGAAAATTGAAGGAAAGGTGTCTTTTAAGTCTTGAATGAAGGATTGGTGACATTGACCAACTTAAAGGGTCAAACATCATTAGAAAACTTGATTAAGTTAATTGTGGACTTGATTAATATTTTCACAACTTTCTAATTGTTTAAAAATACAAATCAACACAACCCACACCCCTCTTCAATCCAAATCAACCACTCTCTCTTCTCTCTCGACAGCTTCTCTCAACTCTCTCCCAACCAACAGTTCTGCAAAATTTCTCCCTTCAATCCCCGGCGACTTCTACCTCTGGCGAAAAATAGTTGGGCTTTGAGTTTCTCTCTTCAATTCAGTTCAACCTGTCTTTCATCCCTCTCTCGACAGTTTCTCTCAACTCTCTCCCAACTAACTGTTCTGCAAATTTCTCATTTCAATCCTCGGTGACTTCAACATCCGACAACAAATAGTTGGGCTTTGAGTTTCTTTTCGACTTCAACCTTAATTCAATGTGACAGCCTTGCTCTCCGGCCTCAACAGCTTTGAATTCTTCATCGTTCCTTTTCTTCTTTCACGGGTAAAAATTTATGGCCTTTTTAGTTTTGAAAAAAATGAGGAACTTGAGTCAACTTCTCTTATAGTATTAGTTAACAATTTCAATATTTGTTGCATTAATTTGAAATGTGGTCTGAATAAAATCCTAATTTCTGGTATTTCTTCTCTTCTCTTTTCGAAGTGAATTATTATATTTTGTTGTTTGTTGCATTTTTTTGAAGTTTGATTTTTATTGTTTGTGTTTACAAAAATAAAATAACAATTTGGGTTGATTTGTTCTGTTCTTGTTCTTGGTAAAAATGGTGAAATTACTATATTTTTGTTAAACAAAATCGTGCAACTATTTTTTGTTTCCTCCAACAGATTACCCATCTGGTGCAATATATTAACTATCTGATACAATAGATTTATCATATGATGCAACAGATAAACCATATGATGCACCATAGGAACCATCAGATTATAATTTTGATGCAACAGATTAATCATCTGGTGCAACAAATTAACTATCTGATTCAACAGATTAACCATATATTAGAACAGATTAAGCATCATATAAAAAATTTAACGCAACTAATTAACCATCTGATGCAATGGAAGAACCATCAGATTAATGAACTGATGCAACAGATGAACCTCCTGTTGGATAAAATCCTATCAACTCTTCCAACAGGAAATGTCCAGGACTTGATTTTTTCTATTGATCATTCATCTGCCGTGATAGACGACCCTATGTTAGAAGAAATCTAAGCAATATTGATCGTTGATAATTGTTCCAACAGATCACTCATGTGTTACAACAGATGTGTGATCTGTTGCATAAATCATTTATCTTTCTCAACAAATGAGTGATATGTTTTGTATTATCGCAAAAGATTACTCATCCATTGCTACGGGTTATTTAACTGTTCCAACAAATTATTTATGTATTACAATAGATGATGTCACAATAGATGTGTGATCTGTTGCACAGACCATTCATCTTTCTCAATAGATGAGTGATATATTTTGTATTATCGTAACAGATTACTCAACTGTTGCTACAGGTTATTTAACTTTTCCAACAGATCACTCACATATTACAATAGATTATGTTGCAACAGATGTGTGATGTGCTGTATAGACCATTCATTTTTTTCAATAGATGAGTAATTTATTTTGTATTATCACAACAGATTACTCATCCGTTGCAACAGATTATTTAATTATCCCAATAGATCACTCATATGTAGCAACAATGTGTGATCTGTTACACAGACCATTCATCTGTCTTAAAAGATGAGTGATATATTTTGTATTGTTGCAACAAATTACTCATCCGCTACAACAGGTTGGTTATATACTGTAATAGATATACTGGCGGGTGCAACAAATCGATGATCTGTTGCAATTGTTATTTTACTATTTTTCTTGTTTGATTTACTGTTATTCTTTTTTAACTATGCATTGATCAACTATAATATTTATTTTATGTTTCTGTTAATTTTAGATAATATAGTTCCCAAAAGAATAGAAACTGAATCAAGTACAAGTTAAAGAACAAGTGAAGCAGCTAGGCTACATCCACCACTTTATGAGCTTGTTTAATAAGCGTTATCTCAATCGGGAGCAAAATATGATGAACACGGGGAGGAGGAATGTTTCAAAAGAGATGATGCAAATTTTAACAGCCCTTCCACTGAAGAGTTGGTCAATGCCTTCAGCATTGATCGTTATCCTGTGAGAATGCAGTGCGATGGTGCCGCAGATTTAACGGGTGATTTCGTGGTTAAGTCATCCATGGAAAAATATTTTGACGCCTTTAGAAAAATACTTTGAGAATAAAAATTGAATGCTTATTTCAGGGACAGCTGCTTTGAAAAATATTTTGATTTGCCGGAGGACAACAATTCTCGTTTTCAAATGAAATGGTATATGAACTTCTCAAGTGTAGGTTTATGTATGAAAATAAAGATAAGATGGATGAGGTGTGGATAAATTACTGTGGCATGCCTATTTGTTTTGGTTGGAAGGAGTTTGTCATAGTTACTGGACTAAAATGTTATCCCCCTTCTCAAGTTATACCTATTCTAACCCAAAAAGGCACCCTGCACACCCAAAAAAGGCAAAGGCAAGTCGTGTGATCGCAATGACCTGGTGTCCATTGTTGGTCCAAGCTTCAAAAACAAAAATTTGATAGAAGAGTTGAAAGGTAAAGGACTTTCAAAGAAGCACAAGCATTCATTGTGCTTGGTTTGATTTGTATATAATAATTTTTGGACAAAAGACGTTAACAACAACATAAGCCTGGGTTTATTAAAGCTCTCCGAGGATCTTGAGGCATTTAACAACTATCCTTGGGGTTATGAAATCATCAAAATTACTGTCAAATATTTGTTGACTCCCTTAGCGCCAAAGACAGTCAACTTATATGGCTTCTCATGGGCTTTCATGGTAAATGTTTCTTTTTTCTATTATGATATCATTTATTTTTTTTACTCAATAATGGTTTTAATTTATTGACGTTATTTTACAGGCTAGGGTATTTGAAACCATTCCTTATTTGAGACAACAAGTGAACTACCAGGAAGGAGTTTCCTGTCCAAGAATCTTGAGATGGTTGTCGGCCAAAACTGATAAAAATACAAAATTTCTTGATCTCTTCAACCCCTCGAATGATGCAGCAAGTATAATTATGATTAAGTTTTTCTTTTAATTAATGATTTTTTTAATGATCTAATCATCATTCTAATATATGTAATGATTTATGTTAGCTTGTGCATCCGTCGCTAGTTCCGACCAATAGAGAGTTGAAGATGCTATTTTTTCTTACTTTACGGTCTGTGCAAACTTTATCGGACCCTAAGATCATCGATAGAATAAAAATGGAATTATTTGGAGCAACAGCTAGTACAAGAAAAATAATTTTGGAGGGTGGGCTTGTTGTTATTGATGGTCTTACTAGTGATGGAGTTGTTGGTGGTGGTAGTGGTGCTGCTGTTGGTGTTAATGATGATCCTCTTACAGTATTTAAAGCAAACCATTATTAGTATGATTATACTGGTTATACAGATTTTGCCTCTCCCAGCGAATGTTCTACATGCAAATATCAAGACTGCAGGGCAAAACATGATGTAGTGATTAATGCTATTAATGCATTAACTGCTTCTGTAAAGGAATTGACATCTAAGAGGGGTCTCATTCCATCAAAGAGGATTTTATTTCCATCCGCTTCATTAGAGATTAGGGCTAAGAGGAGAAGGAGAGTGATTTTCAGGGCATTATCAAGCATCTAAAAAAGTGAAATTGCAACTCCTCTATTTTGTTTCACTGAGCAACGTACAATGTCCAAAGGAGAGCAACATAAGCTGAAGAAGGTAAATATATATGTCTTCCAACTGACAAAACAAACAGATACATATCTGTTTCAACAGAAGACACATCTGCTGAAAATTATCAAACAGATATATACATCTGTTGCAACAGTTGACTAACTTGTATTGATACATATGTCTTGTCTGATTTAGCAAATCAAACATCTCTATGTACCACTTTTATTTGTACCAACAGACAACCTATCTGATGAAATAAATGATTCATATATTACAGCGGATGGTTCATCCGTTGGAAATTGTCATATAAGGTCTTCATCATGTAGAAATTTGTCCCAACATTTAATTCATTGTTGCAATAGAAATATAATCTGTTTGAGACAATTTAAAACAGGAGGAAGACCTGTTTGATTTTCTAGAAGAGATGAGTTATCCTTTTTCATTTTGTTGTATCTCCGTAATTAGCATTGACAAATTTTGGCTTTCCAGGTGGATGTAGAAGAAGATACTGCTAAACATCATTGACAATATGCTACTCTTTTTATGAAAATATGGAGAACAGAAAGCGCAGAAACCGTACCTAAGCGATAATAAAGATCCACGACGAGCAAAGCCAAATTCCATAGCACCGGATGAAGAACAACTTGTCCATACTGAGTAGATCTTTATAACTTGAGCCTGTCAAAGTAATCCTTGGCATCATACTTAAATTATTGTTGATGTATTTGTTGAGATCTGTACCCATAACAATTCTTATACATTTCATTTATTTGTTGACTTATTTCAGCTAATTTCTGAAGGCTTTGATTTATTTTATTTTATCTATGAATTTTATTTATTCCTTAGATTTGAACTTATTAATTGAAAAGGAATACTAGATCCAAATATAGCAACAGATAACGTATCTGTTGCAATAGATGACACATCTATTGGAAAAATCGAACAGATTTAGACATATATTACAACAGGTAGTTAATCTATTTGAATTCATCAAACAGGTCTTCCCACTGTTGCAACAGATGGACTTAGATAGAAACACTAAGATAATGCAACAGATGACCAACCTATTGCAATAGATAAACTATATGTCAGAACAGGTAGAATAACCGTTACAATGGATGAAGAATTTGTTGCATTATAAAAGTTCAACTTTCGTTGGACATAAAAAATTACCACTACATGTAAAAAGGTTAAAGTGAATTGAAATAAAAAAGGCAGAACCCATCGACAGTGTTCAGTTCTAACACCTAAAATAAAATAGGAATCAAGTAGACAATGTTCATTTTAAACCCATAAAATAAAATAGGCATCAAATGTCAAATGTGTCAGTCTGGCTCATTTTGCTGACTTGTCGTCACTTGGCCCTCAACGGTCATTCCCCCTCCCCCCCTTGTCATATATATTTATTTTCCTCCATAAATTTAATCCTAAATTCTCAAATCTTCTTCTTCATTGATATCTTCTTTTATCTATCCAAATTCTTCAAATTATTTCTTTTATTTTTTTCAACTAAGCTTAACAATGTCGAGCGCATCTTTCACTGTTTTTGTGATAAAGATTTTTGATATTGTAAGTGCGGTCACGAAGATCTTTTAAAGACTTCTTGGACTCAGCAAAATCTAGGTCGTACGTTTTTCACTTGTAAGATTTCAAAGGTAATATTTTTTTATTTAATTACTTGATTAATTATTGACTTGTAATTGTTGAGTAATTGTCTTCATTTTTTATAGAAATTGGGTGAATGCGATCACTTTGATTGGTATAAAGAACGACACCCTTCATAAGCAAGTCGTGTAATCTGGGATTTTTTGAACAAAGTCAAGGCTTCTAAAGAGAAACAAAATCGAGCAAGAAGATACTACATTGTTGTCGTTATTGCTACTGGTTTGGTGTTGTTGGTTACATGGATATTCAAGCCTAATTGCTGAAATTTTCATGGTGGTGTGTGTATTTTCTACTGGTTTGGTGTTGTCGAGCACATGGATATTCAAGCGTAACTGTTGGAAAATATCAAAAAGATTTAGGAATATGTTGTAAAATTTAGGTCATCTGTTGGAAATTATCAAACAAGTCTTCCCACTATTGGAACCGATTAGACTTAGATTATTAGATTATTCATAGAAATAACATCGGCGTAATGCAACAAATGACCAACCTATTGTAACAAATAAACTATCTGCCAGAACAGATTAAATTTATTTTACAACAGATTTACAATCTATTGTATTATAAAAAACTCAACTTTCATCAGAAAAAATTATTGCAACTACATGTACATGTAATAAAGTGAAGGGTGACTTGAAATTAAAAATTTCTATTTTACAGGCTTCAAGTGTTCAGTTAGTACCCCATAAGCCTAGACCTCTTGCAGGTTTTCCATAGGTTTGTCGCACAGAAAAGTCATTGGCTCGGCTATTTCTGTGTCGGTCAACAAACATTCAATATGTGCAAGAGCGTATGAGCCGCTCGCTTTAGCGGCATCATCTTTTGGAAGGATCATTCCCTTGTTTCAACCTTTAAAATCTCATGATTTCTTCATCAACACTTTCTTTGGCAAATGATTCATCAGTTTACTCTCCCTTAACAAGATGGGCCGCAACACCATCAGTGGCTCCACGAGGAGAAAAAGATCAAAATCGTCGACAAGAGGTATGTTAAAGCCATAAACATTGATCTTTCCCTCCTCGATATGTATCTTAACAACCCGATAATGCATGTCGTTCACACTAATGACCGCAAGAATCCTCTTTGCCTCAGTCCAGCTTTGCCGTGTGGATTTTGCCTCTCCCCTCTAATACATTTTATCATTTCTTCTTCATCTAAGACCAACGTAGGAACAATAAAATCAAGTCCCACTCCAAGTGATAACACCCCCCATTGAATTGATCGTACCTATCCTTGATCTTCTTGCAGAAGTCGAGGTCTATTATCCTATCGGCAGCATCATAAGCTTCTCGGTACGTTAATTTCCTTTTTGTCATGAGGCAGAGAATTATGTCAACATGTTGTGATATAAGAAGTCAATTTTTAAATAGGTTAGTAATTGTAAAGATACAACGATGGTCCATATGTTGCATAGGGTTCTCTGAATCAATAATCCAATGCAACTTATGCAACAGATAGATAATATGTTACAACAGAACTACTACCAGTTTCACCAGTATACCCAGCTGTTGAAACAGATGTGAAATCTATTGCGTAGCTTCTTATTCATGGGGTAGATTAGAAGATCTAGTTTAGGAAAAGTAAACTTGTCTTGTCCACGTATGGCATACACATATCAGTCATAGTCTGGAAGTCTTGGGCGGAAAGGGAGGCCTGGGGTAATCTGGTACACCTGGCTTGGCATTCTTGGCCTATCGCAGATCCCTCTTCTCTTCGGTGCCTAATTTTGCGTATATTTCCACCTTCTTTACTGGCTCCTAAACTTCCACAACTTTTGGAGAGGGAGGAGTTACAATTATTTTTTATTTGCGATCGGAGAGTACGTCTCTAATTCCTCTTTTCTTTCTCCTAACCAACACTATAGGAGTATGTGGATCCCTTACCTTCTTGGATGGTATGACACACCTCTTGAATTTGAATTCCTCAATAGTTTTAGAGATAGTCTCTACTTTTTTAAAGAGTTTATCATGTTTGTCCTTGCACTCTTCGCATTCGCAATAAGAAAACGAGGGTGAAAAGGGGTGAGAGGGACCTGTGTAAGGGTGAAAAGGGGTGTTTTCAAACATATTTATTCTTTCTTGAGCATCAATATGCTCATCATCATGAGTGGTAGCAGCATCATCATACCTGTTACCAACACCAACAACTCCACCAAAAGAAGCACCTGGATCTTCCTTAGTAGGTTGGTCATGAAGAGCCTCAACATTAGGCTAACCTTGCTTAACTACTCTTCTTATGGCTATTGCTCCAGCCAATTCCTTCTTTATTAACTCTAGTGTTGGCTATGCTATAGTATCAACATGACCTAGAGTAATATAAGAAGTCATCACCGACTCCTCCTCAGTAGGCACGATCCATAGATGCACAACCTATAAAAAAAAAGACAAATGCATTTAAATCATATAATATAACAATTTCATAGTTGTGTTACATTTTAAAAAAAGACCCATTTATTGCATAGTTTGCAGTATATGGTTAAAACCCGTTTGAGTCTGGTTCAGAGAAATAGAGCAACATATGGATAATCTGATACAAAACATAAATCATCTATTGTAATAGTTGCACAAGATGGGTAATCTGTTATACAATAGATAATCTGTACATTGCAACAGATGAACAATATGTTATCAGATTACACATATGTTGTATAATTTGTAGTAGATAGTTAATCTGTTAGGAGTCATGTTCAGAGAACCAAAGTAATAGATGGGTAATATGATGCAAGATATCAATCGTACCCTATTGCAACAGATGTTCCATCTGGTGCATCATATATAACATATGTTGCACCAGATATAACATTTGTTCAATATCTTTCTTTGAGTAAGATTATTTTACTTGAAGAAGATGTACTGTATCATCCAGATGATTAAAGAGATCAGCCTCCTTAATATTGGTGTTGCTCTTTGCATCCAACCACCTAAACATCCTTGAATGAGAAACCTCATCCGGGTAATCCATTAACTGCTTTCGGAGGGGAGGAACGGCTTCAAATACCCAAGCCTAAAAAATGCAAACAGAAAGCAAGCAAAAAAAAAGTCATAATAACTATATTTAATATAAATTAATGGATGAGTAAAATTAGTGATTAATTTTATCATGAAAGCCCAAGAAAAGCCATATAATGTGGTCGTCCCTGAGGATAGTTTTGCCAGTAAATATTGGACAGTAAAGTAGAAGTTGTCATATCCCCAGAGATAATTATTGAATTTATCAAAATCCTCAGCAAGCGCTAACAAATCATCTTCTATGACCTTGTTGACGTCTCTTGCCAATATAACCGAATGGGTAAACCAAACTAAGTACAATTGCTCCATGTACTGCTCTGGTATAGTTTTATCCTCGAGATCTGTCAACAAATCCGATGCTTTGTAGCCACGTCGAGCAATGTCAAACAACCCATCTATTTTTTTCTTGCATTTTCTTGCCTTGGATCTTTTGTGGGGTGGTGGTTCTTCTGGACAATGGCATCTCAAGCCCGTCACTATGGCAAACTCTTGAAGGCCAAAACAAACAAGCATGCCACAGTTGTTGATCCAGATTTCATCCATTATCTTTTTGCCCCCTCCTCCGGATCTTTATCATCCCCCACGTACTTTGATCCTGCGCTTGAGAAGATCATATACCATCGTCATAGAGAAATGGATACGGGCTGAGGGGTCCTCAGGCAGTTCAATAAAGTGTCCAAAGCAGCTCTTCTTAAAAAGTCCGCCTATATTTTTGTTATTCATAATTTTCATAAAATGTTCAAAAATTTTCCCCATCTAACATTTAAGTACAATTTGACCAGTTAGTTATTTTGCTTCTAGGTCATTTATCGGCATCGCAACTTGAAACCTATCAATACTAAAAGTTTTGACAGGATCATTCTGGGATGTCAATATTAATTCATGCCCCATTGGTGATCCATTTTCATCATATTAATGATCATCCTCTTTCTCTTTCTCACTCTCCAATTCCTCCTCTTTCTCACTTTTATTTTCTTCATCACCATCTAGTGACTCTTGTTCACCTCCCTCAATATTTTTTTCACATCTCTCCTCAGATTCACTTTTCCCTGACTGAGATTGTTCAGGAAGCTCCTCCGAATCCCTCTGTACTGTAGCCTTTTTTTGGGTAGTCAGACGTTGATCCACTTTCACTTTCTTTTCTTTTGGGAGACATATTTTACCTACAAACAAAAGAAAAACAAAAATTACATTACACTTGATGAATGCATAAATTTTAAAAACTACATTACAAATACCATGAATACCGACACACCAACAGCCAACACCACAAACACCACCAACCAATGCCACAAATAAACACCAAGAATACTGACACCACCGATAGACACCACAAACACCACCAACCAATGCCACCACCAGTGCCACCATGACGACCACAAACACCACCACCACCAACACCATAAATATCATCCAACAATACCACGACAGTCAACGAAACACTGAGTTCTCAATAGTTGACCATATAAGAACTCACACCTAGTCCCAGATTATTCAATTAAGGTATTAGTTGAACATATGAGGTAGTAATAATTGGTTCGGCTCAGAGTTATCGATTGACGACTCTGGTCGGGAGGAACGCAGTACCGTCTCATCATGCAATTGCCAAAAGACTCAATTAAAGTTGTAGTTGACCCTATGAGAAATCACCTCTAGTCCTAGATTATTCAATTAAGATATTAGTAACCTAGTTCTAGATTAATCAATTAAGGTATTATTCTAACATATTAAGTAGTAAGAATCGGTTCGGCTTAGAGTGATAGATCGATGACTCTGGTCGGGAGGAACGCAATACCATATCATCATGCAATTGCCAAAAGACTCAATTGAAGTTGTAGTTGACCCTATGACAACTCACATTCAATTAAGGTATTAGTCTAACATATGAACTCAAATAAAATTATATATAAACAAATGTTCAACCTGTTGCAACAGATGTCTTTTCTATTGGATCAAATCAAACAGATTAGGTAATCTGTTGCAACTTATTATGCATCTGTTGTATACTATCAAATAGATTACGTCATTTATTTCAACATATCACAAATTCGTTTTAAACTATCAAACAGATTAAGTCATCTGTAGTGATAGATTACCCATCTATTGTATATTATCAAATGGATTAAGTCATATGTCGCAAGAGATTGCCCATCTGTTGTAAATTATCAAATAGGCGTTGTCATCTATTGTAGTTGACATTATGGGAACTCACCCCTAGTCCTAGATTAATCAATTAAGGTATTATTCGAACATATGAGATAGTAAGAATAAGTTCGGCTCAGAGTTATCGATCAACGACTCTGGTCGGGAGGAATGCAGTACCATCTCATCATGCAATTGCTAAAAGACTCAATTGAAGTTGTAGTTGACCCTATGAAAACTCACCCCTAGTCCTAGATTATTCAATTAAGGTATTTGTACTCTATCCTAGATTAATCAATTAAGGTATTAGTTGAACATATGAGGTAGTGAGAATCGGTTTAGCTCAGAGTTATTGATCGATGACTCTGATCGGGAGGAACGCAGTACCGTCTCATCATGCAATTGCCAAAAGACTCAATTGAAGTTGTAGTTGACCCTATGAAAACTCACCCCTAGTTTGAGATTATTCAATTAAGGTATTAGTACCCTAGTCCTAGATTAATCAATTAAGGTATTAGTCTAACATATGAGGTAGTAAGAATTGGTTCGGCTCAGAGTAATCAATCGAAGATTCTGGTCGGGGGAACGTAATACCGTCTCATCATGCAATTGCCAAAAGATTCAATTGAAGTTGTAGTTGACCCTATGAGAACTCACATTCAATTAAGGTATTAGTCTAACATATGAACTCAATTGAAATTATATATAAACAAATGTTCAACCTGTTGCAACAGATGTCTTTTCTGATGGATCAAATCAAATAGATTAGGTAATCTATTATAACATATTACGCATCTGTTGTAAACTATCAAACAGATTACATCATTTGTTGCAACAGATGACTTAGCTTTGAAAATTTCCAAACAAAACTTATCATCTATTGCACTTAAATGTTTTAAGATCCTTTTTTTTAAAAGCAATTTAGGTTTTTCCTGCCCGAGATAACAAAAAAATTACAATACTAAGGCGGTAAAAAAATATTACACGGTACTACTTGGATAACTCAAAAATCTCCTAAGTGAGTAGTCTTATCTGGTCTTTTCAATGTCACCATCTCCTCGTGCCCCTCAAAAGTTATTAATGACTCTTTAAAACCCCTCATGTCTAGAACTCTCTCCTTCAGTCATAAAGTAGTCTAGACTCAACTCATCACTCTTCTTTATTCTCAATTCTAAATTATCTTTGTCTTCTTTTTTTCTCTCTTTTCTCTCTTTTTTCGGATGAGGATCCTTTAGGATCTCAACCAATCAATATCTTTTCTCGACTGAACTGGATGTTCTAATTTATTTGCTTTTTTTGACATTGTAGGTACGATTCACTGTTGCTCTTTCCATCTCTTCTTCTTCTTCTTTGTATGTCATTTAAATTAGATGTTTATATTTGTTGCTATTAATGATTTACCCATTACCAATTTCCTATTTATTGAGAAAATTGAAGAAAAGGTGACTTTTAAGTCTTGAATGAATGAATCGTTGTTTTTATTAAAATATGCAAAAAAAGTCATCTGTTGGGAGAACTTAAAAAGCCTTGTTGTCAGTATAGTTTTTTTATGTCTTTTGTTTGGTACTTTAGTTATGCTATTTTGGAGGTGGTGGTCGTGTTGGAACATATGACATTTGTGTTGTGGATGGTGTTGGAACATATGATGTTGTTTCTTTATTGTTAATGATATTATTGGTGGTGTTGCAACAGTTTCCTCAACTGTTGCAACTGATGAATCAACTGTTGGAATAGACGGAGCAACTATTTGAAGAAAGCAAACCAATAGAAAGACGGATTTGATTTATTCCAACAGATAACCCATCTATTACAAAATGTCATCCATCTGTTGCAACGATGCCTCATTGGTTGAACAGATGGGTAATCTGTTGTATCATATTGGTTATCTATTAATTCACTCAATTTTGTATTACCTTTTTGTAATGTTCTTTTAGTTCTTATCTTGTTTGACATCAAATGTATTTCTCTTTTTTTGCAGATAAAAAGAAGTAAAACTGGATCTATTTTTTCTCAGCTAGCATTAAAGGCTATAGTAAAGATGGGTTCGGAGGAATAAGCTGGTTGCAGATGAAACCACTTTATATGTTGGAGGTATATATTACTGATCAACCTATCATGAAAACACACATCTAGTACAATGATTTTGTGAATGTTTGTTCTTTACCTATTAGGTTTTAATCCTTCAAACAAGATATAGCATTTTACAGTTAAGATTGTTAGGTTCAAACTAGTAAGGCTGAGGGACCAAGACGGTGGTGTCGATACCCCATTACAATCTAATAACGATTTATGCTTATGTTTTTGTATCAAGTTGGGGAAGGGTTCAAGTTTTTGGCAGCAGTGTAAATATCTAATAGTGATTGGACCGATGTTAATGGCTTAATGGACTTGTTGAAAGGCCTCTGAAGCCTCGCACTACAACAAAAAACAATGAAACTAATAGAAATTCCCTTGGTCCAAATTTATATGGATGGGTTGATGGAGGAGACTATTATACAACAGAAGGTGTTTGGGAGAAAACCTGTATGGGAAGGGAGAGGTTGAGAAGACATATATCATATCAGTCCTTGTTTAAGTGGAAACACAGGGTGGGAAGGAAAGTGTAGCAAAATTGGTTGATGAAATTGATATGAAAAATGAAAAAAACTGGATGAGGTGCGAATATGAAAGTGTATCCAAAAATGAAAATTCATCAGTCGTTGAAGAAGAAAAAGAATGGTCAACAGGACTGGAGCTGGAATCTTTGCTCGAGAATGCAACTAGTGAGCGTGGCCTAAATGAAGACTCTCATAAAGTGAAGGACCAAAAATCTAAGGAAGCAGCTTCGCGAGCACGGAAGGTGGTAAGATTGTCGGTCTGAATTGAAACCTGAACCAACTACTCCTGCATTAAAAATATGGGATCATGTCAATTTCATTGGTGTATAAAAGTCTGAATTCAGGTTTCTCATGTCAATTTCATTAGCCATATATCAAGGTCTGAGATGATATATGGCCTTCTCCACCTCCCCTTTCGCGTACATGTATTATCCCAAGCACCTTCTACTATATAAAAGTCTTCTACATCCATCCAAATAAATTTGGACAAGGGGAATTTCTATTAGTTCCATCGTTGTTTGTTGCATTGAGAGGCTTCGAAGGCCTTTCAAGAAGTCCATTGTGCCATTAAAACCAGTCCAATCACTATTGGATATTTACACTGCCGCAAAAAACTTGAACCCTTCCCCAAACTTGACATAAAAATATGAGCATAAACCATCATTAAATTGTAATGGGGTATCGACACCACCATCTTGGAACCCTTCGGCCTTATTAGTTCGCACTTATCAAACTAAACTGTACAATGCAAGATCTTGTTTGAAGGATCATTATCTAATCGGTAAAAAACTGCACTCATAAAATCATTGCACTTTATGTGTGTCTGTCACGATAGCCTGATCAATAATATACATAACTCGCACGCATGAAAATGGGTTCCATTGTACGCACCTTATTCTTCCTACGCCATTAGGACATGTCAGACAGTGTTGTTTATTCATCTGCCTGCATGTGATGACTATTAAAAAGAGGTGTCAAGATTCATGACTTTTTATCTTAACACATTCAAAACAGCTGATAAATCAAAAACTCCATCTGTTGCAATTGACGAATCAGCTGTTGGAAGAAATCAAAACATCTCATCCAATATATGATCCATCTGTCGCAACAGATAATCCATATGTTGCAACAGATGGTAAATCTGTTATGACAGACCAGTTTGTGTTTTATTATTCATCTGTACGCATGTGATTACTTCTTGCTAAAAATGTTTGTTTCAATTTAGTTGTCCTATTTATAAAATCAAGAGAATTTTATTATATTCTTTCAAGATTACCCCTATTATTAAATGACTACATAAAGTATATTATTCATATTTATACTGTCAATTTGGTAAAATAATCACCTAATTTATATTTTTATTAATTGGTGCGCCAAGTGCATAGGGCCCAACTAATACGAAATGGAGGGACTATTAAAAAGAGGTCAAGATTCGTGACTTTTTATCTAACACATTCAAAATAGCTAATGAACCGAATGCTCCATCTGTTGAAACTAATGAATCAGCTGTTAGAAGATATCAAAACATCTCCTCCAACATACTGTCCATCTATCGCAATAGATAATACATATGTTGCATCAGATGTCTTAGTTGTTGCATATACAAACCATCTATTGTAACATATGGTAAATCTATTTTTATAGACCATCTATTGTACATTCAATCCATCTATTGTAACAGATGCTAAATTTATTGCGACAGATGGATGATCTATTGTAACAACTCAATAATAATGGCTTTTATCGAGTCTCAAACCATTTTAAAAAGGTGAGAAGTAATTAATATAAAAGAAAAAGTTGCAACTTTTCACAAAAAATAAAATGCCACCAGTTTGAATGTAATTAATACAATGGAGCTGAACAGTCCTTCCATTTGACCTAACACATCTAGATTCAATCCTCTATAAATAGGTCCCTCTTTAATCTTTATTCAACTCAATTTTATTTATTTCTTGCATTTTTTCTTTTCGTGTGACATCTTCAACCACTTCTTTTCAAAGAGCATATTCCTTTCTCGTTGAGGTAAGTTTTTGTCTAGTGTAAATTTACCAGTTGGTTGTATACGTTGTTTTATATTTTGGACTTTTTCCTTATATTTGTCAATTCATACGTGTTCTAGATATGGCTGATCCTTTTTCGGACATTGCTATTCTACGCGACACAGTGCGGGAACTTCAAAGGCAGGTTAATGACTTATAGAGGTAGTTGGTCGCTGAGAGAGCGACAATGTTATGAGAGCCCTGCTGCTGCGAGTTGATTGGCCGGCTATTATTAATGATGATGATGATGATAATAATAATAATAATAATAATTAGAATGTGTTGTTTCTTTTAGTGTATGTATTTTAATTTTTCTATATCAGATCTATACCTAATGTATTTTATTTTTCGTTTAATAAAAAATTTACTTTTAGTCAGACTTTGGCATTTTAATTCTTATTCAATTTTCATTCTGTCTATTTCTTCTAATCTAAACATACATATATGTTAGCATGTCGACGGTTGGAGGCAAGGAGTTATGTTGAATCTAGTAGCACTAGCAATTTTGGCTTTTGAGTTCTTTCAACAGATGGACCATGTGTTGGAACAAATTGGTCATCTGTTGGGTTTCTATCAACAGATTATCCATCTATTTTGACAGATTTGTCATCTTTTGGAGAAAAATATTCCATTTGTTTGTGCAACTGCTGAGAATAATTGTGGTCTGATGTATTATTTAGTTCATGTTTTGCCTCTTTTTATTGATGCACAAGTTATTAAAAAAAAGATATTTTATATATAATAAATGATAACATTAGGTTCACAACAATGAGTTAAATATATAAAAGTTCACAACAAGCAAACAAACAACAACATAAGTTTCTACAATTACAACGATCATGGTGGATTACGATTTGGGCATGTAGTTCTTTTGTGGCCAGCGCACTTACATATGGAGAACTTGTTTCTTCTTGATGAAAATAATTCTCCAACTCCACGCCTCCTCTTATATGGCTTTCTTCCTGATTTGAAAGTGCTCGGGTCAATATATATAGGAGGTATTAATCTCCTCATAAGCTCTACTGGAACAACCCAAGATTCTTTGGGAGGCAACGGAGTAATATTCTTACTATATGACATTTCATAGTTTTCCACCGAATAATATTGAGAAGAGTGCTCGTAAACTTCAGGTCCATATTTATGACTGTATTGAGCTCGAAGCGCTGCCATAGCATGTGGACAAATTATTTTGTCCAAGTTAAAAACTCTACACGTACGAGATTTTGTTTGAAGATCGACCGTGGCAGTATCACCATGATCGGTGATATGGAATTTGTAATCTGTTATTTTATGAGAGAATAACCTATTCTCCAAACTGATGTTCGTTGATATTTTTTTTTCGATTTCGAGAATAAATCGGGTTTTTTTTCTGGGCACTTGAACTGCACACGCCTTTCGTTAAAAAAATGCTATACTTCTCGCTTATTTTTTCAAACATAGCCTTGATGGAAAATTCTCTTTCATCGTCAAATAATGAATTCACTGATTCAACTATGTTTGATGTCATAATATTGTACCTATAGAAAAGAATCACTTAGTACGACATCATACTAAACTTTTAAATCAAACAAGACATTAAATTCATAAAAATGTACTTATTTGCTGGACAGAATGCCCAGTTCCATCTCTCAAAATCGACACGTGCGAGAAATTCTGCTACCTTGGGATTCACATCCGCTATTTGATGAAATGGTCTAAGAACTCCTCCCTACTATATGCTTTAGTTGCTCTATAAAAAAGGGTGACGACCCTTTCATTGTGATAGTTGTTTCGAATGTTCTCTCCAAGATGCCTGATGAAACAACCAAAGTAAGCTGAAGTGAAGAAAAGTGAACCCATCTTTGGAATACTTGGATGCCTATCCGATACAAAACACAACTCTTCAGTATCTTCAACGCAGCGTTGCAGTTGTTCAAAAAAATCCATAAAAGGCATCATATTCCTTGTCCGCTACACAAAAAGCGATAGGAAAGATGTGATTCTCCGCATCCTGTGCCACCGCCGCTAGCAGAACTACATTATACATGTTCCTCAATAAGGTACCATCAATGGTTATGGATTTTCTCAAATGTCGAAAACCTTGAATCCAAGTACCATAGGATACAAAAAAAGTACTTGAACTTTCCATTTTCATCCAAATGCAATGTCATCTTACTTTTGAGATTTGTGGACTCAATCATGTAACAGTAAGCATCCAGGACTTCTTATCCATGCTCGAGTGTCCCCCTAACTACGTCCTTGGAAATACCCATGGCCGTATATACCTTCTAATAACTAACCAGGACACCCAAATTCGTAAGGAGTTGATTAGCCATAACCCTTGTTGAAGGGCCTTTGCCATCGGGGAAACTACTCCTAAAATATTCATCGAGGAACTTTGCCATGGCATGAGGATTTTGGCTCGATATATGCTCTGAACCACATGTGTAATGCTTTTTATGTTTATGAATGACAAATCTATTAGAACTTGCGTACTTCACCGCTCTTAACCACCACTTGCTGTTCGAATTAGCACATTTGAAGCAAAAACACTGCTCGAATTAATCACCTTCTTTATTCTGAAATCTTTTTTTCAAGCAAGAAATAAATAAAGTGTTAGATAGCTCATTCTTGTCCTTGAATGACATTCCAATAAAAAGTCGGTCGCGTCGTCTTGAATATTTCCAGACTGTGTCGATTAAGAAGAACTGCACATCGAATTGGTTGCATCAATGGACGTAGGTGTTTGATCATCATCTGGAATATTCATGTCTAGATTATCCAACCTATCATCAAAGAAGTTTTCTTTTTCTTCTTCTACATTCTGGTTCTCATTCTCTCTCATCTTTTCAACCATGTACACCCTTAACACCGGCCTGGTTGAATCACTTAGATAAGCACACAACCGAACGTGATAGGTTATATTGAAAGGCAGTACCTTCTGATTTTCAAAGGAGATGTGTATGTAGATGATAGCGATTTCTTTCGATTGACAATTCAGTCCACAAAAGTTGATGATTAAGTTCATAAAATCATCATACGAAATATCACTTTGGACTGTCTTAGCTATCGTCTCTAGCATTTCACCCTCCTTCCAACGCCATACATATCAATTGTTCTTATCGACCCATTGACCATGAAAATCCACCCCTATTATTATTGATCCCTCCATTAGTGGTACCTAAATAAAGTTATTTGTTAAAAAAGGATTAATAGTGATTTCATAGTGCCGTGAATGAATCCTAATAGATGTGTTATCTGTTGCAACAGGTAAGTGATCAGTCACAACAGATTACTTACCTATTAGGATTCATATTACACTCCTAAATATCTGGTGCAATAGATGAAGCGCCTATTGGGATTGATGTTGTACTAATAAATCACCTTTGAAGTTGATTCCAACAGATGAGTGACATGTTACAACAGATAATTAACCTGTTGCGACAGATGACTTACCTGTTACAACAGGTTAGTAATCTATTATAACAGATATTTACCTTATTACAACAGACAACACTTCTGTTGGAATCATGTTCAGGTTCTGTTGCAACAGGTTACTAATCTGTTGAAACAGATATTTATCATGTCGTACGATAACTAATTTGTTGCAACAAATATGTCAAATATTGCAATAGATGACCCATCTGTTTAAACATGAATCCAACATATCAGTCTTCCATTGAAACAGATGTCTCATCTGTCGCAACAGATGATTTATCTATTAAACAGATAGATCTTATGTTGGATTCATGATTGGGTTCTATCCATTGTTGGAAAACAACACAATAGCAGTTACCCAAATGACAAATTCAACTAAAAATCATAATTTGACTTACAAAGGTCTCCTATGAAGTAATGCCAAAGTGGAAAGTGATGTTTGAAACAAAATTTGACCTAAGAAATTGGTCAAATAGCAATAGTAGCAGTAACAACAACAGCAACAACAAATGATCAACAAGAAGAAGATGAAGATGATAATGAAGTAGAAGATGATGATAATGAAGCAGAAGATGATGAATGAAGCAGCAGCAACAATGAACCACAAAAATGGCTAAGAGGGAGAGAAAACAACAATGGGTGAGAAGAGAGAGAAAGACGCTTTTTTTCCTCCGTTTTTTGTTATATAGGCTAACATTTTGATCAAAGTGTAAATTTAAAAACTTGTGAGTTATTTTCAAACTTCCCCAACTTTCTTAATTCATAATAAAGTAATTGTCACCTCCACCTAATAATTAAGACTTGTGTCACCTACACCTCATTTTAAAACTCTTTTGTTACCTACAGCTCAAACCCCCAATCACTTCCCTCTAGTTCTTTTCGTCCTAATTTTTATCACAATCTACCTTTCTACCTTTAAGAAAAAAATAATATTATTTTTTTCAATTATTTTAATAATTATTATCAGACCAACATTTTTCTACAGATATATATAGAAGAGTAGAATGACCAAGGGTATATTTGTTATTTCAAAAAAATTTCTATCTTGCTTACTTATGTTTTAGGCATCAAAGCTTGGCCATAAATTTTTAATGACAAAAAAGTCAAGCTATTTTTTTATAAATGTCAATCACATCTCAATTGATATAATATGGACCCACATAAATATAATTAGTTGTTGTTTGCAAATTTAATTACTCTAAAAAATAATTATTGAAATAAAATAATGAAAAAAATTATAAATATTTAAATGATAGTCCATACATTCAATTTATTTGTCTTACTTTTCTTTTAAATTTGTTTCAAAAAATTGTCTCTTTTTTTTTAATTATTGAATTATAACTTTTCACATGTCATATTTAACACCACAAGATTAAAATAAATTTTAACACATTCTACTCCCTCCGTTTCAAAAAGAATAACTTACTTTCCTTTTTAGTCCATTTAAAAAAGAATGACCTCTTTTCTTTTTTTGCAATACTTTAATTTCAACTTTCCACATGGCATGTTTAAGACCACAAGATTAAAGGACATTTTGGTACATTTGACACAACTTTAATTTAATGCCACAAGATTCAGAAGTTTTCTTTATATTCTTAAACTTTGTGTCAAGTCAAAATAGGTCATTATTTTTTAAACGGAGGGAGCACGCGTTATTAATTTAATACATAATATTGAAAATTATTTTTGACTTTCATAAACTTCATATCAAATCAAAATCAAACAAATAAATTGAAATAGAGAAATACTCAATTTCAAATTTACAAACTTTCTGATATTAAAAGATAATTTTAAAAGGATAGCATAAATTATACACTACAGTGATAAATAAACCTTAAAACTATAACATTTCTATATAATAAATCAAATTATAAGACAAACTCATTTAATACCTATTTTCGGTATTCCATTTTCATGAGTAATTTTTCTGCTATTAATAGATTATCTTAGAATTTATCATATTAAAATCTTAGATTGTTTTATTATGAAAATTAACATATGAGATATTCATATGAATAAAAATAAATCTATTTTCTCCCTGAAAAAAATAAATTATTTAATTTAATTAACTCATATACTATAATTTAAGACTGTATATTCTTTATTGAAAAAATTAACATATGAATAATTATGTCATTGATTTAACACTATAGATTGTTTCATTATGAAAATTAACATATGAATAATTATGTCAAATGTATCAAAATACTCTTTATCTTCTAGTTCTTAACATAACACGTAGAAAATTAAAATTAAAGTATTACCAAAATTTTTTTTTCTTTTTTAAACAAATTCAAACGGAAAATAGATCTCTGTTTTTGAAATTAAGAGAGTAACAAATATCCACAGTTCACATCATTCAAAAATAATTTCAAGTTAAAATTTTTCATCATATCTAAAATAATTTTAAAATATAATTTGTTAAACCTTAAAAAATAATTTAAGTAATAAGTTTTGTTCATACTTTATATGATATATGAGAATTTATGTGATAATCTTTTTTGTTAAATGTAAATTTAAATAATATACTTAAATTAAATGGGAAGAATAATATTAAATTTAAAAAGAAATTATATTTGAATTTTTTTCCATTTAAACATTTTTTTTCAATCGTGGTGTCCAAACAAGATTTCTCTCCTCTTAACTAAATTCAAGTAATAAACAAGTTATTTTTGCGTGTAACAGTCATTATTATTATTTTTACTATTTTAATCTAAAATTATTGATAGTTAATTTATGTTTAAGGTAAAATGTACAAATATAACTAA
This sequence comes from Capsicum baccatum var. pendulum, assembly GCA_030864225.1. Taxonomy (NCBI): domain Eukaryota; kingdom Viridiplantae; phylum Streptophyta; class Magnoliopsida; order Solanales; family Solanaceae; genus Capsicum; species Capsicum baccatum. The sequence goes on from CM061560.1 coordinate 45,599,913, forward strand.
GGGTATAACGGTTTTTCATAATTTTAAAAATATTTTCGTATATTTTTTTTTAAGTTGATCCCACTACAATTCTATGTTAAATGAAAAATATAGACGTAATGACCATTTCATTAGAATATTTTCAATGTCATTCATGATGTAATTTTTCACATGAATTTCACACACCTCAACTATAAGTCTATTTTAATATGTATTAAAAAAATTTTAATATATTATATTAGAATGTTTATTATAATACATCATATTTGTTAATTCAAATAATATATTTTTCTTCTTAATCAGTTCTAAAAAAGAATTGACATTTTTTATTTGGTTAGTATTTTATAACGTTATCAGTATTTTAGCCATGTTGAATTTTATTTATTTGTCAAAAGTGCACAAAGGTATACTCTTTTATTTAAGGTTCATTTATTTGAAAAATTATTTAAAACATTGCGACGTTTTTTCATATATTTTAAATTCAATTTCTAATCAAAATGTTATAAATTTAAATAAAAGGAGACGTAGTTTATAGGAGTATGTGCAAATATTCACATTTGTTTCATAAAAGATTACAACAACAACAACAACAAACCCAGTGTATTCCCACCTAGTGGGGTCGGGGGGGGGGGGGGGGGGGGGTAAGATGTAATGATAACGCTCAATCTACAACTCTCGTGGGAGTGTAAAGCGGTCGTTAACAAATATAGAACCCAACCTGGGTTGGGTGTCGATCCCACAGGGAATAGCTTGGCCAACAAGTAAGTAAAATTACTAAACTTTTGGTGCAAGTCTCGTAAAAAGGGGGGATTGTAATGTGTAACCAAAACAATAAAGTAAAAGCTGAAAATAGCAAAGTAAAGAGAGAAAGATTGTTACGTAAGTTGTAAACAATGAGAATTGAAGCGTTGGGGTTATGTCCACCTTCTGAGGTATACGTCTCTATTGGCTATGAGTGTGTAGAGTCTTGACATGCAATTGCTTATAGAGAATTGTAGTCGATGGTAAATCCAAGCGTCTCTCGACCTGAACAAGGACTATTTCACTTTAAATCTCTCGAGCTTAAAGCGTGTCTAACGGTACGAATTCTCCAAGAGGTTAGTCCAGTTACGGCACTAGCTTTTTAATAGGAAAGGGTGTCCTACTACCTTGATATTATCTCTTTTCCAGACAGATAACCTTTCTTTCGAACAAGTTAAACATTATACTGGCGTTATTCTATGCGTCTGCAGCCACAAGAATTTGCATTAAGATGAAGAGAATAATGATATAAGCAATATACGTGTCTCGAACTCACAAACTCACAGCAATAGATAGTATCTCATTCGGCTTCCATAACCCCAACAAAGAAGTTTAGTTACCCATGAATGCGAAGGAGATCACGATTTGCATTGTTATTGTTGAGTAATGGCGTGTGGATTAGGTGATAGGCGTGTGGCGTGATTCCTTAGCAAGTAACGATTCTCTTGTTGTGGAATTTAAGAATAGAATTAATGGAAAGATTAGAAGAGTAGATTAGAATTGTTGTGGTGGAAGAAGAGAGGGATGGAAGAAGATTAATTGATGAATGTATCTCTCCACTAAGGGAGGAGTTGCCTCTCCACTAAGGGAGGACTTCATTAAAAATCTCTAGCATGATAGGGTATTTATAATACTCCTATCCTACTCCTACTATGCTAATGAAATAAATAACCAAATCCTACTAAACTAAGGAAATACTTAACCCATTTGTACTAGGTTAATGTAACATTCTCCTAATCCAAATAAACTAATGAAATACATAACCCAATTGTACTAGGTTAATGTATCATTGTCAAAATCCAGCTTTGTATCTGTAAGTTCCCAAAGTCTTCAGAAATGTTGTTTTAGCCCGGGACAGATTTTCCATGCAGCAGTTTTGGTCCTTAGGCGTGTAGACTTCCTTCCCTTCCTTTGTGAGCTTTCTTTTGCGTCAAGTAAGCCATAAAATGTTGTATTTTGCATCATTTATACCTGAAACTTTCCTAATCATGTTCGTTAGCTCATTTACAGGAAAAAGGACTAAAAGTGCATGAAATATATAATTTGTTCTCAAAACTAGGCTAAAATATGGGCAAAATATATTGATATAGGCGTGTAAATTCGCCTATCATCAACACCCCACACTTGCAGCTTTGTTCGTCCTCGAACAAAATATCATGTCCTTCTAAGCATCAACTTAGGGTTTTTACAGCAACAACACAAAACATTCTTCAAGACAAGCACAAAAATTATCAACAAAGAGTAGCTTCCCGATTATAAGTAGAAATAGTTTAACCTCTAGCGTAGACTAGTGATGGTGATCAACTCGCATGCAAACGTTAAGGTACATAGAATCATATACAACTATCCAAAGCTCATCAACCATGTGTGTCTCACAATATAGTACCCATAATTACTCACAAATATAGCATATTTTTCAAACATGGGTATCAAAATGTCCTTGCTCTCACTCTCACAAAGAATTCATATGTAGCAACTGATGACCATAGGCTTGCCCTTAATGTAGTACTCTACTAAATGTCAGAATGCTAAGCTTAGGATCAAGTAGGTCTTTTGATGGTTGTAATGTAGGCTAAGGGACGGGTAGGATCAGCTATTTTGGCCAGAAATAGTGACTAAGTTCCTAAGCACTTTAATACATCACATTTTATCATTGACACTTTTTTCTTTCAACCTTTCTTTATTTTATTCTTCCACCCTTGTTCTCATCTTTTGTTTTTCAATTTTAAGCACAACTCACTTTTCAGCTTTCTTTTCCTTTTTCTTTTCACAACATACCTCTTATGATAGCACTTTCTTTTTCATAACACATTCAAGCACCATTACAATTTAAAGCATCATACTCACCCAATTTCCTCTTATGTTGTCACATGACTTTTTCACTTTAAAGCACTTAGGAATTTGGATCAAATTACGGTCTTGAAAAAAATGGATTAGGCTTACATACAAGGTTGTCAAAGAAATAGGCTAAAGGCTCAAAAGGGTTTAACTAGGATGATGTCCATGGGTAGGTAAAACAAAGGTAAACATGTTTAGGTTGCCAAAGAAATGCCTAAAATATCTCCTAAACTTACACTCCTTATTTTCGCTTTGCATACATACCAGGCAAGTTCTAGCATCAGCCACAAACATAGAATATACTGTTACCTCACACACACAAGGTACATGGTTGACTTGATTGGAAGTAATATAGACTCTCGACCCAACAAGTGAAAGAATTAAACCACTCAATATCACATAATGAGTCATAAGTAGAGCCTAAACGTCTCAATAGTCATAATTGTAGCACATACTCTTGTTATAATCTCATGCTGCCTATTAGAATTATTTCATGCGAAGCTAAAAAAAATTTACTACTAGAAAAACTAAGCAAACAAACATGAATAAATGCAACTGCGGATCGAGAAGTATAGCATGCAAATACCATCACCCCACACTTAGACGGGGCACACTGTCCTCAGTGGAAAATAAATAAGAAGAACCTGGTTAGTCGGACTCATTCTCTATGTCTGGGGTCATACCCCTTGCATCGGAATCATCATCAGAGTCATCATCCTTAGAAGTTCCTCAGAAGTATCCCACTTAATTCCAAGAGTGAGTTGAGGTGTTTGCATCAAGGAGGGTTCTCCTTACTCTCTTTGGCCTTTTTTCTTGCCTTTTTGTGAAGTGGTAGCCTTTTCTTTGCCTTGTCTTGCTTTGGGTGCCATTGTACCTGAGACTAGAAATAGTGTTAATGGTAGCACAATCTCAATGGTTATAATCTATACACAAGCAGTAGGGGTACCACCCCACACTTAGTTTTGTTGATACAAATCAGTGAAGTGAAAGTGGTCGATTACTTAGACTTCATCGACATACGTTTTAGGATTATATTCTGACAAGAAACTCAGCAATGCATCACTTACTTGCAGCCATTGGATTACTTTCATGGTAGATATAACAACACTACTACATAGGGGTAACCACATGGTATAGTTTCTATCAATAAACTCAACCTCCTATGTCGGTAGGTAGTTATAAGTCTTATTCCGATGAACGGGATATTCTAACATGTAAGTATTCAAGTGACAAGATTATGCAATGTTCATTACTATAGCAATTCCTCAAGTAGTATAACAATGCATCAAAATCAAATTCAAGTCGGAAATAAGTTAAGAGCATCCTAACGTACATGTTCACTCACTTGGTTTTGTATCAACAATTCAAACACGTTCACATCACCAATACTTTTTCAAGATTTAGCAATTCATAATAGGTGTAGTAAAGTAGTACTTACAAAATTTAAATGAAGAACAAAGTAGTACTTACTTGGTTGAAGCCTTTGGATGATGTTCTTGTGAAGAAAAAGAGCAAAAGGAAACTTTTTGATAGGATTTGGAGACTATAGGTGGTGCATGAGCTAGGTTTCCAATGTGTTTTTGGTTCAAGATTAAGTCTCATATTTGTAAGAAAAGGTTGGGTTGAGTTTTGACCCATTAAAATCGGATTTGGAGACCAAAAGAGACCATAGGCGGTGCCTAATGCTTTGCCTAGTTGAGCAGAATGCCATAGCATATGCCATGCATTTATTTAAGAATGCCATACACTATGCCATGCATTTATTTAAGAATGCCATACACTATGCGACGCATTTTCTATGGCATTTAGAGACATATGCGCCGCATAGTCTATGGAATATGAGATCCTGAGACCTAATGCTATAGCATAGGCGGCGCATAGTCAAAAGCACACTTAGGAATGGGCGGCGCATAGTGTATAGCACACTAGATTCCGAGACCTTAGGCTATAGGATAGGTTTTGCATTGTTCGTGGCCTAGTTTTACCTAGTCCTAGCCTTCCTCGATGCCTATTTAAGCATGAGTAATGCTCAATCCATACCCTTATGCATCCTTATACCTAACTTACCACCTTTACCATTCAATACATCCAAATCGTCATTTGAAACCAATCTCCTCGTTGAATACCTCTTGCACCTATATTTGCTCAAAATAATAAAAACGATTAGTACGATGGGTTGCCTACCACCAAGCGCCTTAGTTTTGGTCGTGGCACGACTCTTATTTTTGGATTTTCATTAATTAAAAACAAGACAAGTACTAGAATGAAAGAAAACGATAAACGATAAATGAAAAACGATAAACAATGGGTTGCCTCCCATCTAGCGCCTTATTTATTGTCGTGGCACGACATGGTTACCTCGAGTACTCAGACTTCGTCGAGGTAAATGGTGGATCATTTTCTAAAAGGATTTAGACGGCAATGAGGCTTACCTGTGGGCATGCGATCTTCTTCGAGATGGCTCCTACGTTTCTCCGGAGAGTCACCAATTATATCATCAATAGTCCAACCCATAGCTCTCTTGTACCTCATCAGAGCAGAGATGAGAGCCTTCACGTGCTGTTCACTTAAATCATCCACCACACTTATCGGAAGTATACTTCCACTTTCCAAGAACACATACCTTAGATAATCGGGAAGCTCTTGCGATTCTAGCATTGGTGGCTCGTCAATGGGAGTCTTCGCTGTTGGTTCATTCTTGAGATCACAATCTGGTTGCTTAGGAGTATAAGGCTCTATTTCTGTTAGAGCACTCATAAGTTCTTCATAACCTTCATTATCTTCATGCTCAACTTTCAGTGGCACAGCAGACAATGGCTCAACAGTAGGTTGTTTCTCTATAGATAATTCTTTCGTATCCTCATGATGAACATATAACTCATTTATATCGCTGGGATGCTTCATTTTTTTGCATATATCAAACCATACCACTTCGTCATTAATTCGAAACAAAAGCTCATTATCTTTCATGTCAATAAGCACACTTCCAGTTGTAAGGAAGGGACGTCCCAAGATGATGGGAACTTCAGAATCCTCCTTACAATCCAGAATAACGAAGTCTGCAGGAAAGATGAATGAAGAAACCTTCACCAACACATCATTCAAGATACCCACAGGTCATTTTACCGACCTATCAGCCATCACGAGCCTCATATTGGTTGGTGTAGGGTCTCCCAACCCCAACTTTCTGTAGATAGATAGTGGCATCAAATTGATGCTAGCTCCCAAATCGCACAATGCCTTAGCAAAATCCAACGATCCAATTGTGCAAGGAATAGTGAAAGCTCCAGGATCTGCCTTCTTCTGAACTAGCGATCTTGTAGCGATTGTACTACAATGATGAACATTATCCGCCAAGTCATAACTTGCTGCCCGCTTCTTTGTCAAGAGATCCTTCATAAATTTCGCATACCCAGGCATTTGTTCAAGTGCCTCCACCAATGGAACATTAATGGTGAGCTGCTTTAACATATTCATGAATTTGCTGAACTTTGTGTCATCCGCCACCTTCTTCAATCTTTGGGAAAAAGGTGGTGGTGGGTATGGAAGTGTTCTCTCCATGGTTTTTTTCTCCTATTACTTCTGTTTTTCCACTTTTCAGGCTGCACGTCACTAGGTGAAACGTCCCTGACGTTGGGAGTAGTTGTTGCGGCTTCTTCTCCTTTTGTAACGTCACTAGGTGTAATGTCCATGTCCGCAACTTCGTCAACCACTTGCTTGCCTTTTGCTGAAGTTTCCAGCACCTTACCACTTCTGGTAGTGATGGCCATGCATGACCCATCATTCTTTGGGTTTTGCACAGTATCGCTTGGTAAGGTGCCAGCCTTTCTTTAATTGAATGCTGCTGAAAGTTGGCTCAATTGTTGCTCTATTTGCCTGATAGAAGTGGAATGAGAATCAACTAGTTGCTTCATGGAGGACAAATCATCAATCACCTCCTTAACTCCTGCGCTCGTTGCTTCCACTCCTTTCAATAACTTAGCCATCATGTCTTCCATACTCCCAGAATTAGATGTGGTGGTATCACGTCTACCAGGGGGAACGTACAAACCACTCTTTTCATTATTTTTCTTCCAACTACCTTGGTCTTTGCTTCCAGATTTATCATAATAGTTCCGACCTTGGTTTCCTTGGGCATTCCCACGGAAACCCCCCTGATTGTTCAAGTAGTTGGCCTCCTCTTCAGAATCAGATTCGTCTCTTCCTTTTAGCGCTACAGCTTTCACTTTTTCGGTCTTCCCTGATAATAAGTGCTTTGTCAGAAGATCCAATTGTGTTTTCATGTGCACCATGTCTTGCTCACGTTCTTCTTCTCTTCTTCTTTGGTCTGCAGACATGCCAATAGATAAAATGGGGCTTGCTACCTCAGAATCCCTGGTATGCCAAGCTCTACTTTGCTTTGTCATGCGATCTAGCATATTGCTTGCTTGACCAAAGGTGAGGTCCATGAAAGAACCTCCAGCTGCGTTGTCCACCACTGGTTTAGTTATTGAATTCAAGGCTCTATATAATATCTCCATCAAGTGGACATTGGTCATATGATGGTTTGGGCACTGCATTAGCTTCGTCTTGAACCTCTCCCATGTAACGTGGAGAGCTTCAGTTGGAAGCTGTCGAAAATTGGTGATCTCTCAACTGTGCTCTTTTGGATGGCGGAAAGAATCTTTCTAGGAAAGCGTCTTTCAATTGCCTCCAATTAGTAATCGAATCAGGAGTCAGCCCATTCAACCATAGAGTTGCCTCCCCAGACAGAGACAATGGAAATAAGCGTAGTCGAATTGCATTCTGTCCAACGCCAGGATTGTCGAATGACTTGCATGTAGAAATAAAGTTGATCAGATGCATATTCGGATCATCGCCTGCTAGTCCACCAAATAATCCCTTGAGTTGCAAAAGCTGAATCATGGCGCTAGTGATATTGAACTTTGCTCCAGGTGCCAAGGGCGGAAGAATAATAGCTCCGGTGGCACCAGATCCGTCCAGATCGTCCTCATCGTCATCAAAAGGGATTTGCATAGCTCGGCGATCATGCCTCAATCTCGCTTGACGATCTCTCCTCTGCATGCGTGCCGCCACCTCAGTAGTATGTCGTGGGTTTAGTAGCTCTTCATCGCCCAGGTCCTCATCATCAGGATTTGTTGCACGGCCTGGGTTATAAATATTCTGTTGATGCACTTGAGCAGCTATCCTTTCAATTTCACGTTGTGCATCCATTGATGCACTGAACAAACCTGAATAAAACAAAAACAACAACTAAAAGTAAAAGTATGAGAATCTTTGACCAAAGGGTCTAGTAATTATCACAAACTTGATTGACACTCGTATTCCCCGGCAACGGCGCCAATTTTTGATAACGCTCAATCTACAACTCTCGTGGGAGTGTAAAACGGTCGTTAGCAAATATAGAACCCAACCTGGGTTGGGTGTCGATCCCACAGGGAATAGCTTGGCCAACAAGTAAGTAAAATTACTAAACTTTTGGTGCAAGTCTCGTAAAAAGGGGGGATTGTAATGTGTAACCAAAACAATAAAGTAAAAGCTGAAAATAGCAAAGTAAAGAGAGAAAGATTGTTACGTAAGTTGTAAACAATGAGAATTGAAGCGTTGGGGTTATGTCCACCTTCTGAGGTATACGTCTCTATTGGCTATGAGTGTGTAGAGTCTTGACATGCAATTGCTTATAGAGAATTGTAGTCGATGGTAAATCCAAGCGTCTCTCGACCTGAACAAGGACTATTTCACTTTAACTCTCTCGAGCTTAAAGCGTGTCTAACGGTACGAATTCTCCAAGAGGTTAGTCCAGTTACGGCACTAGCTTTTTAATAGGAAAGGGTGTCCTACTACCTTGACATTATCTCTTTTCCAGACAGATAACCTTTCTTTCGAACAAGTTAAACGTTATACTGGCGTTATTCTATGCGTCTGCAGCCACAAGAATTTGCATTAAGATGAAGAGAATAATGATATAAGCAATATACGTGTCTCGAACTCACAAACTCACAGCAATAGATAGTATCTCATTCGGCTTCCATAACCTCAACAGAGAAGTTTAGTTACCCATGAATGCGAAGGAGATCACGATTTGCATTGTTATTGTTGAGTAATGGCGTATGGATTAGGTGATAGGCGTGTGGCGTGATTCCTTAGCAAGTAACGATTCTCTTGTTGTGGAATTTAAGAATAGAATTAATGGAAAGATTAGAAGAGTAGATTAGAATTGTTGTGGTGGAAGAAGAGAGGGATGGAAGAAGATTAATTGATGAATGTATCTCTCCACTAAGGGAGGAGTTGCTTCTCCACTAAGGGAGGACTTCATTAAAAATCTCTAGCATGATAGGGTATTTATAATACTCCTATCCTACTCCTACTATGCTAATGAAATAAATAACCAAATCCTACTAAACTAAGGAAATACTTAACCCATTTGTACTAGGTTAATGTAACATTCTCCTAATCCAAATAAACTAATGAAATACATAACCCAATTGTACTAGGTTAATGTATCATTGTCAAAATCCAGCTTTGTATCTGTAAGTCCCCAAAGTCTTTAGAAATGTTGTTTTAGCCCGGGACAGATTTTCCATGCAGCAGTTTTGGTCCTTAGGCGTGTAGACTTCCTTCCCTTCCTTTGTGAGCTTTCTTTTGCATCAAGTAAGCCATAAAATGCTGTATTTTGCATCATTTATACCTGAAACTTTCCTAATCATGTTCGTTAGCTCATTTACAGGAAAAAGGACTAAAAGTGCATGAAATATATAATTTGTTCTCAAAACTAGGCTAAAATATGGGCAAAATATATTGATATAGGCGTGTAAATTCGCCTATCATCATGTACGCAGTCCATACCTCTACCTCTAAAGAGGTCGAAAGGCTGTTTCCGATAGACCCCCGGCTCAAGACACGAGATACCACACAAATACATAGTAAAGCACAGAACAAGATTTCATAACATAAATACGGCACCCATAAGTAATAAAAAATAGAGAAAAGCACACAGATTCGTAATAAAACATGGAACAAGGTACCATAACAAGAATAATACCCCCACCAAGTAATTCCCTACACTAGCGACCCAAACTGACCCTAGCCTTCTGCTCTAATTCGCGTCCTCCAGATCTTCCTATCTAGGGTCATGTCCTCGGTGAGCTGTAACTGCTCCATGTCCCGCCTAATCACCTCACCCCAGTACTTCTTCGGCCTACCCCTACCCCGCCTAAAACCATCCAACGCTAGCCTCTCACACCTACGAACCGGGGCATCCATGCCCCTCCTCATCATGTGTCCGAACCATGTCAATCGGACCTTCCGCATCTTATACTCCACTGGGGTCACACCAACCTTCTCTCTGATAATCTCATTCCGAACTCTATCCCCTCTAGTCAGCCCACACATCCAACGTAACATCCGCATTTCTGCCACCTTCATTTTTTGGATGTGGGAGTTCTTAACTGACCAATACTCCGCTCCATACAACATGGTCGGACAGACTACCGCCCTGTAGAATTTTCCTTTAAGCTTGGGCGGCACCTTCTTATCACACAACACCCCCGACACGAGCTTCCACTTCATCCATCCCGCCCCAATACGGTGCGAGACATCCTTGTCAATCTCGTCGTTACCCTGGATCACGAACCCGAGATACTTACAACTATCCCTCTTACATACCTCCTGTGATTCCAACTTCACTACCACCTTATTCTCCAGCCTCACGTCATTAAACTTGCATTCCAAATACTCTATCTTGCTTCTGCTCAACCTGAACCCTTTAGACTCAAGCGTTTGTCTCCATACCTCTAATTTGTCATTCACACCCCCTCGAGTCTCATCAATCAAAACTACATCATCTGCAAAAAGCATACACCAAGGCACCTCCCCTTGAATATGTCGCATCAACACATCCATCACCAAAGCAAACAAAAAGGGACTAAGAGTAGATCCCTAATGCAATCCTGTCAAGACAGTGAAATGCTCTGAGTCTCCTCCCGCCGTCCTCACCTGAGTTTTCGCTCCATCATACATGTCCTTAATTTTGGTCACACATTTAATTGCATAAAGTAACTATTACTATATTATAGTAAGATATTAAAAAATACTCATAAATATTGAATAAGTGTTTATCTATCAAACACAATAAGCTATTTCTCCGTAATTTTAAAACATTACATGATACATATCATTACAATGATTTGCACTATACAAATAATTTATGAAAATATAATTATTTACTAAGTGTTATGAAATATAAAATAAAGAACAAGAAGAATGGAGAGAGAACAGAGGAGACTTCTTATTTCTCATAGATTCTTGAGAAGTTAATTACAATGAAGGAAAATCCTTTTATTTTAAGGAGAAAATTAACCTTGAGGTTTCGAACTTTTCCATAAATAAACATTCATCATATATGGTAAAGTAGACATTCACTATATATGGTAAAGTAGACATTCATTATACATGGTAATATATTTATAACACTCTCCCTTGAATGTCTAATTAATAGATAATGTGTCTCGTTAAAATCTTACTAGAAAAAACCCAGTGAAAAAAAAATTAGTGAAGGAAAAAGCATGCACATCTCTAACAATATGCATATAGGCTGCCTCATTAAAAACCTTACAAGGAAAATTCAGTGGGACAAAACCTCGTAAGGAAAAAAAAGTATAACGCGTATTAACTCTCCATAATGAGAACGTCCTTGAACTTTTGCATCCCTATCTTATGCATCATCTTATTGAAAGTTGCAGTTGGGGAAGACTTGGTGAATAAATTAGCCACATTGTCACTTGAACAAATCTGCTGCACGTTAATATCACCATTCTTTTGTAGCTCATGTATGTTGAAAAGCTTTTGATGAAGTGTGCTTCGTTCTATCTCTTTTTTATGAATCCTCCCTTGAGTTGTGCTATGCATGCTGCATTATCTCCGTATAAAATTGTGGGTACATTGTAATATTTCACACCATATTTTCTCTAATGAGATGTATCATGGATCTCTACCATACTCATTCTCGACTTGCTTCATGATAGCTATTGTCTCTGCATGGTTCGATAAAGAGGCTAGATAGACTGCTTTGTATATCTCTAAGATATGGCAGTATCCCCACATGTGAACACATAGTTTATTTGAGATCGAGTTTTATACGGGTCAGATAAGTATCCAACATCAGCATAACTAATAAGATCGGGACTATAATCTTTAGAATAAAATAAGCTCATATGTTTGATCACATTTCGATGTCTCCTAATAGGAGCAGAACTATATATACATTGCTAACAAATTAATCAAAAAAGGCTATGTCATGCCCTGTCCTATTTGCAAGATACATTAGTGCACCAATTGCACTAAGATATGGTACTTCACAACCAAGGAGTTCCTCATTATTTTCTTGAGGTCGGAATGATCCCTTATTCAATTATGCATGTTTCTCATTTAAGAAAATATTCTATTGCTTTTGAAAACGCTCCAAGAGTTCTAATAATTTTCAAGCTATAAGCTTATACAATATAAGGATTATAAATAAGTTTCCCAAAAACTTTTATATGCTTCAAACATTCTGAATCCTTAAATAAGTTTTCATGTAAATTTTTTCATATGACAATATTCAACATTTCATGAGTGACATCTTCAATTATCTGGACTGCAAATCAAATAATTTTTATGCTTACTAAGATGCATACTATCATGTAACTTGATAAATGTTTCTACGTCAGCATGCTTAAATAAACGTAGAATTTAGATCCTCGTAATCTCTTACAATATTACACAAATATTGTATCAAAGATATCACTGATGATATATTATTTTGTACCGGTTCACAGTGCGACATAATATTTTGAGATCTCATCACTTCATTATTTTTAGGTACCTGAACCTCTCATAAGGTTTCATGAAGTGTTATGTCGTAGGATCTTTAAGAGCACATTGTCTTCTTATTATGATTATTTGCTCCTTATCCTTTTCAAGGATTATTTTATTTGGAACCGATTAGTCTACCACGTTTCATGCATGCGTAGATTTTATCCTTTAAGAATGCAAAATAGGAGCACTTGTAGCTTAAATATGATACTAAATTTGAGTCAACAGATACTTTCGGCATTTGACTTGAATTATCTTTTGAATGAAGATTTGATGATAATTCCTAACATATTTCATAGCTACTTATAATCTCCCCCTTATGTTAGAAAAACTAACATTCATCCTCATCTTTCTTGAGAGATCCATCTTTGTGCATCATGGTATATTCATTAATCGTATACCACACATTAACGTTATGAAAAATGTATGGTTCCTGATCCAAAATCAACTTTGAGGGGGAATTAATCATAACTTATTTATTGGTTTGATGCATATAAGTATTTTGTATATAATATTTCAAACCAACACATAACCTTTTGTTCTTATTAGCAATGGTTCATCTATTTATCGAAGGCATTTAACACCAACTTCACTAGCATTATCAAGATGAATTGTCTTGATTACACAATCTGAAAATTATGTTCTTAACTCAATTTATATTGAGCAAGCAACTTTATGAATGTCATATTGTAGGTTGACAATAAACTCATATGTGATCATCTTATATCGATGCATCTAATAGATTACATGACAGGTGAACGGGCCCATATTCACCTTTTATACTTTTCAGCTTTTGAGGGATCAAATATCAACATTAGTTGGTTCAACCAACTTATCATGAGAACAAACAACAGGAAAAGTTCATGAAGAATTTTCTAGTTCTTCAATATATGTTTAATACTTACTATGCATATCTCTAGGATGTCACAATCGTTTCATGCTAATTTATGAACGTTTATACTAGTAAACTTCAAGTTACCATAACATGTACTTTTTTCTTTAGTAAATTTCAGATTTACTACTTTAGAAGTAAATTTAAATAACTCTTCTCAGTTATTCTGCCTCTTTCAGGGGTGAGTTGTGAGACCATCACAATAAAGTACACGTTTATATTAATAAATTTCTCATTCCCCAAGAATGGAATATAATTGTACCTTAATCCTATCAAACTATGATAGCTTTTAGCCTAATTTAAAATCTTGCTACTTCAGAAGCAAACTGAGGCATTCATATAATGTAGAGAACTTTTCTCCAACATATATTTAATTGTAATCACAATAAGTGTGTGAAAATATCATCACTTATCTTCTTTCAGACATATTATGCATTACAACCACATTCACTTCAAGAATAGAGCAAGTTGTCAACTTTCAGATTCATCATGGAATAGAGCATATCAATGGGATATGTTTCATGACCTTTCATGAAAATACATTATGTTGCCTTAGTCATCATAATATCATCAATATGGTGCATTGAGATTCAAACTCAATGTCTTATCTATATAAAGGCGTCTTAGGCTAAAAAACGATGAGACTTTTATTCATCATCATATCTTTTAACCATATTGTTCTTTATGAATAAATTTAAAGCATAAGTGGTTCCAAACCAATTATTTTTCCTCAAATTCAACAATAATTATATCATTAGTATCAAAAGACAAATAACATAAGGAATACTAACCTTGAAATTGCCTTTAGATTTATAATCTCACTTTGTTTGGCAGAGTCTCGTACTGATAACGTGTTATGAAATATAAAGCAAAGAAGAAGATGAATAGAGAGAGAAGGGAGGAGACTTCTTATTTCTCATGGATTCTTGAGGAGTTAATTAAAATGACGGAAAACCCCTTTATTTATAGGGAAAAATTAACCTTGAGGTTTCTAACTTTTCCATAATAAATATTCATTATATATGGTAAGTAGACATTCATTATATATGGTAATATATTTATAACAGTAAGCTAGTCAAATTATTTTAAATAACTTATTTAAAATGCAATGTTATCTTTCTCATGTTAAATTTCTACAATATATATCATGTTAATTTTTATTAATTCTTTTGATTCTCTTTATTTGAGATATTAAATTTCCTCATCAGGTAGACATATCACTTAAATTTTTTTTTTATTTACTATATTAAATTGATCTCCTATTTTTAACATATATAAGACAAGACATAAAGGCAATCCTTTAACATTATGATTCATTAAAACGTTCATCCAGTAGGGCTTTATTTTCGTTTGTTAAACACTCATAAAATGAATTTAAATGTATTTAAAATCAATTTATGTATGGATTAGTTACCATTTATTACTTCGTATGATCTATATAAAATGTTAATAAATAGATATTTATAATTTTAATCTATTTTCTTGTATAATTTTTAAATAAAGTAGAAAAAAAATATTACAATTAGTTGTTTATTCTCTTGTGTTTGACCTGATGTTAGAAATAAGCATTAGAATATATGATATTTTAATGTTAATTATGAAACCTTAAATAAATTGTAAGCTATTATTTAATTTTATAAAAATAAGAAGTTATATTTTATTATATAGTGTGATCTCTACTTACATTTCTTTTTGTATTTGTTCAAAAATATTAATGATAATTCTTCTTAAAAAATTAATTAAATAACAATAAATATATTTAAAATTATAATATTGGATCCGTAAACAGCCCTTCATTATCTAGTTTTTCTACGGAAGTACTTTCTTGTTTCTTTCTGCTCGCACCAAAAGAGTATTCAACATGTGAGACATACGCGGTCTATTTATACAACACTTCGCTTATCCACTTTTAGACTACTACCCGTTTTCTTTGACTATTACTTAACCAACAAAGGAATAGTAAACAACATTCTTAAATTATTCCCAACTAAATATTCCAACTTTGTTGTTCACACACGCAAAAAAAGTCAAGACATAAGCTTTGCTGAAACCTATATATATGTGAAGCACCAGCAGCCCAAGAATATCAAATCTCTCACTTCTACATTCTCACCTATCTTTCAAATTTTCAAAGTACACAAAAACTTTGTGTCTTCATTCTTGATAACATCAATCAAATGACAACCATGAAAAGAAGCAGGGAAGACGATATGCATATTGAAACTGAGGCCATGGCTAACTGCGCGTTAATGCTTTTGTCTCATTTCAACAACAACAAAAATGATAACAACACTTCTTCATCGAATTATCACAATGATTTTGAATGCAAGACTTGTAATAAACGGTTTCCATCTTTCCAAGCACTAGGTGGACACCGTACAAGTCATAATAAACGGATAAGATTACTCGGAGAGTTTCTTGTTCAAACTAAGAAGAACAAAATGCATAAATGCTCTATATGTGGAATGGAGTTCTCATTGGGTCAAGCGTTAGGCGGACACATGAGGCGTCACCGTGATGAAATTAATAAAATCTCGACGATGGCAATAGAAAAGACGATGATACCGGTGTTGAAGAAGTCAAATAGCAGCAAGCGAATATGTGGCTTGGACTTAAACTTAACCCCTCGTGATGATCACGTTGATGATGATTTGATGTTATGGCCGACGGCACCAATTGCATCTCCTGTTTTACGAATCTTTATTTAAGTCGGTTTTTCATCGTTAGCATTTAATTAGGATTAGGATAATTCTTTCCATTCATTTTTATTCTTGTAATATGATTCTTAATTTGTACGCTGAGTCTTTCACATGTATATTGAATCTATCTGGGAATTTAATTAGTAGCTCCATGGCTTGACTTTTTGAACTTTCAAGTGCATATTCAATTCTGCCACCTTATAATCCCCTTCATTTCTCCTTTCCATACCTTCAATTTTTTTTTTAAAAAATGTGGAATCTATCTATATATACCACCTAGGATACATGTACTTACAGATTCATGCGTTTGATTTTGTAGTTAACTTGAGAATTACTGGTATAATAACATGAAACATATATATAATTCAATCAAATATGCTGCACATACTCATATATATGTACTGCTACATCGTCCAACACAGTGGCGGAGCCACAGTCAACGAAGGGTGGTCAGATAAAAATCCTTCGTCGAAATTTTTTTTTTAGTATATAGGTTAAATATAGATATTTATGGTTATATACATATTGTTGCACACCCTTGACAAGCTACAGAAGCATAGTCGAGTGGTTAAGAGTGTGCATTCCGCATCAACAACCCAGATTCGAACTTTGGCAGGTGCAGCAGTATTTTCTTTTCTTTGTCTTTTAAACAGTTCTTCGCCCAAGGAAAAATATAAACGTCCTTAACCAAAAGTCTGGCTCCGCCACTGGTCCAAACATGCTAAAGAACCATCCTTCTCATATATATTTTGATATGTTGACACAGACAGAAATTTATAAGGATGAAATTGAGTTAGAGTTTGCCTATTTACACAAACGAAAAGACATTTTCTTAAAACAGTATAGATAACTACAATTAGCAATATTTGGGAAAGGAGGAGGAAACAAAATAAAAGAAATTTCACCAATATCAATTTCAAGAAAAGAAAAAAAGCCGGGGCAAGGTATGTAAACACACAAATCAGCGAGAACTAAAAAGATCAGAAAATACACTTTCATTGGCTTCCTAGCAAGTGATTGCATGATCTTTCTATTATTTTCGAAACCGTCATAAGGGTTATATTTGTGGGTGGATCCGGCTCCTCTCTATTTTCTTCTCTCCAATTTCTTCGAGTTCTTGCTTGTATTGAAAATATATATCATGGTTTAAAATTAATGATTGAGATCTAATTAGTTAATCAAAGTTCTAAACATAGTTATCTACTTCTATATATTTGTTGCTTAAATATTTTTAACAATCCATTATATCTTCCTTAAATATATATTATATAAATTATTTTCTTTCTATCCTTGAATAATTTTATATTTTTTGCTTAAATATTTTTAACAATCCATTATATCTTACTTAAATATATTAAATTATATTCTTTCTATCCTTGAACAATTTTCTGCCAAGTTTTTACTTCTTTTTTTTTTTAGGCTAATGTTTGTCATTTTTCTTAAGTAATGTTTTTAAAATAAAAAAATAAAGATTGTGGCTTGAATTTTTTTCTAATTTTATATTTCATGTGCCAAATAAATTTATTATACGTGTGCCAAATGAAATATAAAGATTTTTTTAGATAAATTCATTATATTTTTTTTGGCTAATGTTTGCCATTTTTCTTAAATAACGTTTTTCAAATAAAAAAAAAAAAAAAGATTATGCTTGAAGTTTTTCTTTCTTTTTGTGCCAAATAAATTCATTATACTACGCCAAATCAAATATAAAGATTGGTCCAAATAAATCCATTATATTTTAATATGTGGATCTTTTGAATTCTCAACTAGAAAAATTAAAATTTTAGCTATATTATGAATTTAAAAAAGCAAAAAATATTAGGAAAAGTTTTAAATATATATTTGTGGCAGTAAAGATTTATTTTTTAAAAATATCGAGTAAAAGATATAATAAATATTTAAGGAACAAATATAACTAAATATATGAAAGTAGATAACTATGGTTAGAACTTTGACTAACTAATTAAATCTCAACTATTAATTTTAAATCATGACATGTGTCTTCGATCCAAGCAAGAACTTAGGGAAATTGGAGAGAAGAGAAATGGAGAGGAGCCGAATCCATTTGTGGTTCGCTACACTTTTTTTTTATATTTGCCCCTAGCATTCAACTTTGAATTCTTATTTGCCCTTGAAGTATTAAGTGCTATGTCAACACTTTTATTAGCTTACATGGTATTTACGTGGTCTCTACATGGTGCTTATATATATATACTAGTTTAGGCGTACGCGCCTTGCGTGTGTACCTCACTCTAATGAGTTCAAACATTACACAAAATAGGATATTTGTTTAAATAATAAAGATAAATATATTAATTAAATTTAATATCTTTTGAGGATGTAAAGATGGGGAATTTATTTATTAAACCTAACCTTTATCAAAAATATTTTTAAAAGTCGATCGACATTCATCTACCATCTGTAAATGGCAACAAAAAAATACATGATGGAGCCATCAAAATAATACAATTAAATCTAATCTTTCCACGCAAATTATTTTTCAAAGTCGTCTGACACTTATCTACCACCTGTAAACAATAACAAAATAATACAATAATAGAGATACTAAAATAATACAACTAAACCTGACATTTACATAAATAAATTTCTTAAAGCCAGCCAACATTTATCTATCACCTGTAAACTGCAACAAAATAATACGATAAAAGTGATATCAAAAAAATATAATTAAACTTAACTTTTACACATAAAAATTCCTCAAAGTCAATCGATATTCATCTACGAATTGTAAACTACCACAGAATAACAAACTAATTGAGATATCACAATAATACAATTAAACCTAACCTTTACCTAAAAAAAAAATTCAAAGCCGACCGACATTCATCTAGCATATGTAAATTAAAATGAAACAATAAGATAATAAAGATATTAAAACAATACAATTAATTAGAACCTTTACACAAGAAATTCTTCAAAGCCAACCAACATTCATCTACGACCTGTAAACTATAAAAACAATATAATAGTTATCACAAAGCTTCAATTTTGATCTAACTAGTTCTTGTCTGAGCGAAAATTTTGACCCTAAAAAATAATTTTGAATGACAACAAAGAATATATATATATATATATATATATATATATATATATATATATATACACACACACACATACGTTGAATTCTATTATGCTGACAAAAACAGTGAAGAAGTTGAGGGTTAGAAAATCAAGCATCCACTAATCTAGACATTCAATCGAATCAAATTAGATGAGAATCAATCATATTCTCCCAATAGGCAAATCGGTTTGTTCTCTAGTTTAACGTACATATCAATATTTATAAAAGTATTTTCTTAATAGTGTCCTATTTTAGGAGTATTTTTCTAATTGAACAATAGAAAGAAAGATATTAATTAATTCTCCTACCATATATTTTAGGAGTCCCATATATTTTAGGAAGTTTAGTATAAAAAAAAATATTAATTAATTCTCCTGCCATATATTCTAGGAGTCCCATATATTTTAGGAAGTCTAGTTAATATAAAAAAAATAATTAAATAATAAATTAAAAAAATAGTGAAAAAACAGTTTTGTCTAAAGGAGACTATTTTAATGAAGGGCAAAAAGTTCAAATCACTTTTCTAAGGGTGTTCACACTTTTAATATATTATACGCTCCTCGATTATCACACTAGTCTGACTATACGCGCGTGTACCTTACTTTAAAGAATTCAGTTTTACAAAATTACTTTGATATCTTAATTAGTAATTGTCTATAAAAATACTAATGAACAAAGAATGAGAAGAAAGTACCTCAATGACACGAAGATTGTTGGTGAAGAGTTTATCGACTTTCCATTTTTGAAGACTACTTAAATAAAAATTAAAAAAAAACGTCAAAACCTCCTAAACATTAAACAATTTAGGGATTTTTAGGCACAAAAGAAGTGTGACAAATTCACCTTGTCATATTCCAATTAACATAAATTCAATAGCAATAAACAAATAAGATATCAAATTTTAAAAAGTTAACGTTATCATACAACTCCATATAGTAATACATAGAATTCCATTCAAACTATTTTAAGAAAATAAATAACGAATGAGAAGAAAGTATTGCAATGACACTGAAATTAATGGTGGATTTTCTTATAGAGTTCAAACTTTCTGTTTTTAAAACAACTATTTTTATAAAAATATATTCATAAATCAAAACGAATTTGATTTAGGACGCCTATAATTGATATTACATATAAATTATTTATATTATATTAGGATACAACTAATGTTGCAACATTAATTTTTTTTTTCTCAGAAAAATTGA
Source organism: Capsicum baccatum var. pendulum (assembly GCA_030864225.1). NCBI lineage: Eukaryota > Viridiplantae > Streptophyta > Magnoliopsida > Solanales > Solanaceae > Capsicum > Capsicum baccatum. Next base: position 45,620,481 of record CM061560.1, read on the forward strand.
ATGTTGGAAAAGTAAGGGAATTTGTTAGGACAAAATTCAAAACAAACTGCACTATTGAAAGTTTTTGTAATTTTCCAAAAATAAAGTTCTTTGCTTTTAATAAAAGTACGACACTTCTATTTTTCCAAAAATAAAAAATCTGTGTAATCAAGGAGCTGCAAGGTTACGTTTTGTTAAATCCAATAATTTCCAATACCTTTACAATAATATAATAATATAATAATCAAAAAAATAAGTAAAAAGACGATTTTGTCTATTGCGGATATTTTTAATGAAGGGCGAAAAGTTCAAATCATTTTTCTAAGGGTCTTCACACTTTTAATATACTAGTTTAGGTGTACGCACCTTGCGTGTGTATCTCACTTTAATGAGTTCAAATATTACACTAAATAGGATATTTGCTTAAATAATGAAGATGAATATAATAATTAAATTTAATATCTTTTGAATATTTAAAGATGAAGAATTTATTTATTAAACCTAATCTTTATCAAAAATATTTTTAAAAGTCGATCGACATTCATCTACCATCTGTAAATTGTAACAAAACAAGTCAATGGTAGAGACATCAAAATAATACAATTAAATCTAATTTTTACACATAAAATTTTTCTGAAAGTCTTCTGACACTCATCTACCACCTGTAAATAATAACAAAATAAGACGATAATAAAAATTTCAAAATAATACAAGTAAATCTAACCTTTACATAAAAAAAAAACTCAAAGCCGACCAACATTTATCAATCACCTATAAATTGCAACAAAATAATATGATAAAAGTAATATCAAAATAATATAATTAAACTTAAATTTTGCACACAAAAAGTTCTTAAAACCGATCAAGATTCATTTGCGAACTCTAAACCACAAAATAACAAAATAATAGAGATATTACGATAATACAATTAATTCTAACTTTTACCTAAAAGAAAATAATTCAAAGCCGATCGTCTGACACTCATCTGTCACCTATAAATAATAACAAAATAAGATGATAGTAGAGATATCAAAATAATACAAGTAAATCTAACCTTTACCTAAAAAAAAACTCAAAGTCGACCAATATTTATCTATCACCTGTAAACTGCAACACAATAATACGATAAAAGTGATATCAAAACAATACAATTAAACTTAAATTTTACACACAAAAAATTCTCAAAATCAATCAAGATTCATCTATGAACTCTAAAATACCCCAAAATAACAAAATAATTGAAATATTACGATAATACAATTAAACCTAACTTTTACCCTAAAAAAAATTTCAAAGCCGACTCACATTCATCTAACATCTATAAATTAAAATAAGAAAATAAGATAATAAAGATATCAAAACAATACAATTAGACCTAACTTTTACACAAGAAATTCTTCAAAGGCAACCGACATTCATCTACGACCTATAAAGTATAAGAAAACAATATAATAATGATCACAAAGCTTCGATTGTGATCCAACTAATTCTTGTCTGAGCAAAAATTTTAACCCTAACGAATAATTTTGAACGAAAACAAAGAAGATATATATGTGTTGAATTCTATTATGGTAACAAAAACAGTGAAGAAGATGAGCGTTAGAAAATCAAGCATCCATCAATGTAGACATGCAATCGAATCAAGTTAGATGAACATCAATTATATTCTCCCAATAGGCAAACTGGTTTGTTCTCTAGTTTAACGTATATCTCAATAGTTATAGAAGTATTTTCTTAATTAATAGAGTCCTATTCGGGAGTATTTTTCTAATTGAACAGTAAAAAGAAAATTGTTAATTAATTCTCTTACCATATATTTTAGGAGTCTCATATATTTTAGGAAATCTAGTAGAAAGGAAAATATTAATTAATTTTCCTACCATATATTTTAGGAAGTCTAGTTAATATAATAAAAAATAATTAAAAATAATACTGAAAAGACAGTTTTATCTAAATAAATAATCTTTTAATAAAGGGCAAAAAGTTCAAATTACTTTTCTAAGGTTCTTCACACTTTTAATATATTATATATTATAGATTATACATATAGATTATAGGTATATATATATATACTATTTCACTCAAAAATTCTCCTAATTTAATTACATTCCATCTGTTGGGTATACTTTTCGTTGTTATTATTACTTTCTATGCTTTTATATTTGGCTTCTGGCCAAAAGAGAAAGGAAATGCAATTAGGGGTGTGCATTGATCGGTTTGATTTGATTTTATATATTATCGGTTTGATTTATTGGTTTTTAATTTTTAAATATGCTAAATCAATAATCAAACCAATAAGATATTTTTTATCGGTTTTTGGTTTATCGGATTTAAGTCCTTAACGGTTCAATTTTCGGTTTAATTGATAAGAAAATGCTCATAAAATAGAAATAGTAGTAACTAACATGAAAAAAAAAATCGAATCTTTGTTGCAACAAAAAATCCTACATAATGTGTTTTAATTTACAAGAATCTTCAAGTTTAACTAAATGTTGTTAGGAGAAATTAAGAGTGTATAATTGAAATAATAGGTTTGTTAATTGGTAGAAATTAAAGAGAAATTAAGAGAAATATATAATAAGTCATATATATATATATATATATATTCTTATTGGGTTATTGGTTTACCCAATAGCTTAATAAAAGAAAATCGAATCGAACTAATAACCCAATAATTTTTTTTATAAAATCATTAACAAACCGTTAACCCAATAACAATAAACTAATAATATTTTTATTTGTTCGATTTATCGGTCGGTTCAGTTTTTGCACACCCCTAAATGCAATAGACCTCATTCACTTTTCTTTAATTAAATCTTACAAATTTTAACTCGGTTTGTACTAATAAGATTTTTTCGACAAACACTTTCATTCTCTCAATTTTTATGTGCTGTTATTTTTATTATTTACTTTTCAGTAGATGATATGGTTTATATTCATAGATAATTTAGCATTTTATCCTTAAAAAATGACTTATAGTCACACAAAAATGTATAATTTATTTTAAATAATATATTTTAGTACATTTTTCTCTTAACTTATATCTAATTACATATCATCATATAAGCTTATGAGCAAACATATTTTTACTGGACCCAAAAAAAAAAAAAGTATCATTGTATAGGTTGAAAAAAGTTGAGTAAATTAATTATGAGAGGAATAAACGATGTCATTGCCCTTTTATACCTAGAAAACGTAAATGTCATTATTGAATGTAATAGTTTGGGTGTACGCTACTTTCGCGGATATCTCATTTTAATAAATTTAAATATTATATTAAGTGAGATATTTGTTTAAATAATAAAGATAATATAATAGTTAAATTTAATATCTTTTGACTATGTAAAGATGGAGAATTTATTTATAAACCTAATTTTTTTCCAAAAATATTTTTAAAAGTCGATCGACATTCATTTACCATCTGCTAATTGCAATAAAAAAATATAATGATAGAGACATCAAAATAATACAATTAAATCTAATCTTTACACACAAAAATTTTCTCAAAGTCGTCCGACACTTATTTACCACCTGTAAACAATAACAAAATAATACGATAATAAAGGTGTCAAAATAATACAACTAAACCTAACCTTTACATTAAAAAATTCCTCAAAATTGGCCAACATTTATCTATTATTTGTAAACTGCAACAAAATAATACGTTAAAAGTGATATTAAAACAATATATTTAAGCTTAAATTTTACACACAAAATTTCTCAAAGTCGATCGAGATTCATCTACAAACTGTAAACTACACACATGTTGAATTCTATTATGCTGACAAAAACAGTGTAAAAATTGAGGTTTAGAAAATCAAACATCCACCAATCTAGACATACAATCGAATCAAGTTAGATAAGCATAAATCATATTCTCCCAATAGGCAAACAGATTTGTTCTTTAGTTTAATGTACATCTCAATATTTATAGAAGTATTTTCTTAATAAAGTTCTATTATAAAAATATTTTTCTTATTGAACGGTAGAAAGAAAAATATTAATTAATTCTCCTATCATATATTTTAGGAAGTCTAGTAGAAAGAAAAATATTAATTAATTCTCCTATCATATATTTTAGGAGTTCTATATATTTTAGAAAGTTTAGTTAATATAATAAAAAATAATTAAATAATAAATTTTAAAAAATAGTGAAAAGAGAATTTTGTCTGGGGAAAGTATTTTAGTGAAGGTCAAAAAGTTCAAATCACTTTTCTAATCGTCTTATACTTTTAATATATTATATAGATATATAGATATAGATATAGATATAGATATTTGGAGTGTGATCTTTTAACTTTTGTGATTTTATTATTTCATATTTATATTCACATAAAAAAAATCTCACATTAATTACTAAATTGCTTCCTAACCAAACGGGGCGAGTGTAAACCTCATGAAAGGTCTTGGCAGTGTTCTAGAAAACGTCATCGAAGCCAACATTAATGGAGGAGAAGAAAAGGAAAAAAATAGCCCAATATCTTTTTGACTTTTCTCGTCATTTCCGCTCACATCAAATGACCTGAAAAATTCTCATTTCACATGATTGACATATTCGTCAGCATTACCCAACTACTGACTTCAACCACCTCCTTTTTCCACTTGTAAAATTAATAAAGGGTAATGCTAAATGACTGGAATGACAGGAATATAGTGTAAAAAGACACTAATGCTTTTTATGGTTAAAAACTGCTTATTTTTTCCTCTAAACAGCTAAACCACCTTTACCTTTTTCTTTTTTATTTTTTTCTATTTATGCAAAATCACTTTAACTTTTATTTCTTATTTTTTATTATTCTTTCATAAATTATAACTTACTTTACTCTTTTAATTACTTCTTATATTTTTATTTTTTAATTCTACTTTTTTCTTACTTATTTTAAGTTCTTTCATATAATTTAAAGTCTTTTAATCATCATTTTTGACTTATATTATATAAATGGTCCATTGGATCCTCGTATTTGTAAAGTGGACACCTCTACTTAATACTTTGTCATCTGGACTCCTTAACTCATCAAAATAAAAAATTTTAAACCCCTTTAACCATCGACTACGCTTACGTGGCATTGAAATAAGTGACTCGAACATGTTGCGTGACTACACGCGTTTAGAGCAACCGAAACACCATATAAATATTAAAATAGTATTAAAATTATACTACTAATAATAATTTTTTTAAAAAATAAAAAATCACACCTCCTACAATATCCCCCCTCCCTCTAAAACTCATCCACCAGCCAACTTTTTTTCACCCTTTCTTCTACGCTTCATCTCCTTCACCCAACCCATCCTAACTCTCTCTCCCTTTTTTTCTACAATAACAATGGTTGAAGCCAAAAAATAAAATCACAAACTCATTTTGTTTCTCTATTCTCGACGCACAAAACACACATATTAAATCATAGAAGAAATCAAGCAAGCAATTATACTGAAATTGCTCAAAAAATTCAGTAGATTCATACAAACAAATTGCAAATTAGAGAAGAGCTCAGAATTATTTATCAATTACAATTTGAAAAAAGATAAAAGTTTTTTTTTTTTTTACAATGCATAAAATACACATACAAAACTGTAGAAAACTCAAGCAAAAGCAAACCTTAACACAAATTAACTTAAAAATGATCAGTAAGGATATTAAATAGTAATTGAATTACAGTAATACATTACTCATTTACTTGATATATTTATTTTCTTACACGCCCCTTAAAGAATAAACTTTTCGCCGATTTTAATTATTAATTTACTTTTTTCATGTCTACTAAAAAAAATACAAGATATTATTTATTAAGTTTCCCTATTCAATACTTATATTTTTTTTTAAAAAAATTAAATAATATTTTTAAAAAATTTCAATGGTGCAAGCAAAAATTATTGCAAACTTTAATTTTGTCTTAAAAGTTATTTTGGCATAATATTTTTCAAGTTAAAGTGATTGTTTTTAATAAATAAAAGAAGTTGTAATTAAAAGTCAATTCAATAAATAACAAGAAGAAACCAATTATAAAAGATCAAGTGGAGATGGTCTTACCTAAAAAAAAAAAAAAAGGAGAGGACAAAAATAAAAATATACAAGAAAAGAACACCATCAATACACTATAAATTTGACATGTGCAACAACTTTACTTCACAAAAGAAGTGAAATGTCTAAAAAGTCTTTGGGGACTACCAAAATTTGTGTTTCTCCCTTATAAGTTATACTAGTTCCACCCAAGTTCGTGCTAAGCCCGGGCCTAAATTCAAAATAAGAAAATAAAATATTAATTTATATCATATTTTTAATTGTAATTAATCTTATTTAATGAAATATTAAACATGCCTTTTTGATAAGTATTCATAATTATTTAAGTTCATAATCATATAATTGGATAATTTAAATTAGAATATTGTTTTTGAGAAATAAACATATTGTCAGAGAATTAGTTATATAAATAATTCTTGAAGATAAATAATTTTTGAAAGATAAGTATATAAATAATTATTATTCGACAAAAATAATAAATAAAAAAATACGGTACTTTAATGAATTTTTTAGTATAGATAAAATAAATTTATTTTAATGAAAAATCTTTTTTTCTTCTTATAGAATTATTTAATACAACAAATGTTTCTATGACTTCAAGTTTATATTAAAAAAATTAGACTATTAATTTAGAGCCTTAGCACAAATTAACTTAACAATGATGAATAAGGACATTAAATACTAATTGAATTACAGTAATACATTACTCATTTACTTGTCATATTTATTTTCTTACATGCCCTTTAAAGAATAAGCTTTTTGTCACGACCCAAAAACGAGGGTCATGATGGCATTTGTCGCAACCTTGACAAGTAAGTCTATCACCCAAACTGATACGAATAGAGAAAAGGACAGAAATATCCAAGGTAAGACTTTTAGAATGAAACCGAACCATATAAATAATCATAACAATGCGAAAAGAACTTATCCAAAACACCAATCATGCCCAAAACCAGGTGTCAATAGTGTAAGAATTACTAATATAATCCAAGAGTCAAATACATTGGAAAAATAACCAAAAAGGAATAAAAACTGTCTCCGAACACTAATAAAGACATAACTAGTATAGAAAGATAGAGGTGAACTTCGGACGTATGAATGTCCAACCGCTACCTTGGAAGCTCCAACAACCGCCCGAATCAAGTAAGTTGAGGCGCACTCGAGCTAGGACCTGCACCGAAAGGGCGCAGTAGGCATGAGTACGGTCCACTTGTACTCATTAGGTATCATAGGCCAACTAAGCAAAGTAGTAAATAAGGCATACAAAATATACACTAAGGGCACGTCACCTACAATCAGAAAATGTCCCACAACGATAGACCACACCGCTTGCACTAACATTTCTAATATATCTCACATATATTGCAAAAACACATCAAGATATAGAACACAAGTATAGATTATGTCACATATAAAATAGAGCAAGAGAGAACATGTAGATACAAGATCATCAAATACAAATAAAGAAAGGTAAGACAAATACATAGATGACAAGTCAATAAGGCAATACAACACAACATAAACACAATAAAGTAAGTGCAATGTATATGATAATGATGATGATGATGATGATGATGATGATAATGATGATGCACGAGGTTGTCGCACAACCTCTGGGATCGTTGCACAATCCCTGTATACACCTACGGAGCCAAAGCTTCCCAACGTAGGACCCATGGGGGGCTCGTCAACCTATATACAATCCACATATCTCATATCCCCTTTCCGGCACATCCCTCAGAAAGGGTTTTATAAGGTGTTACAATATTTTTAAAAAGGTGTTGCCAGTGCTTCTCAGATGTTGCCACGGTGGTATCAATGTTTCATGAATGAGTGTGATATGAAGATGTAATACTCACAACCAATCACAATAAGTATTTCCACAACCAACCACATGATATATTTCCACAACCAACCACAATGATACATTTCCACAACTACATGAGCCAATATTCACTCGTTATTTTCATTTAATTCATGAATTTCCACATGTCTCATACACCAGTAAAGTATGAATATAATCACAATATACCCATGGTACCACATTAAATAATACAATATAATTACTCATATGTATTCAAGGCTATCAATGTCACATAAGACCCCAGACGGTCAAACATATCACATAATATTTCAATTTCGACAATTACATCACATATAGGCCCCCACACGGGTACAACACGTAGATAGACATTTTTCATGATTAGTTCTCACCCTTAACATGCATTTTGTACCATCATTTACTACCCAACCCAGTATGAAGAGTTAAGCCATAACCTACCTCGAAAGCCGAAATCGGTCCGCTATAGTTGAACTCGCGACCTTAATTTTTATGAACAATTTTGAACTCTACTAAAAACATCAAATATGAAATCTACATGTCAAAATAAAACCAACGACACCCATATTGACTACTTTTGGTTCGTGATCAAAACGGACCCCCAAAATAGGTTTCCAAAAAAGAAGGGCAAAATTGAAACTTTACTTCAAAAATATGTTCCCCATATTTTTAGGAACCTACAACTGAAAACCCAAGTTAAATCGAGTGAAAAATGGGGTTCAAATCGAAGAAAAAACATTTTTGAGCTTTACCGCGTAAAATCCTTGAAATCCGGGTTAAAATCAAGAATTGGAGTTGTTTTGAAGGTTAAATTGATGAAAAACTAGTAATTATAAGATAAAAATATTATTCAAGTGAAAGGGGATGAAATTTGAGTTTAAAATCATGCCCTAAGATTTTTGGGTTTTGAAAAATTTATCAAGAAATTTCTAAGAAAATGGTGAATTCTTACTTTAAATCCGTAATAAAACCAAGAAAAAGATATTAATCTAGCTTTCCAATTCCTCACAAACTTCACTTTTAAACTCCCAAACTATTTAGGGTTTAACTCCCAAGAGGCAAGATGAAAAATGAGCAAAATACGTCAAAAAAGGTTATTTATTAGTGCAGATTTTTCTGCACTGCTGTCAAAAGAAAAAACTATTTTTTTTTACTCAATCTCGACTTCAATGGGGTGCCCGGGATTCGTTCAGAGTCCGATTTATGCAAAAGAATTATGCAACCACACTAAATTCGATATTCCGGACGCGATACCAGATTTTTCAAAAAAATTCGTTTTCACAAAATTGACCCCCGAGACCCGAAATCATAATTTTTCAAACCGAGGGTCGAAATGATATTTAAAAGCCGTAAAATCATACCAAACATGCTAACACACTAAAATCGACATTCCGGATCTGTTGGCGAATTTGGATTTTCCATACGAGATCGTTTCAACCAAAAGTGGATTCCACACCCAACTTTTCAATTTTTTTCAACCTTCCGACCAATAGGTCGAAATGAGTTTGGGTGAACCAGGACCCGAACCAAAGGTCTACCTAGCCTAAAATCGATATTCCGGAGCATCTAGCACTGTCCATTCGGTTATCCGTCTCACGGATCAAAATATAACCATATAAGTCCAAAATAAGGCTCTCGAAGCCATCAAAAATCACAATATTGCATAAATGATACCAAAATGCATCAAAAATCAAGTCAACCACTCCCACACCCTAGAAATACCATAATGCAACTATGGGGAGGGGTAAAACTGTCAAATCACACAAAATCATAAATTTCACATATTTCATCAAATTTTTAGGTCGTTACATCATCCCCACTAAAAATCTAGTTCGTCCTCGAACTAAGGCAAGGAAATATCTGAATCAATGAAAAGTTGGGGATAAGAACTACGTATATCAAACTCAATCTCCCAAGTAGTTACATCTACAGGTCAAAGTAGCCATTGGACCTAAACCACAAGGATCACTTTAGAGCGCAACTGCCTAACATCCCTAGCCAAAATGGAAACTGGCTCCCTAACAAAGGACAACTGCTCATCTAACTAAACCGACTCCCAACGAATGACATGAGACTCATCAAGAATATAGCAACGAAGCATAAAAACATGAAAACTGGATGAACAACTGATAGATCAAGGGGCAAAGCCAACTCATAAGCCACATCACCAACAGTCCGAAGAATCTCAAATGGATTTATATACCTGGTACTAAGTTTGCCCCTCTTACCAAACCTCATCACACCCTTCATGGGTGAAACTCAAAGGAAAACACGATCACCAACTCCAAAACTCAAGACATGAAATCTATGATCCGCATAACACTTCTGCCTACTTTGGGCCGCTCTAAGTCTATCCTGAATGATCCGGACCCTATCCAAAGACTCACGAAGCAAGTCCGTACCTCGAGGTCTCACCTATGAAACATCAAACCAACCTACTGGAGAGCGGCAACCCTACCATACAACGCCTCAAAAACAGCCATATCAATACTGGAATGGTAGTTATTACTATGTGCAAACTATGCTAAAGCCAAATGCTGCTCCCACTGGCCACCAAAATCCATCACGCACGTGCAGAGCATACTCCAAAACCTGGATAGTCTATTCTGACTGGCCATCAGTCTGGGATAAAACGCTGAACTAAGATCCACTCAAGTACCTAACTCATCCTAAAAAGTCTTCCAAAAGTCAGATATGAACACAGGACCTCGATTGGAAATAGTGGACATCGGCACACTATGCAGACGCACAATCTTACGAATGTAGATACGGGCCAACCTCTTAGCCCTAAATGAGACTTGAACTGGAATAAAATGAGCTGACTTGGTCGATCGATCCACGATGACCCAAACACTATCGAAACCATGAGATGTACGTGGCAAACCAGTCACAAAGTCCATAGTGATGCGTTCCCATTTCCACTTAGGAATGGGTAACCTCTGAAGTAAACCACCAAATCTCATATGCTCTGCCTTCACCTGCCAACAACATAGGCAACGAGACACAAATTCTACTATATCTAGCCTCATACCACCCCACCAGTAGTGTTGTCTCAAATCACGATACATCTTAGTCACACCTGGATGGATGGAATATCTGGAACAATGGGCCTCCTCCAAGATCAACCTAATTCGATCACCACTCTCGGCATACAAACTAACCGCTCAATCCTCAAAACTTCATCTGAATTAGGTGAGGCTTCCTTAGACTCTCCACTCAACATCTTATCTTGAATCAACCTCAACCCAACATCGTCAAACTAATGAGCTCGAATATGCTCCATCAAAGAGGGTCTAGCATCCACAAGTGCCAAAACATGCCCTGGTGTTGAAATATCAAGTCTGACCATCAGATTAGCTAAAGAATGAACCTCCAAGGCCAACGACCTCTCTTGAGTCAAAAGATGCACCAAGCTACCCATGCTAGCCGGCTTCTTGCTCAAGGTATCCACAATCACATTAGCTTTTCCCTAATGGTAAAGAATAGTCAAGTCATAATCCTTAAGCAACTCAAGCCAACAATGCTGCCTCCTAAGAAGATCTTACTGATAAAGAAGTACAAAAGGCTACGATGATCTGAGAAGATCTCACAAAGGAATCCATACAAGTAGTGCCTCCAAAACTTCAAGGCAAACACAACTACGCACAACTCCAAATCATGGGTAGGATAATTTCTCTCATGAGGATTCAATTGACTAGATGCATAAGCAATTACCTTGCCCTCCTGCAACAACACAATACCTAACCCAACACCTGAAGCATCACAAAAGATAGTAAAGCCCACACCCTCCTTAGGCAAAGCTAATATAGGAGCTGAAGTCAACAAATCCTTGAGCTTCAGGAAGCTCGCCTTACAAGTTTCGAACCACTAAAAAGAAATATTATTCTAGGTCAACTTGGTTAATGGAGCTGCAATAGATGAAAAACCCTCAACAAAACATCGATAATAATCATCCAAGCCAATAAAACTCTGAATCCCAGTGGGCAAAGTAGGTTTAGCCCAAATCATGAACCGTTGCAACCTTAGCTAGATCAACCATAATACCTTCCTTAGTCACCACATGACCTAAGAAAGAAAATAGACACTAACCAAAACTCACACTTAGAGAACTTAGCATACAACTTCTTATCCCTCAATCTCTAAAGTACAATCAACAAATGCTCATCTTGCTCAACCTCACTCTTGGAATAAACCAAGATATCATCTATAAATACCATAATAAAGGAGCAAATATATGGTCGAAACACTTATTCATCAACTCCATGAACTAGGCAGGGGAATCGGTCAACCCAAAAGACATGACCAAGAACTTATAATGACCATATCGAGTCTTAAAAGCTATTTTTAGAATATCCGAAGCCCTAATCCTCAACTGGATGATAACCGAACCACAATTCAATCTTCAAAAACACCACAGCGCCCTGAAGCTGATAAAAAAATCATCAATACGAGAAAGAGGATAATTATTCTTAACCATCACCTTGTTCAACTGCCGATAACCAATATATATCTGCATAGACCCATCCTTTCTGTTTATATACAAGACAGACGCACAACAAGGAGAAATACTAGGTCGAATAAATCCCTTATCTAACAACTCCTATAACTGATCCTTCAGTTCCTTTCAACCTTGTTGGGGCCATCCAATAAGGAGGAATAAAAATGGGATCGATGCCCGACTCAACATCAATAATAAAATCAATATCTCAATTTGAAGGCATATTAGGAAAGTCCATAGGGAACACCTCCATAAACTCATGGGCAACACAGACAAAATCCAAGAAAAAAGGTAAAATAACACTTGTGTCAAGAATATGGACCAAGTAAGATAAACATCCCTTCTCAACCAATTTATGAGCCTGAACATAAGATATAACTCTCTTAGGACCCGAATTAAGTGTACCCTTTCCAAGCTATCCTTGTCACACCAACTAAAGCTAAAGTCACAGTCCTAGCAAAATAATCTAAGATAACATGATAAGAAGCCAAATAATCCATATCCAAAATAACATCAAAATCGACCATATCTAACACAAGCAAGTCTACCAAAGTTTCACGTCCGACAAAAGTCACAACACAAGATCGGTACACCCGATTCATCACTAAAGAATCTCCTACCGAGGTAGATATACGAATAATCAGGGCAAGAGGCTCCCTAATAGAATCAAGACCCAAAGAAGAATATACAGACACATAGAAGAAAGTCAATCCAGGATCAAATAATAACATATAGGTCTGAAATAAACAGAACGGTATCTGCAATCACAACATCTGAAGCATCCGCCTCTAATCTGACTGATATAGCATAGCACTATCCATGACTACCATCCGGCTGAGTGGCCCCATAACCACCAACACGGGCTCTACCATCTCTACCTCTAGCACCTTTGGTAGAACTCTTACCTTACACAACTGAAATAAGGTTATCTCTAAACACGCAACAATAACAGTCCTTGGCCACATGGACAATCTCATCACACACATAACAACCTGTGCGACTAGTCTCAATAGGAGAAAGTACAACTGTGCCTGAACGGCTACCCTAAACTGCAGACTAGATGGTCCACCCCCTAAACTCTGTAATGCCGCCTGAACTGGCCTACCAAGGTATCCACGAGAACCTCTAAAATTTCTGCCTCGAGAAGTCTGACTCCTGAACTTACCAAAATATCGTGCCTTCTTGGTGCCTCCCTGAGATGCACTAAGAATATTCTCTATCATCTTAGGATAATCCACAATACTCTAAAAAGAAGCCCCAAACAGAACTATATGAAATGTAGCCAACAGAAGGAAGACAACCCAACCCTTCACAAAATTTTGAATCTTCTCAAACTCGGTGGAAATGCTATCTTAGAAGTATCAAGACAGGGTATGAAAGCATGCCTTATACTCAAAAACTGTCATGGATCCTCGCTCCAAATTATCAAACTCATCCCACATATGATCTCTCAAACTAAAAGGCACAAATCTCTCCAGAAAGGCATCAACAAACTGAACACATGATAACTCAGAAGCATTAACAAGCCTACAACTAACAAATGTATCCAATAATCTCTCGCTGTATCCCTTAACTGATAAGAGGTATAAGCAACTCCATTCGCATAGAAAGAGAGAAACACAACTCAGAATACAGGGTCTGAAAAAATTTTGCACGATAAAGAATGAAACGAGGAAATTTTCCTAAAGACATCTTATAGCCTCTCGAAGATAGATACGGACGTCTACGTACTGATCCGCAAGACTCTATTAGACATTCGGTTATTACACTGTTGAGACCAATAAAACTTAGATGCTCTAATACCAATTTGTCACGACCCAAAAATTAGGGTCATGATGGCACTTGTCGCAGTGCACCTTGAAAAGTAAGTCTATCACCCAAACTGATATGAATAGAGAAAAAGACAGAAATACCCAAGGTAAGGCTTTTAGAATAAAGCTGAACCATATAAATAATCATAACAATGCGGAAACAACTTATCCAAAACACCAATTATGCCCAAAACTAGGTGTCAATAGTGTAAGAACTACTAATATAATTCAAGAGTCAAATACATCAAAAAAATAACCACAACGGAATAATAATTGTCTCCGAACATTAATATAGACTAACTAGTATAGAAAGATAGAGGTGAACTTCAGACGCATGAATGTCCAACCGCTACCTTGGAAGCTCCAACAACCGCTCGAATCAAGTAAGTTGAGGCGCACTCGAGCTAAGACCTGCACCGAAAGGGCGCAGTAGGCATGAGTATGGTCCACTTGTACTCAGTAGGTATCATAGGCCAACTAAGAAAAGTAGTAAATAAGGCATACAAAATATACACTAAGGGCACGTCACCTGCAATTAGGAAATGTCCCACAACGGTAGGCCACACCACTTGCACTAATAGTTCTAATATATCTCACATATATTGCAAAAACACATTAAGATATAGAACATAAGTATAGATTATGTCACATATAAAATAGAGCAAGAGAGAACATGTAGATACAAGATCATCAAATACAAGTAAAGAAAGGCAAGACAAATACATAGATGACAAGTCAATAAGGCAATACAACACAACTTAAACACAATAAAGTAAGTGCAATGTATATGACAATAATGATGATGATGCACGAGGTTGTCGTACAATCACCGTATACACCTACGAAGCCAAAGCTTCTCGATGTAGGACCCATGGGGGGTTCGTCAACCTATATACAATCAACATATCTCATATCTCCTTCCCAGAACATCGCTCGAAAAGAGTTTTATAAGGTGTTACAATATTTTTAAAAAGGTGTTGCCAGTGTTTCTCAGATATTGCCACAGTGGTACCAATGTTGCATGAATGAGTATGATATGAAGATGTAATGCTTACAACCAATCACAATAAGTATTTTCACAACCAACCACATGATATATTTCCACAATCAACCACAATGATACATTTCCACAACCACATGAGCCAATATTCACTCGTTATTTTCATTTCATCCATGAATTTTCACATGTCTCATATGCTAGTAAAGTATGAATATAATTACAATACACCCATGGTACTACATTAAACAATACAATACAATTACTCACATGTATTAAAGGCTATCAATGTCACATAAGACCCCATACGATCAAACATATCACATAATATTTCAATTTCGACAATTACATCACATATAGGCCCCCACATGGGTACAACACGTAGATAGCCATTTTTCATGATTAGTTCTCACCCTTAACATGCATTTTGTACCATCATTTACTACCCAGCCCAGTATGAAGAGTTAAGCCATAACCTACCTCGAAAGTCGAAACCGGTCCGCTACAGTTGAACTCGCGACCTTACTTTTTATGAATAATTTTGAACTCTAATAAAAACATCAAACATAAAATCTACGCATCAAAATAAAACCAACGACACCCATATTGACTACTTTTGATTCGGGGTCAAAATGGGCCCCCAAAATAGGTTTCCGAAAAAGAAGGGCAAAATTGAAACTTTACTTTAAAAATATGTTCCCCATATTTTTAGGAACCTACAGCTGAAAATTCAAGTTAAATCGAGTGAAAACGGGGTTCAAATCGAAGAAAAACCATTTTTGAGCTTTACCGGGTAAAATCCTTGAAATCCAGGTTTAAATCGAGAATCAGAGTTGTTTTGAAATTTAAATTGATGAAAAACTAGTAATTATAAGATAAAAATATTATTCAATTGAAATGGGATGAAATTTAGATTTAAAATATGCCCTAAGATTTTTGGGATTTTGAGAAATTTATCAAGAAATTTCTAAGAAAGGGGTGAATTCTTACCTTAAATCCGTAAAAAAACCAAGAAAAAGATGTTAATCTAGCTTTCCAAGTCCTCACAAACTTCACTTTTAAACTCCCAAACTATTTAGGGTTTAACTCCTAAGAGGCAAGATGAAAAAATGAGCAAAATAGATCAAAAAAGGTTATTTATCAATGCAGATTTTTTTGCACTGCTGTCAAAAGAAAAAACTGTTTTTTTTTTAAAATTCAATCCGGACTTCAATGGGGTGCCCGGAATTCGTTCGAATTTTAATTTATGCAAACAAACTATGCAAACACACTAAATTTGACGTTCCAAATGCGATGGCGATACCAGATTTTCCAGAAAAAAAATCATTTTCACAAAATTGACCCCCGAGACCCGAAATCACAATTTTCCAAACCGAGGGTCGAAATGAGATTTAAAAGACGTAAAATCATACCAAATATGCTAACACACTAGAATCGATATTCCAGATTTGTTGGCGAAGTTGGATTTTCATACGAGCTCGTTTCAATCAAAAGTGGGTCCCACACCCAACTTTCTATGTTTTTTCAACCTTCCGAACAATAGGTCGAAATGAGTTTGGGTGAACCAGGACCTGAACCAAAGATTTACCTTGCCTAAAATAGATATTCCGGAGCTGCTGGCGTAGTCTGTTTGATCATCCGTCGCACGGATCAAAATATAACCACATAAGTCCAAAATAAGGCTCTCGAAGCCATCAAAAACTACACTATTGCATAGATGATACCAAAATGCATCAAAAATCATGTCAACCACTCCCACACCCCAGAAATACCATAATGCAACTACGGGGAGGGGTAAAACAGTCAAATCACACAAAATCACAAATTTCACATATTTCATCAAATTTTTATGTCGTTACAACATCCCCTACTAAAAATCTAGTTCGTCCTCGAACTAAGGCAAGGAAATACCTGAATCAATAAAAAGCTGGGGAGAGGAACTACGCATATTAGACTCAATCTCCCAAGTAGTCACATCTACAGGTCAAAGTTGTCACTGGACCTGAACCACAAGGATCACTTTAGAGCGCAACTGCCTAACATCCCTAGCCAAAATAGAAACTGGCTCCTCAACAAAGGACAACCGCTTATCTAACTAAACTGACTCCCAACGAATGACATGAGACTCATCAAGAATATAGAAACGAAGCATAAAAACATGAAAACTGGATGAACAACTGATAGATCAAGGGGCAAAGCCAACTCATAAGCCGCATCACCAACAGTCCGAAGAATCTCAAATAGATCAATATACCTGGGGCTAAGTTTGCTCCTCTTACCAAACCTCATCATACCCTTCATGGTCGAAACTCGAAGGAAAACATGATCACCAACACCAAAACTCAACACACGAAGTCTATGATCAGCAAAACACTTCTGCCTACTTTGGGCCGCTCTAAGTCTATCCTGAATGACCCGGACCCTATCCAAAGACTCACGAAGCAAGTCCGTAACTCAAGGTCTAACCTCTGAAACATCGAACCAACCTACTGGAGAGCGGCAACGCCTACCATACAACGCCTCAAAAGGAGTCATATCAATACTGGAATGGTAGCTATTACTATGTGCAAACTATGCTAAAGCCAAATGTTGCTCCTATTGGCCACCAAAATCCATCACGCACGTGCGGAGCATACTCCAAAACCTGGATAGTCCATTCTGACTGGACATCAGTCTGGGGTGAAATTCTGAACTAAGATCCACTCGAGTACCGAACTCATCCTGAAAAGTCTTCCAAAAATGAGATGTGAACACAGAACCTCGATCTGAAATAATGGACGCCGGCACACCATGCAGACTCACAAACTCACGAATGTAGATACGAGCCAACCTCTTAGCACTAAATAAGACCTGAATCAGAAAAAAAATAAGATGACTTGGTCTATCGATCCACGATGACCCAAACACTGTCAGAACCATGAGATGTACGCGGCAAACCAGTCACAAAGTCCATAGTGATATGTTCCCACTTCCACTCAAGAATGGGTAACCTCTGAAGTAAAACACCAAATCTTATATGCTCGGCCTTCACCTGCTGACAACATAGGAAACGAGACACAAATTCTACTATATCTAGCCTCATACCACCCCACCAGTAGTGTTGTCTCAAATCACGATACATCTTAATCACACCTGGATGGATGAAATATCTGGAACAATGGGTCTCCTCCAAGATCAACCTAATTCGATCACCACTCTCGGCATACAAACTCAACCCTCAATCCTCAAAACTTCATCTAAATTAGGTGAGGCTTCCTTAGACTCTCCACTCAACATCTTATCTCGAATCAACCTCAACCCAACATCGTTAAGCTAATGAGCTCGAATCTGCTCTATCAAAGAGGGTCTAGCATCCACAAGTGCCAAAACACACCCTGGAGTTGAAATATCAAGCCTGACCATCAGATTAGCTAAAGACTGAACCTCCAAGGCCAACGACCTCTCCTGAGTCAAAAGATGCACCAAGCTACCCATGCTAGCCAACTTCTAGCTCAAGGTATCCACAACCACATTAGCCTTTCCCGATAGAGAATAGTTAAGTCATAATCCTTAAGAAACTCAAGCCAACGACACTGCCTCCTAAGAAGATCTCGCTGATAAAGAAGTACAAAAGGCTACAATGATCTGAGAAGATCTCACAATGGAATCCATATAAGTAGTGCCTCCAAAACTTCAAGGCAAACACAACTGCGCACAACTCCAAATCATGGGTAGGATAATTCCTCTAATGAGGATTTAATTGACGAGATGCATAAGCAATTACCTTGCTCTCCTGCATCAACACAGCACCTAACCCAACACTTGAAGCATTACAAAAGATAATAAAGCCCACGCCCTTCTTAGGCGAAGCTAATATAGGAGCTGAAGTCAACAAATCCTTGAGCTTCAGAAAGCTCACCTCACAAGCTTCGGGCCACTGAAAAGAAATCTTCTTCTGGGTCAACTTAGTCAATGGAGCTGTAATGGATGAAAAACCCTCAACAAAACGTCGATAATACTCAGCCAAGCTAATAAAACTTCGAATCTCAGTGGGTGAAGTAGGTTTAGCCCAAATCACGAACCGCTGCAACCTTAGCTAGGTCAACCATAATACCTTCCTTAGTCACCACATGACCCAAGAAAGAAAATAGACACTAACCAAAACTCACACTTAGAGAACTTAGCATACAACTTCTCATCCCTCAATCTTTAAAGCACAATCCACAAATGCTCCTCTTGCTCAACCTCACTCTTGGAATAAACCAAGATACCATCTATAAATACCATAATAAAAGAGCCAATATATGGTTGAAACACTTATTCATCAACTCCATGAACTAGGCAGGGGAATTGGTCAACCCAAAAGACATGACCAAGAACTTATAATGACCATATCGAGTATGAAAAGCTATTTTCGGAATATTCAAAGCTCTAATCCTCAACTGGATGATAACCGAACCATAATTCAATCTTCGAAAACACCACAACGCCATGAAACTAATCAAAAAAATCATCAATGTGAGGAAGAGGATACTTATTCTTAACCATCACCTTATTCAACTGCCGATAATCAATACATATCTGCATAGACCCATCCTTTCTCTTTACATACAAGACAGACGCATCCCAAGGTGAAACACTAGGTCGAATAAATCCCTTATCCAACAACTCCTATAACTGATCTTTCAGTTCCTTTCAACTCTGTTAGGGCCACCCTATAAGGAGGAATAGAAATGGGCTTGATGCCCGACTCAACATTAATAATTAAATCAATATCTCAATTAGAAGGCATACTACAAAAGTCCATAGGGAACACCTCTATAAACTCACGGGCAACACGAACAAAATCAAAGAAAGGAAGCGAAACAATACTTGTGTCACGAATATAGGCCAAGTAAGATAAACATCCCTTCTCAACCAATTTATGAGCCTGAACATAAGATATAACCCTCTTAGGACCCGAATTAAGTGTACCCTTTCCAAGCTATTCTTGTCACACCAACTAAAGCTAAAGTCACAGTCCTAGTAAAACAATCTAAGACAACACGATAAGGATCCAAACAATCCATATCCAAAATAACATCAAAATTGACCATATCTAATACAAGCAAGTCTACCAAAGTTTCACGTTCGGCAAAAGTCACAACACAAGATCCGTACACCCGATCCATCACTAAAGAATTACCTACCGAGGTAGATACACGAATAGGCATGGCAAGAGGCTCCCTAACAGAATCAAAACCTGAAGAAGAATATACAGACACATTGAAGAAAGTCATTCCAGGATCAAATAATAACATGAAGGTCTGAAACAAACGGAACGGTATCTATGATCACAACATCTGAAGCGTCCACCTCAGATCGGACTGATATAGCGTAGCACTATCCATGACTACCATCTGGCTGAGTGGCCCTATAACCACCAATACGGGCTCTACCATCTCTATCTCTAGCACCTTTGGTAGAACACCTACCTCTCACAACTGAAATAAAGTTATCTCTAAACACGCGACAAGAACAGTCCTTGGCCACATGGCTAATATCATCACACACATAAAAACCTTTATGACTAGTCCCAATAGAAGAAGGTACAACTATGCCTAAACGGCCACCCTAAACTACTGGACTAGAAGGTCCACCCCCTGAACTCTGTAAAGCTGCCTGAACTAGTCTACCAAGGTATCCACCAGAACCTCTAAAATTTCTGCCTAGAGAAGTCTGACTCCTAAACTCACCAAAATATTGCACCTTCTTAGTGCCTACTTGAGATGCACTAAGAATAGCCTCTGTCATCTTAGCATGATCCACAATACTCTAAAAAGAAGCCCCAAACACAACTATATGAAATGTAGCCAACAGAAGAAAGACAACCCAACCCTTCACATACTTTTGAATCTTCTCAAACTAGGTGGAAATGTTATCTTAGAAATATCAAGACAGGGTATGGAATCATGACTTATACTCAAAAACTATCATGGAGCCCCACTCCAAATTATCAAACTCATCCCACATATGATCTCTCAAACTAAAAGGCATAAATCTTTCCAGAAAGGCATTAACAAACTGATCCCATGATAACTCAGGAGCATTAACAAGCCTATAACCAACAAATGATATCCAATAATCTCTCGCTGCATCTCTTAACTGATAAGAGGTATAAACAACTCCATTCGCGTAGAAAGAGTGAAACATAACTCAGAATACCGGGTATGAAAGAATTTCGTACAATAAAGAATGAAACGAGGAAATTTTCCTAAAGACATCCTATAGTCTCTCGAAGATAGATACAGATGTCTACGTACTGATCCATAAGACTCTATTAGATATCCCATTCTTATACTGTTGATACCAATAAAACCTGGCTGCTCTGATACTAATTTGTCATGACCCAAAAACGAAGGTCATGATGACACTTATCGCGGCGTACCTTGACAAGTAAGCCTATCACCCAAACTAATACAAATAGAGAAAAAGACAGAAATACCTAAGGTAAGGCTTCTAGAATGAAGCCGAACTATATAAATAATCATAACAATGCGCGAAGAACTTATCCAAAACACCAATCATGCCCAAAATCAGGTGTCAATAGTGTAAGAACTACTAATACAATCCAAGAGTCAAATACATCGGAAAAATAACCACAAAGGAATAAAACTGTCTCCGAACACTAATATAGATATAACTAGTATAGAAAGATAGAGGTGAACTTTGGATGCATGAATGTCCAACCGCTACCTTGGAAGCTCCAACAACCGCCCGAATCAAGTAAGCTGAGGCGCACTCGAGCTAGGACTTGCACCGAAAGGGCGCAGTAGGCATGAGTACGGTCCACTTGTACTCAGTAGGTATCATAGGCTGACTTAGCAAAGTAGTAAATAAGGCATACAAAATATACACTAAGGGCACGTTACCTTCAATCAGGAAATGTCCCACAACGGTAGCCCACACCGCTTGCACTAACAGTTCTAATATATCTCACATATATTGCAAAAACACATCAAGATATAGGACACAAGGATAGATTATGTCACATATAAAATAGAGCAAGAGAGAACATGTAGATACAAGATCATCAAATACAAGTAAAGAAAGGTAAGACAAATACATAGATGACAAGTCAATAAGGCAATACAACACAACATAAATATAATAAAGTAAGTGCAATGTATATGATAATGATGATGATGATGCATGAGGTTGTCGCACAACTTTCGGGATCGTCGCACAATCCCCGTATATACCTACGAAGCCAAAGCTTCTCGACGTAGGACCCATGGGGGGTTTGTCAATCCATATACAATCCACATATCTCATATCTTCTTTTCGGCATATCCCTCGGAAAAGTTTTTATAAGGTGTTACAATATTTTTAAAAAGTTATTGCTAGTGTTTCTCAGATGTTGCCACGATGGTACCAATGTTTCATGAATGAGTATGATATGAAGAAGTAATGCTCACAATCAATCACAATAAGTATTTCCACAACCAAACACATGATATATTTCCATAACCAACCACAATGATGCATTTCCACAACCACATGAACTAATATTCACTCGTTATTTTCATTTCATTCATGAATTTCCACATGTCTCATATGCCAGTAAAGTATGAATATAATTACAATACACCCATGGTACTACATTAAACAATACAATACAATTACTCACATGTATTCAAGGCTATCAATGTCTCATAGGACCCTACATGGTCAAACATATCACATAATATTTCAATTTCGACAATTATATCACATATAGGCCCCCACACGGGCACAACACGTAGATAGCCATTTTTCATGATTAGTTCTCACCCTTACCATGCATTTTGTACCATCATTTACTACCCAGCCCAGTCTGAAGAGTTAAGCCATGACCTACCTCGAAAGCCGAAACCGATCCGCTACACTTGAACCTGCAACCTTACTTTTCACGAATAATCTCGAACTCTACTAAAAGTATCAAATATGAAATCTACGTGTCAGAATAAAATCAACGACACTCATATTGACTAGTTTTGGTTTGGGGTCAAAACGGACCCCCAAAATAGGTTTTCAAAAAAGAAGGGCAAAATTGAAACTTTACTTCAAAAATATGTTCTCCATATTTTTAGGAACTTACAGCTGAAAACCCAAGTTAAATTGAGTGAAAAACGGGGTTCAAACTAAGAAAAACTATTTTTGAGCTTTATCGGGTAAAATCCTTGAAATTCGGGTTTAAATAAAAAATCAGAGTTGTTTTGAAGGTTAAATTAATAAAAAATTAGTAATTATAAGATAAAAATATACTTGAAAGGGGATGAAATTTGGGTTTAAACTCATACCATAAGATTTTTGGGGTTTTGAGAAATTTATCAAGAAATTTCTAACAAAATGGTGAATTCTTACCTTAAATCCGTAATAAAACCAAGAAAAAGATGTTAATCTAGCTTTTCAAGCCCTCACAAACTTCACTTTTAAACTCCCAAACTATTTAGGGTTTAACTCCGAAGAGGCAAGATATGGGAAAAATAGGTCAAAAAAGGTTATTTATCAGTGCAGATTTTTCTACACTGCTGTCAAAAGAAAAAGTTATTTTTTTTAACTCAATCTGGACTTCAACAGGGTGCCCGAGATTCGTTCGGAGTCCAATTTATGCAAACGAATTATGCAACCATACTAAATTCGATGTTCCGGATGCGATGACAATACCAGATTTTCTAGAAAAATTTATTTTCACAAAATTGACCCCCGAGATCCGAAATCACAATTCTCCTAATCGAGGATCGAAATGAGATTTAAAAGCCGTAAAATCATACCAAACATGCTAACACACTAAAATCGACATTTCGGATTTGTTGGCAAAGTCGAATTTTCCATACGAGATCGTTTCAACCAAAAGTGGATCCCACACCCAACTTTTCAATTTTTTTCAACCTTCCGACCAATAGGTCGAAATGATCTTGGGTGAACCAGGACTCGAACCAAAGGTATACCTAGCCTAAAATCGATATTCCAGAGCTGCTGGCATATTCCGTTCGGTCATCCGTCGTCGGATCAAAATATAACCACATAAGTCCAAAATAATGCTCTCGAAGCCATAAAAAACCACAATATTACATAAATGATACCAAAATGCATCAAAAATCATGTCAACCACTCCCACACCCCAGAAATACCATAATGCAACTACGGAAAGGGATAAAACAGTCAAATCACACAAAATCACAAATTTCACATATTTCATCAAATATTTATATCGTTACACTTTTTGTCCCATTTTAATTATTAATTTACATTATTTTAATGTCCACTAAGAAAAATAATAAATATAATATATTATTTATTAAGTTGCCCTATTTAGTACTTATATTTTTTTTAAAAAAATTAAATAAGTTTTATAAAGAGAGAAGTATCTATTACCCCTGAACTTGTCATGTTTTATTCATGGTATACACCTGAATTTTGACTTGTCGTAAGTATCTCCTCCTTCCTCCCCGAACTTGTTTTTTTACAAAATCGCATGACTCCCTTTTTTGCTGACATGACAGAATGTTTGGTTTCACACTCCATCACGCGCATGATGGAGTGATTTTTGGGCCAAATCAACATTTTCAATGTTTAAAAACGAAAAAAATCACTTTTACTTTAATTTTTTCAAAAAGAATCAACCATCCCTCTTCCTATTTAACTTCCAATCTAAAACAAATTCATCAAACCCCCAAAATATTAAAGGAATTGATTATTTTAATATTTGATGCTTGAAAGGAATGAAAATTGTTGGAAATCATGCACAAATTTGAGTAATTTATTTGTAATGTATATTAGTTATGACTATATGTAATTAAGTGTTTGATTTATATTTATCAGTAAAGCTAGGAGTTTTCAGTTTGAAAGAGTTTAGGTCTTTTATTAGTTGATTTTTTGAGTTTAATTGATTATATCATAATATATATGAATTGTTTTTGTAATTAAATATTTGCGGGGAGGGGGGGGGGGGGTCCCCTCAAATACCGTATCAAATACTAAGTTTCTTAAAATAATAATTTAGCATAAACTTATTAGGTTATCGGTATACCTAATAACCCAGTAAAAAATTTAAAACCGAATCAATAATCCAATAATTTTTTTTATATATAAAATCATTAAAAAATCGTTAACCCTATAGCGATAAATTAATAACATTTTTATCGGTTTGGTTTTTGTACACCCCTAACTTAAATTACAATTTTTTACACCGTTAATTATAAGAAGAAACGTATTTGTGCATGTGACTCTCCTCAAAATTCTAATCGAAACACTAATCGAAAACTACTATGAAACACTAACCGAAAAAAAATAATTTCATATTTTTAACACACACCAAAAAATATAAAATTTTAGATAATAGTTACTTGATCGACGAAAATTCAACCTTTCACTATTTTGGAGTAGAGAAAAACTGAAAAATATAAAATTTTTAGAGAGAAATCGGATAATTAAGGATAGAAGTGGATTATTTTTTAATATAGGATAAATATAAGGAAAGTAGATGGTATTTATCCACGTGGACAGCCGCATCAGCACTTTTTTCCACGTGTACGCGCGTGGTTTACACACACTGGTCCATCAGCAAAAAAGGGCCACGCGACGTTGCAAGAAAACAAGTTCAAGAGAGTACTTAGGACAAGTTAAAGTTCAGTTGTACCATAAATAAAACGTGACAAGTTCAGGGGTTAATCAATACTTCTCTCTTTTTTAAAAGATTTCAACGGTGTAGTAAAATTATTGCAAACTTTAATTTCATGTTAAAAGTTATTTTGACATAATTTTCTTCAAGTTAAAGTAATTGTTTTTAATAAATAAAAGAAGTTATAATTAAAAGACAATTCAATAAATAACAAAAAGAAACTAATTATAAAAGATCAAGTGGAGATGGTCTTTACAAAAAAAAAGGAAAGGGCAAAAATGAAATATACAGGAAAATGAAAACATCAATACACTACAAATTTGACGTATAATAATTTTGCTTTACAAAAAATGTCTAAAAGATCCTTGATTATGATTCTCCTTGAAGTATAAAGTATAATTTATTATGCGGTTTAATATTTAAGGACACATATCATACTATTATGAAGATTAGATTAGCACTGGTTCACATTTGGATTCGCCATAATGCCCCTTGCCACCTAATTAGAGTAGAAGCTTTTACGGTGTTTCCTGTCTTTTTACATAAACTCTTCATCTTCTATTGGGTCTTGTTCTCCCTAGAAAAGCACTCAGCATTTAAGGTCAAGTGTGCGTGTGTTTGTTGGGGAGGCATTTGTTTGAGTTGACGGGAGAATTTGAAAAGAGGCACATCAAGTAATCAAGTCGAAATAGAAATGGATCCTCAAGAGAGTATTCTCTTTCTTTCTTCATGTTTTCCTATTACTTAAATTTCTTTGTTTTTTCTATGTAGCTTTCTATTTTTAGATGAAACTTGCACGATTAGAAAGGTACTATTGCTGTGAGTTTCTTCTCACATATTTCGTGGCAGAGGCAAATCAGGATTTTAAGACGACGGGTGTATCGTTGCTTTTAAGATAAGATATAATATTTTATACCGACAACAACTTGGTGATCAAAAGATATTTAATTGTATTATCGCAAAAATCAAATTACTAGTTTTCTCTGCTTTCTTCTATAGATATTTAATTTTTTCCAAAAAAACAATAGTGAAGGACGTAGCTTTATAAGAAAGGCTGATTCAGAAAAATAAACTTAGTAAAAACAGAAACAAGTGGCAGTAAGTGGTATTCGATCCCTTGTCTTGAAGGAGTTGAGATCAGCTCTTTTAAATTGAAAATATCTTCCATATATTGGATGTTGTATAATTTATTTTGATGGAGTTCTTGATAAGATTGAATTTTGTATTTTGATGTTTAGATTGAGTCCTGACTTGTTGCATGTAGCTCAAAAATTGTTACATAAAACTTCTCAACAAAATATTATCCCATCTTAAGGGATTTTTTGGTAGAGTGCATAAGAATAGTAATGTTGTGATTAGTTATGTTTGAACTATTTCCTATCCGCTGTTTGGTTTCGTGTATTAAGGGCAGTTCTGTCATTAATTATTCATGCTTATTGTTATAGATCCATGGTCACAGGATCGAACGATGCGGATCATTATTCAAGATGACACTTATAGAGACGTGATTAATTGGAAGTCGTTACCAAAATCTTTTCTGCCGAATACTGTAGAAGTTGCCAAAGATGCTGCGCATTCAGAATCCAAAGCTTTTCTTCTAATGGTTGAACCAGATGACAGTATAGCTGCAGTTAAAGCCTACATTCAAGAGGAAAAGGGAATCCCTTTTAAGAAACAGAAGTTGTTGAATGAAGATGGGGGAGTCATGAGAGATGCACTGACTCTTCTTTCTGCAGGAATAAAAAAAGGATCTACCTTAATCCTTCGATATGCACCAATAACGCAAATCATTGTGACAACGCTTAGTGGTCGCAGGTTTAAGTTAATGGTTGAGAGTGATGACACCGTTGCAGATGTTAAGGCAGCCATTCAAGAAAAGGAAGGTATTCGATTTCATAAACAAAGGATAATATATAATGGACGACAACTCCAAGATCATGTGCTTCTTGTCAACTGCGGAATTCAGTATAACAGTGTTCTGAGTGTGGTCTTAACGCTGTGCGGTTGTTGAATATGGCACTATCAGTAAAGAATGTGGTTGCTTCTTTTTGTGTGTGGAATAGTTGATCTTTAGTACTCTGTTTTTTCTCTGTTTTTGTATTTGTTCAACAAATACCAGCAAGTTAAGAGTCAGTTTGTTCTCAATTTGCATAATCTATGTGAAAAATC
Organism: Capsicum baccatum var. pendulum; assembly: GCA_030864225.1. NCBI lineage: Eukaryota > Viridiplantae > Streptophyta > Magnoliopsida > Solanales > Solanaceae > Capsicum > Capsicum baccatum. The sequence goes on from CM061560.1 coordinate 45,648,418, forward strand.
AGTTGTTATTATTGTGATTTTGACATTCTGGCAGGTGCTCGGTTGGTTTTGATCTATTAATACTATGATCCATTTTTGATGCTTTTTAGTAAATTTTTTACCACATATAATCGGTTGATTTCTCAATGTATGTTCGCCCTTGAATTTTGTGCACGACTTTTTCCAACTGAGTAGTATTTTAATTATATTCACTGCTGTTTTTTTCGCTATCAGTATAATTTAGTTGATTATATTAGAATTTTTCTTTATTTTCCAGTTTATAATTAGTCATTTTGTCTTTGTAATTTAGCTGTTTATATTAGAATCCTTTCTCTTCAGAATTGCATTGAATCCTTTTTATCTTTTGGATTACTTCATTTATGTGTGTGTCAAATTTTGTACCTACCGTGTAAAGGTTTCACCTATTATTGAGAAGCAGTTGTTTATGAGCTTTCTTTGGAAATCCTGTTGTTATTTTCTCTTACAGTTTCGAAGTTATCTATAATTTGGATAAGGAGAAACACACAGTGAGACCAATCTATTGCTACGTATTCCATTCTCTTTTATTATATTGCTTGCTCGTTCCTCATATATATATATATATGGTCGGTGCAGATATATCAGATACTACTTAAACAAATCCAGTCTAGGGCTAATTGAGTGAGAATGTCCCTAACTATGTCGAATAATGTAATTTAGTATATTAAATTGCTCATGTTAGAGGTGTTTCGTGGATAGCTTGTTGAGACATACACGATATCATCAAGGCGCTATCCTGTCAGCGAGTTAAATGGCATATGATTGACTGGTTTTTGTCAATAGTATCGTATTTCTTCAAATCTATAGCTATAACTCCTGTTTTAAATTGAATATCTTGTTAGTACGTCTTCATTTCTTTCCTATACAGATTCTGAAGAGGACGATGACCATGCAAGAATAGTTTTAGCACTGTATACATGTGAAGTAACTTCATAAATCTTCAGAAAATTTGATGCTAATGGTGAGAAGGTATACATGTGAAGTAACTTCAATTTAGGGTCGTTTAAGCAGATATTTGACTGTAGTCAATGCTAAATATTCAATTTAACTATACGCAACTTTAGTGTCCCAAACACTTCCAAGCCCCTCGGGACTCGTCAAAACTATGCATCGAAAACCTGAACACCATCCCGACCCATTGGAACCTTGAAACCTCGATGTTGTTTAGCCCATATATTGACTTTGTTCAACCTTTTTTTTTTTTTTTCTGAAAAAAAATTGTTCTAGTCCCTGTGTTATGACCTTGTTAGGATTTTGGTCCTTGTGATAATTGATTTCTCACTTTTGACCTTTAATTAAGCAAATTAAATTATTTTAATCCTTTACTTACGGTGATTAATGATTTAAACAGACTTATAGCTACTGTTAAGGGTAAATACGATATTATAAGAAATATTTTTTATGAACAAAAAAACCCTTAGCGTAACACTATTACAAATCGTTATAGCATCCTCCCCTCATTCATAATCAACCCTCTTCCTCCTTTCATTTCGATGGAGATAAATCATCTAATTCATGGATGAATAATTTTTGTTTCTGTAGGTTGCTGAACACTTCTTCTCGTTACTTACCTTTCCTTCCCTGTTGTGTGACGAAATAATTTAGTAAACTCTCCGGACACATAAAGAAACTACACCTGGTGAAGAGAAGATAATCAGTCTTTTCGATAATGAAACTGCGTTACAAGAACGGACTGCAATCCACGCCGACATGTAAGTACTCAGTCAAGTTTAATTAAACTAGATCTTCAATATTGCTCGATGAAAAAAGATCAAACTTTTGATTATATGGCAATCAAGATTAATAGTTCATCATTTGAAAGAAAGCACATTTATATGTGTATATTATGACTTATATTTATATTTACTTGATCTACAAAACACAAAGTAATATTGGAAGCAAATGCATACAATTCAATATTAGAAAAATAATTTTTTTCCCCTACTTTACGCCTTGATGTTGAGAGACCAGACAATGCTAAAGTTACTTTATCTAAATTTGTGATAATGCACTAGATACAGTCAATTTGTGATCAAGTATTTTAAGGCGTATTTATGATCAATTTGTGATGATGCACTTGATACAATCATATAAATTGAATACTGCAACAACACATAATAGTGATAATATTCTGGATAACGAATAATTTCAATAAACGTTTTCAACATGAATTATAAAAAATAAATATTGTGGTGCACATCTTGAATTTATATGATTGGTTATATTTTTCTAATGTTGTAAGTATTAATAACTCTTACAACTTTTGTTTTTGTTTTTGTTTTTCTAATGACAGATGAAGGCGAAGATCTAAATATGTACACCATTAAACTATCCTACAAAGGTTGGTGGGTGTTTGAACCAGAGATGAACTATGTTAGTGGACAAATAGCTTATTATGACTATTGCAATGGTGATGAAAATTCTATCATTCAGATGAGGCAGTGTATGAAAAGGTTGAAAGTTAATGATAGAAAAGTAAAATTCTGGTTCAAATTTTGGCCTTTTTTTTGGACGGATATGAGACTTTTATCTACTGATTTGGATATACATAGCATTGTCTATAAAATTTTCTGCAGTAAAGAGGTGAAAATATTCGTTGAGCACACAGATGATGATCAATGGAGCTATGACGTGATTGATTATGAAGGTGACCCAATACTACATGGTGAAGAAGGCTTAGTAGATGTGGTTGTAATAGAGAAAGATGATGAGAGTGATGCCACAAGTGAAAATGTGAGTCATTTCATGATTCTGATTATTCTTTAGAAGAAGATGATATACTTTTTGATAAAAACATCGACTCTACCGTAGAGTGGGTTGGTGTTAATAGGATAAGTAGAGAAAATCAAGTTAAAGAAAAAATTATGGGGTTTGGAGTTTCCTTAAACATAGTGGATATGTGCCCCACTGACCAACTGTGCTTCATCAAATGAGGAATAAATGATTTTAGATGGAGATTCTGATGATGAAAATCAGAAAAAGTTTATTGTTTTTAATACAACTAGGGATTTGGAGGACCCAAATTTTAAGTTTGCGCTTAATATGATTTTCAGTAACAGTAAAGAATTTAAATGGGCAGTTGAGGTGTAAAACAACTAGGGATTTGGAGGACCCAAATTTTAAGTTTGCGCTTAATATGATTTTCAGTAACAGTAAAGAATTTAAATGGGCAGTTGAGGTGTATGCTGTGCGTCAAAAAACAGATATCAAATTAAAAAAGAATGAATGTAGGAGGTCGAGGGCAACTTGTAAGGTGCCAAACTGCAAATGGTTTATATTTGCATCGAAAGCTAATCAAGATAAACCTTTCATGATCAAGACAATAGGCCCTGACCATTCATGTGGCAATTAAAGAGATAACAGGACTATTGACTCTGAATTTTTAGCTAAGAAATACGTAGATGAGTTTAGAATTAATCCAAGTTGGGGTGTGAAGGAATTTCAAGCTCATGTGATGATGGCTCATTATTGTACTATTACTCGAAATCAAGCTTATATGGCAAAGAGGAAGGCATTAGATCTAATCACATGGACTAGAGAAGAGCAATATCATATGTTGTGGGATTACTGTGTAGAGCTGAGGAGGAGTAATCCAGGGACTACATGTATTTTAAAGTTGGACGAAAATTCAACCACAATGGTCAATGGTAAAAAATGATTTTTAAGACTTTATTTGTGTTTTGCAGCTTGTAAGTAAGGGTTCTTAGCAGGATGTCAACCTATAATAGGAGTTGATGGATGTCATTTGAAAGGGAACCAAAAGGGGGTTTGCTATTGACATCAGTAGGCATTGATGAAAACGACAACATGTATCCAATTGCATTCGCAATAGTGGAAGGTGAATTGAAGGAAACTTGGAGTTGGTTCGTTACACTTCTTGATGAGGACTTGGGCATCTCACAAAATTCTTTTGCATGGACTTTCATTTAAGATAAAGAAAGAGGTTTACTTTCAGTATTTGATGAGACAATGCCAGATGTTGCACACAGGTTTTGTGTCAGACATATGCACAACAATTTGAAGACTGAAGGTTTTGTGGGACATACACTAAAAAATGTCCTATGGAAAGCTGCTAGAGCAACTACTGAACCTGAATTCTCTAAGTGTATGGAAGAAATGGCAAAATTAGATCCAAAAGCCCCAGAATGGTTCATTAATAAGCCTCCTATTCACTGGTCAAGGGCTTTTTTCTCTTCTTTTCCAAAATGTGATGTGTTATTAAACAATTTATGTGAGTCATTCAACAGTGTACTTCTACATGTAAGAGACAAACATATTTGGACAATGATTGAATCAATTAGAATATACATGATGTCCAGACTTTAAAAGAACAGAGATAAGATAATGAAGTACTGTTAGAGAATTTGTCCGAGGATCATAGTGAAGCTAGAGAAGAATAAAGCTAAAGTTGTTAAATGTATTGTAACTAAATCTGACCAATTTCACTATCAAATTGAGGACATCTATCTTAGGTTATTCTCTATTGATCTTAAGGAGAAAATCTGTTCTTGTAGGAGATGGGAATTAACAGGAATTCCTTGTAGTCATGCTATTGTAGCAATAATGGTTAAGAAGACCGAACCTGAAATGTATGTTCATGAATGCTACAGAGTTAAGCAGTACTTGAAGAGTTATGATCCATCAATCTTGCCAATTGTCAGCATTGATCAATGGCCTAAGACGGGGATCGAACCACCACTTCCACCCATATACAAAGCACAACCAGGTAGACCAAAAAAATTAAGAAAGGGAGAAATTGATGAGACAACTAAAAAAGGAACAGATTCTGAAAAGCTTACCTTGTTAAAAATATCAAGAAAAGGCAGAAAAAAGAAGTGTGGATCATGTAGGATCTTAGGTCATAATAGTAGAAAGTGCCCTATTCTTATGGAAAGAAACCAATCTGAAGCTCAATATCAACAGATGTACCAGCAAGTCGAAAAGGAAGGGCCCTCGACACCTAGTAATACATCAGAAGTAAGTAATTATATAACTTGATTCTCTTCATTAAGAGTAATAATGCTAAACTTTTATTTTATTGTAGGTTTCAAGAACTATTATTGAGAATATAGCATCAATGCAATCCAGTTCCTCATTTGTGACAGAACAAGCTGTAATAACCTTTTTTGTTTTTTCTACTCGTGTTGTTTATATTAGAACATAGGTGACTTAAGTCTCTTTTGTACATTGTAGGTCAATCAACTTAATCAGGCAAGGGTACGTCAAGAACAATTGAGGAGTTCTGAATTTATTTTAAATGAAATCAGTGAGCACTCCAGAGAAGGTACAAGGCCAATCATCATCGAGAAAATGGGAAAACAATACGTCCTATTATCAAGATTACAAGAAGCACTTTCTCAAAATAGAAAGAGAGTAAGAAGTGGTCCACGGTCTAAGAAAAAAGTAGTTCCTTAAATAAAGTTAAAGAAAATCGATGACATGATGCATATGAGTTTAGATCTGTTTCTTTCTTAATGACTTTAAAGTTAATCATGCTCTAGTGATATGTGAATTATTGTGTGTTTTCCTTTTAAAATTCAATGAAGTATAAACAATTACCTATTATTCAATCTCATTCCTATATTAGTTTATATGTATCAGCTCCTAGAGAGCCTGAGATATTGTATTCAGTCACTATTAACACTAAAGCGAACCCATGACTTATCAATTGAAAAAAGTGTAGAGACAATATTGCTTAAAAGTAATCAAACAGGAAAAAGTTACCTACTGCAACAAGCTAACATTAAACTCACAATAACTGACAAGGAAACACCAGTCCATCCCCAAAGTGCGACAACAATAGTAACTTTTGTAAGACCAGGAGCTTGCAAAAAAAGATCATTAAATATGAGAGATGGGCAGTACATGGACTTCTTGCAAGTAGATAAGTTGAGATAACAATGTCAGAGCAATGGAACTATTAGGTAAACACATACCCAAATTACAACTCCAGTGAACGCCCACATACATGTGAGTCACACATTTAAATTTATGTGACCAATAAATTGAGCACCCCCATCTTTATTGTGTCCAATTAAATAGACGATAGATGGTTCATTAATAAAAAAATATTAGAAAGAAGTTTCCTTGAATTCTATTTCATCATTTTCCAATAGATTGAAATCAGTTCATTACGTGAACCAAAAGTTTATTGTCTTTGAAAATAAAAATCGTACACCTGATAGGCAATATTGTTGAAGACAAATACAGGCTACAGATTTGATTTTCAAAACAAAGAAAGCACGATGTTAACCAGGATGAATGAATGGAGACAACAGTGCTAAATCACCTAAGATAGCAAAGAAGGAAAACAAAGAAGCATATTCATCATGTTTGTGGTCGTAATCACCCACAACAGCTCAAAATAGACTGCCTTTTCAAGGAAACGAAGAAAGTCTTAAGCATGGAACTTACATTTAGCAAGAACAATATCAAACCGGAATTATAAAAGAAGGAAGAGAGAGCAGCAGAGGAAAGGAAGAAATAGTGTTTCTTCTTACCACATGCCAAAATGTAAACATAGTATAGTAGTTTAGCAAATAAATTTGATACACTCGCAGAAATAACGTTTTCAAATCCATAAATTAAATGGATTAATATACAAAATGTAGAACTTTTATCCTTTCTGAGGTCATCCTCAGGCTCGTGAACTACAAGTGTTCTTCCAACAACTGAGTTTGGACCCGTTAATGGTATCTACTTGGTGCATAAAAGGTAGAGTCAGTAAATTATCCTAAACATATAACAATAACAAACATAGAGCACACAAAGTGAGATCGATTGACCAGACAAGGTGGATGTAATAGCCTACAACAACAACATACTCAGTATATTCCCACCAAGTAGGGTCTGGGGAGGGTAAGTGGGTAAGTGTACGCAGACCATACCACTACCTCACCACAGATGTGAGATAGATAGGTTATTTTGATAGACCCCCGGCTAAAAAAAAATAATAAAAGAGAAAAAGAGAAAGTTACAAAGCACTTGAGTATCACCTTTCGTCGTGTGGTGCATCATGAAATTGAAAGAACCAAGAATATATAAAGGAACATATACTTGTAGGCTGTAACCAATATATCACAGTCTAGTTTCTCATAAATGGTATAGAATTGTTATCTGTTAGCTTCCCATCTAGCATGTATACATTAGCAAAGGGAAAAACAGATTTTTAACTAAAGGAAAAAGGGAAATACTCTCATACTGGATCCTTTCAAACCTTCACACATCTGGGAAAAGGATTTTTCTCATTAGTAGTGCAGACTAACTGAAGAAGAATTCTATCCAGAAAAAAATGTCCATCCTAAAATTGACATCCAAGATGCTAGCCATTTAAAAAGAGTCTCTCTTCATTAAGGAGTTCAATCTTCAATCTGATACACACATATATGCATGTGTGCACGCAGACACAAACACACACTTATTTACTAAGTTGCTTGGACTCTCCAAAAATATTGTCACACCCGTGTAGGAGCCTCCAAAAATACACTAATTTTGAAGGATCCGACATTCACCCAATGAAATTCTTGAAGAGTTCGAGCAACATAGCTTATATATAATTTGTGCACACATACAATGTATAGCACGACTACTTAAAGTCTTAGGAGGTCAAAAGCCTGAATTTAAGTCTTCAATATAAAGTAATCAAACGGGAAATCTACCAGCTCTTGCATAAAAAGTTTGAACAAAGAAAAAGGGTGTGGCCACTAACATGTGTACCTCTATATTTACCAGAAGAAGCTTGGCACAAGCAACCATTACCTGATATGCCTTCAATGAAAGATCAGAAACCTCTTTCTTATCGTCATCGCTTTTGAACTCTGTAAGATAGCGATAGTAATCCCCTTTCCTGTACATAAAATAAACCTAATCAAAATGAACCACCACTACTCAAGCTGATCAATGCAAAAGACCTCAGATCATACAGATGACTCGCCACACCTGCATACAGTAAGCATAAGCAAGAATATAGAAAGTAATCATCCATCTTAACAAACAAAAATAGAGTTAATGCGGTATGAAAAAATAGAAAACAAGTACATTACCATCGGCATTGGCTGTGGCTGTTATGTTTCCTAGGCACTCGCATAACAAATGTCATCTCCAGGAGCTCCATGTGCCAAATTATTAGGATTGAAATGGGCTCCTATAGTAAAACAAAAGGGAACAAATTTCAAAATAGTACCAGCGAAACTAGAAGTGAAAATGTCATTTCCAACTACCTAATAGAATATTTATAATAAATCTTTTGGTATATTACTAGAGGAGTTCCAATTGACCAACATTCCAATTAACAGAAAGTTCAAACTAGATAAGAAGCTAACCTGTAGATACACACCCATTCGTAGCAATACCATATTCATGCTACAACACGATGCAACACAAGCCAAAGCATAACATTAACCAGAATTCACCAATAATTGCAACAAGAACAAGTACATAAGAAAAGTAGTACGGTTCAAATTATAGCAAATATTACTCACCAAATGAAACCCATGAAGTCCAGTTATACGAACGTTAACTGTAGTTAGACCTATACAAAGATGAGAATAAGGAAATAAATACTCAATTGAAAAAATTATGAAATATTTTATTGTTTAACTTTGTCCTACTAGCAACAGGTAACGTTGTGCACCAAGGCCAGCTCAGACGAAAAGAAATCACATAATGTTTGTCTCTATTATTTTAATACAAACCTCAGTACTAAATCTATTATTTCCATTGTATATCAAATTATCATAATTAATACCTATGATTGGTTCACGCCACATGCATAAGCAAAAATCCTCTCAACCTGCAAGAGCATAACTTTTACCTCGAGAGAACTTAAGAAAATCGCACATTTAATATAAACATACCATCTTTATCTTGTCTCCCTTGGAAAGCATCTCTGAATTGTACAATTTTCAAAATACAATGAATTTGAACACATAAAATTTAGGAGGAAATGATTTTTACATTCTCCCATCGTCTCGATTTCACAACCTATCTAAGCTACAACATCTTTTCCTAGATAATTGGAAGGATCTTCAAATGCTCTAAGTACTTCCTCCTAATTTGCATGCAGCTCTAGCAGATTATCCAATTGAAAGTCTAGACATGTCCAATTATAGGATACTGCCAAAGCTCTATTAATCTCTTCGCGAGGTTCAACCCATTAAAGACTGATTATTGAGAATAGATTTTGAACTTAGGAAGCTTACCTTGGTATAAAAAAACTGGATCGCCTCAAATGCTTGTAGATGGTGCCTTTTGCCATTTTTGTGCAGCTCAGCTTAACAAGAACAACAAGAGATTTAACTTTGCAGTTTCACCTTAACAAGAACAACAAGAGATTTAGATTTAGAGTTTGGACTAGTAAAAATGTTTCAACATTATCTCACCTAGTTTTTCAGGGCTCAACATTTTTGTTTTGCCATGGCGTGGTTTCTTGAAGATCTAGATAGTTCCTTTTGTGAGTGTCTCTTTGTTTTTTGTTTATGATGTTTATTTGTTTCCTAATCTTTTTACCTTTAAAAAAATGATTAAAAATATTTATTATTTTATAATAAACATATTTACCCTGAACAGTAACTGTAAGTCTATTTAAATCATTAATCATTGTTAGTAAAGGATTAAAATAATTTAATTTGCTTAAGTCAATTATTACAAGGACCAAAATCCTAATAAGGTCATAACATGGGGATTAAAATAATTTTTTTTTCCCTTTTTTTTCAAACTTGTAGTTTTTGGTATTCTTCTCCGATATGCATCCGGGTGCCTCAGACCCATGCCACCCATCCCCATAACTCGTACTTTACCTTTTAAAATATACTCAAAATGATCAAATGGGTCATTACAACTCATGTGGTTTGCTTATTTTCTTGTCACTTTCAAATGAATCTTCACAGGAAAATGGTATTATTGTATAGCAGGCTTGTTCTCGACTATGAAAGTGAGGATATTTTTGTTGGGTTTAATTGGTGTGGATTAAAAATGGAGGGACTCAATCCTTCGAGGAAAAGACACACTGTTTTGAAAAAGGGTTGACTGTTCGGTCAATTGTGACTGTTCAGAAAAATCATGTTGTTTCAGAATGGACAGACATGCCAATTCCAAAATGATACATCTTTCCGATGAACCATTGGCTCCTTTACGAAGAGGCACTCATGTAAACTTGTCAAACGGGTCGGTTTGACCCGACCCGGCCCATTTTAATAACCCAACTCGGTCAACCCCGGGATGTAGGGCTACCGGTCCTAGGCTGGGCTAATTTTTTTGGGTCCGGTTAACTTGGCCCGGACCCAATCCGGCCCAGGTCCATCGGTTAACCAACCCAATTTACTATTTTTTTTAAATTTGGATTTTGACCGTTTGGGCCAAAGTAGCCGCTAGGCCCAATGGCTATATGGCCATTTGGAGCCAAAAATGGCTACTTGACCCTTTTTATTAATTATTTTTTAATTTAAAATATTTTTTAAAATCTAAAAAAAATTCTATAAATACCTTACACTTTCAAATTATTTTCCACACAATTTTCATTCTCTCAAATCTCATTCTCTCTCAATTCTCAAATATTCTACATATCTCCTAAAGTGCTCAATTTTATTTTTTTTAATTTTGCAATTACAAATAGGAGTGAAAGTTTTCTAAAGTCACAACTTTCGGATACTTCCAAAATTTGGTATTGTCATTCCATCTCTTACTTTTAATTTTTAATTAGTGTATTAATTGTTGAATATTTAATTTTATTATTTTTGTTTGTTTTGAATTTGTTTTAGTTTGATTTTTATTATGGATAAATTAAGAAACCTTGGTAAAAGTGTCAAAATTTTTTGTCCCGAAAGTGGTAGTGATAGTAAAAAGCGAATTACTGGCGGTAGAGGTAGTTCAAGTAGTAGATATACCTGTGTACCTTCGGTACTACTTAGTCAACCTTTTGAGGAAGAAGTAAGTGTAGGTGCTCGCGATATGGATTATACAGAAACTAAAAAAAATTACGGTATAGAAGAAGAAAATGAAGTAGATGCAGTTAATAGATAAAGATGATGAAAATATTGGTGAGACACCCGCAGTAGGCAATGCTAATGTTAGATCTAAATCGGTTAATCGCCCTCCCCATCCTCCCCGTTCCCCAAGAGCTCGTAGACCAACTAGTATTGCATGGGAATTTCTTACACGTATAGAAGGAGAAACTAAGGTGCAATGCAATATTTGTCAACAAGTATATGGGCATAAAACAGGAAGCAATCAAGGGGGTATGGGTACGTTAATGAGACATATAAGAGAGAATCACCAACGAGAGTTATTTATTGCAAAAAGTGGTGAGGCCGTTGGTGGGCCAACACAAACTAGAATGGACCCAACGACTGGTCAGGTAATTAAGACTTATAATAAATTGAGAGACCGAAAAGAAATAACAAAAATGGTAGTTGTGGGTTATTTGTCTTTAAGTTTTCCTTCTTCAGATGTTTTTATTCATTACATTCAAGCAATTTATAATCCTATGTTTAATGGTATTCCTAGAAGTACTTGTCAGGCCGATATTTTTAGACTTCATTCACAATATATATTTTTATTTATCTACATTATTAAAAAATATTCAATGTAGAATGAATCTAACTTCTGATCTTGGTCGTGCTGTTAATAAAAATGATTATTTAACTATTACTTGTCACTGGATAGATAGTAATTTTGTTATGCAAAAACGTATTCTAGCTTTTTTGTATGATGAAGATCGTAGACATACTGGAGAGTTTATTATTGATTCGATTAGTAGAGTTGTAGAATTTTATGGTATTGAAAAAAAGTCTTATGTATTGCTTTTGATAATGCTTCTAACAACAAGACTGTTATTACAAAGTTAAAAGCTCGTTTCTCTCTGTCGTTACCTGAAATATTTCATGTTAAGTGTACTTGTCATATATATAATTTAATTTTAAGAGATGGTCTTGAACTTTTTGAGCTTTATATTGAAAAATCCGGCTTGTTGTTGGCTTTATTCAAGAAAACAATCGTAAAAAAAGAATTAGAAAATTTAAAGTTAAATGTGAATAAAATGGACTTAGACCGATATTGATGCCTGAAGAATGTGATACTAGATGGAATGCTACGTATGATTATTTAAAAACTTGTCATACTTATAGAGTTTCTATTATACTAACTTTTAACCAATATTGTGGTTCATTTGCTGATTCGGCTGAATGTATGCTACATGATACTGATTGGGCTGTAATTGATGATTTTGTTAAGATTTTGAAATTTTTTTATATAGCTACGGTTGAATTTTCTGGTGCTTAATATCCTACTGTTTGTAATATTTTATCATATATAGACGATATTTTTGCTTTGCTAAAAGAATATAAGAATAAAGAAGGTTACAAAGAAGCTATTGGTGCTATGTCTGCTAAATTTAAAAAATATTTTTTTCCGATTTTTCCTAATTACTTGATTGGTTCTATACTAAATCCATGTATGAAATATACTACTATGTGTTACTTTAGTTCTCTTATTTATTCTAACTTAGAGATAAATACTGAACCTGAATCTGAAGAACAAGAACAACCAAATTTGTATACGGCTATGAGTGATGCGAACATTTACATAGATAAATTATATAACCATTATGCTGATCTACTTGATTTAGTTGTACCAATAAATATCACTCCAATTGTCGCTCTTAATCCTCCCAAGTAGCCATCATCTTCTAAGAGGTGGGCATATAGTGATTTTCCTGATCACTTTTATGATTTAAATATTTGGAACAGTGTTGAGGCAGGAACTTACACAACAACTTCTCGGAAAAAGCTTAAGTATTATCTGCGAACGCCGATAGAGGATCGTAGATGATGGATCAATACGTTGGATTGGTAGAAGAATAATGAAAGACAATATCTGAGTTAGCTACCTATCAGCTACAAGATGTAGCTCATACGTGGTTTAAGCAGTGGAAGGTAGATAGGGGCGTAGATGTAGAGCCCTTAGAGTGGGAAGAGTTTTCTACTGCCTTCCTAGATAGATTCTTTCCGTTAGAGCTGAGAGAAGACAAGGTGTTAGAGTTCATCAATCTCAGGTAGGGCAGTATGAGTGTAAAAGAGTATTCCCTCAAGTTTACTCAAGTAGCCAGGTATGTTCCCAATGTAGTAGTAGACAGTAGGTCTAGAATGAGCAAGTTTATATCTGGGATGTCAGATAGTATGGTTAAAGAGTGCAGAATAGCAATGTTTATTAAGGAGATGGACATATCCAAGCTCATGGTCCATGCTCAACAGATAGAAGAGGCTAAGATCAAAGAGTGAGAGAGAGGCAGAACAAAAGAGCTAGAATAGGTAGCTTTAATTTTAATTAGCCTAAGTTAGAGGGCGGTAACCATTCCCTGTTTCGTCTAAAATCTTTAGTTCCAGCTTCGTCCTCAGCCAGTACTTCAGTCCCTAAGTTTAAAAATTGTAACAACGATAGAGCACTAGGCTCTAAATCTCAGGGTAGTGTCAGCAGTGCTCGAACAAATCCTATTTTTTAGTCATGTGGCAAAAACCACAAGGGTGTCTACAGAGCTGGCAGTGATGTTTGTTTTGGTGTGGCAAGCCAGGCCACAAATTCAGAGATTGTCCTCAGTCAGGTTCTCAGGGTCAGCATAATCGTTCTTCAGCTCAGTCCGTTTGCCCGAATCAGCAGGGTACCGCTTCTAGTGCCACCAGTAGGCAATGAACAAATAGGTTTTATGCACTTTAGTCCAGACAAGATGAGGAAAATTCTCCTGATATGGTCACTGGTACGTTACAGATCTTCTATTTACATGTTTATGCCTTGCTGGATCCAGGAGCTTCTTTATCTTTCATAACTCCTTATATAGCCGTTAACTTCGAAGTCAGTCCAGAAATTCTAGTAGAGCCTTTCTCGGTTTCTACCCTAGTGGGTAAATATATCATAGCCCAACAGGTATACAGGAACTGTTCAATTATGATATCTCAGAAAGTTACTACAACAGACCTTGTAGAGATAGAGATGATGGATTTTGATGTCATTCTTGACATAGATTAGACCCACTCATGTTATGCCTTAGTTGATTGTAGAAATATAATAGTTCATTTTCAGTATTCAAATGAACCAGTCCTTGAATGGAGGGTAGTACCACAACGCTTAAGGGTCAGTCGATTTCATACCTTAGAGCAAGAAAAATGATATCCAAGGCATGTGTCTACCATCTTGTGAAAGTCAAAGACTCTAAATCAGAAACTCTAACTCTTGAGTCAGTTCTAGTTGTAAATGAATTCTCATATGTGTTTCTCGAAGATCTTCCTGGAGTTTCTCTTATTAGGGAAATCGACTTCGAAATAGACCTTCTAGCAGATACTCATCCCATATCTATTCCGCCATACAGAATGGCTCCAGTAGAACTCAGAGAGTTAAAGGAACAGTTAAAGGAACTCCTAGATAAGGGATTTATCAGGCCCAATATTTCCCCGTGGGGTGCACCAGTTTTATTCATGCGTAAGAAAGATGGTTCTCTCAAATTATGTATAGACTATCGTCAGTTGAACAAAGTCACAGTCAAGAACAGATATCCGCTTCCCAAAACTGATGACTTATTTAACCAACTTCAGGGTGATAGTTACTTTTCTAAGATAGATCAGGCTATCACTAGCTCAGAGTCAGAGAATATGACATTCTGAAAATAACTTTTAGAACACGGTATGGTCACTTCGAGTTTCTAGTCATGTCCTTAGGTCTTACTAATGCCCCAGCAGCTTTCATGAAATTAATGAATCATGTGTTCAAGAAGTACTTGGACATATTTGTTATAGTCTTCATCGATGACATTCTTGTCTATTCCTGTAGCGAGAATGATCACACAGACCATCTCAGAATAGTACTTCAGACTCTCAGAACTCATTAGTTGTTCGCCAAATTCAGTAAGTGCGAATTTTGGCTAAGGTCTGTAGTATTCCGTGGTCATATTATTTTCGGTGATGGCATTACAGTTGATCCTCAAAAGACTGAAGCGGTGAGAAACTGGACTAGACCCATCTCTTCATTAGATATCTGGAGTTTCTTGGGTTTAGCTGGCTATTACCGTCGGTTTGTTAAAGGATTTTCATCTATTACGTCCCCCATGTCCAGATTGTCTCATAAGAAAGTCTAGTTTCAGTGGTCAGATTTTTGCGAGAAGAGTTTTCAGGAGCTGAAGACTCGACTCACCTCAACCTCAGTTTTGAATCTACAAGATGGTTCAAATGGGTTTGTTGTGTACTGTGATATATCCAGAGTAGATTTGGGTTGTGTCCTCATACAGATAGGTAAGGTCATAGCCTATGCCACCCTACATCATAAGCCCTAAGAGAAGAATTATCCGACTCATGATATCGAGTTAGCAGATGTAGTGTATGCCTAAAAGATTTGGAGGCATTACTTGTATGGGGTGCATGCTGATGTGTTCATAGACCACAAAAGCCTTCAGTATGTGTTCTCTTAGAAATATTTGAATTTGCGTCCGAGAAGGTGGTTAGAGTTATTATAAATTATGATATGAGTGTTCTGTATCACCCGGGCAAGGCCAATATAGTAGCTGATGCTCTTAGTAGACTATCTATGGGTAGTGTTGCTCATGTTGAGGATGGTATGAAGGAGTTAGTTCTGGAAGTTCATCAGCTTACCCAACTAGGTATCTGCTTAGTCGATTCAGTAGAAAGTAGTGTATGGGTGTAGAACAGTTCTGAATTCTCTCTAGTTTCTGAGGTGTTGGAAAAATAGGATAGAGATCCCAATCTAGTTAAGCTGAAAGAGTCAGTCAGAGGTTAGAAAGTAAAGGATTTCTCCTAAGGGAGAGATGGTGTATTGCGTTACTAAGCTTGGATATGTGTGCTAGGTGTAGACGACTTGAGGTAGAGAATTCTTGTAGAAGTGCATGGTGCGCATTACTTTATTCATCTAAGGGCCACTAAGATGTACCGCAATTTGCAGGAGATCTACTAGTGGAGTGGAATGGATAGAGACATTGTAGAGTTTGTAGCTAAGTGTTATACATGTCAATAAGTTAAGATTGAGCATAGAAGCCTAGTGGGTATATGTAGGAGTTCAGTATTCCCACTTGGAAGTAGGAGGAAGTGAACAAGTATTTTGTGATAGGTTTACCTCGTACATGTCATCAGCTATTCTATTTGGGTTATCATGATAGGATGACCAAATCAACTCATTTTTTTCCAGTCCATACCTCCTATTCAGCCGAGGACTATGCCAAACTCTATATCAGGGAGTTGGTCAAGTTACATGGAGTCCTAGTATCCATTATCTCAGATAGAGGTACCCAGTTTACCTCTTATTTCTGGAAAACATTCCAAATGGGTCTTAGTATCCAAGTTTACCTCAGTACAGCCTTTCACCCTCAGGCAGATGGTCATGCAGAAAAGATAATTCAGACTCTAGAAGATAATCTAAGAGCATGCGTTGTTGATTTTAAGGGTAGTTGGAATGACCACTTGCCTTTGATCAAGTTCACATACAATAACAACTATCATTCTAGTATTCAGATGGCTCTGTTTGTAGCTCTCTATAATATAAGATGCAGATCTCTAATTAGTTGTTCGAGGTAGGTAAGGCTGCAGTAGTAGGTCCTGACCTAGTGTTTGATGCCTTAGAGAAGGTTCATTTGATCAGAGAAAGACTTAGGGTTGCCCAAAGCTGAAAAAAGTTGTATATAGATATGAGGAAAAAGAATCCCTAGTTTGAGATCGATAATTTTGTATTCCTGAAACCCTCTCCCATGAAAGAAGTAAAGAGGTTCAGCAAGAAGGGAAAACTCAGTCGCCGATATGTCGGTCCTTACAAAATTCTCAGCCGTTTCAGAAAGGTAGCTTATGAGCTTGAGTTGCCATTGGATCTAGCCTCAGTGCATCCAGTATTCCACGTCTCCTTGCTAAAGAAATACATTGGTGACCTAGCAGTCATAGTTCCTTTAGAGGATGTAAATATTCAGATGATCTCTTTTTCGAAGAGGTTCTAGTCCAGATCCTTTATCATTAGATTCATAGACTAAGGAACAAAGAATTTCCCTTAGTTAAAGTCCTTTGGAGAAATCACTCCATAGAGGGAGCTACTTGGGAATCAGAAGCAAATATGTGGATCAAGTATCCTCACCTCTTCTCCGCAACCTCAGATCTAGCTTAAGGTAACAGTCTTCCTTAGCTTTACTCAATTCTATGTCCAGCTATAATTATAACTTGGTATCCATTACCGTTGCATATTTAGTCATGTATTCATGAATAAGTTCAGTCATGTATTCATGCATTAGATATGCATGTTCAGTATGAAAACCCAGCTTGTCAGTAGCTTCAGTCATAAATTCCATGCATCAGATATACATGTTCAGTGTAAGAGCTCAGTTTGTCAGTAGTTCAGTAATGTAGTCATGCATCAGGTATACATGTTCAGTGTGTAAACTCAACTTATCAGTGTCTCAGCTTAATCAGTCTCATTCGAGGATGAATGTTCCCAAGAGGGAGATATTGTAATACCCTGTATTTCTCAAGCTTAACTTAACTCTTAGTTCATGAGTTATCTAATATAAAAATTTTGAAATGCTCATTATTTTTCAGTTAAGAGCCTGCCATTACGTAGGAAATTGAATTAGCTTTCCAATGATATAAAATTTGCCTAAATTCGATAACTGGGTAAGAAGTTATGACTATTTTAAGTTTTAGTCATTAAACACCATAATTTAGACCAGTAGTGCATCGCGGAGTAAGCCAAAATGGAAATTGTCAGTTTCCAGTGAGGTACCGTGATACTGGTACATCGCTTCAAAGCTCATTTTAACATTTATTAATTTCCAGTGAGCCAACGCGATTGTACCGCATCGCGCCGAGCTTCCAGGTCCCATCCAATATTGCAACACGATTCCACCGTGCTGAGCCACTAGCCACATTCCCCGTTGTTATTTCCAGTGGCTAGGCGCGATAGCGGTGAATCGCGCCAGGGCCCAAAATCAGATTTTTCAGTACGAATTTTTAAGTCGTTCTCAGGGGTAAATGGGTATTTTTTTATGGCCCTAATCAATCTAATCACAAAATTTACCCCTAAATAAACCATTATCTCATCATTTATTCACTTTATTCAAAGATTAAGTCATTCTCTCTTAAAAGGGGCTAAACCCTAACTTCAAGAAACAAGAGCAAAAATCAAGAGTCTCTCCAAAAGCCTTCAAGAATTAACAATCCAAGGTATGTTTGGTGTTCATCTATGGGTTCCTTTCACCCATAGAGTCCACGAATCCATTTTTAAAACTACAAGATTGTTAATATATGAATTACATGCATGGAATTGAATTGAATTCATGTTCATGTTATTGTTGCGTTTTAATCAATGATTTAAATTACAAGTTCCAAGAATTAATCCTAGTATGTGTTGATTTACATGATATTCATGATAAAACCTTCAATTTTCAAGTTGATTATTGAAACCATGTCAAACCCAAGTGTTTATGATTTAATGATTCAGTTATGCCTCCCCATATATTTGATAAAATGCTTACATGAATGAAATAGTGCCATTATAACATGATAACATGTATTTCGCATTCATGTACAAGTTAATGCATTACAAGTGTTTGATATAATGTCTTTATGAATGAATTATGGACAAGTGTACATTGTTATATATTTCAAGATTATGCTATGCCTTTTTTTTATGCTATCGAGTCCTGGATATATTTAATACTGAACAATTTAGCTGTTTACCTAGAGCCAGTGTCAGTTATAGAATCACAGTCATGTCACAATCAGTAGTACACTCAGTCAGTTACAAAACTCAGGAAAACTCAGTAAACTCAGTATTCAATCCATTCCAGTTCAGTATACTCAGTTCAATGTCTTTCAGCTAGGAGTAGGATTAGCACCGAGTGAACCCAAGGATGGGGGCTCACCTGCTAGTGGAGGGTGTAATCCTTAGAAGCAATCCTCACGTTCTAGAATTAATAGCCTGCGTAGGTTGAGACATCAAACTTGCCAGTTGAGGATTGAGGAGGTATTTTAACCTGTCAGATAAGGGTTTCATCGTTCTTATTAGAGAACCTACCAGATGAGGGTTTCACCATTCTCATTAGAGTACCTACCAGATGAGGGTAACTTTCCAGTGTCTTTACCCGTGGCACGGTACTGACACCCTTCCAACTAGGGTCACAGGTTGGACCCCAACTCAGTTATATTATTTAGGGCATGCCAGTTATATGATTACCTCCCACAGTCTCAGTTTCAGTCTTTAGAATAGAACTAAGTTCAGTTCTATAGAATCAGGACTGTCAGACACAGTCAACCAGTATCAGTAAATCAGTTATCAGTAACTTCAGATATCAGTTACTCAGTATCAAAATTCAGGACTTAGCTTTAGACAAGCTTAGTCACAGTATTTATTTATATGCACATTAGTGCATACTCAGTATTTACAACAGTATCAGTTATCCATGTATTCTCATGTTTAATTACTTTATAACATACAGTCTGGTATTGTTCATGTATATGGACCTTTGCATTTAGCCTTACCTCATCTAGTATACTCGTACATTCCACGTACTGACATATACTCTTTCTTTGCGCTATGATGTATTATATCATAGGTTCGAACACTCAGGTTCCTGACCATGCATAGATAGATTCAGATTCAGCCACAAACAGTAGATTAGCAATGATTCCTCATCATTCGAGTATATTCTTTTATTTCTTTATTTCAATAGACTTAGTATTTTAGTAGATGGACTTAGTATTTGAGGAAGTGTCCCATCAACTCCAATTTTAGACAATTTTAGTTAGAGGCTTTTTAGACTAGATTTCAGTTAGTAATCAGTTTTACAGATATTATCGCACATGATATATTTTATCAGTATTTCAGATATTTTGAACCTTATGATATTTCAGCCTATTTTCTGCATTTATTATAGTATCATGTTTCAGTGCTCACAATAGATATCAGTCATGGGCTAGCTTGTGGTCCTTCAGGGTCGTAAACACTGTGTAGCATTCCTGGTACAAACTTTGGGCATTATATTTTTTTTAAGGTGTTGACCGATTTTGATCGGGTTTACCCAGGTTGGATCGGGTTATGTTTAATAGGATGGTCCCGAATTATTTCTTAAAAAATTACTGTTGGGCTTGGAACCAAACCGTCCTGTTAAACCAGGCCTGGAACCGGACTGGCCTACAAACCGGTTAAAAGTGACGGGCCAATTCCGGGTTGACTCGGCCCGGCCCCGTGATAACGCTCAAACTACAGCTCTCGTAAAAGTGTAAGCGGTCGTTGTCAAATATAGAACCCAACTGGGTTGGGTGTCGAATCCCACAGGGAATACTTGGTCACTAAGTAAGCAAAGATTATTAGACTTTTGGTGAAAGTTTCGTAAAAAAAGGGGGGATTGTAGCGTGAATTTAAGAGTATCAAAATAGTAACGTAAGAACGGAAAATAGAAGAGTAAAACGGATTGCTTGGTTGGTTTTGATCGATGAGAATTGAGAGTTAGGGTTATGTCCACCTTATGAGTTATACGTATCTATTGACTATGAGTTTTGCGAAATTCAGACATGCATGCGCTTATAGAGAATCGTATTCTATGGTAAATCCAGGCGTCTTTCGACCATCAAAGATTATTTCACTTTAACTCTTTCGAGCTTAAAGCGTATCTAATGGTACAGATTCTCCAAGAGGTTAATCCAGTTACGGCACTAACTTTTTAACAGGGGTTGGTTCCCTATTACCTTGACATTATCTCTTTTCCAGACATGTAACTTTTCTTTCGAACAAGTTAATGCTATACTGGCGTATTCTATATGTTTGCAACCACAAGAATTTAAATTAAGATGAAGAGAATAATGATATAAGCAACATACGTGTCAAGAATTCACAAACTCGTAGCAATAGATAGTGTCTCATAAGGCTTTCATAACCCCAACAGAGAAGTTTAGCTACTCATGAGTGCAACGGAAATTACAATAGACATTATTATCATACCAAAATAAGAGTCTAACGTGAAGTATGCTTTGGTAGTGCTTGTGGCGTGAATTCCTTGCAAGTAGCGTTTCTCTTGTTGTGAAAATTTAGAAGTCGATGAAGAGAAAGTAATAATGTTTGAAAACAAATTTTTGAAGAAGGGAAAGAATAGAAAGGGGGATAAGAAGAGAATGCTGAAAAGTTTCAGCAAAATAGGGTTTATATAACATCCATATCCTAGTCCTATTGAAATAGGGTTTTTATCCTTGTCCTAGTCCTACTGGGTTACTGCATACTTGTCCTAATCCTACTAAGTTACTGCTGATCCCCCAAGTCTTTAGAAATGCTGTTTTTGCTCGGGACAAGTTCTCCATGCATCACTTTCAGTCCATAGGCTTCCAAAAGCTGCCTTCCTTCTTACGTGGGTTTCCTTTGGCGTCAAATAGTCATAAAATGCTGAAATCTTCATCATTTATACCTGAAAACTTGCTAATCACGTTGGTTAGCTCACTTACAGGAAAAAGGACTAAAAGTGTAGGAATTATATATTTTGTCCTCAAAACTTAGCTAAAATATGGGTCAATTAAGGTGCTTTAGGCGTGTAAATACGCCTAACATCAACACCCTACACTTAAAGCTTTGTTCGTCCTCGAACAAAATATTATGTCCATATAAACATCTACTTGGGATTTCACAGTAACCACACAAAATATTCATCAAGACAGGCACGATAATTATTAACAAAGGGTAGTTTTCTGACCACTACTAGAAACAATTCAACCTCTAACATAGACTCGTGATGATGGTTAATTCGTATCCAAAAGTTAAGGCACAAAGAATCATACACAACTACCCAAAACTCATCAACCATGTGTGTCTCACAATATATCACCCATAATCACTCACAAGTATTTCATTTTTCAAAACATGGGTATAAGATTTTCCTTGCTCTCACTCTCACAAAGAAATCATATGTTGCAACTGATGACCATAGGCTTGCCCTTAGTGTAATGCTCTACTAATATCAGAATGTTAAGCTTAGGATCAAATAGGTCTTTACAGGTTGTAATGTAGGCTAAGGGACGGGTAGGACTATTTTGGCCAGAAATAGTGACTAAGTTCCCTAAGCTCTTTAATACATCACATTAAGCTATTAACACTTTCTTCCAAACAACCTTTCTACTTTCTTTTAATCTACCACCCCTTCTCACCTCTTTTGTTATTCAATTTTGAACAGAATTAACTTTTTATTTTTCTTTTCATTTTTCTCTCTTCTTTTTTTTATAACACACCTCTATGATAGCCACTTTTTTTCATAACAAATTCAAGTACCAATACACTCTAAGGCATCACTCTTACCCAATTTCCTCTTATTTTGTCACATGACTTTACAATTTAAAGCACTTAGGAATTTGGATCAAATTATGGTCTTAAAAAAATGTATTAGGCTTACATATAAGGCTGTCAAAGAAAATAGCTTAAAGGCTCAAAGGGGGTTAACTAGGATAATGTACACGGGTAGGTAAAAAGAAGGTAAACAATCACAGGCTACCAAAGAAATGCCTAAATCATCTCCTAAACTTGCAATCTTTATTTCGCTTTACACACACACCAGGCAAGTTCTAGCATCAGCCACAACACAAAATATACTATTACCTCACACACACAAGGCACATGGTCAACTTTATTGGGAGCAGTATAGACTCTTGACCCAACAGATGAAGGAATTAAACCACACAATTATCACACAATGAGTCACATTTAGAGCCTAAACGTCTTAATAGTAATGATTGTATCACAGACTCTTATCACAATACCATGCTGCCTATTAGAACAATTTTATGCAAAGTTGTTAACAACAACAAAATAAAAAAATTTGACTACTAAACAAATAAAACAAATAAACAAATAAACATAAATAAGCAAATGCAGAGAAAGAAGTATAACATACAAATACTAGCACCCCACACTTAGACGGGACACACTGTCCTCAGTTGAAAATAAATAAGAAGAACCTGGATTAGGCGGACTTCTCCTCTATGTATGGGGTCATACCCCCTTCATCGGAATCATCATAGGAGTCATCGTCATCCGAATTCTCCTCCACGTTGGAGTCTGGCATTTGGCGATCATCATCGGTTGGCACATCGTCATCGAGAGGTTCCTCAAAGTACACACCTACTCCACACATAGCCCTTGCATGATCGTTCAATGGGTAGTCATAATCCAATTGTTGGAGCTCTGCAGCAGTTGGAACACGACCTCCGCTCATTATGGTAAACCGAGTCATGCCATAAAGATGGCGAAAGAAACTTTCGTCGCGAGCATGTCTTTCTGCAGTGGTAAGGTTGATGCCATGCGTGGATTCAGCATCTTTAACCTTTGTGAGGTCAACTTTCTTCGGGTTGTGTGGAAGCTTATGATCAGCAGGTTCTTCTTCGATGTCCTCCTTCCTCAATATTGCAGTCAACAGATTGCCAAAGCTGAAGTGGGACCTCTTGTGCAGCCTAGCCTTACGCATTGTAGATCGAATAATTGCCCCAATGTTGATAGGGACATTCGTCATCAATGCGTACACCAAGCACACTCTGTTTCGTGTAATCTTCGTGTACTGTGTCCCTGGAATCAGGCAAGAGTTGACTATGCGCAACCATATTTGAGCTTCTCTGTTCAAGGAAGCATATGGGAAGGTGTTGTGCGAACCGGTGTCCTTGTGTCTGCTCCATCATGCCATAGATCTTGTTCCGCACAATGTGTGTCTAATGGCCCTGTACGGAGGTCTGTTATACAGCTCCTTGAGTGGTGATGGATCAACAGATGACAAACCTAGAAAGGAGTTGAAGAACTCCGCATTTAGTTGCAGAACTTGGCCCCGAATCTTTACTTCACTCCCTGTAGTTTTTGGTGACCAGTTGGCATAGAATTCTTGTGTTAAATCGAGATTGCACTCTCCCATATCTCGGAAGATGAAATCAAGATGTAACGCCATTATCTTGGCCAACATACAGGGTTCTTTCTTTGCTAGGCTCTCCTTGTGTATCAACTCCACATGGACATATTTTTTCTCTTTATTATTCCTATACCACTTCTTTCCTTCCTCCTCTAGGACCCATTTAATTCCGAACATGCGGCGAGGTATTTGCAGCGAGGAGGATTCACCTTGCTCTTTTCGTCCCCTTTTCTGGCCTTTTTGTGAGGTGGTCGCTTTATCCTTTCCTTGTCGTGCTTTTGGTGCCATTGTACCTGAGATTAAAAATGATTGTCA
Source organism: Capsicum baccatum var. pendulum (assembly GCA_030864225.1). Taxonomy (NCBI): domain Eukaryota; kingdom Viridiplantae; phylum Streptophyta; class Magnoliopsida; order Solanales; family Solanaceae; genus Capsicum; species Capsicum baccatum. The sequence goes on from CM061560.1 coordinate 45,672,647, forward strand.
TGTTAGCTTCATCTTGGTAGATACAATCGACAAACAATCAGTAGTGGCACCACCCCACACTTAGTTTGTTGGCACAAACTAGTTAAGTGAACGTTGTCGATTACTCAGACTTCATTGATATACGTTTAGGTGGTACGTTCCAACAATATAATCAGTGTAGTCATACTTTTCTAGTCATCTTAACTATCCTTTTCGATTCTATCTCAAGTAATCTTGGCAATACTTTCATGTTTGGATTGATGTACCCTTTTGAACGAAACTACTACATAGAGATTGTATCAAGTTATGGCATAGAAATAATCAACATCTCATGTTTGTAGTTAACCATGATTTTTCATCTCAATGAACAAGTAATTCGAACGTGAAAGCTTTCAAGTTACAAGATTATGCAATTTTCTTGACCATGTCAATTCCGCAAAAGTATGACAGTGTATCAAAATCAAATACAAGTTGGAAACAAGTCAAGACCATCCTTACATATCCTTTCACTCACTTAGTTGTATCACAACAAATCAACCACATTCAAATCACCAACACTACTTCAAGATTTACAATTTTATTATAGGCGTACTATTGTAATACTTACGGAATATAAAAGAAGAGCAAAGAAGTACTTACTTGGTTGATGGCCTCGGAAGATGTTCTTGCAAAGTTAAAAGAGCAAAAAGAAATTTTTTGAGAGAATTTGGAGTGGTAGGTGGCGCTTAGGTTGGATTTGCAATGAGTTTTTGTTTTAAGACTAAGGTTTTATTTATAGGAAAAGCTTGGGTCGGGTTTTGACCCATTTGGAATTGAATTTGGAGACCAAAAAGTGAGCATAGGCGGCGCCTAATGCTTTACCTATGCTTGGCATAGGCGGCGCCTTTTGTAAAGCCTAGTTGGACATAGGATTTGGCATAGGCGGCGCCTATGCTATGGCATTCTAGATTCAGAGACAAAAGGCTTTGGCATAGGCGGTGCCTATGCTATGGCATTGTTGGACCAAAGGCTTTGGCATAGGTGGCGCCTATGCTATGGCATTGTTGGACCGAAGGCTTTGGCATAGGCGGCGCCTATGCTATGACATTCTAGATTCAGAGACCAAAGGCCATAGCATAGGCCTTGCCTTGTTCATTGCCTAGATTTACATAGGCCTTGCCTTGTTCATTGCCTAGATTTGCATAGGCAATGCCTAACCCATAGCCTTTGATTCTTCATTCAAAACTTACCACCTTCAACATGAAACACTTCCAAATCAAGATTTGAAATCAATCTCCTCCTTTATACCTCTTGCACCTACACTTACTCAAAAACAACAAAAACGATTAGAACGATGGGTTGCCTCCCATCAAGCGCCGTAGTTTTGGTCGTGGTTCGACAAAATCCTAGGAAAACAAAACAATTAAAAACAATTAAAAACGATGGGTTGCCTCCCATCAAGCGCTTGATTTATTGTCGTAGCATGACATAACTATCTCGATAACTTAGACTTCATCGAGATAGATGGTGGATCGTTTTCTGAATGGATTCAGACGACAATGAGGCTTACTTGTAGGCATGCAATCTTCTTCGAGATGAGCCTTGTGCATACATATCCTAGGTGGGATACCAATTATATCATCAATAGTCCAACCCATAGCTCTCTTGTATCTCTTCAGAGCAGAGATGAGAGCCTCTATGTGCTGTTCACTTAAATCATCCGCCATACTCACAGAAAGTGTATTTACGCTTCCCAAGAATGCATACCTTAGATAATTGGGAAGCTCTTCTGATTCTAGCACTGGTGGCTCTTCAATGGACGATTTTGCTGGTGGTGAAGGTTGATTCTTAACATCAAGGTCCAGCTTATTAGGGGCATGAGAATAGGACCTTATTCCTATTAGAGCACAAGCGGTTTCTTCATATTCGTCAACCTCCTCACGCTCACAATTCAGCAACACAGCAGATAATGGCTCCTCAATAAGCTGTTTATCTTCAGATAATTCTTTCTCAACATCATCTACAGAGAACACATTCATATCGCTGGGATGCTTCATTGATTTGCATACATCAAAACGGACCACTTCGTCATTCAACCGAAATAAAAGCTCATTGGCTCTTAAATCAATAAGCACGCTTTCAGTTGCGAGGAAAGGGCGTCCCAAGATTATGGGAGCTTCAGAATCCACCTCGCAATCCAAAATAACAAAGTCTGCAGAAAAGATAAAGGTAGAAACCCTTACCAACACATCATTGAAGATACCCACAGGTCATTTTACCGGCTTATCTGCCATCACGAGCCGCATATTGGTTGGTGTAGGGTCACCCAACCCCAACTTCCTGTAGACGGCTAGTGGCATTAAATTGATGCTAGCTCCCAAATCGCACAATGCCTTAGCAAAATCCAACGATCCAATCGTGCAAGGAATAGTGAAAGAATCAGGATCTGCCTTTTTCTGAACTAACGATCTTGTAGCGATTGCATTGCAATGGTGAACATTATCCGCCAGCTCATAGCTTACTGCCCGCTTCTTTGTCAAAAGGTCCTTTATGAATTTAGCGTATCCTGGCATCTGCTCCAGTGCCTCCACCAAAGGAACATTAATAGTCAGTTGCTTCAACATAGTCATGAATTTGCTGAACCTGGTATCATCAGCTTTCTTCTTCAGTCTCTGCGGAAAAGGTGGTGGTGGAAGGGGAATCGTTTTCTCCACCACTTCCTTTTTATCTTTCTTCCAATTATCAACCTTTTCAGGAGTGTCATCAACCTTCTTATTCAGTCTCTGAGGAAAAGGTGGTGGTGGAAGAGGTATCATTTTCTCCACCACTTCGTTTTTATCTTGCTTCCGACTATCACTCTTTTCAGGCTGGTGACGTCTAGGTATAACATCATGAGCACTTACTTCAGCTTCTACGGCATCTTCAAACTCTGCTTCATCAATAACATTCTCTGCTATATCATCAACTACCTGCTTGCCTTTGGACGGATTTCCCAATACTTTACCACTCCTGGTAGTAATAGCCATACCTGATCCATTATTCCTTGGATTTTGCACAGTGTTGCTGGGTAGCGTTCTAGCCTTTCTTTGGTTGAATGCCACAGATAATTGACTCAATTGTTGCTCCAGCTATTTTATTGAAGTGAAATGCGAGTCAACCAATTGCTTCATTGAGGACACATCTTTTATTACTCCCGTGCTGGTTGCCTCCACTCCTTTCAATAGCTTAGCCATCATATCTTCCATGGACAGATTTCCAGAACCAGATGCAGCGGTGTCACGTCTTCTAGGAGGAACATACAAACCACTCCTGTCAGTCTTGTTCTTCCAACTACCTTGATCACAGTCCTTGTTTCTCGATTTATCATAATAGTTCCGACCTTGGTTTCCTTGGGCATTGCCTCGGAAACCCCCCTGATTATTCAAGTAGTTAGCTTCTTCTTCAGAATCAGATTCATCTCTTTCTTTTGACACAACTGCTTTGACTTTTTTGGTCTTCCCTGATAATAAGTGCTTGGTGAGAAGATCCATCTGTGTTTTCATGTGAGTCATATCTTGGTCACGTTCCTCTTGCCTACGCCTCTGTTCTGTAGTCATGCCAATAGATATAGTAGAGCTTGCTACCTCAGAATCCCTGGTATGCCAAGCTCTACTCTGCTTTGTCATACGATCTAGCATATCACTTGCCTGAATAAAAGTAAGGTCCATGAATGACCCTCCTGCAGCATTATCAACTACTGGCTTAGTCACCGAATTCAAAGCCCTGTATAATATCTCCATCAAGTGGACATTAGTCATATGATGATTTGGGCACCGCGTAAGCTTCTTCTTAAACCTCTCCCATGTTTCGTGGAGAGCTTCAGTTGGAAGCTGACGAAAATTGTTGATCTCATCTCTCAATTGTGCTCTCTTGGATGGTGGATAGAATCTTTCTAGGAAAGCGTCTTTCAGTTGCCTCCAATTAGTAATAGAGTCAGGAGTTAGCCCATTCAACCATAGAGTTGCCTCCCCAGATAGAGACAGTAGAAATAAGCGTAGCCGAATTGCATTCTGTCCAACGCCTGGATTGTCGAATGACTTGAATGTGGAGATAAAGTTGATCAGATGCATATTTGGATCATCACTTGCAAGTCCACCAAATAATCCCTTGAGCTGCAATAACTGAATCATGGTGCTAGTGATATTGAACTTGGCTCCGGGTGCCAAGGGCGGAGGAATAATAGCTCCTGTGGCACCAGCTCCGTCCAGGTCGTCATCATCATCATCAAAAGGCATCTGCATAGCGCGGCGTTCAGGCCTAAATCTGGCTTGACAATCTCTTCTGTTTGCAGGTGTCGCCACCTCAGCATCACGCCTAGGGTTTAGTAGCTCGTCATCACCTAGGTCTTCATCGTTAGGATTTGTTTCCCACCCAGGGTTATCAATATTCTGTTGATGTACTTGGGCAGCGGCCAACACAGCTAGTCTAGCCTACTCCTGTTGAGCAGCCCTTCTCTCAATGTCACGTTGTGCATCCATCCTTCCAATAAGTTGCGGTTTAGGGTTTATGGGTAATAATGGTTGTCCTAATCTTCGAGTATTTGGCATGTACTGAACGAAAACCTGCAGAAAACAAAAACAACAACTAAAAGTAAAGTATGAGAATCTTTGACCAAAGGGTCTAGTAATTATCGCAAACTTAGTTGACAACCGTATTCCCCGACAACGGCGCCAAAATTTGATAACGCTCAAACTACAGCTCTCGTAAGAGTGTAAGCGATCGTTGTCAAATATAGAACCCAACTGGGTTAGGTGTCGAATCCCACAGGGAATACTTGGTCACTAAGTAAGCAAAGATTATTAGACTTTTGGTGAAAGTTTCGTAAAAAAAGGGGGGATTGTAGCGTGAATTTAAAAGTATCAAAATAGTAACGTAAGAACGGAAAATAGAAGAGTAAAATGGATTGCTTGGTTGGTTTTGATCGATGAGAATTGAGAGTTAGGGTTATGTCCACCTTATGAGTTATACGTATCTATTGACTATGAGTTATACGGAATTCAGACATGCATGCGCTTATAGAGAATCGTATTCTATGGTAAATCCAGGCGTCTTTCGACCATCAAGGATTATTTCACTTTAACTCTTTTGAGCTTAAACTGTATCTAACTTTTTAACAGGGGTTGGTGCCCCATTACCTTGACATTATCTCTTTTCTAGACATGTAACTTTTCTTTCGAACAAGTTAATGCTATACTGGCGTATTCTATATGTTTGCAACCACAAGAATTTAGATTAAGATGAAGAGAATAATGATATAAGCAGCATACGTGTCAAGAATTCACAAACTCATAGCAATAGATAGTGTCTCATAAGGCTTCCATAACCCCAACAGAGAAGTTTAACTACTCATGAGTGCAACGGAAATTACAATAGACATTATTATCATACCAAAATAAGAGTCTAACGTGAAGTATGCTTTGGTAGTGCTTGTGGAGTGAATTCCTTGCAAGTAGCGTTTCTCTTGTTGTGAAAATTTAGAAGTCGATGAAGAGAAAGTAATAATGTTTGAAAACGAATTTTTGAAGAAGGGAAAGAATAGAAAGGGGGATAAGAAGAGAATGCTGAAAAGTTTCAGCAAAATAGGGTTTATATAACATCCATATCCTAGTCCTATTGAAATAGGGTTTTTATCCTTGTCCTAGTCCTACTGGGTTACTGCATACTTGTCCTAATCCTACTAAGTTACTGCTGATCCCCCAAGTCTTTAGAAATGTTGTTTTTTCCCGGGACAAGTTCTCCATGCATCACTTTCAGTCCATAGGCTTCCAAAAGCTGCCTTCCTTCTTACGTGAGGTTTCCTTTGGCGTCAAACAGTCCATAAAATGCTGAAATCTTCATCATTTATACCTGAAAACTTGCTAATCACGTTGGTTAGCTCACTTAAGGAAAAAGGACTAAAAGTGCAGGAATTATATATTTTGTCCTCAAAACTTAGCTAAAATATGGGTCAATTAAGGTGCTTTAGGCGTGTAAATACGCCTAACATCACCCCGTTAACATGTTTAACTTTATGGATATATAAACTTGCATTTTTTTTCACAGGTTTAGTATGAAAATTCTATATAAAAAAATATTTCTCTTTTTTCTAAAAGATTTCTGTGATCATCTCCCGTTGAGTGAGTTCGAAGAAAACTAGAAAATTTGAGGTATGACGACATTCTGGTTGTGGAGCTATTTTATTCTGGGAGGAAAATTCCACAACCTCGAGTACTTAAGGGAAATTATTTCCTTAAGGACACTCTGTGAATTCGGAGGACTTAGCTTATTCTATTTTATCTTTTTTTCTTTAAAATAAATAATACACTTCTTTGATAGTTCATATTGAACTTGTGTTGAAGGTGTTGAAAATCTTCATAAGTGTTTTTGATTTAAATTTGAACTTGTGTTAAAGTTGTTTGAAAATAATACAGATTATGTACCCGAAACAACAATCTTAAGGAAATAATTGAATTTTTTTTTCTTTTCTTGTTTGGTGAAATTTTCTTTTCACTAAAGTTTTTTTCATAATCTGTATTATTTGATTTCTGAAGATTAAAGATTTAGGCTTTCTACTCCGTTTGAACTTAACAAGTGATTTGAAGAAATAAAATCTTCATCACAAGGTAAAGGTCATTCAATTAACGATTGAAAGACATAAAAGCTCATCGTTAAACTAGAAACAAGTAGTGTTTATAAGTTTCTATGAACTTGTAATAAGTATAATTTTATACTAAAGTAGACTATCTTTTTGTGACAGGAAAAAATGACTACAGATGGTCATGTCGAAGGTGTGACAAGTGTGTCAGCAACAAGTATTGCCACAACCAATCGCAAAAATGCTCCACCAGCTATGACACTAGTGAAAAAGCTCAAAAAATTTTCTGGAGTTGATTTCAAGAAACTTCGGACCAGGAGCAATTCGTTGTAACATAGGCGTGGAAACATTTTGATTTTCTATGTTGGAATCACATCCTAAGCGGCCTCCAAGATGACTTATACAACGTCTAAAGTGTAATGAAGACATCTAAAGAATTGTGAAATGCGCTGGAATATAAATATAAGACTGAGGATGAGGTAACCAAGAATTTCTATGTTGCACAATTCCTTGAGTACAAAATGATCGATAACAAGACTGTCGTTTCTCAAGTATAGGAGTTGCAAGTCATCATCCACGATCTCCTTGCAGAAGGTATAAATTTAATGAATACCTTATTTGAACATGTTAAAAATGTTCTTGATGTTAACATAAACTTTGTTGAAGGTTTGGTTGTGAACGAGACATTTCAAAGGAAAATGCTTTAATTGTTGCAAGATTAGCCACAAATCTACAGATTGTCATACCCCAAAGAAAGGCAGAAAGAAAAATCAAGAAAATATGGCTGAATCCAAGAATGAAATAGACGATCTATATGTCATGCTTTCGGAATGTAACTTGGTGGAAAATCCTCCAGAATGCTAGATGGATTGTGGTGCCACCCACCACCTTTGTGCAAATAAAGAGTTGTTTGCTGCGTTCGCTCTGGATGAAGGCGAAGAGAATATTTACATGTCAAACTCCACAACTATAAAAGTTAAAGGAACAGGAAATGTCTGCCTAAAAATGACATCAGGCACAGTGTTAACTCTTAACAATGTCCTGTATGTACTCGAGTTAAGGAAGAACTTGATTTCTGTATCACTTCTTGATAAAAATAGATTCAAATGTGCATTTATTTTGAAAAAATTATACTTAGTAAAGGAGAAGTGTACGTAGGAAAAGGCTACCTCAATGAGGGCCTATTTAAGATGAATGTAATAAATGTTGAAATTAATAAAGGTTCTATTTCTTCTTACTTTGTTGAGTCTAATGATTTATGGCATGAACAATTAGGATATGTCAACTACAAAACATTGCAAAAACCGATTAACTTAGGAGTTTTGTCAAACTTTAAGAGCAATAAGTCAAAATGTCAAATGTGTGTGAAATCAAAGTATGCTAAACATCCTATAAGTCGATTGAAAGGAATTCCAATCTCTTAGGCTTAATCCACACTGACATTTGTGATATGAAGTTAACACTATCTAGTGGTGGAAAAAAGTATTTGTAACTTTTATTAACGATTTCACTAGGTACTATTATGTCTATTTGCTAAATAGTAAGGATGAAGCAATAGATACATTTAGGCAATATAAAACTGAAGTTGAAAATTAGTTAGAGAAAAAGATCAAAATGATAAGAAGTGACAGGGGTGGAGAATATGAATCTCCTTTTGCAGAAATATGTATAGCGAATGAAATTGTCCATCAAACTACGGCCCCGTATTTACCTCAATCTAATGAAATTGCAGAGAGTAATAACCAAATCTTAAAGGAAATGATGAATGCCTTACTAATAAGTTCAGGTTTACCGCAAAACTTATGGGGGGAAGCTATCCTTATTGCTAACCGAATACTTAGTAGAGTGCCCGCCAGTAAGACACTATCAATTCCATATGAAAAATGGAAAGAAAGAAAACAAGACTTGAAATATTTCAAAGTGTGGGGGTGTCTAGCGAAAGTCCAAGTTCCTATGCCTAAATGGGTGAAAAAAAAGTCCTAAGACAATGGACGGTGTGTTCATAGGATATGCTAAAAGTAGTAAAGCATGTCGGTTTTTGGTTCATAAATTTGAATATTCGAATATCAATAAAAATATGGTAATTGAGTTAGATAATGCTGAATTCTTTGAACATATTTATCCACTTAAAACTAAACATGAACAGTTTAGTGGGGGTCTAAATGACCTCGAAATGAGCTAAGTGAGGATGTATATAATGATGAGAATCCAAGATGTAGTACATGTCAAAGAGCATCAACTTCGTTTGGATCGGATTTTATAATATTTCTCTTAGAAAATAAGCCTCAAACATTTAAAGAAGTGATGTCGTCTTCAGACTTATCCTTTTGGAAAGAGGCAGTCAATAGTGTGATTGATTCAATCTTAAGCAACCATACATGGGAGTTGGTTGATCTTCCTCTAGAAAATAAATATTTAGGTTCTAAATGGATCTTCAAAAGAAAATGAAAGCGGATGGTACTATTGACAAATACAAGGCATGACTTGTAGTAAAAAGCTTCAAACATAAAGAAGGCCTTGATTACTTTGATACATACTCACCAGTAACAAGGATAACGTCAATTCGGATGTTAATTGCCTTGGCGACGGTATATGATCTTGAAATCCATCAAATGGATGAGAAAACAACATTCGTAAATGTAGAATTGGAGGAAGAAATTTACATGTAACAAATTGAGGGTTTTGTGGTTCCTGGTAAGGAAAAGAAGGTGTGCAAACTGGTTAAGTCACTCTATGGACTAAAACAAGTACCTAAATAGTGGTATGCAATGTTTGACCAAACCATGTTGGCAAACGAGTTTAAGATAAATGAATGTGATAAATGTGTTTACATTATAGACAGTCCAAATCACAAGGTCATTGTTTGTTTGTATGTGGATGATATGTTAATAATCAGTAGAGACATTTTTGACATAAATACTACAAAACAAATGCTTGAGAGCAAGCTTGATATGAAAGGCCTTAGCGTTACAGATGTGATCTTAGGAATAAGAATCCATAGAACTCCACAAGGGTTAGCATTATCACAGTCTCATTACATTGAGAAGGTACTTGACAAATTTAAGTATTTGAAATTTGGTATAGCCAAGACTCCATTAGATGTGAGATTCACACTTCAAAAGAATGAAGGTGAAAATGGCTCACAGTTGGAATACGCAAGAGTGTTGGAATGTTTAATGTATATCATTAATTGTACACGGTCAGACATAGCATGTGATATTAGTAAGTTGAGTTGGTATACGAATAATTCTAATAAAACTCATTGGAAGGCAATGGAAAGAGTTTTGGGGTATCTTAAGTATACTCAAGACTATGCTTTACATTATAGTAAATATCCAGTGGTACTTGCAAATTGGATCGCCGGATCGAATGAAGTAAAATTCATGAGTGGATATGTATTTACTACAGGTGGAGGAGTAGTCTCTTGGAAATCATTCAAACAGATATGTATTGCTTGCTCTATAATAGAATCAGAATTTATCGCATTAGATAAAGCCGGTGAAGAAGCAGAAATGCTCCGAAACCTCTTGAAAGATATTCCTTATTGGCACAAACCATTGGCACCGGTATGTATACACTATGATAGTTAAGCAACAATAGATAGGGCAGGGAGCATGATGTATAATGGTAAATCTCATCACATAAGACGAAGACATAATACCATTAGAGAACTTCTCTCTAGTGGTATTATCACTGTTGACTATGTGAATTCAAAGGATACTATGTCAGATCCACTTACAAAAGGCCTATCTTGAGAGGGAGTTGAGAGAACATCTAAGGAAATGGGTTTACCTCCCCGGACAAGTCAGTATGGCGGTAACTCTACCTAACAGACTGGAGCTCCCAAGAGCTAGGTTCAAGGAGATCAAACAAAGTTGTGTCTGACAGGTTCAACATTGTCAATATACCCAACTCATTATCATGATGTACACAATGTTTAGTAAACAAGGATAAGACTTATGATGTGACGTCTTTTAATGATTATCTAAATTTGTCAAATTTGACCAAATATTTTACTCTATAGGATTGAACGCTAAAAAATAACCTATGTGAGGGCGAAGTGGAAGTCTCTTCAAGGAGAATGTTAGTAAAGGCCTATTCTCTAAGCTCTTATGAGATCGGGACGTGTTCATGGATGAAACGAACAAAATCCTGTGAACTATAAATGGTAAAAGGCTGGTTGTGTGACATGTATTGTCTAGGTATACATTAAAGCTCAACGGTTCAAAAATATCAAATCTACCAATTGATCGAGAGCATCCGATGCATGTTCACTATGAAAAGTTCAAAGGGAAGTCCACTTATCTAGATTCAATCAGTCTTTGCTTGATGATCTCATACTTGTCCGTAAAGTTTTACAAAGAATAGTCATTCCCCATTCATGTGGGGGATTGTTGGGTTCAATTGGTGTGAATGAAAAATGGAGGGACACAACCCTTCAAGGAAAAGACACACTTTTTCAAAAAAGGGGTGACTGTTCGATCAGTTATGACTGTTCAAAAAAGGCATGTTGTTTCAGAATGGATATACATGACTATTCCGAAATGATACACTTTTTCGATGAACCATTTCCTTCTTTTCGAACAGGCGCTTCATGACTATATAAACCTGCATTTTCTCCACAAGTTTAGTATGAAAATTTCTGCATAGAAAAAATATTTCTCTTGCTTCTAAAAACTACCTGTGATTATCTCCTATTGAGTGAGTTCGAAGAAAATAAAAAAGTTTGAGGTACCATTACATTCTTCCATTTTATCCTGGGAGAAAAATTTTGCAACTTCGATACTTGAGGAAAATTATTTCCTTAAGGACACTCCGTGAATTCGGAGGACTTGGCTTATTCTGCTTCATTTTTTTTCTTTAAAATAAAATAACACACTTCTTTGATAGTTCATATTGAACTTGTGTTGAAGGTGTTGAAAAACTTCATAAATGTTCTTGATTTATCTTGAACTTGTGTTGAAGTTGTTTTAATATAATACAAATTTGTATACCCGAAACAATAATTTTGAGAAGGCATAAGTGTTTCACCGTAGATAATCATGGCATTTAAACAATCTCTAACCTTCCAATATACTTTGTCCTAAGTAGCCTTAATTTTCTTTCTTGTACAACTAGATAATATATCCACTTGTAAACCAGCAATTCTTCTTTGACAATTCAATACTGATTTCGTACTATCTTGAGAGTTGAACTAGCTGGATCCACTTATGAATAAAATTTTTGGACTCACAAATTGATACTTCTTTAATCTGTGTGATATGTGTTGATGTTTGGTAAACAGAAGTATTTAGACAACCTGAATTCACAATGGTGGCAAACTTTTAGTTATGTTAAAACGCAATAATTACTACAGTGATATCCCATCGACACAATCACACTCCCAGAACCATTTCCCATCGGCACAATAACATTTGCCGGAACCTTTTCTGATCGGTACAATAAGAATATGAACTTCACTAATTTCCATTTCTATTATATACAAGTAAAGGTTTGGTGTACTACTAATTTGTCTTTGTGGTACTACCAAAACTTTACTTACATATTCGTTTTTTTTACTATTATTATTACTACTATTATTGTTGTTGTTGTTGTTTTTATTATTATTATTACTACTACCAAGGATATTTCAGTAATTTTAGTCACTCCAACCTTCACTTATATATAGTAGTAAATAAAATGGTTACACATGCATATGGACATACATCGATTCCAAAATATTTATTACACCATAAAATTACCAAAATAACCTTGGTAGTCATTTAATAAGGAACACAAAGATATTTATAAAAAATTGCTACCATGTATAATTCTATTATAAATGTCCAAATAAAAATATTATTAAAATATACATGAGGACAAAACTAATAAATATATGAAAAACAACATGCATGTGCGACCATTTTATTGCATCATAAAAATGACGACAAAACTAATAAATATAAGAAAAAACCAATATACATGTGTAACCATTTTATTGCACCATAAAATTACCGAAATGCCCTTGGGGTATAAAAACAAGTAATTTAATAAGGAACAAAAAGATATTTATATAAAACTACTACCATGTATAATTCAATTACAAAAGTCTAAATAAAAATGTTATTAAAATAATACAGAGGACAAAACTAATAAATGTAAGAAAAAAATACATGTCTAACCATTTTATTGCACCATAAAAATGAGGACAAAACTACTAATTTATCTTTTGTGGTACTATCAATATTGCACCATAAAATTACCAAAATATCCTTGGAAAATAAAAAATAGGTAATTTAATAAGAAACAAAAAAATATTTATAAAAAATTACTACCATGTATAATTCAATTACAAATATCTAAATAAAAATAGTATTAAAATAATACATGAGGAGAAAACTAATAAATATAAGAAAAAAGCAATATGTATGTGTAATCATTTTATTGCACTATAAAAATGACAATAAAACTAATAAATATAAGGAAAAGTAATATGCCTGTGTAACCATTTTATTGTACCATAAAATTATTGAAATACCCTTGGGGTATAAAAAACAGGTAATTTAATAAGAAACAAAAAGATATTTATAAGAAATTACTACCTTGTATAATTCAAATACAAAGGTCTAAATAAAAATATTATTAAAATAATATATCAGGACAAAATTAAAAAATATAAGAAAAAACAATGTGCATGTATAACCATTTTATTGCACCATATAAACGAGGACAAAACTAATAAATATAAGGGAAAAACAATATGCATGTGTGAACATTTTATTGTACCATAAAATTACTGAAATACCCTTGGTAATCATTTAATAAGGAACAAAAAGATATTTATAAAAAAAATACTACCCTGTATAATTCAATTACAAAGGTCTAAATAAAATATTATTAAATAATACATGAGGACAAAACTAATAAATATAATAAAAAAATAATATGCATATGTAACCATTTTATTGCACCATAAAAATGATGATAAAAGTAATAAATTACTATTACTGTTATATATAAGTGAAGGTTGGGGTGACTACCAAAGGTATTTCGGTAATTTTAGTCACCCCAATCTTTACTCACATATAGTGGTTGTGACGTATTAGTAGTGATTTTTTGTTGTTTGTGCTTGGCGTGGAAAATGGACCCTAGATCTACAAAAAAATTTGAATTTGGAGGTCATTTGCCTAGTGGTCAAACTTGGTCAACTCTTGAATATTCATATTGTTCTTCCTCATCTTCATGTCTTGTTGAAGAAGAATATTCAAAATTGCTTGTTTGATCTAGAAAAGGGAAGAAAGAGAGTGTGGAATTTGTTTGTACAAAGAATATTCCCTAGCGTATTCTAAGTTATCCAAAAGAAGAAGGGAACAAAGGGAATATTCTGGTACAATTGAAAGTACAAGGGGGGGACCAATTCAATTCAAATCCATTTTGAAGCTTGAAAAGACTCCAAAACTTAGATTTCCCCCTCAAAATCATCCGACACTCCATTGATTGAATATTTAGCTGAAACATAAAATTGGAAGAACAAAAAATCTTGAAAAGTGACGTCCAATCACAAAGTGCCATATCATCACTTTGGACAACCGGATTTTGAATTCAAATATTAGTTTCCTAGTTTCAATTTGTTGATTCTTAGTGACATTTTGTTGATTCTATCACTAATTGACAAACTAGAAACTATCTACTAGGTTGTGAATTATTTTAGAGTCCCTTTTTCTTTCATGTTATAGTTTTTTGTGTGGTTTTCTCATTTTGTGATTCGTTGTATTTTGTTGGTTCAAGTACGAAAGCAATTTTTTTTTTGAGTCAACTCAAATGAAAATCTATTTCGAAAAAAAGTAGACTCATCCCTCAATCACTCATGAAGTACAAACCAGTTTTCAACACTTGTGAAACCAAGTGAGAGGTAAAAATTGAGAGTGATAGTGTGTGAGGTTATTTGAACTAACTTGTTTGTTCATTTTGTAGGTTTGTTTCTTTGTTTTTAGGTACATTGGCTATGGAACTCGAGGGTTCAACCTTCCAAATCTTGGATAACATTGTCCTTGATAATTTTAAGGCTTCTCTTGAGTCAATCAACTGAACTCTTAAAAGGTTGGGGTCGGATATGGGAGAAATGAAGGAGGATATGGCATCAATAAAGGGAAACATGTCAACGTTGAGTGATAGAATGGATCATGTTGAGGGCCAAAGGAGTTTCAAACCCACTACTCCTCATCACTACCATATGTTTTCTAGTGTACAAGCCCAAAACACCTGTACTACTCTCACACCCGAGACACTCCACCAAATGCTTTACCCTCCAAGACCTCCACAAAACCAAGTCCAAACTCCACTAAACCAAGTCCAAACTCCATAAAACCAAGTCCAAACTCCGCAAAACCTAGCCCAAACTTCACAAAAACCGAAACATACGTAGACTTTTACATCCTCAACTAAACAAAGTCAAACAATAAGGCCTTGGAAACAAAATTCCAATCCCAAACCCAAATGCTCCACTTGATCAAAGACCCTACCCTCCACCAAATCCAATTCCTCAAATCCAAACACCCCTAAACCAAAGACCCTACCATCAACCAAATCCAATGCCTCCACTTAACAAAAATCAACCCATACAAGTAGAAGACTACATGGTAAAGGGAGGGTTATGGTATTTACAATGATGACTACATATTTGAAGAAGATATAAGGGCAAGGTATGATCAAAGAGGGCATCATGGTAGATACTGAGGGCATGAAGAAAGGCATGGTCTTGGAAATCCACAAGCAACCTGTGAGGTTGGCATCAACTCCATCAGGGTTGGCATTCTTTTTTTTAAAGGTTGAAGTGATCCCGAAGTGTATCTTTCATGGGAATCTTCTTGTGAAAAGCTCTTCCAAGTGAATGATCTATTCGAGGAGAAGAAGAGTTATTATGCTATATCTCACTTTAATCTATGCAAGAATTTGGTGGGATTATACTAAGAGGTTTGGAAATGTGATGATTGGTGGTCAAACTCCTTCTTGGGAGTTATTGAAGAGGATTATGAGGGAGAGATATGTACCGGAGCATTATAGACATGATCTCCTTTCCAAGCTATACAACTTGAGGTAAGGAAGAAAGAGTGTCATGGTGTATTATGATGAGTTTCAACAACTAATTTTGAATCTTGATCATCGGGGTAAACAAGTGCATCATGATATCATACGCTTCAAAGTTGGGTTGAACAAGGACATATCTTGATGTTTGACTCTCCAAAAGTTTGAAAAAATTGATAGTATCTTCTAAGCGGCTATGGCGATTGAAAAAGAGATCAAAAAGAGGTCGACATACAAGGAAAAGAGCCATAAAACTCCTTCGGGTTGGTCTAAGGAAATGGAGTGATTATATTATCCGTGGCTTGTCACAAGGATAAAGACCATAAGTTTAATGTTCCTCAAACCCTGACCAAGGCTTCCCAACACTATCCTTCACGAAATAAAAGTAAACCAAATCCTACTTCTCATTCTAAGGGTATTTAATGCTTCAAATGTCAAGGATGGGTACACAAAGCTAGTAAGTGTCAAAACCGGAGAAATATGATCCTTAGGGAAGGAAAGCTGTATTATCTTGGGGAGGAGGTAGAGTTGGAAACTGAGGGGAATAAGGCCGAGCCTCAACATAGAGAGAAAATAATTGATGAGGTACAAAATTAAGAAGATGAATAAGATGTTTTTCCATGTGAGGATGAATGTGAAATACCTAGTTATGTGGTGAGGAGATCCATGTTCATTAAGGCCTTAGATGATCCAAATAAAAAAGAGAATATCTTTTATACCAAGTGTCATATGAAAAGAGGTGTGTGCTACATGATTTTAGATAGTGGGAGTTCTATTAACATTTCTAGTGTCACCGCAGTTGACTACTTGAAAATACCCACTACCCATCACCCAAACCCATACAAGCTTTCATAGTTGAATACATGTGGTGAGTTGAAGGTCACTCAACAATGTGTGATTAGGTTCAAGGTAGGGAATTATCAAGATAAAGTGTTATGTAATGCAATACCTATGCAAGAATGTCACTTATTATTGGTTAGGCCATCACAATTTGATAGATCCACCTAGCATGATAGGAGGACTAATAAGTATATTGTTGAGCTCAATGGCTGAAAATTCACTCTTCATCATCTTTCACCATATCATGTGAATGAAATACATGACCAAGCTAAGGATTTGAATAATAAATAAAAGAGTGAAAGGGAAGAGGAAGCCTTGGGTAGTGAAGTTGAAGAGGGAAAGAAACACTTGATTGTGGACTTGCCCACAAAGGACCCTTGTTACTCACTAACCCAAATGATAGCATTTTTCCTGGCATTGATTCTTATTATATGAAGGTTCAAGGACATATACTCTCAAAGTAGGATCCAAAAGGAGTTCCATATAAACCCATGATTGATGAGTAAATGGAACCCTTGGCCGAAAGTTTCAAGTTTGGGAAGGGTAGTGAAGAAATGATTCAAAGGGGGAGTCTTGATACCTTTCCTTGTGATAAGAGACTTCCAAGGAAGCAAGTGGACTTCCATCATACAAATCAAGGTAACATTTCTATCTTCTACACTCCTTTAAGCTTAAGATGTTATGATGTGGCTAGTAGTAGGCAATTGAATGTAGTTGTGGGTTTGCCTAGTGTAGAAGAGCATGAATCTTTCCTTGGTAGTACTCTTGGTGTTCATGATGATAAATTCCTTTATAAATATCATTCAATACTTGAACATGTGAATAATGTGCTTGAAGAGTCTCAAGTTAGTGGTGGTATCTATAGAGTTGATCTTAATAGTGAACACGATTCATTGAACTTCTTGTGTGGTGAAATACTTGATATTAGTTTCGTTCATAGTGATTATGTGTATGGAAATGATATGAATAATGACATATATCTTTTTGAGGAAAGACTTCTATCCCGTAACTCCTTAATCTTGTATATTAGTGTTCTCTTAAAGAAAAATGTCTTGTGTGATTGTGGGGATGACATTCTAGTGAAAGGAAGGAGTAGCCTCGGCTTGTGTTCTTGGCTACCTCTACCATTTGATCACCGTTCACCTTTGGGGTGTGAGAGGGATATCATCTTGTGTGTATTATCTCTTGATTTTTTCCTAGTCTCTTCGTTTGTGCCATTTATGCTAAGATTTTCATTTCACACACAAAGGACCCATGGATGTATTTCAAGTGTGAACAACCTTGGCTTGATGATATTTGTGGTACTAATGCTGAACCTCATACCATGATAATTGTGTGCTTGTTTTTCATCTCTTTGGTTTTGCAAGGTGTGAATTTGTGGTCACATTCCTTTCAATATGGAGAGGATGATAAGATTTCAAAGAGTACAAGGAGTACAAAATCTTTCTCAAAGGATCAAGATCGGATTTACAAAGTGGGTGAAGACCTTTTGGAACTATTTCAAAGCCTTGGAATTATTTGAATAGGGGATAAAGGATCTTACACTCTAAGGGCGCCTCACTTAAAGGTCTTGGTGGTCTTTTACACTCCAAAAGCTACACTCAAGGGGCACCTATTCCTTGGCTTTCATTAAGGGATATTTGGACCTTTTGTGTAATAACTATAAATAGATATTTAGGCTTCTATGTTTCATGAGATTTTGAAGAATATTGAGTGAAATCTTTCTTTTGAGGATCATTTTTAGTGTAGGTTATGGAAAAGTGATTGAAACTAGGGCATCCTTGACTATGGAATCACTAGGGTTGTAAATCAGCTTAGAAATGCTGGTGTTCTGGGGAGTTTTGAGTCCCTTTTGTGTCAACATAAGAGTGTGGTGTCTCCATTATAAGAATTAGTGGGTTTTTGTGTTTGATACACACCTTGGCTCCTATTGTATTGTAATGGTTATGTCTCACTAACTATCGTTCCATTTATTGCATTTTAGTTTGTTGTTTTGTCTCTTGATCAGTATGTCCTTTGCTTCTTGTGTGCTTGTTTCATCTTAATCTCCTTTTCTTTTAGGATTAGTTTCAGTTTATAGCTTATCCCTATATCACTACATAATCACACACTATGAATTAGAGATAATAACAACACAATATCCATGACGATGAATTAAAATAAGAGTTAAGATTAGGCTAATTCGCATTGATCTTCAACTTTATGTTCCGACTCTTAACTTAATCAAATTGAACCTTGCACGTTACCAACAAGTTATTCCACTCATAATTACACATTTAAACCATTTATAACCCTTTAAAGACACTATAAACCAACGGGATCGAATAGACAAGCACCTAGCTTAAGCTAGTAATGCTAGTTTCCACGATTGAACTCTAAATGCCTCAATTTTGCACAATCTTGTTTGGAATTTACTTTGAACATTGTTATCATGTACTTTAACACTTAGATGCATATTTATATCATTTTCAACCCATATAGCATACGAATCATCCTTAAAAAATGTCTAAAAAAACTAGAATAGTGACACTAGAATGCATAAATACACCCAACATCACCACCCCACACTTAAAGCCTTGTTAGTCCTCAAACAACTCTCAACTATAAGCATCATCAACTAAGGAGACACTACACTTATACTACATGCAAGACACTCAACATAGTACTATAATAACTACATAGAATGCAATTTTCTTCACTAAGCATGTTATATACATAATTGAAATCTCATGAGCACTACTCCAACACATCCTAGCCTCAATTGACCCACCTAGCTGGCAAACTCATGTGTATTGTTCAATCAAGGATATCATACAAATCACCCACATTTATCAAACATATGCCCTAACAACAAGAGAGTTACCTATAATCACTCATATAAATACAAATTATAACATGATGGGTATAAGAATCAATTTACGCTCACCCTCACAAGGAATTCACAAGTTACACACAATGAACCATAGGCTTGCCCTTAATGTAGTGCTACACTAATATCAAACTGATGAACTTAGGATCAATTAGGTCTTTTCTAGGTTGTAATGTAGGTTAAGAGATGGGTAGGAACTACTTTGGACAAGAATAGTTACTATCTTCCCTAAGCACTTTAATACATCACTTTTTACAATTAATACCAATCTCCAACAACCAAATTACATCATTTTTGTTTACCCCATTCTTTTGTTTTTCACCCCATCTTATTAATCTCATTTAACATACACTATGGAGAGATAATTTTATGTACAACACATTTAATTTGAACAAATTTTTATTCTTTTCATTACTCAACTCCTCACCACAACACATTATAATTATTTTTTAACAGCAATAGCTATCACTTTAGGGGCTTCAATTTCACCTTTTCTCCTCTTATTTTTCAAAATCCTTACTTAATTTTACATTAAAGCGTCTAGGAGCTTTGGATCAAATCAAGGTCCATCAAAGAAAGGATTAATCTACACATGAGACTGCCAAAGAAAAATCTAGGGCTTACTAGGATTATGCTCAAGGGTAGATCAAATAAAAGGTATAAAATAAGGCTATCAAAGAAATGCCTATATCATCTCCTAAATCTACACTCTTTATTTTGCTTTGCACACACGCCGGGCAAGTTCTAGACATCATATGGAATTAGGAATATACAAAAAACCTCACATGCACATGACACTTGCTCAACTCAATAGGATCATCATAGACTCCCAACCAAACAATAGCACGAATTCAAATTTAAGCCAACAAGTACAAGAGTCAGAAACATGATCCTAAGAGACTCAAAAGTAGCCATTCCTACAATCAACACAGTTTTATAATTAAAATACTTGCACCATAAAATCAGAAATATCACCAAAAAGAATATCTTACGCAATTTTTTTTAAATTGAGCCAAAAATTGGGAATTTCCCCACCTGACACTTAAAAATCTACTTTTTCCCCAAAGTGAACTTAAAAGTAAGAGATAGAAATACTCCCTAAGGCCTCTAGGCTTATCTAGTAGCATTTTTACACATCAAGGAGGACTGTGGGACCCCACACTCAGTCTTTACCATGCTTTTTAACACAAGTTTCAGGTACTCAGACTTCCCCTCAACCTGCAACTCAATCAAAACAAAACTACGGGAAGTAAAAACTAAAAATAACTGAAAACAAAACATATCTACTTAACTTGAGTTGCCTCCCAAGAAGCACCTGATTTAGTATCGCAGCA
This sequence comes from Capsicum baccatum var. pendulum, assembly GCA_030864225.1. Lineage (NCBI taxonomy): Eukaryota > Viridiplantae > Streptophyta > Magnoliopsida > Solanales > Solanaceae > Capsicum > Capsicum baccatum. Next base: position 45,693,324 of record CM061560.1, read on the forward strand.
CGACCCAATTAACGAATTAATCATTATCTTTCCTTCTTTTTCTCACACTTGGTTTCTATCTTACTATTCTTTTTACCCCTCTTGGGTGTGAACTCTCAAGTACAACAGGTTTTTCAACTTTAGCCTTTTCAGGTTCATCAACTTCCATCATGTCAGGTTGTGGTATTGGAGGATTGGGTTGCTCAATAAGGGTTTCCAAAGAGGTCCTTTGCACCCCACACTCAACCCCTATAATAACAGTAATCATGCATAAGTCTTTATAGTGGGATAGTGTGTCGTGTGATTTATAAACTTTAAATACTGCCTCTTCATCCTCCAACCTCATTTTGAGTGTACCCCCTCTTACATTAATCAACTCTCCTCTAGTTTTTAAAATGGATGCCCCAAGATGATTGGTACATGTTTGTCTACCTGAAAATCTGGAACAATAAAGTCAGCAGGAATAACAAATTTACCAAACTCTATAAGAACATCCTCAATAATTTCTTTGAGATAGGCAATTGACCCATTTGCCAACTATAGTTACATAGAGGTAGGTCTAGGCTTTCCCAAGCCCAATGTGTCGAAAAACAAAAGGGTCATCACATTAATGCTTTTCCCTAAGTCACTCAATACGAGGACCACCTCGCTACTCCCAATTGGGATAAGGATAGTAAACTTCCTCAGATTATTCAAATTTTTAGGGATTTTATATGTTATCACCTAACTACACTCCCCAGTAAGTGTTATTGCCTCCACATTCTATAAATTTACTTTACTAGAAACTACTTCCCTCAAGTACTTAGTATACTTGGGCATACCCTGCAAACATCTAACAAAGGTAAGTTAATGTGAAGCTCTCTAAACATGTCAAAGAACTTCTTGAAATAAGCATCTTTCTTCACTTTTATTTGCCACTGAGGGAAAGAAAGTAGATGCATCTTCTTCACTTTTTCAGCACCTTTTTATTTTAAGTACTCAGACTTTATTGATTTATCAGCAACTCTTCCATTAACCTATGGAGAAGTCCAATCTGTATCTACCTCCTTTGTTGCCTTGGGAGGTTCTCCATGAAGCTCTTTATGACTCTTCAAAGTGATTGCCATAACTTATTTTAGATTTTTTATATCTCCGGGAAAACAACCTTGAGTCCTAGTATTTAATCTCTATGATAAATGCCCCAACTGCAACTCTAAGCTTCTTGTGGTCGTTTACTGATTCTTTAATTTTGCCTATTGACTTTTCAAACCCACAACCATTTGTGATTGACCATCTAAGATTTGTTTTATAATCTCCTCTACGTTGCTAGTTGACTGATTTCCTTGTGCCTATAGTTACTGAATTTATTGTTGTTGTACATTCCATGGTTGAGTCTACCACTTCATGTTATAGGAATAACCATAATTTGGTTGTTGAGCATTTCCCACATACATTATATATTCCAGATTTGAAGCACACATGGCTTCAAAATGGTCACTATTCCCACAAACTTCACACCAACTTGCAGTTTGTTGAACTACATTAACTATTGTGGTAGGTTATGTAGCTCTCAATTTCAGGCTGCTGAACTGAGTGTTAAACATATTTTACAGTACTACAAACTGAGCTGATAAAGCAATATATTAGTCCATCTATAACAAGCCTGCAACTTTCTTGGTGGCACTCCTAGAGTAACCATGCCACTCTGAATTTCCTTGAGCTATGCGGTTCAATAAAGTGTACAGCTCATCATATGTCATCTCAAGAGCTTGACCACCTGCAGCTGAATCTAGAAAAATTTTCATACTATGATCAAGAGCCTCTACAAAAGTATGAACAAGTACATCATTTAACTGTTGATGATGAGGCCAGTCCCAAAAAAGTTCCTTGAACCACTCCTAAGCATGATAAAAATTCTCGTCTGGCTTTTGTTTGAAGCATACTATCTCACTGTGCAGTCTTGCCAGATGGGAAGAATCGAATAAGGAATTTTCTAGCCATGTCATCCCATGATGTGATTGAATTTTCTTGTTCCGTATTAACTAATTTTTCGCTTCTCCAATCAGTGAAAATGGGAATAACGTCATCCTCATATAGTCTGCATTCACACCTGTAGGAATAAATATGTTTCTAATTTCCAAACAAAATTGCAAGTGGGCCTGTGGATCTTTATTTGAAAGCCCTGTAAACTGTCCATTGCTATTCAAAAGTTGTACCATATTATGTTTAAGCTTGAAAATGCCTCCAGCTGTTGGCTTCTTAAAAGGGGAGGTCACATTGGTTACAAGTGGGATTATCACTTCTCTGACTGTCATGCAGGCTGCTTGTTCATCATCTATGATGGCAGGATTCTCTTGGACTTCTGCAATTTGAGGAATATAGGGGAGAAGGATTGCTTATCTCCTTCATTAATGAAAAAGTTGCTCAGGTTCGAAACTTGGTTCAACTAATTCCTAATCCCTTGCCAGCTTACTACTTTGCAAACCTGTTTCCAGCAAAAATAGAACCAAGACCAAGCATAAAAAACACCAAAGAAATCTAAACGTAAAACTAAGAATAAAGTAGTTGTCAAATTATAAGTCCCCGACAACAACGCCCAAAACTTAATAGCACACACGCAAGTGTACGTGACCTACCAAGTAGTAAAGTGGCCTTCAAGAAGCCAAGTATCAATCTCACAGGGACTTGATCTCAGACCAATTCAATTCTAGTTTAACTTTTAAAATTAATTTGATGCAAAGGTAACCAAATAGAGTTTGGAATATTGTAAATTGCAAGTAAAATAAACAATGCATAAAATAAAGGTCTTAAAACAATCAATGGAGTAAAGCCCAGGGTTAAAGAACTTTGAACAATCATACTATGTTATTGAACTTCATTTGTTAACCTACTTATCTTGGTTGTTGATTCGTAGGGTTAATTGCATGATCATGGCCTCCCAGCCTACAATCTTTTACCTAATATGGACATTACAACTACATTATTAAGCGGGGATGCAATAATCCAATTAGGTGTTTCAAAGCTTCATCCTACATTTGAATCAAGTAAGGAATCCAAGTACATACCTGTCCTAGATGGTAATTTGAATTTCTTAATTTATAAAGAAATAAGAACCATACTTTGTTTATTCCCATGTTCTATCACCCTCTTCTCTCTCCCGAGATCACAAGGTCGACAATAAATGTATTTTTTGGGTGATCAAACCATCAAATAATTAAATCAAGAATAAACAAACAACCAATAATCAATAAGCAAAATTAAACGAACTTAATTCAAAATAATAGTAATCATGTTCTTGGCTTTAACCTCGAAAAGAGGGTGTTTAGCCACACATAGTCATAGTCGTAATCACAAGATTATAATTAACGACTAAGAATATGAATGACCTAAATTAAAATAATAAAAACCTAAAAGTTAAAGTTGTAACATCCCCTTAATCCTCCAAGACGTCCAAATATGTGTAAAAAATATGACACAACATGTATTTATAATATAAGATGCAAGCCTAATCCGTTAGGTCAAGAATCGCATTAATTTAAGCATGGGAGTAGAGGAGGCACCGCCCTAGGTAGAGCACCGCTCTAGACGAGGCTGATCCTGCTATAGAGCACCACTCCAACCAAGGTTGAGCCAGCTTTAGATCCCTACTCCAGTGAAGGCTGAGCCTAATTTAGAGCCCTGCTCTATCCAGGGCTGCACGGGCTTATCTACGTACCTTCTCTAGAATTTTCCATCCAAATTTTGGTTAAGTCTTTATCGTCCAATCTTTCATCCCTTGACTTGTGGTGTATTTCTAATGGATTTCCAGCCTTTATATCATCAATATATCACAATATTCATCTCAAAAATATTCCTCATAATCACACACACCAAATTAGAGATCATAACAATACAATATCCATGACGATGAATCAAAACAAGAGTTAAGACTAGGCTAATTCGGATTGATCTTTAACTTTATGTTCCAACTCTTAACTTAATCAAAATGAACCTTGCACATTACCAATAATTTATTCAACTCATAATTACACATTTAAATCATTTGGAACTCTTTAAACACATTATAACCCAACTAGATCGACTAGACAAACACCTAACTCAAGCTAGTAACGCTAGTTTCCAAGATTGAACTCTAAATGCCTCAATTAAGTACAAACTTATTTGGAATTCACTTTGAAAATTGTAATCACGTACTTTAACACTTAGATTCATACTTATTATAATACCCCAAATTTTATTTAAGTCGAGTTTCATCCTTAAGGGGAGTAAGGGCTAACTCCCAAGAGAGAAGTATTTTAAACCATGTAGAATTTCCCTAATATCAAATTTTTGTCATGTAGAGAATTGAATAAGCTTTCTTTCGATACTAAATTCACTCGAATCCGACACTCGGACAAAGATTTAAAGCCATTTTAGTGAGACAGTGTACCACCTGGTACTTCAGCGAGTCGCGGAGTCAGCCAAAATGGCAATTGTCAAAATCCAGTAAGCCTACATGATTTCACCACGTCGTGGTGTATTTTCAGTTCTCAACCAAGGTGGCAACACAATTTCCACCGCGTCGCGCCATCAAGCAGTTTTCCAATTGTCCAATTTCCAGTAAGTTGGCGCGATTATGGCGCGTCGCACCAGCATGGAAAAATGGGATTTTCAGATTCCGTTATTTTATTCCAAGGGCATCTTAGACATTTATTATGACCCCTATCAGCCCTAAATATGAAATAAAATACCCAATAAGCCTTTATTCCATTATTTTCCTCAATTTTCTATCAAGACCATTATATTTTCTCTCAAAGGGGAAAGAACCCTAGCTAAGAAATCAAGAACAAGACTAAGAATTTTCTTTAAAAATCTTCAAGAAAAAGTCTTCTAAGGTATGTTAGATGTTGATTCTTGGGTTCCTTCCACCTAAGAAGCTCAAGAATCCTTTTCAAAATTTTGAGGTTTACGTATTTATGAGATTTCATGATTTCTGTGTATTAGAGTTCATGATTTTGTATTGTTGGGTTTTAATTCATGATTTAGACTACCAATTTCAAGAGTTGATTCTAGTATGTGATGAATTGTATGATGTTCATGACAAACCCTCTTCAAGTTGCATGATATTGATGTATTCATCATGATTAAGTATATAATCTTTGGTATAACCAAAGCATGCTCCCCATATGTTTGATAGAATGCTTAAGTAAAGATAATAGTGCCTATTTAGTATGTTAAGCATGAAATTCCCAATTTTATGATAACTAGTGCATGCCATGTGTTTGTTGAAATTCCTTAGTGAATGTATTATGATAAGTTGCATGCATTCTTATCCATGTATAATCCTTATTGAACAACTATGAGATATTAGTATGCATTCCCTATACATTTACATGTTTATGACATTCAAGTGATTGACGAGATACCGTATTGATTTTGTTATGAATGAAAGTCCATTGTCATGATATTCAAGTGTGGTCCTGTCTTATTTATTTATGCTATCGAGTCCTAAGGTATTTATACCCAAAAATTTAGCTACTTTTTTAGAGCCGAGTCAGTCTAAAGATAAATTCAGTTATGCTATGATTAGTAGAATTCAGCCAGTACAAACTTAAGAAAATTCAGTAATCTCAGTACTAGTCAATCTAGTATCAGTCTAACCCAATTCCGTATTCAGTTCGGACCGCAGTAGTATTCAATATTCAGTTCAGATTTAAGTAAAGCTCAGCATGTTACATAACTCAGTGGCATTCTAACAGAAAGTAAAAATTTAGAAGTATTCTGTCAGATAACTGAATCATGTAAGATTAGTCAGATCAGTCAAGTAAGATAATCAGTAATAGATTCATCTCCGTATAGTATAGTCCAAGAATCAGTTTAGTGTCTTTTAGTTGGGAGTAGAACTAGCACCGGGCGAGTGTAGGGATGACAGCTTCCCCGTTAGAGAGGTAGAGTCATTAGTAATAGTCCCTAAACTCCAGAACTGTGTAGCCAACGCAGGAGCAGGAGTCACCCATTAGATTAAGGCTTAACTATCATATTACCTTAGGCTTGACTTCCTATTCAGGGTCACCCGTTAGAAAGGCTTGACCATAGCAGTGGTCTTTACCCATGGAACGATATTGACACCCTTCCAGCTGGGGTTATAGGTTGGACCCCACTAGATCAGATTCGGGGCAAGTTGGTTAAGTGAGAACTCCTACTGTTGCAGTTTTAGTATCAGTCTTTAGAGTAGAACCCATAAAGCAGGATTGTCAGATACAGTCACCCATCTCAGTAATGAACTTAGATAGTTCTATAGATTTATGGACCACCCGCTCTATAGGCCTTCTCTCACATAAATTTAATCAGTATCAGTACTAATAGAGCCGGAGATCACCTGTTTAATACGCCTGATCTCAAACTTAGTCCGTCATTTCTATTATTAAAGGATTCAGAGATCTTTCGCTAGACAGGTCTGATCTCAGATACAATTATTTTTTATTATTATTAGTAAATTCATAGATCATCCATTAGAAAGGTTTGATCACAGATTTAGTCAGTCGATAGTAGCAAACTCAGAACACAGTCATTGATATGAGAAAATTCAGTTAATCAACTTCAGTATCATCAGTTTCAGAGATCAACTGATAGAGAGAACTGATCTCAACTTCAGTACTCAGTTATCAATATCAAAAGATTGAGTTATTCAGTATCTCAATATTAATAGTGAGTTCAGATGTCAATAAAGCAATATCCAAGTATCAGTATTCAGTGTCATGATGATTTCAGTTATGGGTTGTGCATTCATGCATATGTCCTCATTCAGTGCTCTCATGTTATTCAATTAAGCTATGTTCATGCATAAGCCCTTGCATTTAGACTTACCTCATCTAGTATACCAGTACATTTAAAGTACTGATGCATACTTTTCTCTTGTGCTATGGTGTCTTATATGATAGGTTCAGAAGCGCGAGATCTAAAGCACCCTTAGCAGTCCAGATTCAGCCAGCAGTAATAAATGTAGCAGTGACTGCTTTTCATTCAAGGAAGATCCTTATTTTATTATGGAATTAGACTCAATTTATTTTTAGTAGACAGAGTTAGTTGGGGAAATGTCACATCATCTATACAGTTCAGACAGTTAGAGGTTTTTCATACAGATGTATCAGTATTCAGTTTTTAGTTTTGAGTAATTTAGATGTTTCGAACCTTATGGCAAGTTTACACCAATTTTTTGCATTTATTATATTATATTATGTAGTGCTCAGGTATAGATATTAGTAGAGGGTTAGCTTGTGTTCCTTCAGGATTATGAGCATCGTGTGGCATTCCAATTCCAGAAAATCAGAGCGATATACTTATCTCATTATCAACCCATATATCATACGAATCATCCTCAAAACAAGGCTAAAAAGACTAGAATAGTGGCACTAGAATTCATAAATACACCCAACATCTCCCCTTTTATTATTATTTCATGATTAGGGAGGTTCTAATCCCCCATAAATCATTACATAATTGGGTTATTAAGTTACCTTAGTATATGTTGGGGGTTTTGAGTCCCCCATGTACATATATATGAGATTATTCTCTAATTCATGCGGCTTTATGCACCGGAACCTAAGCAGAGGGTGGGAGTTAGGGCCCATATAGACCGTGGGTACGTGCTATGACGGTTGAGCTTCACAATCCAGGATAAGGTTTTAAGTTCATATTAAACCTTGTTCCCTATCTCTGTATGTGAAGTATATATGTATATTCATTTGATTATATGCATTGATTTGAATGATTTAAACTGATGATCATGACTTTATGTTATCCTTATCCCTGAGTTACATACAGTGTTCACCCTGCTAATCATCTTCGGATGTTGTATCCCCATGTGATGCAGAAATTAGTTATACTTCTACTCCTTCTACTCAGTGATTTGGATTCGGGATTAGCTTGTGAGTTGGCATTAAAGTTGTGAGCTTTCATACATCGAAAGTCTATATTTCATGTTTCATTCTTTTACTTCTCAGACTGTTAAAACTTATTTTAGCTATAGTCGAGGGCATATCTCGACACTTTATTGATATTCAATTTTGGTTCTTATTAGAAGGTTTTGTTTAGACTACTGTGGTTATTGGGCGGTGATGGTTGATCTTTTGGTCGGTCATCGGTGGTTGGTCATGGATATGCATTAAAGTTTTCTTAAGTTATTGCATGCTATCTTGTTATATGTTTAAAATTCATCTGATTTTAAGGTGTGTTGTGTTTGGGTTGGTTAGGTATAGGGGTTGATCTTCGGTCTACGTGGGACTTGAGATATTTGTCATAGCCAAGCCCTGGTTAGGGTTGTGGCAGGAGGGAATCCAAGTTAAATGTATAGACTTAGTGAATAAATTTCTATAATATCTAGCTACTTTATTCATGATATCACTATACTCAGATACCCAATGACCATTGTCTAATCGAAGTCCCATAATATTGTTACATTTTGCCTTTGAATAGTTTTTATATGAAAAAAAGAGGAATTTTTATCACCTTTTTGTAACCATAACGCTTAGGATTTTTGTTTCCAATAGGCTTCTTCATCCTTATAGGCATGTCTTAATTCTTATCGGAGCAACTTTAGCTTATTGAGATAAAAATACTAGGATTATTCTTATGATCATTGATTCTATCCTTAATGTATTGAATATTTTTTTTTGTGTTTTCCTTCTCTCAAAGCCAAGCTACTAAAGCATTTCGACAGTTTTTTATTTTGAAACTAATTTTTGATTGATTACTCCCTCCCACCTATTTATTCCAAGACTATATAACTATGGTATTCCAATTTTCTTTTTCGCTCCAACTTTTATCAAAATAAAACATCATTATGTTTTCCTAAACTTAGCCTCTGTATTTACAAGCAAAACACTATGATCGATGGCCTCTGTTTCTAGGTGATGGATATTGGCTAGGTTAAACTCTAATCTTCATTCTAAGGAACTAATAGCTCTATCTAGTCTCTCTTAAATAACGCCATCATTTTCTCTAAAACACCACCATATTAAAGGTTTTTCTTTCAAGCCTAAATCTATTGCTCCTATATCCAATAAAAAAATTTAAAATCTCTAAACGATGAACTATATCTAATTCTACCTCCTACATTTTAAGAGTGGTTAATAGTATAATTGAAATCTTTTGCCATTACCTAAAGTGTACGCCAGTTATTCGATTCCCAAATAAGTTCTTGTAATTGAGTTCAACGAGTAGTCTTATTGATACTTCAGTAAACGAAAATAAACCAATATTGATAGTATGCCACCAACTCATGTATATATGTTTCAATATAAAAAGAAGTTAAGTGAGACTAACATACCTAAATATCATCATTCCAAAGCAATAACATGCCTCCAGATAGTCCAATAAGATCCACAGTAATAATGTCTGCATAGTAAGTTGCTTCTGAACTCATACTAGCACTTTTTTCAAGGAGTGAAAATATGATATTTCCTTCAAAAAGAGAATTTCAAGGCGTCCCCCACTCCTAAAAAATTCCACACCAATGTATTCATTTAGATGGAGGAAGCCATTTAAGGTAGGCTTCCCAATCCACCTTATTTTTTTGTTTTTCCCTCTATATGGTCAATATGATTACCTTCTCCTTTTTGTTTATCTCCCAGATTTTGTATGCATAAATCAGTAACCATAACATCCACCAAATTATCATCTAGCATATTCAAATCCATGGTTTCTTTCCCTTATTTTAACATATTAACTCTAGATAATCTTTTTAAGTTTTTCCTACACCCTTCTATGTTTCCACAAGACTTACTTTTCTTAGAAAAAATTGATTTAATATCTTGAGAATGCCCTATTTCTTAGCCATTTTTACAGATGACTTTGCCTTACTTCTACTCGTCAAGATAAAAGATACTTGATTTTTTGCATTCTCTATATTTGACATCTTGTGATTCTGCCCTTGTGTATCTGTATTCGTGACTTTCTTTAGATAAAAAACTTGATTCTACTCCATTTTTGTAGCCATAGCAGTGTTTGTTGGATGGCGTTCACCCATGCATCACTCTCGTTGGCCAACAGTGATTTTTTTGCATGTTTTAGATCTGTCGCTATCATGATGTTATAATATCTATCAATATCATCTTGATAAAGGTATCAACTAGCTCCATTTTTTATAACATTTAGTATTCTATCGCTTCCTTATATTATTTGAAAAGTCAGGTTCATTTGATACAACCGTCTTTTGTAAGATCCCAGACACCATAGCATCCACCTGCATATTCATATCCATTTGTAATTTTTGAGCACTATTAGTCTGATGCATAGTAGTTGTATTTTCCTTTAGTGTTTTCTCATCGTTTTCATGAAAAAATGAGGCTACACCCTGTTCCAAGGCAGGTTCTAATTCTCGATGAATCCTTTTTCCAATAGTATTTATCTGATGCTCAACAGAATGTTCTTCCTCAATAGGATTTTCATTCTTCAGAATATTAAAAAATTCAGGTGGTGCAAAAGATATAGGTATTTTGTAACTCCCAGTATATCATTGTATTTTCAGTCCATCTTCATTATACATTCGTTCATTAGAACCAGTACCTTCGACACAATCTACACTTTTTTTTCTTTACCATTCGGGGATACAGGGATTCGTATGTTATTATTACCTTGATGCCTTGAGTTTTTACCATTCAAATCATGATTTTCTGCCCTCATCCAAACACCAAATTGCTCTTTCTTGATATTACTTTTGTGCAGATCTGCCTCATAAAAAACACAAGATCTTTCTGTGTGTCCTAGTATGCCGCAGTAATAACAAACATATGAGATATTTTCATAGAGAATTTTGACCCTTTTTTCCTATGATCCCATTTTAATCAATTTTCCATGAGGTAGAGATTTGTTGATACTCATTAAAACCTTTAGGTGAATGCATCGCCCATCTCGACTTCCAATTTCTGGAAATGCCACATCAGTCATCTCTTCTTAAGCATGTCCGATTTTACTGCCTACTTCATAGGATTCTAAACTTGAATCAATAATTTACATATATTAAAGACATGGGAGTTAACATTCAGTTTTGGCTTCCATTATTGTATGTTGATAAGATACTTATCTTAAAGCCATGGTGTCCCATATAACACCTTTTTTATGTATGCTTTGTGTTGAAACACAAACTGAAACAGGTTCTTCCCCACCATCAAAACTTCAGTCCATCGGGCCTCCCCAAACCTGATTCATTGTGTTCCTCACCCCAACCACATTTACTTGTTTGTCCGCAATCACCTTCCAAAGTATACTTACTTCACAATATTTCATGTTATTCATAATATCTTGAACTTCAATTTCAATCGAATATTTTTCCTTCTCTGTAAGGATAAACTGTCAGAAGTCTATCGATATTTGTAACATTTGACATTGCTTTAATTTAAAATCACAAAAGTCAAATGTCTCTATTTTCTTATAAATTTTATGTCAAATCAAAACATATCATTTCTTTTAAAATGGAGAGAGCAGTGCTAATATGTGTCCGAGTCATAGGCTAAAAATTAAATAAGATATATTGTATGTCCTAGAGTAAAGTAAGACACATGGAAAATAACAAAGATAATTGAACAAAATATATATAAATAAGTTTACCACGTATGAGCTGAAGAAAAAACATCCAGTGAGATACATAATTGAGCTTTGAAAATATTTTTTTGAATGAAATAGTCATTATTCGATGGTTATCCAATTAATTTTCATTATGTCCATTAAGCACTATGTTCCTTAATTATTTTTCACTATAGTGATCATTCGCACCTTCTAAAATTTTGTATATTTTAGACAATTGTTGTAGTTTATCAAAAACAAAACATGTTTAAAAGTAAGCATTTGTGTGAGAATGAGAAAACCAACGTACATTATTATCACATATAAACACAATTTTAAGAATATGATTAGAAAGAAGAAACAAAAATGTTAATGAGGTAAAGAAAGTGGATGGACTACACACAAATTACTTATCGCCAATTTTTTTTTACATGAACAAATCAAGGAAAAAAGATGTCTATCTTTTAAATTTTCCAAAAGTGCAATAAACGTAAATTCTACTATATAATAAGTGAAGATTTGATAGTACTTTGCTTTCGAAATAACATTGCCATTTATGGGTATTTTGGTACTTCCGTTTCGACTCTTTTATTCCATTTCTTGATGACATGTTTTGCACAAATGTATTAGACCAATGTCATGTCGCCATTAGAGAACCACCAAAGAGTTGATTTGGTGATCTTTTGTCTTGATTTTATCTTCTTCCATTTTTCCTTTTATCTTTTAGAAATCAACACATATTGGATCTTTGATACTTCTCTTTTAAAGATGAATTTGAAGTGGCAGTGATGATTTCGAGATCCATGCTTTTCCTTGACGAACCTTGGATAGTTTGAAGATTAATTGGGTAGAAAGACAATGAGACTCATGCTTTGTCTTAGCAAACCTATGATGGTATGTGATTTTAATGCTTTCGATCACATGCAACAAGTTCTTTTGCATTCATAATTAGTTCAAAATTCTAGACAATGTTTGATGGAGATCCATTTTGATTTCTTGTGAACTCCGCTTACAAAAGAAGGCATCAATGAAGAATGGGATTTCTTCTTTGTGTCAACTCTGTTACTGAAGATGTGATTTTCTTTATAGAAGAAATTTGTTGTGCTTAGCTATTTCCATATCTCTAGCTTTAAAAGATGCATATTGTTGTTTTCTTATTATTGTTGTTATTACTGCCTACTTTATTATTCTAATTACTACATGGATTTACCTGTTTATGTCTTTTCTGTTATATTTTGTGAATTTTTTAATTCTTCAAAATACAACATTGTAGATAAGTTGTCATTTAGTTGGAATATTATCATCACGTAACTATGATTTCATATATATAACTAGTGCTTGAATTATCTCTTAGAGTCGACGCAAGCAGGGTCATTTTTTTCCACGCCCTGAGTAGCTGTCACTTTCACAAACCTATGAAATCATAGTTATGTGACGATAAGATTCCATCTAAATGATAACGTATCCACAACGTTGTTACATATGCAATTAAATTAATTGTCATACTTCGTTCGTGTTCTAAAAGCTCTCTTGCTACAAGACGTTGTTTCATCCTTTTCCAAAAAAATAAATAAAGACATCATCGTTTAAAATCAGGGAAAGTCTTTTATAACTCATTGTCAAAAAGGTGTCTGCTAAATTAAATTATCAAAGTAATGTTAGGTGGATTTATACACCTAAGTATTGTTATCTGGCCTTATTTAGCTTAGTTTTGAAAACTTCTTTTGTGCGTAATGAGATAATATTTGTACAAATGAGCATCTAATTGTTAAGTTGTGTTTTGACAATGTTTAAGGTGTGTTCAAATCAAAGTTGGATACAAAATGTTCATTTAGAGTTCAAACGAGATAACTAGTATTCGTAGCTTAAGCTATGTGCTATTTTAGTTTGTCTTCCTTGATTCTAGTGTGTTAAGGGTCTAATTTGTGGGGTTTTATATTGTAGGAAGCTTTATGATATGATAAAAATGATATTGGGAGGATGTACAAACTAATTTTGAAGAGGAAACTCAACCATGAAGCAAGGAACAAAGAACCAAATGCATTGAGTAAACAATGTTCAAATCTAGAATTTGTGGACTTACGCACGTACCATGCTACCTAGCCACCTCTATAAGGGCATGACACACCCTTGGATGTAAAGTAAAAGTGACATTCCAGTGTGCTTGTGCGATATCAACGTGGCATGTTGGCTAGTTCAAATCGACCAAGGGTTGTGGGTTTTGAAACACACTTGAGGAGGCTTAAATTAGGGTTTTAATCTTTTAATTTAGTTTACTTTTGGAATGTTACATGGATTTTATCATTATGATTCTTTGTAAGTCCATGAGTGCCTAAACACCCTCATCCGGGGTTAAGTCCAAGCGTATGAGTACTTTTGCTTATAATTAAGTTGTTTTATGTTTATTATCATTATTGGGTGTTCATATATCCTTGTTTTTACTATTCTATGGATTCACAACCCTTAGGATAAATGCATAGTTCTGTTGTGAGCCAAGAAGGAGGAATGACAGAATAGAATGTGGGATATATGGGATGGGATCGTAATCATTCAATGAGTTTAAGTTATGATTTGCATTAAGGATAGGAATATACTAAATTCACCCTATTTAGTTTATATACGGGAAGGCATATAAATGCATTTATTTTAGTTCTTGCATCCCCGCTCAATGATGTAGTTGTGAGGTTAAGTTAGATGATTGATTAAAGAGTTGAAAGACCACAATCATGCTATTAATCCTATGAACCAACAACCAAGATAATTAACTAAATCAATAAAGTTATAGAGCTAGGTAGGATTATTCGTAGTGCCTTAACCCTGAGTTTCTCCCCATTATTGTTCAAGAAATTTATCTTACCACATTGTTTAAGTTTTGTTTATGTTTTTCACTCTAAAATACTTTTGGATTATGCATGTTTGGACTTATTTAATATTTGTAGTGAGACTATAATAGGATAGTTGTTCAACACAAGTCCTATGAGATCGATACTTGACTATTAAAGGCCATTTTACTACTTGACGGACCACATACACTTGTGTGTGCGCTTGGGTGAAACACAAAGCAGGTGAAAGGTTGGGTGTCTGAGTTTTTTCTTATGTTTGTAAATGATACACTCATTTCTTTACTTCATACAAATGAATAAATGAGAAAGTAAAAAAATTAAGGGAGTATTTTCTTATCGATTAAACTAAAAATTGATCCGATAAAGATAAAAAATCAATTGATTGAAATCCAATAATGAATATCTTATTTGTTTGGTTATCGATTTAGTGTGATTACAAACCTAAAACTGATAAATAGAAATCATAATACACAACACCGAACATAACAGGCTAGTGCACACCCGTACCCGCAACACTTTATTTTGTGAACCTCATACTTCTTTTTTAAAAATTAGTTTTCATATGTTATTTTTCGATTAGGATTTAAATTATTTGAATTTGATAGGAAGGTTTATGATAAATAACATATTTACCTCATTAAAGTAAAAGTAAAGTCTCTGTATAAATTACTCTTTTCAGATTCCCTTTGAAAGATTATATTGGATATGAGTTTGAGAATTTTAGAGACTTTAGAAGCCATATAGTTGACTTTGGTCAACATTACATGATCCTAGTGTCGGATGGCAATTTGAACTGCACCAGCAAATCTGAAATATCAAATTCAAAATAGTAGTGCGGCTGGATCGAGTTTGGAACCTTTATCTTGTATTTTGACCCTTTATATGAAAAATAATGAAAAGGGGTTCTGGGGCCAATTTGATAAAAATAATCTCTTTTCAAGAATCTAACATCATCATTGAGTTCAAAACATAAAAAATAGCCAACTAATATAGTTCACTTGCATTCAAAGAATTTTGAACGAATTTTGATGGCTCAACCGGCAACTTAGCAAAGTTTTTGGTGCAACTACTATAGCAGTGTAACACCTCGGATTTTTGATCCTTGAAATTTCTAAAATTTTATACCTTCTATCTTGATTATGACTTCTCTCATGAGTCATAGAGAGTATTGACGGGTCCTAAGGACCCAATCGTAGACTAAATAGTAAGTGTGTGACTAACTTCTTCTCTGAGTATGAGTGGCTCACTAAGAGTCGTAAAGACTCGTTATGAGTCTTTGGGTGTAAATCATAGGATGTCCGGTGTTTCGCCAAATGAATTCTATGTTGACTACAACTGATAGGGTCCTAATACGAGTCGTATTAGTCAAGTCGTAGGGTCAACAATATATGGGTGCCCTGAAAACTATCTTGGTTATGACTCGTGGTAACGAGTCGTATAGTGACCCATAGTCACTAATGACTAAGTTTTAGCTTTTAATTTGAGGGAACTTTGGATAATTTCCTCCTTACCCAATTTAAAACCCTACGTTTATAAGGCACTTACAAGGGGTTATTTCCTATTTATAGTGTAATCAAACACTTTCGAAAACTCTCTCAAGTCTCTCAAGCAACCATACTTAGGGTTTCTAAGAGGTAGATCACCTAAGGACTCAAGGGTGGAATTCTCTCCATAAACTTGGATATTTAAGGCATGTTACTCTTCCCAAATTACTAATTTGTTAAAAGCATAAGTTTTAAAGGTGTATTTCATATGGTATTGATGTTGGTTTTGAAATATGGGTTGAGGATCTTGAATAACTGTTGTTTATATGATGCTTCATATTTTCTACTATATGGGTTATTTTTAAATGGTGGTTTTAAAATAAATATGAAGTATGGGAATGATGAATAAATTAAGGGATTGTGATTTTCCCAAACTTGTGACTTTTGAAGTGGTTATGACCTCAACCCATATTGTGAAATTATTTTTGAATATCAAAAGTATATGTATTGAACTACTCTTGAACTATTGCATAATGTGAAAAGTCAATGAAGCATAATTATTTTGAAATTAAACCTTATGGGGTTGTGTGATTCCCCAATCTAAAGTATAATTAAACTAAGGGGGCTATGAATGTTCCCCAATAATGAAATTATTTACGCACATTGATATTACCTTACAAGTGTAGTTGGTATGATGATACAAACAGTGTATACATAAATATGTATCATGATTCAATGAATGGGAATATTTGATAATTATTTTAATTGGGCTTTAATGAGGGTTGTGTAGATGAGTCGTGAAAGTGGAGGTCTCGAGGGACCAAAATTGGAAATCACGATTGCCAATGCGGGGGTCTAAACAATCGAGTGGTTCGAGTCCCATTTATTAATTATCACATGATTGGGAGGTCCAAGTTCCCCACATTATATTACATGATTTGGTTCTTATGTCTCCTTGATAAGCAGGGAGGTTTGAGTCCCTCATAACTCATATGTACACCCTTTGGTTCGTGTGGCCATACAAACTAGGGCCCTTCAAGCTGGGGGAGAGCTGGGCCCATATAGTCTGTGGGTGCCTTCATATGTTATAATGGTTGAACAATACAATCCAGGCTAAAGTTGTAAAGTACAAGATAAGTCTTGTTCCCTATCCTGGCAAGTTGCAAGTGATGTACATATATGTATTTGCATATGATTATGAGTATTGAATTTTGGACTGGTTTGAATTGATATTTATAGAATTATTTTATTCCCTATCCTTGATTTACATGCTAGTACTCCAACCGCTAACCATCTTTGGATGTTGTATCCCCACGCGATGTAGGTACCGGAGATACCTCTACTTTTCCTACGCAAAGTTTATTGGATTGTCTCAATTCATCGATTCAGTGTGATGAAGTGGTGATCTTTCATTCTCTAAAAGACTTATATATTCGATCCGTTGTTATCATAAATTAGAATTAAGAGTTTTCATTAACATTATCATTGTTATTGTTATCTATCAGAGTCAGGGACATATCCCAACCAAGACTGGTTTTTGGTTCATTTGTCAGAAGGCATTGTTGGATTACTGTAGACTTGGGTTATGTTTGCCATTTGTCTCATCCAGTTACTAGTTATCGGTCACATACTTATCATATATTCTTTAATATTACCTTATGCTATCTTGTTATATGTTCCAAATTTATCCAATATTAGGGATATCATGTTGTTGGGTTAGGTGAAAAGGGGTGGCCTTTAGTCCTCGGTGAACTTAATATTATCATCACGACTAGGACCTAGTTTAAGTCATGAAAAGGATGGTTTCAGAGCCTAGGTTTGGTGTCATTAGATGTCCACAAAGTCGTGTCAAGTAGAGTCTCTTTTATAGACGTGTAACGCGCCACATTTATAAGGGAGAGGCTATGAGGCATTTAGGAATGTTTTCATTTCTTGTTGTTCTGTTTCCATCTATAGAGTCTAAGGTCTTGAATATCCTCTAATTTCTGTATGTTTTCTTTTCAAATTATGCCTCACAGGATATCTAATTGCTTACCTAGTTGGTGACCTCCAAGACTGAGCGGGTTGCTTCTGTTGCTCCATCCTTCGAGACCACTAGAGTTGGCCAATTTGTGAGGTTTAGTCCTCCAACTTTCACTAGCTCTAAGGTTGAGAAAGCACCTTATAATTTCATCAACGAGATAGAAAAGATCTTTCATATAATGCATGCTACTGATGTCGAGGGCATAGAATTTGCAACTTATTAGTTGAAGGATATAGCATACCAATGGAATGAAGAGTGGGAGCAGCTTAGGGGAGATGATGCTGAGTCCTCTTTGTGGGATAACTTCTTTAGTGCTTTTGTTGATCACTTCTTTCCTTGGGGGTTGAAGTAAGTGAAGGCTGAGGAATTCATAAATTTAAAGAAAGGAGGGAAGGTAGTAAAGGATTATTCCTTGAAATTTCATCAATTGTTGCATTATGCTCCTGAGCTGGAGTCTAGCATGAGTGTCTGAATAAGGAAGTTTGACTCTAGGTTATCCTGTGAATTGATCTTCGAGAGCAAGGTTGCCTTGTTAAACAAGGATATGGACATCTCTAGACGTATGGTATATATACAACAAGTAAAAGAGGAAAAGAAGAAGCAAGCAGAGATGAGTGAAAGGTAGAATAATAAGTTTTAATATTCGAATCAGGGTGGAGGTTAGTAGCAAAGTTGTAGAGACAGTGGAAAGTGGTCTAAGGAGAAGTGAGGCAATTTTGGTTCCTATTCTATGGCTAGTGCTCCTTATCAATATCATTGGATTATCATTGTTCTCAGTATGATAGTGGGTTTAGAGCACCAGGAGCCCAGCCTCAGGCTTATGGGATTCAATAAGCTTTTTCATATCCTCCTTGTAAATTTTATGGCTAGTGCATCATGGTGTTTATGAAGAAAGGAGGAACAAATGTTTTAAATATGGGAATATTGGTCACATGCAGAGGGATTATCCTTCTAGGGTTGTTTCTGGGAAAAATAAGATTTATGTTGCTACTTCATCAGCTTCAACACTAAAGAGTGCTACTTTTATTTCTAGCTCCGACACTGGATGGAACTGTTTGTATGCTCTTTCCACTCATCAGGATTCTGAAGCATCCCCTTATGTTGTTAATAGTATGCTCAAACTTTTCTCTCATGATATATATTTTCTCCTTGATCTCGATTCTACCCTCATTTATGTGACCCCTTAAGTAGCTATTTATTTTAGTTCTGACCCTAAGTCTATTTTTGATCCCTTTTTTGTATCCACCCCGGTGGGTGACTCTATTATGGCTAAAAAAATCTATAGGGGTTGTGTGATGTCGGTCTATGGTAGAGAGACCTTGGTGGATCTGATAAAGTTGGACATGGTAGACTTTGATATGATTTTGGGAATGGATTGGTTGCATTCGTGATATGCGTCTCTTGATTGTCGGTCACCATTTTTCTAATGAGCCAGTGATTGAATAGGAAGGTAGTTCCCTAGCACCTAAGGGAAGGTTTATTTTGTATCTGAGCCCGAAAATTGGTTTCTAAAAGGTACCTCTATCACCTAGTGCATGTTAAAGATTCTAGATCCGAAGGTCCTTTTTTGCAAGCTGTCTCTGAGGTTTATGAATTTCCCAAGGTATTTTCTAATGATCTTCCTGGTGTTCCTCCTAACAGGGTAATCGATTCTTGGATTGATCTTCTTTTGAACACCCATCCTATTTTTATGTCTCCCTATAAAATGGCTCTGGTTGAGTTTAAAGAACTCAAGGAGCAATTGAAAGATCTTCTGGATAAGCGTTTTATCTGCCCTAGTGTGTCTCCATAGGGTGCTTCTATTCTTTTTGTGTGTAATAAGGATGGGTCCCTTTGAATGTGTATTGATTACCATCAATTGAATAAGGTGATTGTGAAGAACAAGTATCCTCTTTCGAGGATTGATGATCTATTTGATCAACTTTAGGGTGTTCAGTTCTTTTCTAATATTGATTTTCAGTTGCGTTACCATCAGTTAAAGATTAGGGAGGTGAATATCTCTATGATTTTTTTTTGAACCCAGTATGGTCATTCTGTGTTTTTGGTGATTCCCTTTGGTTTGACCAATGCCCTGGCAGTATTTATGGATCTTATGAATTAGGTTTTTCATTAGTTTCTATACTTGTTTGTAATTGTCTTTATTGATGATATTTTGTTGTATTCTAAGAATGAGGTGGATCATGTCGATCACCTCCTTTTGGTGTTGCAGACCGTTAAGGAGCAGCAGTTGTATGTTAAATTCACTAAGTGTGAGTTCTGGTTGAATGATGTAGCTTATCTGGGTCATGCAGTTTCTAGTGAAGAGATCATCGTGGATTCCCAGAATATTGTGGTGGTTAAGAAGTGGCCTAAACCCACGACTCTAATCGATATTTAGAGCTTTTTGGGTTTGGCCGATTGTTATAGAATGTTTGATAAAAGCTTCTTTTTTATTGATACCCCATTAACTAAGTTAACTCTGAAGTAGGTGAAGTTCTTATGGTCTGACGCTTGTGAGTGGTCTTTTTGAGAAGTTGAAGGATAAGTTAACTTCAGCTCTAGTCTTGACTCTGTCTGAGGGCACTGGTGGTTTTATTGTCTATTGTGATGTATCCAGGGTGGGATTGGGTTGTGTGTTGATATAGTATGGCATAATAGTTGCTTATGTTTCTAGACAGTTGAAAGTTCATGAGAATAATTACCCTACTAATTATTTGGAATTATTAGTTGTGGTGTTTGCACTGAAGATCTGGCGACATTATTTGTAAAGTTCATATTGATATTTATTTTGATCATAAGAGCCTGCAATACGTGTTCACTCAGAAGAAGCTAAATCTTAGGAGAATAAGATGGCTTGAGTTTCTCAAAAACTATGACATGAGTCTTAACTATTATCCAGTTACAGATAACATGGTTACTGATACTCTTAGCAGGTTGTCAATGGGAAGCTTATCTTATGTGAATGAGAAGAAGCAGGATTTTATGAAGGATATTCACCATTTATCTATTCTTGGAGTCAGTCTCTTGGATATCGAGGATAGTGGTATAATTGTTCAAGAAGTGGCGAAGTCATCTCCTGGAGCAAAGGTAAAGAAGAAGTAAGTGTTGGACCCTACCTTGATGCAAATCAAGAATGATATGGGTAGGCAAAAGGTGATGGTATCTTGAGATACCAAGGCAGATTATGTCTTCCCAATGTTGATGGGTTGCAAGAAAGAATTTTGGCTGAAGCTCATGAGTTGAGTTATCTAGTTCATCCTGGTTTGACAAAAATGTATTATGATCTTAAGGAGATTTATTAGTGGAATAATATGAAACGGGATGTGGCCAATTTTGTGTCTAAATGTATGGTGTGTTAGCAAGTAAAGGTGGATCACTTCAGGACCGATGGGTTGACTCAAGAGATTGAGCTGCCGGTATAAAAATGAAAAATAATTAATATGGATTTTCTTTACCGATCTTTCACGATCTCGCCAATAATTTGATTCGATTTGGGTCATCGTGAATAGGATGACTAAGTCTGCTCTATTTTTTCTAGTGAGGGCTAATTTCTCTTCTGAGGATTATGCCAAATTGTTCATTGAGGAGATCGTGAAGTTGCATCGTGCTTTAGTTTTCATCATAGCTAATTGAGGTACTCAATTCTCATCTCACTTTTGGAGGTCATTTTAGAGAGGTTTAGGGACTAAGGTAACCCTTAGTACTGTTTTTCACCCGCAGATAGATAGGCAAGAAAAAGGACAATTCAAGACTTTGGAGATATTCTTCGGGCTTGTGTATTTGATTTTGGAGAAAGTTGGTTTAACCACTTTCCACTCATAGAATTTGCCTACAATAAAAGTTATTACTCTAGAATTGGTATGGCCCCGTTTGAGGCCTCATATGGTAGGAGTTGTAGGTCTCCTATTGGGTGAATTGAGGTTGGTGAAAATAAATTATTTGGACTTGATTTGGTTCATCAAGCCATGAAGAAGGCGAAGGTGATTCGAGATAGACTTATGATCATCCAAAGTCACCAAAAGTCCTATGTGGATGTAAGGTGAAGGGAGTTGGAGTTCAGTGTTGGTGATTGGGTGTTCTTGAAGGTGTTTCCCATGAAGAGAGTTATGCATTTTGGTAAAAAAGAGAAACTCACTTCCCGTTATATTAGTCCGTACTTGGTTTTGAAGAGGGTTGGTAATGTTGCATATGAATTGGACTTTTCTTCTAGTTTGAGCTCTGTTCATCAGGTGTTTCATGTTTTGATGTTGAGAAAGTGTGTGGGTGGTCCTTCGTTGGTTGTTCCTTTGGAGGAGGTGGTTATTCTGGATTTCTTTTCCTATGAGAAAGTCCCGATCAAGATTTTGGATTGGCATATCCGCCGGTTACTAACCAAGGATGTGACTTTGGTAAAATTTCTTTGGAGGAACCAAAAGGTCGAGGAAGCTACATGGGAAGCCGAAAACGAGATGAAGTCCAAGTGTCCATTTTAGTTCCTCATTTTGGAAAATCGTGCTTAAGTTATGTGTATTCCTTAACATCTGTGTTTTCTGAATTTGTTAAAGAAAATTGTGATTTCCTTAGTATCTTTGTTTTCTATCTTTGTTAAAGGTAAGTGTGATCGTATTGGAGTCAAATCATGCTAATAAATGCCTTTTCCTGTCATTCGAGGATGATGATCCTAAGGAGGGGAGTATATAACACCCCGGGTTTTTGGTCCTTGAAATTTTTTGAAATTTTATCCTCATTTTCCTGATTACGACTTCCCTCACAAGTCGTCGGGAGTCTTGACGGGACCTAGGGACCCAATCATATCCTAAACAGTAAGTGTGTGACTAAGTTCTTCTCTGAGTACGAGTGACTCACTAAGAGTCGTAAGGACTCGTTATGAGTTATTGGGTGTAAATAAAAGGATATCCAAGTGTTTACGCCAAATGGGTTATGTGTTGACTATCACTGGACCCTACAAGTCATAGGGTCCCATTACAAGTCGTATCAGGCGATTCATAGGGTCAGCAGTGTGTGGGTGCCCTGGAAACTATCTTGGTTACGACTCATTACCAACGAGTCATAATGAAACCTTATGTGTCATATAGTGGCCCATAGTCACTAACGACTAAATTTCAGCTTTTAATTTGAGGGCACTCTGGACAATTCCCTCCAAACCCAATTTAAAACACCATGTTTAGAAGGAACTTACCAGGGCTTATTTCCCATTCATAGCATAATCAAACACTTCTAAAAACTATCTTAAGTCTCTTAAGCAACCATACTTAGGGTTTCCAAGAGGTAGATCACCTAAGGACTCAAAGGTGGAACGCTCTCCATAAACTTGGATATTTAAGGCATGTTACTCTTCCGTAAGTGCTAATTTGTTAAAATCACACGTTTTAAAAATGTTGTTCATACAGTATTGATGTTGTTTCTGAAACGTGGCTTGAAGGTCTTGAACATATTTGTTGGTACTTGGGTTATGTTTAAATGGTTGTTCTATGTAACACCCCACATTTTTGAGCTAGAATTCAAACTGTTGTTCCTACGTGTGTAAACTCTAATCCCATAATTTATTTTTAAATTCATGTGTTAAGATCTTTATCCTAGTGTATGAAGTAACTATGGGATGAAAAATATTCATAGAAATCACTTAGAGCAAAGTTGAGCTAAGAACTTTCAATTCATCCATAGTTTAGTATTCAATTCTACAAGGGTCAACTTTGAACGTGTATAACTTTTGATGTATGAGAAACTTTTTATAGAAGACCCACCAAATTGAAGATAATTGAGTCAGCTTTCCAACGATACTGTCATACCCCAAATCCCATTGGAGCGGACTGGCACCCGTAGCCGAGGAGGCCCGGGAGAACCCGTTCATAACCTATACTTTCACATCTACATTACTTATGAAAATTAGAAATTTGGGCAGCACTTCATTGTAAATAGAAGAAAACAGTACCTGTATCAGCCCAGCAGACACGCATAAATATATATATAAACAGTAATTGACCGTCAGAGCCATCACATCTATCAACCAAACACTCCTATGACTGTACAATATGTCTACAAAAGCCTCTACATAGATACACAATTGAGTTAGGGTCGGGACAAACTCCCGCCCGCAAAAGACTTTTATACAAATACCAAAAATACATATAGAAACGACTTGGGATGCCCCAAAACAACTGGAGCTCACCACTAACAACAGAATGTCCTGGCTCTTACTGCGGAGGTGTACGACCTGAAGTACCTGTTCCTGCAAGCATGAATACGGGTCCCCCGTGAGGGACGTCAGTACGGAAATATGTACTGAGTATGTAAGGCAGTGAGTATCAAGATGAGATACAAAAGATCAACAGAACCCAGATACCAGTGAATAAACAGTATGAGTAGACCACACTTAAAAGAGCTGATGGGATACCTTCACATTGCTTTCATATCATTACTTCCCGTAATCCTTATCAATACATAACATATGTCATACAATGGCCAACTGATCAGTGGTACTAATACAATACATCAGGGACCACCCCTGGAATAGCATATATACATAAACTTTATAATACAATGGCCAACTGATCTGTGGTACTAATACAATACATCATATCATCAATTTAAAATACAGACATTCCATTTCTTAATTCAATTAATCTTTGAGATTGGTTACTTTGTGGTCACACCTTATGGAACTTGAAACCATGATACCTCAATAGGAAAACATGTAAATAGGTAATCAATATCATGAAAATGAAGTAGAGAATCATGGATACCTCATTAAACCATTTCGGAGTCAACAATAGTATATGGACATTTTTTTGACTAGCCGGACATCTTAAAAGTGAAAACAAGTTCAATTGGTAGTGTCGAAGATCATATGATGTTATTATGTGTCATGTGTCGTAGGACAATGTTGGAAGCTTACTTGAGAGTGCCATGAGTCATTATTCATGCCAAATATTAGATAAAGTATTTCTTACATACCTTGATATAACCACTTCAATACAAGTCCAACTTGGCTTCCCGTACTCTTCGAACACTTATCTACAATAAGTCATTTGTGGCAAACTAGTATTAGCAACCAAACCTTACCATTTAGGTATTAACTTCACCAAATAATGTCTAGGAAGTAATCCTTTAACTCATCAATAAGAGTGCTACATACATCCTCTTATACTCTTATTACATTCACATATCATGCATTTTCATGAAATATCCCCCAACATCACTCTTAGCCTTTATTTCCCTTCTTAATCACCATCCAATACCAACATGATTGCTAGGCATAAATAACCACTAATATAATGATATATCACCACAATTCATCCTCCATAATCCAATACAACAACTTCCATAATTTACTACTAACAATTTATACAAAACAATTCATAACTATGTTTCTAGTTATCTTCCAACATCAAGACAATACTCATAATCCTTTATCAATACTTATTCATGGATAAGAATCAAGAATAAACAATATTCATACCTTAACAATGAACTTTTGTATTTAGATTCCCCCTTACATAACCATGGGGTGCTTCTCGAAGCTTTCGAGATGGTGAACACAACTACGGAACCAATTCGAATTTTCTACGGTTGAATCACAAAATATTTGAAGTTGAAATTAGGCTAGGGTTTCACCTTCTCTTAATAATTGGATGATATATGATATATATGAGGCTAAGTGTAGGTTTATAAGGACCCATTTTCGTCCAAGAGGTAATAGAAAATGACCATTTTGCCCTAAAAATTTAAATAAATCTGAATCTGTCCCCAGTGGACAGTTTTGACAGGCTGAAGTAAATCGATCATAACTCTTTGCTCCGGTATCGGATTTGGGTGAAACCAATTGAATTAGAAAGATAATTCAAAGGACTTTCATTTTCATATGAAGTATACCACCCAGTTCTTCTTTTACAAGGAGTTATGGTCGTTTAAAGTTGACCCAAAAATCTGTCCCACAATTCTGTTTTTGTTTTTTTGATAGGCTGTAGTAAAACGGGTATAGCTCCTTACTCAGACATTGGATTTGGATGAAACCAATTTCATCGGAAAGAAGACTCTCGGAGATTTTCGTCTATATATAGAATCTCACACAGTTTTTTTTGTACAAGGAGTTATGATCGTCTAAATTTGATCCAAAAAAATAATTGCCTAGCTGCAGTAATTTTCCTGCAGATTTACTGTTCACAGGCTTCCCGGCCACCGTTTTGAAATTTCGAATGTGCTCGCTTATATGAAATACTCCTCTGTTTTGGGCAAACTTTATATCGTTGAAAATCCTATTCCAATACCTACACATACAACTATTGACGGGATACTTCCGAACACCATAAACTTAATTTAACCCATACGCAAGCCTTTAGGACTCTATATAATCGCGATAAGTGTACGAAAAAATTTACGGGGTGTTACAGATACCAATTTCTCCATAATCTGATACCCGAGCAAAAAGTTATGATCATTTCCGTCAGAACTAGTTAGCCACCACGATAGTGGTGCATCATGGTGAGCTCCAAAATCGGGTTTCAGTTGTGAATTTTAACACAGAGGGGCAGTGTTGTCTTTTCCTAACATTCCCAAGTCATGATAACTGAAGATTTAAGCGTCATTAGGGAATTATATGCCCAAAACTACTCAAATTATCTCCTAAAACAAACTATAACTCCTCCCCAAAGATCAAGAATACATCCTTTAAGTTCAAGATTTGGGTTCTATTCTTCTAACTAAGTAATCTAAGTAATGTGGGACTATCCTTAAACTTCATGGACATTGATTTTCTCATTTTTATCAAGTGTAATGATTTATAATCATGTTCCAAATTAAGGGTTTTGAATATTATTTTCAAAAGCAAGTCATAAAGATCATTTTGATGAAAGTGTGTGCATTATGTTGAACTCCTTTCATGGAAAATGAATTATAAAACCTTATGTATATACGTTTATAGTTTGGAAGGTTTAATTAAGAGCATGAATGATGAATTTCCTCTCTTGTTATGAATTATGGTTTCTATTTGCATTGTGAATGATTTTGAATGCATGAACTAAAGTTTGAAAGTGAGTTTCTTAACATCATGGTGTTTGACACATTTTATTATATGGTGAGAGGAAGTTTTCTTGCCATACTATACTCTTTGTATTAAAAATAAGAATTGTATGTGATTGAGCAATTGACATGGTCACCGCATGTTTAAGTCTTTCGAAAAAAGAGTAATTACATAACGATTTCATGAGATTTGAAAATGATGACTCTCTTGTAGTGTTATAAATCTTTGGTGGTTATTTGTATGTTTTGAATAAAATGGGCAGTAAAATGGATATGATATGAATTTCTTGCAAGTCTGGGTATGACGATACCCGGTGATTATATGCCCGTAAGATTTTAAGCATTAAATGATTTTGTATACAAAGCATGATGTTTAAATAACTAAAATTGGGCCTAAAAGAGGTAGATTGTTACTCGAAGAAGGCGTTTGAATGTAAGGGCTCATTGTTCGAAAAATTGAGATATACCGATTCAGGTGATATGATTGGCTAATGGCAATGTATACTTGTTCTTGAGACACTGGTATACTAGAATAGTGATTAGGACTCCAATCCTTGCGGCAAACTTGGATTGGGGGTTTGGCCGCTGATTCAAGAGAGGGTTCCATATTGCCCATGGGATTGTAGAAATATAGGGTATACCATCTAACTCAGAAGTAAGATAAACAGTTTTGTCATGATTACAAGGAAAAATTTTGAACCTCATCAAATTATGCCCATGTTATTTACTTATCTTATATGTAATGTTTTACGAAATGCTCTTATCTATGTTGTGTAATAAAAATGCTATTTTGGATTGTTTCACATACCAGTACAATTGTATTGAGCCCTTATATTTCAGGATCTAAGGCACAGTCCTGGGGTCCCGCTAAGCAGTAAGTTGAATTCTGTCAGAGATTATAGCTGGTAAGCCTTCCTTATTTCGGAAGGCCTGTTCTAGAACATTGGTAGTTTATTTGATTTATGGTCCAACTGGGGGCCTTGTCCTAGTTTTTAGACATATGTTGATTTTTATATTGTTAGAGATTTTGCAGATTGCTGTTGTATATTTTTGAATGTTATGAACTGTATGTTGTACTGTTTAGTCGAATTAAGTGATTGACCATGTTTTCGTTTTATTATATTTTCCGTATTCCTTTATAGTATATGAATGTTATGCATGATTTCCAGATAGAAAAGGGCACTAGGGCCTTCATGGTTTGGGATGCTCATCACGTCTAGGGCCTTGGCTCAAGTCATGACAAACTTAGTATCAGAGCACGGTTCATGGTCCTAGGATGTCTGCAAAATTGCATCGAGTAGAGCTCTGTTTATGGGTGTGTAGCACGCCATACTTATAAGTAGGAAGCTATTGGGCGTTTTAGGAATGTTTCACTTTTCTTTATGTTCCAGATCGTGACATTGTGTTTTTTATTTAGAAGTTATCTAGATTCCTTCTTTAGTCTAACTTTACTAATTATGTCTCATTGTCGAGTCGGTTCAAGTGCAGAATCTTAGAGACTAAATGAGGTCATTCCTTCTCATTGAGTCATAAAAGATTATGAAATTGCACAAGGAATTGAGAGGAGTCCATAAGTTCTTTAAAGTGTATTGATTTAAGCTTATACCCCTACCCACATCAATCATATGTTTGAGCCTGAGGTATAAAGTATATTTAGTCCTTTTCAAAATTCTTGTTACAGATGTTATGCTTAAGGGTAGTGATAAATGTCAGAATGTTGGAACAACATTTCCACCTGAGTAGTAGTATGTGCTAAGGTGTCATATCCTATTTGTAGTAAGATGATCCTGAAGTTAGTGATATGTCATCACAAGCTTAGAAGTCAGAGTGAGGGACACTTTTTTGTAAGGAAGCTAGTTTAGTTGTATAACCATTGATTAAGAGATGGGTTGCCATTTGATAGTAATAGACTAATGTGGTCGTAATATTTGTAGATTTTATGGTAGTCTTGAAGAAAATGGCTGGTTAAGATTATTATTTATTCAAAAGAGGGAAGGATCTCAGAATAGATAGTTATAGTGGTTATAGAAATCCCTTATAGGCTGTGAATGGAAATGATTAGATTAGCCAATAAGTTATAGGTATAGACTCATTGTTGTATATAGAATTTTGAAGGTAGTTGTGATGTAGGCATGGGTGAGTAATTATAATGTGAGAAAGTGGAATATGTTGATAAGATCGTAATGGGTTACTACATGAGATTAAGATTGACTAGCCCTATTATGTTACTTTACCCCCTTTATTGTATTTTCTCTAGTAATTGTAAGCTAGTACTACACGAAAAAAGGTAGGTAGTAGATTTTGAGGTATAGTAGTAATTTCATAGAGAGGATGAACTTATGGGCCATAGTTAGGTGAATAAGAGACATAGGTTGATATTTCTATGCTGACTTAACTCTTAGTTGCATACATGGGAAGTTTTGGACCTAAAAATTTTTCTAAGTGTTGGGAGACTTAGGAATATTTTAAGCCTCTTAACTTCAAAGATTTTTAAATTGATCTTCCTAAACCCGAGATATAGATTTTGAGTTTATTCATGTTCAGGGGTGTAAGAAGCATGTCTCGGGGAAGTTTCGGATTTTTCAGACAAGGATTGGGTCATGTTTAGGTTTCATTTCTAGAACCTCACCGCGATAGCAGCGCGTCACGGTGGTAATCACTGTGGGCCTTCAACGCATCATGGGAACCTTGTCATCAATGTTCCAGTCGCAAATTTAAATTTACAAGAAGGGCAATGTAGTCTTTTCCTCTCATTCTAATTCGTAATGGATGAATTATTTTATTAGTTAAGGTAAATATTGCCATTTAGTAAAGTACATGGCATGCTTCATATGATTAGTTTTGTTAGACAATAGGGTTGAACTTTATATGTGGAGTGTAGTGGTAAAAATAGTGGCTTAAGATTAATGATGCATATTTTGTGGGAGTAAGTAGTAGGCATGATGTGATGTGTGAAATAGACTAGGTTGTCAACTTCTGGAAAAAGATTGGACAATTATGATATATTTATATACATGGGACTAGTGTTAGAACGATGAATTATTGTTAAGTTATTAAGCGGATAAGAGCCTGGGTATAAAAGAATAAGTTGAAACCCCAAGTAACATGTTGTTAGATATAGTTCTATGTGTTTAAATGCTTGGTGTACCTAGTCTGTGTTCTTGAAATTTGTAGTATGGAGACGTCTGGGGAAGACTAAGGAATTGTTGTATGGTGTTCTTTATAGCTGAATTGAGAAAATATAGGTAGGCAATATGTGCCTTTGGTATAGTTTTACAAATTTTATTAAGATTGTAAGTATGCGAATAGAGGTCTAGCGTTGGCATGTAAAGTATGTAGAATGATTTATTATGTGATAAGGAGTGTGGATGTGTATTCTCATGAGAGTAGGAGTGATAGAGTGATAGCTATAGGGGCTAGCGGAAGTTAAGAGTAGCATTTTTTAAAAGCAATACCTACAGAATATATTTTATATTAGGGGAAGTTAAGCGGTTACATATATGGCGATACCCCATTGTGTTGAGTGTTCTGCTCATAGATCTAATGAGAAGATATATCCTTAAGTCTAGGATTGTGACTTTGATCTAAGAAGGAGATGGCAAATTAAGTTAGTTCCCGAATTTTCTTGAGGTGTCCAGTTTCAGAAAGGAGTTATGAAAAAATCTATTCCAATTCAAGCAAGCTCCTCCTATTTTAATTTAATGAGGATATTCTACCAATGTCTTATATATTGAAGGCGTGCCTATTCCCAAGGTCTGAGTGATTCATGCAACATATGTTATGATCCGACCGCCAAACTAGAAGCAATGATGTCTTAGTAACCCAATCATTCAAGTGTTCAATGTCATATGTTATGTTGCTTATTATCCATAAAATCTATGTCTCACGGCATGTTTGGTCATAAGAAAATATGTTTCTATATGTCACTGATTTGTTTTTTATCGGGTTTAGTCAAGGTGATAAAGTTTATGCAAATGCATGATTATCTCAGCTCTAAAAATGAGAAGCAATAGATTCACGTGGCAATCCTTGTCTCAGTCGTTGACCCCTTGAGTTTCGCCTACATGTTATACCACTCATGATATATGCTCAAATGTTTCTCATTGTTCCAGTCCTAAGAACTCATGTTATGTAGGTTTTCGTCTAAACGACTCTCTGTTTATGATCTAAACATTTGACATATGGATCACTTTGTGCCTATTATACTGTATCTTCATCTCATATCCCACCTTCAGTAGTGTATTGAGTATATGTTATAATCGAATAATGGTTCTCTCTCTCTTGATCCGTATGCTCGGGCCACTCAATGACCCTCAGAATAATAGTATGATAGTTGTTATGGAAGAGTAGTAGTGACTCAAGAAGGAGGAGTAGATGTTCTTGAATGTGAAAATTTTGATTTGATCTCTTTAGCTAAGGTTATTGGTGATGGGGGAAAGAAGGGGATGGACTTTCATGATGAGAAATAGTTAGAAAGGAGATATATGACACAAATCTCTGTGGAAGTGATTGAATTTGTTGTTCTTAGTGGGGTAGATCTATGAAGTTGGTGTAGTAATGATAGGCTTGAATGTTGTGATTAATGAAAACACAACCTGTGTACTATGTTGTTAGTATTCCCAGAATTAAAACCCAATGGTGTTTGATAGTAGTGATAAGGTGAAGTAATATTCTTATATGGAGTCCCGTGGCTTAAACTAGCACCTCTTTTCTCTGAGTTAGGCTTCAACCTAGAAGTATCATGCAGTGGGACTCAAACTCTTATGGTTAGATGTATGATGGTAGAAATATAAGATGGAAAGGACGAAGTATTTTATTTAATGTTGGGTCATAGGTGAGTAGATTTTGTAAGTTTAAGTCTATTTGTTGCATTGTGAAAGGTGGAGAATGTTTCTATCTCTATCTTCTGCGAAACCTTGTTTCATGATTATTACCTATGTCAATCAGTCCTATTATCACCAAATTAACTCATCCTTTATGTTATGATGATTATGATTCATAGAACTCATGTGAAACATCATCTCTATGAAAAGTCTCATTACCTCATGCTTCATGCTTACATGTTTCACAAGGGGTTATCATGAAGCTCGTCTGATGCCTTTGCATATTCTATTGAG
This sequence comes from Capsicum baccatum var. pendulum, assembly GCA_030864225.1. Taxonomy (NCBI): domain Eukaryota; kingdom Viridiplantae; phylum Streptophyta; class Magnoliopsida; order Solanales; family Solanaceae; genus Capsicum; species Capsicum baccatum. The sequence continues at coordinate 45,725,287 of CM061560.1, forward strand.
GAAAAATGTTCAATTCTAGAATATGTTCTTTATTTTACACTTTTATATCTTCAACAATTCTCAACCCATCATTCGGGGTCGAATGATCCCAAGGGGGAGATAATGTAACACCCCGTATTTTTGAGGTAGAAATCAAATCTTGTTCCGATAAGTGTAAACTCTAATCGCATGATTTATTTTTAAATTCATGTGTAATGATCTTTATGCTAGTATATGAAGTGACTATGGTATGAAAAATATTCTTAGAAATCACTTAGAGCAAAGTTGATCTAAGAACTTTCATTTCATCTAAAGTTTGGTATTCGATTCTACAAGGGTCAACTTTGAAAATTTATAACATTTGATGTGTGAGAAATTTTTTAACACAGGACCCAACAAATTGTAGATAATTGAGTCAGCTTTCCAATGATACCTATTTTGCTATAATCTAATACCCGAGCGAATAGTTATGATTATTTCCATCAAAACTAGTAAGTCACCGCGATAGTGACACATTGCGTTGAGCTCCAAAATTGGGTTTCAGTTGTGAATTTTAACTCCAAGGGGAAATGTTGTCTTTTTCCTATATTCTCTAATCATGATAACTGAAGATTTAAGCATCATTAGGGCATTATATGCCCAAAACTACTCAAATTATCTCCCAAAACAAACCCTAACTCCTCCTCAAAGATCAAGAATCCATCCTTTAAGTTCAAGATTTCGATGAAACAAATCAAGATTTTGTTTCTATTCTCTTAACTAAGAAATCTAAGGTAGGTGGGACTATTATTAAACTCCATGGGCAGGGATTTTCTCATTTTTATCAAGTACAATAATTTATAATCATGTTGTAAATTAAGGGTTTTGAATACTGTTTTGAAAAGAATGTCATAAAGATCATTTTGATGAAAGTGTTTACATTGTGTTGAACTCTTTCTATGAAAATCAAATTATAAACTCTTATGTATATACGTTTATAGTTTGGAAGGTTTAATTGAGAGCATGAACAATGAATGTCCTCTTTTGTTATGAATTATGGTTTCTATTTGCATAGTAAATGACTTTGAATGCATGAACTAAAGTTATAAAGTGAGTTTCTTAACATCATGGTGTTTGACACATTTTATGATATGATGAGAGGAAGTTTTCTTGGCATACTATACTCTTTGTATTAAAAAGAATAATTGCATGTTATTGAACAATTGACATGGACACCGCATGTTTAAGTCTTGCAAAAAAAAGAGTAATTGCACAACGATTTTATGAGGTTTCAAAATGATGACTCTCTTGTGATGTTATAAATCTTTGGTGGTTATTTGCATATTTTGAATGAGATGGGCTATGAAATAGATATGATATGAATGAATTGCAAGTCTGGGTATGACGATACCCGATGATGATATGCCCATAAGATTTTAAGCATTGAATGATTATGTATACAAAGCATGATGTTTAAAGAACTAAAATTAGGCCTAAAAAGAGGTAGATGGTTATTCGAAGAAGGCGTTTGAATCTAAAGGCTCATCGTTGGAAAAATTGAGTTTTACCAATTTGGGTGATATGATTAGCTAATGCCAATGTATACTTGTTCTTGAGACACTGGTATACTAGAATAGTGATTAGGACTTCAATCCTGGCGGAAAACTTTGATTGGGGGCTTGACCGGGGAGTCAAGGAAGGATTCCATATGGCCCGTGGGATTGTAGAAATGTAGGGTGTACCATCTATCTCAGAAGTAAGATAAAGAGTTGTGTCATGATTACAAGGAAATATTTTGAAACTCATCAAATTATGCTCATGTGTTTTACTAATCTTATATGTAATGTTTTATACAAAGCTCTCATCTATGTTGTGTAATAAAAATCCTATTTTGGATTATTTCACATACCAGTATAATTGTACTGACTCCCTATATTTCAAGATCTGAGGCACAGTCCTGGAGTCTCGCTAAGCAGTACATTGAATTCTGTCAGAGATTACAGTTAGTGAGCCTCCCTTATTTTGGACGGCCTGTTCTAGAACATTGTTACTTTATTTGATTCATGGTCCAACTGGGGGCCTTGTCCCAGTTTTTAGACAGATGTTGATTTTCATATTGTTAGAGATTTTACAGACTGGTGTCATATATTTTTGAATGTTATGAATTTAATTCCGTACTATTCAGTTGAATTAAGTGATTGACCTTGTTTCCTTCTTATTATATGTTCTGCATTCCTTTATAGTATATGAATGGTGTGCATGATTACCAAATAGAAAACTGCACTTGGGCCTTCATGGTTTGGGAGGCTTGTCACGGCTAGGGCCTCAGCTCGGGTCATGAAATTTTAAAATCAATATGATGCATGAGAATGGTGAATAAATTAAGCATTGAGATTTCTCCAAACTTGTGACTTTTGAAGTGGTTATGATCTCAACCTCATATTTTGAAATTGGTTTTGAATATGAAAAGTAAGTGTATTGAACTACTCTTGAACTATTGCATAATGCGAAAAGTAAATGAAGCATAATGATTTTGAAATTGAACGTAATGGGGTGGTGTGATTCCTCATGCTAATGTATAATTGAATCAATAAGGCTATGAATGTTCCCTGATAATGAAATTATTTTGGCATATTGATATTACCTTGCAAATATAGTTGGTATGGTGATACCACCAGTGTATGCCTAAATGTGTATGATGGTTCAATGAATGGAAATGTGTGATAATTTTTTTAATTGGTCATTAATGAGAGTTGTGTAGCTAAATCAGGAAAGTGAAAGTCCTGAGGGACCAACACTGAAAATAAAAGTTGCCGATGTGGGGGTCTAAATGACTGGGTGGTTCGAGTCCCCCTTATTAATTATCACATGATTGAGAGGTTCGCTTTCCCCATATTATATTACATGATTTAGTGCTTGTGTCACCTTAATATGCCTGGAGATTCAAGTCCCTCATAGCGCATATGTATACCCTATGGTTCGTGCAGCCACACGCACTAGAGCTCTTTCAACTGGAGGAGAACGGGACCCGTATAGCCCGTGTGTGCCTTCTTATGTTATGACGGTTGAGCTACATAATTCAGGCTAAAGTTTTAAAATGCATGTTACGCCTTGTTCCCCATCCCAACACGTGATGTATATATATGTATTTGCATATGATAATGTGTATTAGATCTTGGACTAGTTTGAATTGATATTTATGGAATTATTTTATCCCCAATCCCTGAGTTACATGCTAGCTCTTCTACCACTAACTATCTTCAGATGTTGTATCCCCACATGATGCAGGTACCAGAGATACCTCTGCTTTTCCTGCGTAGAGTTAGGTGGATCGGCTCGATTCATCGGTTTATTGTGGTGAAGTGGTGACCTTCCATTCTCTGAAAGACTCAGACATTTCATCCGTTAATATCAAAGATTAGAATTAAAATTTTTCATTAGCATTAACATTATCATTGTCATTGTCAACTGTCAGAGTCGGGCACATGTCCCGACCAAGACTGGTTTTTGGTTCTTTTGTCAAAAGGCTTTGTTAGATTATTATGAAATTGGGTAATGTTGGCTGGTTGTTTCAGCCGATTACTAATTATCGGTCACAAACTTATCTTTTATTCTTTAATCTTACCTTGTGCATCTTTTGATATGTTCAAAATTCATCCAACATTGGGTATATCGTATTGTTTGGTTAGGTGCAAGGAGGTGTTCTCTAGTCCTAGGTGGACTAAAGATACCCATAACCTTTAGGCCCTGATTTGGGTCGTGAGAAGATGTCACGCCCCAAAATCCCATTGGGCCGGACTGGCACCCAAAGCCGAGAAGGCCCGGGAGAACCCGTTCAAATACCTGTACTTTCACTTACATGTCACCAAAAATTTGGACAACACTTCGTTGCATATAGAAGGGTCTAATTACCTGTATCAGCACAACACGCACAAATATATATATATATATATATATATATATATATATAATACTTGGCCGTCGGGGCCACCACATATACAAATATAACATCACTGTATAAACTTTCATGACTTTACCCTTCCTTATGTCTACAAAGCCTCTAGGATATAGATGACATAACTAGGGTTAGGACAAACCCCCGCCCACACATGACTCCTGTACAATAACAAAACATAAGGAACCGACTCGGAAAGCTCCAAAGCAAACTAGAGCTCACTAACAATAGCTGTATGACCCGGCTCCAATCTATGCTGTGAATGAGCTGAAGCACCTGTGCCTGCAGCATGAAATGTAGGTCCCCCATGAGGGACGTTAGTACGAAATATGTACTGAGTATGTAAAGCTGTAAATAATCATATGTGATATGGGGAATCAAGAAAATCAGACGCAAGTGAATAAATCATAATAGAAGTGAACCACACTTCATAAACACTTTTAGGATCAAGTACATTATCATTAATCTGAATTGGGTTCTTTAATTCAAACACATTTGTGGAACGGTATACATTCGTTCATTTCATTCTTTACAATTATCATTCGCCATTACCTCCTCCTCCCGAACCTCCAACCACCTAACAATAATCAATACTGTACCGTACTGTGACCATTAGGCTGCCCCCAGTACATATCAACTGTAATCATATCAAGTATTGGGATCGGCCCATGCTAGGCTTAAGCCCCTGAGCTACCACCCACACGTATATCAAGTAACACACATAAGAGATCTTTCCAATAACTTAGTTCAAAAGCTTTTGAGATTATTACATTAGTGTTCATGCCAATATAGTACCTTTGGAACAATGATACATCAATAGGAATCAAGTAATAGACCTTCTATACAATAACGATGTAATAAAGACTCATTGGTACATCAACAATGTGTTTCAGAATCATCAATATCACAACAATGAAATAGGAGCCTTTTGGTATATCAATGAAACATTTTGACACTTAATAGAATGGAAACAACTTCGTTGGTAATATAGAACAATACATGTTTTTGGACAACCTCAGAATCTTACTTGATGGAACATTGGTGTTTTCATGCCAAAGAACATTGTTAGAGTATTCTTTACATACCTCGTTGTAGATTCGGATACCAATTCAACACAACTTTCCGCCTTTACAAATCACTTATCTACAATGAAATGTTTGGCATCTAGTATTAGCAACCCAACACCACAATTCTCTTCCATAATTCCATACAACCAATATTTGCAAAGCATTCCAAAAACCAACTTGAACAATGGGTTTATGTGTGTATATATATATATAATCATAATTTCAATACCACATCATCACACCAAATCCCTTCACAATTCAACATAATCCAACCATGCACAAGAATAATCCAACATCATTTTCAATCATCTTTCAACAACAATCAAATAACATACTTCTTATGCTCACATTCATATATACACATATCCATATAAATAATACCAACATAATTTACATCCTTACCATAAAATGTCCCTTTTGATTTCGAATTCCCGTTGGCACAAATAAGGGGTGCTTCTCGAAGCCCTCGAGATGGTGAACACAACTACAGAATCAATTTGGATTTTCTACGGTTGAATCACAAGATAATTGGAGTTGAAATTTGGCTAGGGTTTCTTATTCTTCAATAATGGATGATAAATGATGGATAGGAGGCTAATTATATGTATATAATGACCAAGTTTCGTCCATGAGGTGATGGAAAATGACCATATTGCCCTTAAAAATTTAAGTAAATCCGAATCTGTCCATGGTGGACTGTTTTGATAGGCTAAAGTAAATCGACCATAACGCTTTGCTCCGATATCAGATTTGGGTGAAATTGGTATAGTTGGAAAGATAATTCAAAGGGCTTTCATTTCATATAAAGTAGGCCATCCAGTTAGTCCTGTACAAGGAGTTATGATCGTTATAAGTTGACCCTAAAAATCTGTTTTGAGAGGCTGAAGTAAAACGAGTATAACTCCCTTCTCAGATGTTAGATTTGGATGAAACCAGTTGCATTAGAAAGAAGACTCTCGGGGATTCTCATAGATATATAGCATCTCACACAGTTCATTTTGTACAAGGAGTTATGATCATTTAAAGTCGACCCAAAAATCTGTTTGGCTGCAGTACTTTTGTGTGCAGAAAATTTCTGCACATTTACTGTTCATTGCGTCCACCGTTTTCAAGTTTCGAACATGCTCGCTTATATCCGATACTCATTTGTTTTCAGAAATATTTATATCGTTGGAAAGCTAAATCGATAAAATTCGCATAGAAACTTCGACGAGCAAATTCTGGTATAAATAAAGTCGATTCCTATACACATATAATCAAACTATACACTTGAAACCATCTCAAAATAATCAATACTCATACTTAAACTCATATATACGTAACTTATGATCAATACATATACTCCAACACATGTAACCATGGCTAATGCACGTAATTAAGTACGGGGTGTTACATCCTTCCCCCCTTAAGGACATTCGTCCTCGAATGTGAATGTAGTTATTTAGCCGAAACAAGTTCGAATTCATAATTGATATTCACGTCATCATATAGATATCATGCATATGTAAAAACTTACTTGTTAGTGTCCCAGTTCCACTCCTTTCACTTCTTTTCACCTTTGAACAAATAAGGGTATTTCGATTTCATTGCTTCCTCCGCTTCCCATGTAATCTCTTCCCTTTGTTGATTTCTCCAAAGTATTTTCACCGATGCTACTTCTTTATTTCTCATCTTCTTAACTTGACGATCTAATATAGCAATAGGCATCTCCTCATAGGTAAGATCTTCTGTTACTTTCACATCTTCAGTAGAAGTAATAAGGGACGGATCTCCGATGCACTTTCGAAGCATCGATACATGAAATACTGGATGTACTGATGAGAGTTCCTGGGGTAGCTCTAATTCATAATCAACTTTCCCACATCTTCAAATGATCTTATACGGGCCTATATATCGTGGACCCAACTTTCCTTTCTTGCCAAATCTCATCACCCCTTTCATTGGCGATACCTTCAAAAATACCCAATCGCCTAACGAAAACTCTAGCCCTCTTCTTCTACTATCCGCATATGACTTGTGTCGACTTTGGGCTGTTTTCAACCATTGATGAATCACCTTGACTTTTTATATGGCTTGATACACAAGATCCGGTCCGAACATAAGAGTTTCACCAGCTTCGAACCATCCTATTGGTGATCTATATTTCCTCCCATATAAAGCTTCATATGGTGCCATTTTGATACTTGAATGATAGCTATTATTGTAGGCAAACTCAATAAGAGGTAAATGATCATCCCAGCTGCCTTTAAAATCTATAACACATGCTCGTAGCATATCTTCGAGTGTTTGAATGGTGCGCTCTGCTTGTCCATCCGTCTGAGGGTGAAAAGCTGTACTCAGATTCACTTGTGTTCCCAAACTCCGTTGGAAAAACTTTCAAAAGTTTGCGGTAAATTGAGTTCCCCGATCCGATATAATAAAAGTTGGCACTCCATGTAATCGGACTATTTCTTTAACATACAGCTTCGAATATTCTTCAACTATGTAAGTGGTCTTAACGGGTAAGAAATGTGCGGATTTAGTAAGACTATCCACAATCACCCATATAGAATCAAATTTCCGAGCTGTACAAGGCAAACCTGTAACAAAATCCATGTTGATCATGTCCCACTTCCAAATTGGAAGATCTATGCCTTGCATATAGCCTCCGGGCTTTTGATGTTCCACTTTAACTCGTTGGCAATTTGGACATTCAGCTACAAATTCTGCGATGTTCCTTTTCATGTCATTCCACCAATATACATCCTTAAAATCTTGATACATTTTGGTTGACCCTGGATGAATAGAATACCTTCAGAAATGTGCCTCAATCATAATTCTTTTTCTTAGCTCATCAACACTAGGCACACATAGCCGATTTTGGAATAGAAGTACTCCTTCTTGCGAAAGCTCAAATACCTTCGTCGCACCATTTTGAACATTCTCCTTGAGTTGCAATAAAACAGGATCTGCATCTTGCTTCTCTTTCACCTCAGCTACTAATGAGGATTCCGCAGCATTATGCACAATAAGCTCCTCGTCCAGAGTTTCGAGAAGACGAACTCCTAGACTAGCTAATTGATGAAGATCTTTAATCATCCCTTGCCTTTCTAAAGGTGCCATCATAGCCTTACGACTCAACGCATCAACTACTATATTCGCTTTCCCTGGGTGATACAAAATATCAACATCATAATCTTTTAATAGTTCCATCCACCTTCGCTGCCTCAGATTTAGATCCTTCTGACTGAAAATATATTGTAAACTCTTATGATCAGTATATATATCAACATGAACCCCATATAAATAGTGGCGCCATATTTTTAAAGCAAAGATAACCGCTGCCATCTCAAGATCATGTGTGGGGTAATTTTTCTCATGTGGCCTCAATTGCCTTGAGGCATATGCTATCACCTTACCACGCTGCATTAATACACATCATAAACCAATTCTCGAAGCATCACAATACACTGTATACCCTTCTGTACCTTTTGGAAGTACCAACACAGGTGTAGAAGTCAACTTATTCTTCAATTCTTGGAAACTCTCCTCACACGCATCATTCCATTGGAACTTGGATGCTTTATGTGTTAGCTTAGTTAAGGGTGCTGAAATAGAAGAAAAACCCTCAACAAACTTTCTATAATAACCAGCCAACCCAAGAAAACTACGAATCTCCGTAGGCGTTGTGGGCCTTGGCCAATTTTTCACAGCTTCTATCTTTTGAGTATCAACCTTTATGCCTTCATTTGATACAATATGGCCCATAAATGCCACTGACTTTAGCCAAAATTCACATTTAGAAAATTTTGCATACAGCTTGCAATCACGAAGAGTTTGCAATGCCTGTCGCAAATGATTAGCATGATCCTCTTCTGATCTAGAATAAACTAGAATATCATCAATGAAAACTATCACGGATACATCTAGAATTGGCTTAAACACCCTATTCATAAAATCCATGAAAGCTGCAGGTGCATTAGTTAGCCCAAATGACATAACTAGAAACTCATAATGACGATACATTATTCGGAAAGCTGTTTTGGGTATATCTTTTTCTTTGACTCTCACTTGATGATAACTTGACCTCAAATCAATCTTAGAAAAACATTTGGCACCCTGTAACTGATCAAATAAATCATTAATTCTTGGAAGAGGATATTTATTTTTAAGAGTCACTTTATTTAGCTGCCTATAATCAATACACATTCTCAATGTGCCATCTTTCTTGTGCACAAACAGCACTGGTGCTCCCCAAGGGGAAATACTAAACCTAATGAACCCCTTTTCTAGCAAATCTTTCAATTGCTCTTTCAATTCTCGTAATTCTGCTGGGGCCATCCTATACGGAGGAATTGAGATTGGCTTAGTGCCTGGTATCACATCAATACCGAATGCTACTTCTCGTTTAGGAGGTAAACTTGGAAGATCTTCAGGGAATACATCAAGAAATTCATTTACTACTGGTACAGTGTGAAGATCTGGTGATTCCGATTCCGTATCCTTTACTCTAACTAAATGACATATGTAGCCCTTGGAAATCATTTTTCTCGCTTTGAAATAAGAAATAAATCTACCTCTTGGTGCGCCAATCTTACCTTGCCATTCAATAACTGCTTCATTAGGAAAATGTAAATATATCTTTTTCGTACAACAGTCAATTTTGGCATAACAAGATACCAACCAATCCATAACCATTATAACATCAAAATCTACCATTTCTAGTTCCACAAGATTGGCCATTGTGTCTCAACCACACACAGTTACTACACAATCTTTATAAACTCTTCTAGCAATAATAGATTCCCCAACCGGGGTAGACACTTCCAACGGCTTATTTAACAATTCGGGGGTTCTTTTGAACTTTCCAGCAACCAAAGGAGTAACATATGATAATGTAGAACTGGGATCAATTAGTGCATATACATCAAATAAAAATATGGGCAACGTACCCATAACCACATCTGGGGAAGCCTCTAGATTCTGTCGACCCGCTAAAGTATAAGTGCGATTCTAAGTCCCGCTGGAACTGGCGACTCTTTTGTCATTTCTAGCGTGACCTGCAGGTTGTGTGCCTCTACCAGAATAAGATACCGGTGACGATGATGCAACAGCTGATCCTGAAGGTCGTGCTACGCCACCTGCGCCCCTTCATGGGCATTCTCTCATCATATGCCCCGTCATACCGCACCAAAAACAAACATTTGTTCCCATTCAACATACGCCCATATGATGCTTTCCGCATTGATTACATAGCTCTCAAGAAGGTCTTGATTGGCTCATGTTCCCTTGCCCATGATAACCCACTGATTGCGACTATGACCCTCACTTCTTTGCCTGAATTGACTACCTATAAACCCCTGATGCTGTGGTGGAGCACTAGCTGCAGAATAAGAAAATAATGGCCTAGGTGGTCTAGCAGAAAATTGAGGTCTAAAACCTCCCTGTGGCGCCATAAACTGCCCTGTAGATCTGGCCCTCTTAGAAGATCCGCTTTCAAATTCCTGTGTTCTTCTTCTTTGCCTCTGATCTTCCATTTTCTGTGTAAATGCTTGGATCCTAGCTATATCCATGTCTTTATTCAGTGCAACAATAGTACAATCCCTAACCAAATACGGATCCAATCCATCCACATACCGATGAACTCTGTCATCCATAGTAGCTATAACATTAGGAGCATATCTGGACAAAGAATTAAATCGAAGACTATACTCCCTCACACTTGTATTACCATGTCGAATATTTAAGAACTGATCTGCACGGGCCTGACGAGTCTCATATGGAAGATAATGATCAATAAATGCCTCTTTGAACTCTTTCCAAGTAGCTGGGGGTGCATCAATTCCCCTTGACCGTTTCCAGTCTTCATACCAATATATAGCCTCACCTTTGAATCTATACGCGGCTAACTCCACTGTCTCTCCGCCCGATACATGCATCACCTCTAGGGCCCTTTGGATCTGGTCAATAAAGTCCTGCGGATCTTCATTAAGATTGGATCCGTTAAAAGTACCGGATCTGATCTTAAGAAAATCTTCCGTCCGAAGACTAGCCGCCCTATCAGTACTACTAGAACCCGCGACATGAATAGCTTGCCCTTGGACTTGACCGGCAACAATCCAGGTCAACAGTCGTACTGCATCTCTCATATCCTAATCAGCAGCATTAACAATTGGTTCTGTGAATGTGGTTCGCCTCCCACTTATTTCATCTGGAGTGGAAGACATTTCAGATACCCGCTTAACTTGAGCTTCACTCTGATTAACTTGTACAGGTGGTAACTTACTAGTCCCTTCTCCGGCAGCCACATCTACCCACTCGCCGGTATTCTTACTTTCGGTATCCGGCATTCTTACTGTAATAAGAGAAACAAATGGATTCAGTGGTCAACTATGACTTCATTTGCTATATAAACTCTATGGAACGATCTATGATCTGAAGAAAAGAAACAATTTCCTAAATGTCCATAGCCTCCTGTTTATAGATGTGGTGCACAACACATCGATAAACAAGACTCTACGTAGACACGGCTTTGTAGACTCACTAGGACGAACCTCTCTGATACCACTTTTGTCACGCCCCAAAATCCCATCGGGCCGGACTGGCACCCGAAGCTGAGAAGGCCCAGGAGAACCCGTTCAAATACTTGTACTTTCACTTATATGTCATCAAAAATTTGGACAGCACTTCGTTGCATATAGAAGAGTCTAATTACCTGTATCAGCACAACATGCACAAATATATATATATAATACTTGGCCGTCGGGGCCACCACATATACAAATATAACATCACTGTATAAACTTTCATGACTTTACCCTTCCTTATGTCTACAAAGCCTCTAGGATATACATGACATAACTAGGGTCGGGACAAACCCCCGCCCACACATGACTCCTGTACAATAACAAAACATAAGGAATCGACTCGGAAAGCTCCAAAGCAAACTAGAGCTCACTAACAATAGCTGTATGACCTGGCTCCTATCTATGCTGTGAATAAGATGAAGCACCTGTGCCTGCAGCATGAAATGCAGGTCCCCCGTGAGGGACGTTAGTACGAAATATGTACTGAGTATGTAAAGCTGTAAATAATCATATGTGATATGGGGAATCAAGAAAATCAGACGCAAGTGAATAAATCATAATAGAAGTGAACCACACTTCATAAACACTTTTAGGATCAAGTACATTATCATTAATCTGAATTGGGTTCTTGAATTCAAACACATTTGTGGAACGGTATACATTCGTTCATTTCATTCTTTACAATTATCATTCGCCATTACCTCCTCCTCCCGAACCTCCAACCACCTAACAATAATCAATACTGTACCGTACTGTGACCATTAGGCTGCCCCCAGTACATATCAACTGTAATCATATCAAGTATCGGGATCGGCCCATGCTAGGCTTAAGCCCCTGAGCTACCACCCACACGTATATCAAGTAACACACATAAGAGATCTTTCCAATAACTTAGTTCAAAAGCTTTTGAGATTATTACATTAGTGTTCATGCCAATATAGTACCTTTGGAACAATGATACATCAATAGGAATCAAGTAATAGACCTTCTATACAATAACGATGTAATAAAGACTCATTGGTACATCAACAATGTGTTTCAGAATCATCAATATCACAACAATGAAATAGGAGCCTTTTGGTATATCAATGAAACATTTTGACACTTTATAGAATGGAAACAACTTCGTTGGTAATATAGAACAATACATGTTTTTGGACAACCTCGGAATCTTACTTGATGGAACATTGGTGTTTTCATGCCAAAGAACATTGTTAGAGTATTCTTTACATACCTCGTTGTAGATTCGGATACCAATTCAACACAACTTCCCACCTTTATAAATCACTTATCTACAATGAAATGTTTGGCATCTAGTATTAGCAACCCAACACCACAATTCTCTTCCATAATTTCATACAACCAATATTTGCAAAGCATTCCAAAAACCAACTTGAACAATGGGTTTATGTGTGTATATATATATATAATCATCATTTCAATACCACATCATCACACCAAATCCCTTCACAATTCAACATAATCCAACCATGCACAAGAATAATCCAACATTATTTTCAATCATCTTTCAACAACAATAAAATAACATACTTCTTATGCTCACATGCATATATACACATATCCATATAAATAATACCAACAAAATTTACATCCTTACCATAAAATGGCCCTTTTGATTTTGAATTCCTGTTGGCACAAATAAGGGGTGCTTCTCGAAGCCCTCGAGACGGTGAACACAACTACGGAATCAATTTGGATTTTCTACGGTTGAATCACAAGATAATTGGAGTTGAAATTTGGCTAGGGTTTCTTATTCTTCAATAATGGATGATAAATTATGGATATGGGGCTAAGTATATGTATATAATGACCAATTTTCGTCCATGAAGTGATGGAAAATGACCATATTGCCCTTAAAAATTTAAGTAAATCCGAATCTGTCCATGGTGAACTGTTTTGATAGGCTAAAGTAAATCGACCATAACTCTTTGCTCCGATATCGGATTTGGGTGAAATTGGTATCGTTGGAAAGATAATTCAAAGGGATTTCATTTAATATAAAGTAGGACACCCAGTTAGTCCTGTACAAGGAGTTGTGATCATTTGAATTTGACCCTAAAAATCTATTTTGAGAGGCTGAAGTAAAACGAGTATAACTCCCTTCTCAGATGTTGGATTTGGATGAAACCAATTGCATTAGAAATAAGACTCTCGGGGATTCTCATCGATATATATCATCTCACACAATTCATTTTGAACAAGGAGTTATGATCATTTAAAGTCGATCCAAAAATCTGTTTGGCTGCAGTACTTTTGTGTGCAGAAAATTTCTGCACATTTACTGTTCATTGTGTCCACCGTTTTCAAGTTTCGAACATGCTCGCTTATATCCGATACTCATATGTTTTCAGAAATCTGTATATCGTTGGAAAGCTAACTCGATAAACTTCGCATATAAACTTCGACGAGCAAATTACGGTATAAATAAAGTCGATTCCTATACACATATAATCAAACTATACACTTGAAACCATCTCAAAATAATCAATACTCATACTTAAACTCATATATACCTAACTTATGATCAATACATATACTCCAACACATGTAACCATGGCTAATGCACGTAATTAAGTACGGGGTGTTACAGAAGAGGCCATAATACCACTCTAGCGATAGCCACTTAAGCTGTAAAACACCGTTTTATAGGGCATATTTGACTGATCGCCTACTGCTAAACCTGGCACTTGACCACTTTAGCGGGTGTTGCTTTAGTGTAAGGGGACCGCTTTAGCGGGCCTAGCCATATAGACAATATAGCTTTAGAGGTCATCTGTCGCTTAAGCGATGACTGCTTAAACGGTCAAATGACCGCTTAAGCAGCCAAAGGTGGGTGGGTATATATAATTCATTTTCACATTTTCCCTCCATTTTTAGACCTTTGAACTTTGAATTTGGATGATTCTTGAGGATTTCTTAACCATTTCAGTTTGGGTAAGCTCCAAAACTCTATTCGCATTACTGATTATTTCACCAAAAATACCTTTAAATCATTAATTCAAAATGAAAATTTGAAATTTTTACCAATATACTTTTAAAAAGATTTATTTTCAATTTGAACCTCATTTTAAATTTATTTTTACGTGAATTTTCACCTGTAGACTCCTATAACATTAGAAAATGTGTTTTTAATACAAAATTATGGTTGTAGTTTTTATTTTGAACTTGTTTTGAATTCGGTCTGAATATGGGTAATATGGCATTGTTAGCTTTGTTTTAACACATAGATGTTATATTTGAATGTCGTAGTTGATTTTGAATTCATTTATAGTGAAAATGATCAGTGTTGAAGCACTTTAGGTCGGGATTTCATTGTTTTGAGATTGGTTATGGCTTAATTTCTTTCAGATTGAGCTGAATCTATAATATATTAAAAGTGTGAAGACTCTTAGAAAAGTGATTTGAACTTTTTTCCCTTCATTAAAAATATCTGCAGTAGAAAAAATTATCTTTTCACTTATTTTCTTCAATTATTATATTATTATATTTATCATATTATTGAATTTTTCACAACAAAAAATGGATATAATTGAGGGGGTTTATTTGGCGGGGTTATTTTAACCCTTGCAAAATTATATTAAATCGGGGGTTAAAAACATGCCACTAAAAATTATATAATTTGCGGGGGTTTTAACCCCCGCTATACATCAAAAAAATACCGCTAAAAATTATATAATTTTCAGGGATTTTAACCCCTTCTATACATAAAAAAAAAATACCACTCAAAAATATATAATTTGTAGGGGTTTTAACCCCCGCTATACATCCAAAAAAATACCGTGAACTAAAAGAATATCTCCCTGTTTTCCCCCAAAAAACATTTCTTTCTCATTTTTTCCCCAATTAGAGAGAGGCAGGCCAGCCATTGCTACACAGTGGGAGGTACGCCTGCCATCGCTACACAGTGGGAGGTCTCCGGTCGGCTATTTCCTTCCCAGCTCTGATCAATACTTAGCCATTGCTACACAGTGAGTTCTCTCTTTTTCCAATTTAATAAATTTCATATCAAATATGCCCAATTGGTAGAGATTCCCTAAAATTCCCTAAAAGGAAGTACTAATAATGGCTTTGTTTATGTGACTCGTACAACTTCAGCTCTGGTATCGAAGGATTCTATGACTCGTACAACTTCGGATCTGGTACCAAATCATTCGCCTTTTAGCTCTCTATAAGCAACAATTAATGCATATTTTTGTTCATTATTACTTGCACTTGAAGTTGTGGACTTGTAGTTACTTGCATTTGAAGTTGTAAACTTGTAGTTTTTTTTAGACTATTTGGATATTGGTGATTTTATGAATATTTCGTTTTTTGGAGCTTGATTTTATGTCTATTTTATTCATTATTAGGTACACTTGAAGTTGTCGACTCGTAGTTCATTTTATCCCTGAAGACTATTTGAATAGATTGGAGATTTTTATGTCGATTTTGTTCATTATTAGGTGCATTTGAAGTTGTGGACTTGGAGTTCTTTATTAGTAGCTTCATCTTTTTTTTTTAAAGGAGCACTAATTGTCAAAACCAATTTCAATAAATAGTACAAAATTCAAATCAAATGGTGATGACTACCGCATACTATATACCAAATACGTATTCTGTGATTATACTCTCATTTAGGATAAAAATTTTACCTCCGGGAGTTATAAACCCTAACTTTAAACATGAAATAAATTGTTGAAAGTTTCAGTCCGATCTAAGCTTTCATATTCTTGCGGAAAAATCCTCTTATTTGTATCACACCCAACTTGATATTATTAAAGAGTAATTGTTGGTGTTGTGTTATTGTTGCTGTTGCATTATTATAGCTGTTGCTTTGTTATTTTCATAGAAAATGATAAGATACGAGTTATTATAATGAGGAACAACTGCGACTCACTAGATCAAGTTGATTTGTATATATGTATTACCCTTGGACCACCATGTAATACTTGCTGCAGCACTTGAGAAGTCTTCTATATTTCTCTCTTTAACAAGAACACAAAGTTGGTCTTTCAACTAGTTAAGGCATTACTTAAAGTAATACTTTCACTTTGGGTCCAATGACCATGTATACCAACATTTCTCATTCTTGAACTTAGTAAATAATACTTGTATATCATAACATTACCCTAGTTGTACTGCCTTATTCGACATTGTTATTTACTCTGTGATTCAATCACTGGGTTTTGAATTGTGTGCTTTTAGTTTGGGATTTCTTAGTAACCAAATAAAGAGACATACCGGTTCTGCTTTTAAGGGAGAATATTTTTCATCATTGTTAATTGATTATGATCGTTGAACTTATTTTCTATGCCTATAAGGTTAGTCGAGTTGTGAAAAAGTTGACCCAGACATGATAATTATATATTAGAGTAATTTTTCATAAATATTTTTTTATGTATGTTCTTTGTATGAGTTAATGAATTTATTTATTTTCTATTACGTTGTAACACCTCGTATTTCCCTAGCATAATTAAGTCCCAATACTTGAGTATTCGAATACAAAATTTTTGAAACACTTAGTATTTTTCATTTTAGAGCCTGTCATTGCGTAGGAAATTCAATTAGCTTTCCAATGATATAAAATTCGCCCAAATCCGATAACTGGGTAAGAAGTTATGGCGATTTTAAGTTTCAGTCATTAGACCCCGTCATTTTAACCCTTAACGTATTGTGGAGAAAGTCCAAATGGCAATTTTCAATTTCCAGTATGACTCCACGATCATGGGGCATCGCGGAGCAGGCCAATTTTTTGTTTGGCAATTTCTAGTGGGCCTCCGCGATGTTGGCACATTGCGGAGGTGGCCAAATTGTCATTCCAAAGGCTTATCGTGATAGTTCTACGTCCCAATGTTTTTCCAGATTCCAATTTTCCATTTCTAATGGCTTGGCGCGATAGTGGAGCGTCGCGCCAAGGCCAAAAATCGGGATGGTCAGTTTTGTTATGTATGTTCTTTGTATGAGTTAATTAATTAATTTATTTTCTATTACGTGTAACACCCCATATTTTTTAGTATAATCTAAGTCCCAATACATGAGTATTCGTATACAAAATTTTTGAAACACTCATTATTTTTAAGTTTAGATCCTACCATTGCATAGAAAATTCAATTAGCTTTCCAAAAATATAAAATTCGCCCAAACTCGATAACCGGGTAAGAAGTTATGGCGATTTTAAGTTTCATTCGTTAGAACCCGTCATTTTAACCCTTATAATGTCGTTGATAAATTCCAAGTGACAATTGTTAATTTCTAGTATGACTTCACGTTCATGGCGCATCGCGGAGCAGACCAATTTTCCATTTGGCAATTTCCAATGGGCCCTCCGCGATGTTGACGCATCGCGGAGGTGGGCAAATTGGCATTCCAAAGGCTTACTGCAATAGCTCCACATATCGATATTTGTCCAAGTCCCAATTGTCTATTTCCAGTGGCTTGGCGTGATAGTGGCACGTCGCGCCAAGGTCAAAATTCGGGATGGTCAGTTTTTAGCTTACGATTTAAATCCATTTAAGGGTATTTGGGTCTTTTTCCTAAGACCTAAACTCATCCTAAAATACCAAATTTAGCCCCAATTGACCTAAACAATCATTCATTATTCAATTCCTCTCAAATTAAAGGTCCCTTTTTCCAAGAACAAGAAATCCTAGCTCTCAAATTCAAGATCAATCCGTAGGAACTCACCCAGAACTTCAAGAAATTCATTATCCCAGGTATGTTAGATGTTCATCCATGGATTTCTTTCATCCATGGATCCCAATAAACCCATTTTAATCCAATTTATAATGTTTTCAAGTTATTATGTTTTAAAGTATGATTTCATCCATGAATTTCCATGCACTATTGACTTTATACCATGTTACCATGAAATTATCGTTACTATTCAATTCTCCATGTGTTAATATTATTATTTATTGAATTAAACCGTGATTTAGTACTATTATGTTAAATTCATGATATTTTTATAAGTTCCATGGTATTCCTATGATTGTTTTAAACATTGAACTACAAGTGTTTGATAAAATGCCTACAAGAGTAATTGATTTAAATAAAAGCCTTCATGTTTTGTCCTTCAAGCTTTAGCGTCATTTTACTATTATTGTTTTGAGTCCTGGGATATTGAATATCCAAAATCCATAGTTGTTTACTTAGTCTAGTATCAGTACATTACAAAATAGTCTTCAGAACATACTATGAGTATTATAAAAATAGTCTGTTACCAGTCAGATGAACTCAGAACAGTCTAGTATTTCAGTGTCTTTTAGTTGGGAGTAGGATTTAGCACCGAGCGAGTGTAGGGATGGAGACTTTCCCATCAGATAGGCAGAGTCATTAGTAGCAGTCCCTATACTCCAGATCTATGTAGCCAGCATAGAATATGAGTAGTCACCCATCAGACTAGGCTTGACTATCTCGCAGGGGTAACCCGTTAGTTCAAGCTTAACACTCTTAGTCCTTTGGAAATTATATCAGTTTAGTGGATCCACACAGCCATCGTTAGTATTCGTGTCACAGTTCCCTTCTAACTAGGGTTACAGGTTGGACCCCTATTAGCTCAAATTGGAGAATATCGGTTAAATGATACCTCTCACAGTCTTAGATATAGTCTCAGTTCAGTTATGCAGCCCTAGAGTTACTTGACCAAAGCATACAGACATCAGTATTTTTTAGTATTTCAGTTTACAGATTTTACTTAGTCCATGTTATACGCTTGGTCATGCATCCCTAATTTTCACGTATCTTCAGTATTTATAGACTTTTATGCGTACTCAGTATTTCTAGATTCTCCATATTTTTAGTATCTACAGATTCCAGGTTCTCTGCTTAGTACTCCATGTTTTACATGCATATTCCGTTAATTATTAGTTCTGTTCATGAAACTATGCATATCAACCTACCTCATTTAGCATACCAGTACATTCAAAGTACTGATCGCATACCTTTCTTTTGCGCTATGATATATTATATCAAAGGTGCTGACACTCAGTTCTTGGACCGTACTTAGACCTCACTCCTCAGGCTATCAGTAGTACAGTAGCAGTGGTGAGTCCTCATCATTCGAGGACAGATTATTTTACTTCATGTCTCTATTTCAGTAGTTAGCAGAGTTAGTTGGGGGCCTGTCCCATCAACTCATATTCAGTCAGTTTTAAAGGCTTTTCAAACATTAGAGTCAGTTATCCAGTATTTAAATTTTCAGTTGACAAGTCCGTTTATCAGTATTTAATCAGATGCAGTCAGTTTTTCTATAGATTCATATTTCAGTATTGATTTAGTGATAAAACCTTATGGCAATATCAGATGTTTTTCATAATTATGATATTATTATTCAGTGCTCATGATAGGTACCAGCTCATAGGTTAGCTTGTGGTCCCTCAAGACTGTAAGCATTGTGTGACACCTAGGGTGTACTCTCAGGTCATTACATATGTTCACTTTTTTTCTTTATGAAATCTTATAGGTGATTTTTAGCATATTCATCAAATTCTTTAATGGATAGATCTTGTATTGGAATTCCAAGAAACACACCAGAGTATTTTCTTGGTTTGAATCAGTTTCTAGATTTTGCATTTACCAATGGAGCTATAGGAGGTAAAATAAAGTGCCCATGTCATATATGTGATTTTAAAAAGTGGCAAACAAAAAGTGGTGTTTCACTATTTGATGTATAAGGATTTCCCTAAACATTACGTCACTTGGGTTCTGCATGGGGATAAATGTTTTGCCTAATTCCTGATACAAGAAAGTCCAAGAACACACTAAAACCTACACCAAAACAGTCCATAAGTCTTAGAAATTGAGTACCTCTTTGGTGACCCCTCTCGGATTCACTAACTAGACAAGAATAAAGAGATTACAAGGTGTTTATTACACCAAGTCAGCCAACCCAAACTAGAATTAACCAACAAGATGAATAACAAGATAACAATAACAACCACACACAGTTACAATGATGAGAACACAAATGGATTATACTTACATAAGAACCAATGATTACAAGGAAGTAAAGATAAGAAGATAGACAAATAGAGGTATAATCTTAAGAACCCAAGAACTTGTGTTATTTTTGGACCCTTAAAACCACACACTACAGTCACCTATCTATTATAATGACACAAGAGAGGCATCCATCACCCAATCACCAACGCATCAAGCAAATGTAACACACAAATGATTCCACCCTTGTGTTATGCCCTAGTTTCGATTTTGGACTCTCTCTTTCTCTAAGAGAAGTGTTCTTTCAATAGCATACAAAAACTAAAAGACTTAAACCCTACAATGTTCTATTTATACAACATTACAAGAATTGACAAATGAAAAAAGAGCCCTTTCATTAAAGAGATCCCAAAGCCCCCACCCCACCCCCTTAAGTGCACTAAAGAATGGTTTTGAGCCTTCTTCACACTTGGGCTTGTGCACTCTTTTAGGTAGTATTCAAAATGATCAAAACAATTGTCCATGGTCTTGATCACACTTGTATCATCCTCTCCATCTTGAGAGGAATTTGACCATAAATTCACGGGCTCACCTCTTTTACAAAGGCACTTTATAATCTCCTTCTTACGGCCACACATCTTATCCATACTCTTTATTTTGCTCTTTGGTTTCTTATGTCTCTCCATCTTGTGGTTTTCCATCACTCTTAATCAATTCGATGTCCATATCTTCTCCAAGATAGTTCAATTTTCCCTCCCTTAGGATTACATTTCTTCGGTTTGGGTACTCACTAGCCTTGTGCCCCCACCCTTTACACTTGAAGCATTGAAAACCCTTGGGATTAGAAGTAGAATTCACTTTACCTTCATACTTTGGAGGATGTTATTGGACAGCTTTGGTGGCCTCGAGTTGGACATCCATGAATGAGCCCTCTTTGAGCTCCCTCTCAACCTCTAAAGCTGCTTGGAAGATGCCATCTATAGTGTTAAATTTGTGAAGAGTCATGCGAGTGAAGATGTCCTTGTTTAACCCAACCTTGAAGCGAACAATGTCATGATTTACTTGCTCTCCTCGATGGTCAAGTTTTAACATCAATTGTTGAAATTCATTATAGTAAGTCATGACACTCTTGCTCCCTTGCCTCAAATTGTACAATTTTTCAAGGAGCTCATGTCTATAAGTCTCGTGCAAGTACCTTTACTGCATAAGGTTCTTCAATAGAAACCAAGGAGGAGGTTTTCCCCCGATAATCTCATTTTCAAACCGTTTAACATACTTCTACCATGTATTAGTGTACCCTTCAAAGTGAGCTATCGCATAACAACTCTTTTTTTTCTCGGTGAGATCATTAAGTTAGAACATATTCTCACACGATGACTCCCAAGCAGTATAATCTTTGGGATCACTCTCACTCTTGAAGATTGGAAGGCTAACTTTGATGGAGTTTATCCTACATCACGGTTTTGGTTCCCTTGTTGGTTCCAATGACCAACTCTACCTTCTTGGCCATGAAATTCTCTTGGATAACTATGCCTTTCTCTTATCTCTTCCCCTCTCATGGAAGAATCATCATACGGCCCATAACCATTATGTTGTCCTCCCTTACCATAGCCCTCAACATGGATGGGTCTATTTTGGTTAAGTGGAGCTTGTAGTGGTAGGATTGGATTTGGTTAGTGAAGTCTTTGGTCAAGTGTATTTTGGATGGGAGGGTTCGGGTTTGGTGGTGGTATTTGGGTTCCAATCCTTTTTATTGGACTTGATGGAGTGGAGGATGGCTTGGTCTATCTTGTTCTCGGCTTCGGGAGTAAAGATTGGTTTTATTTGTGACAATTGGTGGATATAGTATTTGGTGCAGGGTATTAGGAGTATTAGTTGGGGAAATGTTTTGAGGGGTGAAAGGTCGACTCTTTTGGATTTCCACACGTTCTAATCTCCCACTAATTGATGCCACATCCATATCTAATTTCTCAAGACCCACATTCAACCTATCCACATCTCGGGACATAGTTTCAAGGCGAGCCAAAATAAGATTGATGGCATTATTGTCCATTATTTGAGCATTTGAAGTCTCGGGTTCCATTGTGGTTGTACCAAAAATAACCCTTCAAGTTATGGTCCAATCAAGACACCAAATAAGTCTGCAACGTCATGCACAATGATACAATACAAAACCTACAACACAAAACACACGTTAGTTCAAAACAACCTCATTTCACTCTCGCACACTTTGTGGTCTCACACTTGATTTCAAAAATGTTTGCAAGTTGGCTTTTAGCTCGTGGTAAGCTGAAGAGTAAGTCTACTCCTTAATCGGAATGGATTCTTTCGTTTGACAACTCAAGAAAGTAATGTCCAAACTTGAACCAAGAAGTACTACGATTTTAAAAATGAAAAAAGCACAAAAGAAACGTAGACACGAACAATGGATTCGAAGGACTTAATTGATAATATAGTATGAGCTTACTAAATTGTTAATTAGTTCTAGGATCAACTAATGAAACCAAAAATCAACAATTAGAAACTAGAAAATCCAAATTTAAGCTTAATATTGATGTGAACAATAGCAAGGGTGACGTGGCAACATGCAATTGGTCTTGGTCCCACACAAATTGTAGTTACAAACTTGAAATTTTAATCTTCAAATAATTTGGAATGGAAGATAATTGGTAATCGAGGGAAAAATAAAAGTCTTGACCCTTTTTCAAATTCAATCTCAAAAAGGTGAGACTTGACTTGTACTAGTTCCACAAAACAAGGCCCTTGATTTAAGGAAAAGAAGTTGAAAAGTGGTTGTCAAGTCTAGGAAGTGATAGGTTTAAGTCTTCTCACAACAAGCTTTACAACTTTTGTCTTCAAATTTTGGGATCTATTTTACACTTTATGTGGGTTAATATATGAGAATAGGTGAAGAACAATATGAACACAAAAACAATTTTTCAAGAACTACAATAACATCACCATACAGCCAACTCAAGTTCACATCAACAATGTCACCCTTTTTAAGCTCAACTTTAGATCTAGACACCTTTGTGTTAATGAGAAAGAATCCAACACAAGAAACACACTAGAAAAAAAACTTCTACTATATCTAGTCACAAACTCCTGGCCAAAACAACAACAACAATGTCTACACCTCTCGGCCAAGAACATAAACACAAGAACACTTCTCTATTTTTTTTATTTTTCTAACAAGCAAGCCCAAGATTTGATCTTGTGAGAATAAAATCAATCCATGATCTGATACCAAATGATACAAGAAAGACCAACAAGACACTAAAACCTACACCAAAATAGTTCACAAGTTTTAGAAACTGAGGACCTCTTTGGTGACCCCTCTCGGATTCACTAACTAGACAAGAATAAAGAGATTACAAGGTGTTTGTTACACCAAGGCAGCTAATCCAAACTAGATTTAACCAACAAGATAAAGAAAAAGATAACAATAACAACAACACAAAGTTACAATGATGAAAAAATTGGATATACTAACATAAGAACCAACAATTATAAGGAAGTAAAGATAGGAAGATAGCCAAATGAAGGTATAATATTAAGAACCCAAGAACTTGTGATATTCTTGGACCCTTAACACCACACACTACAATTACCTGTCTCTTACAATGACACAAGAGAGGTTTCTACCACCCAAGAACCAATTTTTCAATCAAATGCAACACACAAGTGATTCCGCCCTTATGCTATGCCCTAGTTTCAGTTTTGGGTTCTCTATTTCTCCAAGAGAAGTGTTCTTTCAATAGCATATAAAAACTAATGGACTTAAACCCTACAATGTTCTATTTATATAACATTACAAAAATAGACAAATGACAAATGATCTCTTTCATTAAAGTGCTCCCAAAGCTCCTCCTTAAGTACACCAAAGGATGGTTTTGGGCCTCCTTCACACTTGGGCTTGTGCACTTTTTTAGGTAGTCTTCAAAATGCTCAAAAAGTGTCTATGGTCATGATCACACTTGTATCAATTCCAGAAACATAGAGGTCACTCAAGATGCATAACCTTTTGAAAATACTATTGAATTATTGATTAATGAAGCATTAGGGGTTTAAGGAATGAAGGTGTTGATGCAGGTCCGTCAGAAGTAGCGGGAGAAGAAAAAACTTTACATGATTTGTCTGATTAAAATAACAAAGATTATTTTAAATTGCTTAAAGATGGAAGTGAAGATTTGTATGAAGGATCCAAGTACATAAATTTGGAATTTTTATTAAAAATTTATCACATAAAGCGTATCTAGGTTAAGTGGTAAGGGAATGACTATGCTGCCAGATCTACTCAGGGATGCATTTAAATTTGCAAAGATGCCTATATCTTTTTATGAGGCTAAGAAAATCATTAACAAGTTGTGTCTTGATTATATCAAGATAGATGTTTACACAAATGATTGCATGTTGTACTAGGAAGATGATGTTAATGTATAATCATGCAAGCATTGTCACACTTCTAGATGAAAGCCTGAGAAGGATAGCAATCTTGATCATGCTCTAAGTACAAGTAAGAAAGAAAAAGAGAAGCAAAAGAAGCCTACAAAAGTTTTGTGCTACTTTCCATTAAAACCAAGATTACAAAGATTGCTTATGTGCTATAGAGCATATGAAATGTCATGCAAAGGATGGTAACAAAGATGGGATCTTAAGGCACCCTCCAGATGGTGAATCATGAAAAAGTCTTGATATAAATTATCCTGAATTCGCTTCTGATCCTTGAAATGTTTGATTAGGACTAGCTAGTGATGGTTTCAATCTTTTTAGAGCAATGAGTACTAACTATAGCATTTGGCCAGTGGTTTTGTTTCCATACAAGCTTTGTCCTTGGTTGTGTATGAACAAATCAAATTTTATCCTCTTAATGATCATTCCAAGTCCACGTATAGTAGGGAATAACATAGATATATATCTACAACCACTTATTAAGTAGTTGAATGAGTTGTGGAGTGAAGGTGTGGATACTTTTGATTCATCAAAGAATGAAAAGTTCAAAATGAGAGTAACACTTATGTGGATAGTTAGCGATTTTCCTGGACTTGATATCTTATCTGGAGAACAAGCGTACTGGTCTTGCATATCTTTTTTGTAATTTTGATGCAGAGCCTTGTTGACTTCTTCATAGTAGAAAGTAGTGTTTTATTGGCCACCATCAATTCTTGGCAAGATATCATAAATTTAGACTGATGAGATATTATTTTGATAGAGATATGGAAGAAAGGGACCCTTCAAACAAGCTATCTGGGTCAAAAATTTTGCAGCAGGTGAAAGATATCAATGTCACATTTGAAAGACAATCAGAGTTGTAGAAAAGAAAAAGGAAAAAGAATGTTAGGGAAGATGCAACTCAACAATAGAAGAAGAAAAGCATATTCTTTGATCTTCCATATTCGGAGTTTAATCCATTTTCCCATAATTTAGATCTGATGCATACTAAAAAGAATGTGTTTGACAATGTTATATAAACTTTGTTAAATGATTAAGAAAAGTCAAAGGATCATGCTAAGGCTCGAAAAGATCTACAAAATATGGTCATAAGGAATGATCTTTGGGTCAATGAAAATGATGAGTGTAAACTTACTGCATCTGCAATTCAAAGGAACAAGAAAGTGGCCTTCCGCAATGTAACACCCCAAAAAAATAAGTTCCGTAGTGTCACATGGTTCTTGAGGCTACGAGTAGCTCCAAGCTAACCCTTTGAGCCATTTTCATTCAGTTCAAAACAAATCAACGGGGTTTTCATAAATAACCCTCAAATATCAACAGAGTAATCAGCATCCAAGAAGAAAAGAATTTTAGAAAGATAACAAAATGCGACTTATTAGTCAACTCCCAACATCTATACTAGTCTGACAAGCCTCTAAGAAAATTAATAAAACCAGCGAGCCATTGAGACAATCCCCAACTGACTCATACTCAGTTATCAAATGTAAACAATTTTGTAAAACCAACATCAGACATCACGTCCTTGAAACATGAGGACTCACCACGACAGAGGATATAAAACAGCGTGCTCGAAGAATCACTGTCGACCCTGGAACTGAGCACCTGAACCTATATTCTGAGAAAATGCAGCGCACATCCGAATATATGGGTCAGTACCATGGAAAGGAACCGAGTATACGGGGGTGTATGCAGTTTTATAAACATCATCATCATAAATATTTATAAAAAATATGCAGGATGTATGAAAGACTCAGATAGCCCGAAGAAAATCATCATAATCATGAGAGGATGAAATAAGTACAATAACACATGTGAGTCATCATATAATTTGTCAATAAATTTCAGTTCATCAAGAATATCAATTCTCATAAGGTAAATATCATTTAAATCTTTCAAAAGAATAACATTCACAATTCCACTTTCAAATCACTTCACCATTCACCATAAACACAAGGAAACACACACACTGGGAGATTCTATAACCAACATAAACCATGTGAGTTACATGGAGTCCAACGTACAACCCATGTTGGGGAGAGCCGTCCTATCCTTGCCATCAGAGTAGGACTATCGATATCAAATCCACACAAACTAGTGATCACTATATAAATCAACCTCAGGATCACTTCTACGGGGGCACGTAGTTCTAGGGAAATAAGGTCATTTTATACCTTCCACTCGGTGCTAAAGATTTCTCCCGAACTTAGCTCAGATCATTTCAAAGACAATCCACAACAAAACAATTTCAGTAAAATATAAATATACATCGGGAGCCATCATGCTTCCCATCTATCAAAATCAACCACGTTGTGGATTTCTTTCACACTCGAGTTCAAAACAATTCCATTAAGACCAAAAAGGTCAAATCATTCAAAATATCTCAAATATTCAACATCAACGTACTTATAACACACACTTTCTCAAAAAAACATAATTTCCAATGGGGATTCACAACCCAAATATCAAAATCATGATAAATATCGTTCAAGATTCATGTGTTATATCTCCACACATGTAAATTCATCTTTCAAAATTATAAACATTAAGATTTCATAATAATCATCATAAGATATGGGTTCATGCTTCAAATTCATAAAAATCAAATAAAAATCATGCCTTTGTAAAGAAAATTACTTTTGAGCACAAGAACGAAAGAGAGTTCTTGTTGAAAATCCCCACATACCTTGAATGATGAACTTTAGATCGATACTCATTTTTGAGATGTTAATCGTTCCTTTGAATGATGGTTCTTGGAGTTCTTGAACTAGGAACTTCGAATCTTGAATAAATTTGCAGAATTAATGGTGAACTTTGGAGGTTCTTGAAGTTGGATGTAGGAGCTTAGGGTTTTCTTTTTGAGGGAATTTGATGAAATATAATATATAATGCTTCTAATAGGCTTTAATATAGGGTTTGGATGGATTTTAGGTGAGAGGAATGACCAAAACGCCCCTAAAAATCAAATAAATTCTCGAATCTGTCCTTTGGTGGACTGTTTTGATAGTCTGAAGTAGATCAACCATAATGTTTTACTCCGATATCCAAATTAGATGAAACCAATTTCATTAGAAAGAGGACTCTCATATATTTCCGTTGATATATAGTATCTCACCCAGAGCATTATGTACAAGGAGTTATGATCATTTGAAGTTGACCCAAAAATTTACTTTTGATAGCCTGAAGTAGATCGATCATAACGTTTTTCTCCGATAGACAAATTGGATGAAACCAATTTCTTTGGAAAGAGGACTCACAGATCTTTCCGTTGATATATAGTAGATCACCCAGATCATTATGTACAAGGAGTTATGATCATTTAAAGTTGGAGCAAAAATACGCCAGGCCTCAGTACTTTTTCCTGCACGTTTTACTATTCACTACTATTCACGGTTCAATCGGAATGTTCATAACTCGTCGCTCGGGTGTCCAGTTTGGATTATCCACATATCGTTGGAAAGATTATTTGATACTCTACGCAATGGTGGGTCATAATCTAAAGACATTCCATACAAAAAATTTATAATTCATTTTAGAAGATAGAACCCAACACGTTTACGCACAAAATTTCAACAAAAAATTTCCCGGAGTGTTACATCATCCCTCCCTTGGAAACATTCATCCTCGAATGACGCTAGACATGCCAAGATTAGATAGGGAATAGAGCATACAGCTGAAACCATTCGTTAGACTCGTCACCACATCGTTTCTCACTCCGAATGCAACATAGAATGCATAAATTCAAAAAACTATAGCTGACCACATAATAAATGACAGCTGAACTGCTGCAACTTTTATCAAAAGTGCATGATTTAGGAAAGAACGATACCTTAGGTTTTATCAAAGTTCGCAGAAAATTGGTGCGGGTACTTGGATCGCATCTCCGCTTCAGCTTTCTAAGTTGCACCCTCAACAGATTGGTTTCGCCACAACACCTTGACCAAGGGAACTTCTTTGTTCCTTAGTCTTCGGACACTGAAATCAAGAATCTCAATAGGAATCTCATCAAAAGAAAGATTTTCTTGAATGTCAGCACTCATAGAGGAATCCACTACCATAGCATCGCTAATATGCTTTCTAAGCATGGGGACATGGAATATTGGATGAACAAAGGACAACTCAGAAGGCAACTCGACCTCATAAGCTACCTTACCAACACGGCTAAGAATTTTGTAAGGACCAACATAACGGGGACTAAGCTTCCCCTTCTTTCTGAATCTCTTCACCTCCCTCATGGGTGAAATTTTTAGATACACTAGGTCACCAACTTCAAACTCAAGGTATCTCCTTCTAACATCCGCATATGACTTGTGATGACTCTACGCAGTTTTCAAACCTTCCTTAATAAACTTAACTTTTTCCATAGCTTCAAACACCGAATCAGGACCACTCATAGTCACTTCACCCACCTCAAACCAACCTATGGGTGATCTACACTTCCTCCCATATAAGGCTTCAAACGGAGCCATGCCAATACTAAATTGGAAACTGTTATTGTAAGCAAACTCTATCAACGGTAAGTGATCATCCCAACTTCCTTTAAAGTCAAGCGCACAAGCTTTCAACATATCCTCTAAGGTTTGGATGGTCCGCTCAGCCTAACCATCGTTCTGCGGATGAAAAGAAGAACTCAAAAGCACTTGGGTACCAAGACCTTTCTGAAAAGCTTTCCAAAACTGCGAAGTGAACTGAGTACCCCTATCCGAAATAATAGACAAGGGAACTCCATGAAGTCTGACTAACTATCGGATATACAATCTAGCATAATCCTCAGCAGTATATAAAGTATGAGTAGGCAAGAAATGAGCAGACCTAGTCAACCTATCAACCACAACCCAAATAGAATCATGATGGCGTCGGGAAGGAGGTAAACCAATCACGAAGTCCATATTTATCTCTTCCTACTTCCAGGTGGTAATACTAAACTCTTGCATCATACCACCAGGTCTTTGGTGTTCAACCTTAACCTGTTGTCATGTTGCACACTTAGCTACAAACGCTGCTATTTCTATCTTCATGCCACTTCACCAATATATTTCCCGCAAGTCTCGGTACATCTTGGTGGCACCAGGATGAATAGAATATCGCGCCTCTTGCGCTTCAGCCATAATCCTCTATCTCAGACCATCAACATTCAGGACACACAATCTACCCTGCAAACTCAACACACTATCTCCCCCTTGGGAGAAAACCTCTACTTTTTGGTCCTTGACTAACTCCTTCAGTCTAACCAAACTAGCATCTAAGTATTGCTTTTCCTTCACTTCCGAAACCAAGGAGGATTCGGAACTACTCTGAACCCCTATACTACCTTCAGCAGAGTCAAACAACTTAACCCCCAATCTAGCCAAACGATGTACATCACGAGCCAACTCTTTCTTACCTTCTACCACATGCAAAACACTACCCATGGACACTCTACTTAGGGCATCCACCACAACATTGGCCTTGCCCGGATGGTACAGGACACTCATATCATAGTCCTATAATAATTCTAACCATCTTCTTTGCCTAAGATTCAATTCTCTCTAGGTAAACACATACTGCAGACTCTTATGATCAGTGAAAACATCAACATGGACACCATACAAATAGTGTCTCCAGATTTTCAAAGCAAACACAACAACAGCCAACTCAAGGTCATGGGTGGGGTAATTTTTCTCATGGGGTTTCAACTGTCTAGAAGTATAAGCTATTACCTTACCCTTCTGCATCAATACGCAACCCAACCCAACTCTCGAAGCATCACAGTACACCATAAAACCATCAACACCATCTGGCAAAGTAAAAAATAGGGGCTGAAGTGAATCGAGTCTTCAACTCCTGAAAACTCTTCTCACAAGATTCGGACCACAAGAATTTCACTTTCTTTTGGGTCAACCGAGTCATAGTAGACACTATAGAGGAGAAACCCCCAACAAAACAGTGGTAATAGCCAGCTAAACCCAAGAAACTTTGGATATCAGTCGGAGAAATAGGTCTAGGACAATTTCTAACAGCTTCGGTCTTTTGGGGATCAACTCTAATACCCTCGGAAGAAATGATAGGACCCAGAAAAGCAACTGGCCTTAGCCAAAACTCACACTTACTGAACTTGGCAAACAACTTGTGATATCTAGGGGTTTGCAAGACAGTTCGAAGATGATCAGAATGTTCATCCTCACTATGGGAGTACACCAGTATATCATCGATGAACACTATGACAAACATATCTAGATATGGTATGAACACTCTATTCATAAGGTCCATGAAAGTTACTGGGACATTAGTTAACCCAAAAGACATAACAAGAAACTCAAAATGGACATAATGAGTTCGGAAAGTGGTTTTTGGGATGTCACACTCCCTAATTTTGAGTTAATAATAGCCAGAACGAAGGTCTATCTTTGAGAAATAACTTGCACCTTGCAATTGGTCAAACAAATCATCTATTCTCAGAAGGGGGTACTTATTTTTATGGTGACTTTATTCAGTTGGTGGTAATCAATGCACATACGCAAAGATCCATCTTTCTTTCTCACAAACAACACAGGAGCACCTCAAAGAGAAACTCTGGGCCTTATGAAACCCTTATCTAGTAGATCTTTGAGTTGGTCTTTCAACTTCTTAAGTTCTGCAGGGGCCATACAATAAGGAGGAATAGAAATGGGTTGAGTATTGGGAAGAAGATCAATTCCAAACTCTATCTCTCTATCAAGAGGTATCCCTGGGAGATCATCTGAAAAGACATCAGAAAACTCATTAACGACGTTAATAGACTGGAGAGTTAGAGTCTCAGACTTAGTTTCTTTGACTCTAACCAAATGGTAAATACACCCCTTAGAAATAATCTTTCTAGCTTTGAGGTAAGAGATAAAATGACTCTTGGGTGACACAGAATTCCCAGACCACTCAAACACGGATGCACCCTAAAACTGAAACTTGACCATTCGGGTCCGATAATCAATAGAGGCATAAGAAGAATACAGCCAGTCCATACCCAGAATCACATCAAAATCTACCATGTCTAATTCAATCAGATCAGCGAACAAGACTCTATGAAGAATGGTAACAGGACACATTTTATACATTTTCTGAGTAACAATCAAATCACCCACTAGGGTAGAAACTAGGATAGGCTCAAGAATAATCTCAAGACTCATTTCAAAATTTACAGCAATCAAAGGTGTAACATATGAGAAACTGGATCCAGGATCCAACAAAGCATACACATCAAACTGAAATATATGAAGCATACAAGTTAATATCGGGAGACTCCTCCTGTTCCTGGCAGGATGGTAAAGCATAGAATCTATTCTGGTGCTGCCCGCCACCATTTCTAGAAGAGGTGCCCTAAGCTGGGGCTGGGCGAGTCGCTAGAACTGGAGCACTAACAGTCTGAGTCTGGGTCTGAGGGCGATAGTCATGATGCCCTTGTCCATCCTGTGGACAATCTCTAACTCTGTGACCTATGTCACCACACTGGAAATAACCCCTCTTCTCACCCCAACACTCACCTGAATGAACCCTACCACTCTTAGGACACAGGGGATGATTTGGCTTACTATCAGCACTGTACTGGGACCTGGATGCATATAACCCGCTACCTTGCTCCTGCCTACCTCTAGGAATGGGAGCACTAGCAAATGATGGTGCTGGTATAGACGAACGATCCTGATACTAAGGGCGACTCCCTCCCTGCAATCTAGTCTGACCCTGTTTGTGCTGCTCGAACCTAGTTCTCTTATTCCCTCTCATTCTATCTCTTTTCTTAATCTTTTCTGCCTTAATCTGTTGGGTATGATTTATCAGCCTAGAAAGATTCATCTTACTATTCAGCATAGCAGACCTACACTCCTTAACCACATAACTAGACACTCCAGTCACAAACTTACTCATACTAGCCCGATTATCAGCCACTAAGTCAGGAGCATACTTGGCCAACTGATTGAACTTTAGACAATACTCCCTAACAGCTATAGAGCCCTGTCGCAGGTTCATAAACTCTTCCACCTTTTCCTCCCTCATCTCCAAAGGGAAAAACTTATCCAAGAATGCATCTTGGAACTTTTGCCAAGTTGTAGGGACAACTACCTCACCTCTACCTTTCCTCCAAGCAACAACTCAGTCATAAGACAGGTCTTTCAACCTATACGCAGCCAACTCCACACTATGTTCCTTAGATACATGCATAACCTGAGTAATCTTCCGCACCTCTTCTAAAAACAATCGTGGATCCTCATCAGACTTGGACCCATAGAATTCTGGTGGATTCATCCGTATAAAGTCATAGATCCTGGCAGTAGCTAAATCACCTTCCTTCTACTGTGGAGCCGGGGCCAGGTTGGACTGAACATTTACAGTAACAACTTAGGCCAGTGCCTGAAAGGCTGCCCAAAATTAAGTATGAGACACATTTTTATTTAATGGGTTAGTGGGTTGAGGTTGCTGACCATCATTATTTCTTATCGCTTGACGTGGAGGCATATTTTTGAAAGAGGAAAGCACGAATCAATAGCAGAGAGAGACATTTTAAGCACGATAGACTTCTGAAAGAAAGAATCACACTTTTTTCTAAAACGTCTTGTAGCCTCTTACTCATAGATGTGGCACGCTACACACCGATGATCAAGACTCTACTTAAAGCGGCTTGTCAGACTCCCTAGGATACCTTAAAACCTTAGGCTCTGATGCCAAGTTTGTAATGCCCCAGAAAATAGGTCCCGAAGCATCACACGGTGCTTGAGGCTATGAGTAGCACCAAGCTAACCCTTTGAGCCATTTTTATTTAGTTCAACACAAATCAATGGGGTTTCCATAAATAACCCTCAAATATCAACAGAGTAATCATCATCCAAGAATAAAAGAATTTCAGAAAGATAACAAAATACGACTTATTAGTCAACTCCCAACATCTATACTAGTCTAACAAGCCTCTAAGAAAATTAATAAAACCAGCGAGCCATTGAGACATGCCCCTACTGACTCATACTCAGTTATCAAATATAAACAATTTCGTAAAACCAACATCAGACATCACGTCCTCGGACATGAGGACTCACCACGACAGAGGATGTAGAACAGCGTGCTCAAAGAATCACTGTCGACCCTGGAACTGAGCACCTGAACCTACATTTTGAGAAAATGTAGCCCACATCCGAATATGTGGGTCAATACCATGGAAAGGAACTGAGTATATGGGGGTGTATGTAGTTTTATAAACATCATTATCATAAATATTTATAATAAATATGCAGGATGTATGAAAGACTCACATAGCCGGAAGAAAATCATCATAATCATAAGAGGATGAAATAAGTACAATAACACATGTGAGTCATCATATAATTTGTCAATCACTTTCAGTTCATCAAGAATATCAATTCTCATAAGGTAAATATCATTTAAATCTTTTGAAAGAATAACCTTCACAATTCC
Source organism: Capsicum baccatum var. pendulum (assembly GCA_030864225.1). Lineage (NCBI taxonomy): Eukaryota > Viridiplantae > Streptophyta > Magnoliopsida > Solanales > Solanaceae > Capsicum > Capsicum baccatum. The sequence continues at coordinate 45,759,636 of CM061560.1, forward strand.
ACTTTCAAATCACTTCACCATTCACCATAGACACAAGGAAACACACACAGAATAGGAGATCCAATAACCGACATAAACCATGTAAGCTACATGGAGTCCAATGTACAACCCACGTTGGGGAGAGTTGTCCTATCCTTGCCATAAGAGTAGGACTATCGATATCAAATCCACACAAACTAGTGATCACTATATAAATCAGCCTCAGGCTCACTCCTACGAGGGAATGTAGTTCTAGGAAAGTAAGGTCGCTTTATACCTCCCACTCGGTGCTAAAGATTTCTCCCGGACTTAGCTCAGATTATTTCAAAGACAATCCACAACCAAATAATTCCACTAATATATAAATATACATCGGGAGCCATCATGCTTCCCATCTATCAAAATCAACCACGTTGTGGATTTCTTTCACACTGGAGTTCAAAACAACTCCATTAAGACCAAAAGGTCAAATCATTCAAAATATCTCAAATATTCAACATTAACATGCTTATAACACACACTTTCTCAAAAAAACACAACTTCCAATGGGGATTTGCAACCCAAATATCAAAATCATGATAAATATAGTTCAAGATTCATGCTTTATATTTCTACACATGTAAATTCATCTTTCAAAATCATAAATATCAAGATTTCATAATAATCATCATAAGATATGGGTTCATGCTTCAAATTCATAAAAATCAAATAAAAATCATGCCTTTGTAAATAAAATTACTTTTGGACACAAGAACGAAACAGAGTTCTTGTTGAAAAACCTCACATACCTTGAATGATGAACTTTAGATCGATACTCATTTCTGAGATGTTAATCGTGCCTTTGAATGATGGTTCTTGGAGTTCTTGAACTAGGAACTTGGAATCTTGAATAAATTTGCAGAATTAATAGTGAACTTTGGAGGTTCTTGAAGTTGGATGTAGGAGCTTAGGGTTTTCTTTTTGAGGGAATTTGATGAAACATAACATATAATGCTTCTAATAGGCTTTAATATAGGGTTTGGACGGATTTTGGGTGAGGGGGAATGACCAAAACTCCCCTAAAAATCAAATAAATTCTCGAATCTATCCTTTGGTGGACTGTTTTGATAGTCTGAAGTAGATCAACCATAACGTTTTACTCTGATATCCAAATTGGATAAAACCAATTTCATTAGAAAGAGGACTCTCATATCTTTCCATTGATATATAGTATCTCACCTAGATCGTTGTGTATGAGTAGTTATGATCATTTGAAGTTGATCCAAAAATTAACTTTTGGTAGGCTGAAGTTGATTGACCATAACTTTTTGCTCTGATAGAAAAATTGGATGAAACCAATTTCATTGGAAAGAGGACTCGTAGAGCTTTCCGTTGATATATATTAGATCACCCAGATCATTATGTACAAGGAGTTATGATTATTTACAGTTGGAGAAAAAATATGTCAGGCCTCAGTACTTTTTCCTGTACGTTTTACTGTTTACTACTATTCACGGTTCGATCGGAATGTTCATAATTCGTCGCTCGGGTGTCTGTTTTGGATAATCCACATATCGTTGGAAATATTATTCGATACTCTATGCAATGGTGGGTCATAATATAAGACATTCCACATGGAAAATTTATAATTCATTTTAGAAGATAGAATCCAACACGTTTACGCATAAAATTTCAACAAAAAATTTCCCGGGGTATTACACTCACGACTTTAAAGAATATCTCAGTTTCGGATGGTTATTCAAGTAATATATCTCATCGTATTGATTTGGATCAAAAAATTATTTGGATTAAAAACCAATAATTGTCACATTCTTATGCAATAGTTGTTACCCATAGAAATTCGCAACGTGCTTCCAATATAGATTGTTGCTACATTGGTTGAGTTTTATTTTTTTCCAGGCAGCTTTGTTTGAAAATTTTAAGTCTTACAGACTTAAATAATCTACAAAATCGAATTGTGGAAACTCTTTGCCATTTAGAGATCTTGTTTCCTCCATTATTTTTACTGTAATGATTCATCTAATTGTTCATCTAGTTGATAAGGTAAAAAAAGGTGGCGTGGTACATTATCGCTGGATTATTCTATTGAAATGTAAGATATTCATTATTCAAAATCAATTTAGTTGATTTTGCAATAGTATTTCAACATAAATGCTTCGTCTTACACATTAATATTTTTGGGTATAGATTGTTAGGCCATTTCAAGTCCCTTGTAAGGAACAAATCACAAGCAGAAGTTTCCATAGCTAAAGGTTACATAGTGGAAGAAGATCTTACTCTTTATTGTTGTTATTTTGAGGAAATTGAGTCAAGGTTAAATCGACCTAAATGTGTAAATAATGAACCAAGCCAAAATGAGGCTTCTAAAAAGTCAAGTATGTCCCCTCAACAAGGTAAGCATGTTGGAGGCTTTATACAGAATCACTGACTCATTTGGAGAAAACACAAGTCATTGATATGTGTTACTTAATTGTGCAGCGGTAAAGCCATTTATGGAGTAAGAAATCTACATTGATTTGATTTATAAGATATGTTTTGAGTAATTGGATTAAAATTGCTAATTATACTACCTTTATAGTGAATTTAGAGATTACATCAAAAGAAGTACAAGAGGTTGAAGAGTTTCAGAAACGGAGGTAGAGAGAGGAGTTAGTAAAGAGTTTCCTAATTGGTTTCCTAAGCGAGTTAGTGAATTATATTAGATTTTTTTTCATATAACTGTCTTATATCAATTTATAATTTTTGATTTAATTATTTTATATATTTAGGTTATGAATTCGGATAGAGCGGATACTATCTCTGGTGAGATAAAGTTCTTAGCACAAGGTCCAACCAGAAATGCAAGAAGATTCAGTGCTTATAACATTAATGGATTCAAATTCAAAATTTTGTCTAGAGAACAAGAATTAAAAACTCAAAATAGTGGAGTTTTTCTTGTCTCTAACACTTCTTGTGTCACACCTAGTACAGATAGACATGCAACACAAGCAGACCTGCCATGTTATGGAAAGCTGAAAGATATTATTGAGCTTAATTATTATGGCCAATTTAAGGTTATTCTTCTTAAATGCCAGTGGGCTGACACTACTCGAAATAGAGGGTTCAAAATAGATGCTTGAAAGTTTAATTGTGTCAACTTTTCCAAATTAATTCATACCGATGATCATATGGATGATGGCCCATATATTGAAGCATCACAATAAAATATGGTCTATCATATTGATGATGATAATAATAAAGAATGGAGTATGGTTGTACATTTAAAACCAAGAGATTTGTTTAACATGGGAGAGGTTGATGAAGATGAAATATATGAGAACGATCCTTATCAGCAGCGAGAATTTGAATAATTTTTTTATGTTGATTATGAGAATGTCCAAATTACAATAGAGGAGCATATGACCGAATAGATATCTCATTATTTTATAGTTTCCTTTGGCACTTTATTTTTCTCGCTTGATTAGTGTTTTTTTCCAATACTTCCTATCTTTTGGCTAAGAAAGTTATCTTTGTTCTTTACATAATTCTTGATCAGTTATCTTTGTTCTTTATATAATTTTTTATCTTTCCCATTTGTAACTAGCGGATAGTTATGGATCTTAACCATGTGGCCATTTAGTTTCCAACATGTGGATAAGCCTTGTAGAATATCCAGTTTTCCCTTGTAGAATAGGTAAGTTTCTATCCTACTATAATGGCTAAGAAAATGCCATCTTTCTTCACAAATTATCACATCAAAAATATATATATTCACTTAATTTAATTTGCATGTAATAGTAAAAGTTTTCCTTTAATGTTTTTGGTCAATCATCAAAGGTGTTGTGTTTCTGGTCAATCTGCTGTCTATGATAAAATTTCATGGTTTTGCTCTTTGCAGTTCTTAGTGAAAAAAGGGCGTGTAGTGAAACCTCATGCTGATTATTTCTTTCCTGGCATAACTAGAGAATAGTAAGTGTAACACCCCAACGTCTTCTAAGTTAAATTCCGTCCATGGAAAGTCTAAGCATTAGCTTCTAGAATGATCTAAATTAATTTTCATGTGGAATTTTCTTGATTTCAACCTTTCATTACGTAGATAACTGAATTAGCTTTAAAACGATATAAGATTCATCCAAAACGAACCCTCAGTGAAGAAGTTATGAATAATTTAAGGTTCCAGTCGTAAACATCATCATTTTGGTGTCTAGCGCGTCGCGGAGAGGGTCAACTTGACAATCTTCAAATTCTAGTGGGTTTCTGCGATGGTGACGCATCGCGGAGGTACCCAATTTCTCACTCATCAAATTTCAGTGGACCACCGCGATTGTGGCGCGTCGCGGTGACACCCAAAATCGAGTTTTCAAGTTCAAATTTTCAGTTCCATTTAGGAGTCATTAAGGGTAATTTTGACTTTTTCCTAGCCTTTAAAACCGTCCAAACAAAGGATTTAGGGTATGTTTGAGAAACTTAACCCTATTTTCATGAAAATCATCAAGAATCCTCTCTAGAGTTTCAAACAAGAACTTCAAGAAACTCAAAATTCAACCGTGGGTTTTCAAAATCAATTGAAGATTCGAAATTCCCAGATCATAGGCTTCAAGAAACACCCATTGTTTCCCTATTTCGAGGTATGCGGGGTTTTCCTAAAATCTCATGGACTTAGAAATCATGTTTTAAGAAAAAGAGTTTTGGATTTATGAATATAATCATATTTTAGAAGTTTTGATGATATTGTTTTGGCCTTTAGGCCTTCCCCCAAATTGTTTGAAAAATTATATTTATATATATATATATATGTGTGTGTGTGTGTGTGTGTGTGTGTGTATAAATGTATTTAAGGATGAATATTCAATTGAGAGCATGACTTATAATGAACCCCTCTCTTGTTATGATCTTTCTCATCTTCCATATGATATGAATTGTTCTAAACTGCATCTTGAAAAGCATGTTATGAAATGTCTTGAATGATGTTATATTTGAATTATGATTTCAATTTCAAAAGAGAGAGGGTTGTTTGTATTGAAAAATGTTGAAAATACATATAATGAAATAGTGCATGGATTTTCCCAAAAGCACATGACCACCTTATGTTTGAAGAGTTCTTGCATAGTTTTTACTTATGCTTTCGAAACATAAAATCTCTTATATTATTTGCATGTTTGGGTGGTCTGAACTATGTTTTAATGAAAGAATTATGCATGATGCTTTATGGCTCAGAAATATGACTTGCAATTCTTGGTGTGACGACACAACCTCAGATTATGCCATGGTAATTCGGAACAAAATAAAATATATGTTTAAAGTCAGAATTTTCAGATGTTGAAACTATAATAATGCATGATTCAAAACAGTATAAAATTGGGCATAAAGAGAGCTTAGGTGGTTCCCCAAAGAAGGCATGAGTCAGACAACTCGTTGTCTAAAACCGTAATTTGCCGATCCAGGTATATTATATTACGCTGGCCTAGAGCCGTGTGGCGTATCAGAATAAGAAACTCCAACCCTTGCGGCACACTCAGGTTGGGGGCTTCCCCGCTGAGTCAATGACGGATTCCATACAACCTGTGGAATATTAGAATTGTAGGGGAGGGCCACCTAACTCAGAAGTTAACAATGATCAAACTTTGCATTAATAAGAATGATTTGTGATTTTCAGAAAGTGCCCATGTATTTTAGAACTAGTTCATGTATAGTATCTGACGATTTGCTCTCCAACTATTTTATCTATATAAAAGTTTTATTTTGTAATACTTTGCGTTCCAGTACATCTGTATTGACCACCCCTCCTCTCTCCAGGTTCTGAGGCTCAATCTAGGGGTCCAAAAAGGCAGTAGATTTGTCAGACAGAGTTTGTAGTGTTCAGTTGGTGAGCCTTCTCTATTCCAGAAGGTCCGTCTTTCAGATTATGAACCTTATTATTGTTTTGGTCTACTAGGCACCTTGTCCTAGTCTTCAGACAACTATTAGATTTTCATATAGTAGAGATTTCACTGACTGAGTCAGATGTTATTTAGCTGTAGTTGCACTACAGTTTTCCATACTTATGTTGATATTAGAATTTGTCCATGTTTCCATAGCTGACTATGTTTCCGTATCTTATTTTTTTATATGAGTGTTGTGCATGATTACCAGATAGAGAAGGGCATTTTTGGCCTTCATAGTTTGAGATGTCCATCACGGCCAGACCCTAGTTTAGGTCATGACAAACTTGGTATCAGATAACGGTTCATGGTCCCAGGGTGTCTGCAAAATCACGTCGGGTAGAGTTTTATTTATGGGGGGGTTGTGTGCCACACTTATAGGTAGGAGGCTACTAGGTGTTTAGGAATATTTCTCTTCTTTGTGATTTAGCTCATGCTTCAGAGTCTAATCTGTTCCTTAATCAATGATCTCTTGCTTTTTAGAAAACTAGCTATGCCTCCTCATCGCACCAACGTTAATGGTCAAGAGGACGAAGTCCATCCCACTCATGGGATGAGGACACGTAATAGAGCTCACACTCCAGAACCTGTCCCTACTCCTGGAGTCCCTCCAGTCCTGACCAGTCCACCTAGGGCTCCACGAACTAATGTTAACCGTCCCCCGACTACTCAAAGGGATATTTTGAATGTTGAATTCAGACAATCTATTCATATGCTGACACAGTTGGTGGCTAATCAGGACCAACAATTAGAAGATGTTGGGTCTGCACCTGTTACATCTGAAGCTACTAGGGTGGGTCAGTTCATGAGAATGAACCCGCCTAAGTTTACTGGCACTAAAGTAGAAGAGAATCTGCAAGAGTTCATAGATGAAATAGAGAAGATTTTCAGAGTGATTCATGTGGATCAAATAGAAGGTGTCGAACTAGCATCTTATCAGCTAAAAGATATAGCGAACCAATGGTATGATGAGTGGGAAGAGGCAAAGGGTGAGTGCTGAGCCCACAGTGTAGGACAAATTTATGGAAGCTTTTCTTGACCGATTCTTTCCTTTGGAGATGAGGGAAGCTAAATCAGAGGAGTTCATGAACCTTAAGCAGGGTAGGATGAGTGTTCGGGAGTATACTTTAAAGTTTAATCAGCTGGCCCGTTATGCTCCTGAGATGACGAGTAGTATATGGGATCAAATAAGGAAGTTTGCTTCTGGCCTTTCAGATGATCTGGTGCTTGAATGTCAAGGGGCGATGCTAAATAGGGAATTGGACTTTGCTAGGCTGACAGTCCATATGCATCAGGTTGAGGAGAAGAAGAAAAAGATAGCCGAGTCCAAAAAGAAGGACAGGAAGGCGAAGAGAGCCAGATCAGCGAATCAAAACCCCAGTCAGCAGCAGGGTGGTAATTGGGGTAACAAGTGGCAAAAGAAAAAATTTTAGGACAAGGCACAGTCTGCAGCTAGCGCCCTAGAGTCCAGACCCCCAATTGATAGACGCCCCCAGAGTTTTCAGACTAGTCATGGACCCAAAGCGTGGGATACTCAGTCCCAGGGTAATGTGTCACAACAACATTGTACTTTTCCACGGTGCGAGACTTGTGGTAGGCATCACCCAAGAAAATGTCAGCTAGGCGTATTTGTGTGTTATTCTTATGGTCAAACGAGCCACTTCCAGAGAGATTGTCCCTCTGCTAGGAGGAATGTTAGTGGATCTAAGTCTTAGGCAAACTCTTCCGCACCACCACCACCCCAAAAGAGCGCCACTACAGCTGTTGGGAGTGATCGCAATTGATTATATGTGTTGACCAACTAACAGGAGGCGGAAGCCTCAGCAGATGTTGTCACTGGTACGTTACAAATCTTTTCCCATAATGTTTTTGTGTTACTTGATCTCGGGTCTACCTTATCCTATGTGACCCCGTATGTGGAGGTTTGTTTTGGGTTTGAGCCCAAAGTGATTTCCGAACCTTTCTCTGTTTCCACCTCAGTGGGTGATTTTGTTGTGGCAAAGAGGGTGTATAAAAATTATGCCATGTCTATTCTTAGTAGGGATATAGTGGCAGACCTCATAGAACTTGATATGGTTGCTTTTGATGCGATCTTAGGGATGGACTGGATCCATCGGTGTTATGCCACACTAGACTGTAAGACCCAAAAGGTTACCTTTTCTTTTCCGAATGAGCCAGCAATAGAGTGGGAGGGGCACTCATTAGCACCTAGAGGACACTTCAAATCTTATCTCAAAGCCCAAAAACTTATCTCCAAGGGTTGCTTGTATCATTTTATTCGGGTTAAAGATTCTAATACCAAAAGTCTTTCCCTTCAGTCTGTCCCTGTAGTAAATGAATTCCCAAAATTTTTTCCAGATGATCTCCCAAGAATTCCACCTGATAGGGAGATAGATTTTGGCATTAATGTATTGCCAGATACCTGTCCTATTTCTATTTCACCATATAGAATGGCTCTTGCAGAGCTAAAAGAGTTGAAAGAACAGCTAGCAGATCTCCTAGATAAAGGTTTTATCAGACCTAGTATTTCCCCCTGGGGTGCACCTTTACTCTTCGTGCGAAAGAAAGATGGTTCCCTGCATATGTGCATAGATTACCGCTAATTGAATAAGGTCACAGTGAAAAATAAATATCCTCTTCCTAGAATCGATGACCTTTGTTATTAGGTTCAGGGTCCTAAGTGTTTTTCCAAAATAGACCTTCGTTCAGGATATCATCAGTTGAAAGTTAAGAAGTCAGACATTCCTAAAACAACCTTCCGAACCAGATATGGTCATTATGAATTCTTGGTCATGTCCTTTCAGTTGGCTAATGCTCCTGCAGCTTTCATGGACCTAATGAATAGGGTTTTCCATCAGTTCCTAGACCTGTTTGTCATAGTTTTTTTTAATGACATCTTGGTTTACTCTAAAAGTGAGGAGGACATTGTGGCTGAATGTGTTTAAGGATGAATATTCAATTGAGAGCATGACATATAATGAACCCCTCTCTTGTTATGATCTTTCTCATCTTCCATATGATATGAATTGTTCTAAACTGCATCTTGAAAAGCATGTTATGAAATGTCTTGAATGATGTTATTTTTGAATTTTGATTTCAATTTCAAAAGAGAGGAGGTTGTTTGTATTGAAAAATGTTGAAAATACATATAATGAAAGAGTGCATGAATTTTGCCAAAAGCACATGACCACCTTATGTTTGAAGAGTTCTTGCATAGTTTTTACTTATGCTTTCGGTATATGAAATCTCTTATACTATTTGCATGTTTGGGTGGTCTGAACTATGTTTTAATAAAAGAATTATGCATGATGCATTATGGCTCAGAAATAGGACTTGCAAGTCTTGGTGCGACGATACCAACTCAGATTATGCCATGGTAATTCAGAACAGAATAGAATACATATTTAAAGTCAGAATTTTCAGATGTTGAAACTAGAATAATGCATGATTCAGAACAGGATAAAATTGGGCATAAAGAGAGCTTAGGTGGTTCCTCGAAGAAGACATGAGTCAGACAACTCGTTGCTCAAAATTGTAATTTGCTGATCTGGGTATATTATATTACGCTGGCCTAGAGCCGTGTGGCATATCAAAATCAGAAACTCCAACCATTGCGGCACACTCAGGTTGGGGTCTTCCCCGCCGAGTCAATGGCGGATTCCATACAGCCCGTGGAATATCAGAAATGTTGGGGAGTGCCACCTAACTCAGAAGTTATACAAAGATCAGACATTGCATTGATAAGAATGATTTGTGATTTTCAAAAAGTGCCCATGTGTTTTAGAACTATTTCATGTATAGTATCTGACGATTTTCTCTCCAACTATTTTATCTATATAAAAGTTTTATTGTAGAATACTTTGCGTACCAGTACATCTTTATTGACCCCCCTCCTCCCTCCAGGTTTTGAGGCTCAATTTAGGGGTCCAGAAAGGCAGTAGATTCGTTAGACAGAGTTTGCAGCATTCAGTTGGTGAGCTTCTCTATCCCAGAAGGCCTGTCTTTCATATTATGACCCTTATTATTGTTTTAGTATACTGGGGGCCTTGTGCCATTTTTCAGACAGTTATCAGATTTTCATGTAGTAAAGATTTCGCAGACTGAGTCAGATATTATTTAGCTGTAGTTCCACTACAGTTTTCCATACTTATGTTGATATTAGAATTTGACCATGTTTCCGTAGCTGACTATGTTTCCGCATCTTCTTTTTTTTATATGAGTGTTGTGCATGATTACCAGATAGAGAAGGGCGTTCCGGGCCTTCATGGTTCGGGATGTCCGTCACGGCCAGGCCCTAGTTCGGGTCGTGACAGTAAGTTTCAAGAAAATTTCTCATTTGATATTAAATTTCAGGTTTTGGTAACGGCATTCATATCTTTATTGTTTGGTTCTTATATTTCTTGTACTGGATAGGTTCATGTTAAATTGGTTTCTTTTATGATGACGAATGAATCCCCAAGCTATTTATGGTGTCTTCCATCAGTATTGATGACTTTTTGTTGCTTCAATAATTCAAGGTTGTGTTGAACGCATTGAATAATCTGATAGTTGGTATATCTAAACTGTAAACAAATTTCACTATTCAGTTTCAATAGTCTGGTAGTTTGTGGCACATGGCCTAATATACAGAAACTAAAAGAAATCAATAGATACAGATGTGTGTTGATGTGTTGTTGGTCCTTCGACGAAACTGATAGTTACTTCTGCAGTGATTATCTAGTTATGTGATGTTTTGGGTTTTGGAGCTTTTACGTTTGTCCTTGATCTAAGGAACTTCTTGTTAAGAAGTCTATGTTGGTTGCCTTAAGAAGTCTGTACTTCTGTTGAGTACTGCTGTGATTATCTAGTATGTTGATGTTTTAAGTTTTAAGAGCTTTTACTTTTGTCCTTGAACTTAGGAACTTCCTATTCTGTTTCTCTGATTCTGTTGTTTGGCTTAAGAAGTCTATGCTGCTATAGAGTACTGCAGTGATTATCCAGTTGTGTTGATGTTTTAACTTTTAAGAGCTTTTACCTTTGTCCTGGAACTTAGGAACTTGTTATTTTGCTTATCTAATTCTGTCATTTGGATTAAGAGGTCTATGTTGCTGCTAAAGCATAGTATTTTCCTTGTTACATGGCTACCTTTTTTGGTATCAGAAATGTTTTCTGACTCTTAGTTTGCTTCTGTTGTACTTGGAAAATGGCGACTCATTCTCAGTGTTGACACAACTTGAAAAAAATGCACGTCTGTATCTATTGATTTCTTTTAGTTTTTGTACATTAGGCTTTGTGCAACAAACAAAGTACAAGGATAGGTACTAGTAAGGGCAATTACCATGTTATTAACCAATAAAACTTTAAGATAATCTTTATTAACCAATCGAAACTTTAATAAAACCTTTTCAAGTCATAATACGTTCAGTCGCTCTTCGTCAAGTTGGACAAGATGAGAGCAGTTTATTTGTAGTAATATTTTTAATGATATTTTTTATTTATGCGTGTTTGATCATAGCACATAGCACATACAGGGACGCCGACAACAAAAACTAATAGTAGTAGTATTGTCTTGCATTTCTTTATGTGACTGAGTACGAACAAATTTTGTCATGGATCGAACATTTTTTTACCAGAGTGGACTTTGTCTACAGTTTTGGATATGGTTGGTATAGCTACTTCTTCTCCTAATAAACATTCTTGTATTTTATCTGTTCCTTATGACTTTATTATATTAATAATTCTCTTTGTTTTACCATTGGTTTGGCTTTTCTTTCTGATATATCTTTTAAAAGGCATACAGATTAAGTGGCAAGATTAGCATTAAGATTCTGTTTGAACTATGATTTTGTTAGAATAAAGATTTAGATCACTTTTTTAGTCTACCTTTAAAAGAACCTTATAAATAGCCAAGACCTCCATCTGAGCAAGGAAGAATTGTTAGCATCAGTTGTTGGCAGTTCAAATAAATGGTCATAGTTGCAATACTTGCTGATTAGTGTCCTTTTGGTTGAGCATTTTTATGCTAATCCTTTTAGGCTTTGCTTGCAAAGAAAAGAGTAAATACATAATTACACCACTGATTTTGTCCGAAATTTTTAAAAGGACACCTTTTAACATCGACCTATTACCCCACGATTCTTCTTTATTTCATTGCAAACGTACCATTTCTCGCTGAATCTCAGTCACAACAAAGTGAGTGAAGACACGCGCCAATCAGGTGCTGCCACGTGTCAACTACGTTTAATTTCATATTTTTTTAATAAAATTTTCATTTTTATTTAATTTAACACCCCACCCACCCCCTCTTCCCCCACCCCATCCAGCACCTCCCCCGCGTCTGCAGCTCCCCTCAACCCCCCTTCAAAAAATAGTTTTATGATTGAATTGAAAGTTTTATAATTGAATTGAGTTTAAAGATAGTTAAATGATATAATTTAACTGAAAATGGAGCTTTAATGATATAATTTTTAAAAAAAAAAAAAAAAACTTCAATGGAAGAGCTTTAATGGTGACATTGTGTTGAAGAGCTTTAATGATATTGAAGAAGATATTGTGTTGAAGAAGAAATGGTGGGTAGTTAAATGATATGATTTAATTGTAAAATTGAGTTTTAAGGAATGATTTAATTGAGTTGAAGAAGAAAGCGTGGGTAGGTTGGGAGAGAGGGGGAAGGGATAATTTTATAAAATAAATGAATATTATTTTAAACAAAAAAAGAATATAAATTATATATCAATTATTTTACACATGGCAGTTTTTAATTGGTCAAAAAAGTTAAATTCGAGCCCTTTCACGCGCCTGTGGCGCGTGTATACACGCAGAGGGTCAAAATGGTTTGTTTGCAACGGATTAAGTAAGAATCGTGGGATAATAGGTCAATTTAAAGTTTAGGTGTCTTTCTTAAAATTTCGGCCAACATCAGTTGGGTAATTATGTATTTATTCTGCAAGGAATGATTTGTGAAATCATTATGCAGTTTTCGTCTTTATTATTGGTGAAATATTGCGTAGTATCAGTCTTTAAAGTTGCAAAACATGTTGAAGTGAGTACCAAGTAGTATCAGTCTTTAAAGTTGCAAAACATGTTGAAGTGAGTACCAAGAGATAGCAGGAAAGAGCTATTTGTCTGCTACTTTACCCTGCAACAGTAATTTATAGCAGACCAGTAAGATATTGGTCGACTGGTGAAAACTAATCCTGACAATTTCACTTGCTATCTGTTTTATACTTACCTTGTTTATCTACAGGATTATAGTATTCAAGAAATTAAGCTAAGCTAGATGTACTACTACTAAAGAAAGAGATTGATCATCTTTTCTTTTTCTTATTAACTTAATAAGTGAGATTTCTTACTGTCTAAAATTCTTGAGTTGTTTGTCCCTTTAGTTCCATGTATAATTTTGGAGATATTGGCAACTCTTCAACATCGCCAGCAGCTGATCATATTGCTAGCAGATGCACATAGTTTGGTCACCTTATTTACGCTGCAAATACGCTCTCTATGTCGACATCTTCACATGCTAGCAGCAATAGTTCCTGTATTGAATTGTCAAACCATAATTCTTAAGTAGTGTACTGGAAATCCTTCCATTCGGCTTTTATCTTCCACAACTTGTTCAATAAATGTTCTCACTTGCAATATAGGATCATTGAGAATTAGTTGTACCGAATACAGGTGAACCAACGGATAAAATAATTGTTTACACGGCTAGCAGACTTACAATAGAAGCAATGAAACTCACCTGGAAGCCACCTCTAGCTATATCAAGCTGCCTAATGGGCTCTAGTGTTGATCGGTACCACCTCTTTGGATCCCAAAGTACTATACTACTGAATGCAAATCCTGATATTTCAACATAAAATCTCTGTTTAACCAAACTACTCTCTTTCCCTGTAATGCAACTATTTGTGTCTATTCTTTTCCTTTTAACCCCTGTATTAATGCAATAGTGAGTTCAATTTTGTTCCTATTAGTAATATATTTGTGAAGATATTATTTGTGAGGGGTGTGAGGGTAATTTTTTAATGTATATGGTTATTTACTGGAAGAAGCCTATGTATATGTCATGCTTAGGCAATTATGCCTAATACACCTTACTAAACACTACATTGTTTACTACAGATATGCCAAGGCTCAAGCAGTTGCAGAAAAAGAAAAAACTAGGTCTGTCGATATCTACATCACAAGGTACTGAATCAGCACCTTCTTTTCTGGACAAAACAAATCTGGCTTCGCCAATTCAGCATGCAACACAACCATCCCGACTAGTTTATTCGGCATCCCATCTAGCTCCTATAGATCAGGACACTCCACATCCAGGTCCGACTGTTTTCCCTAAATCACAACCATCTTTGTCAGTTCACTTGACATCACATCCACCTCCGGTTGGTCGGGAATCATCACAACCATCTCTTGTTGGTCAGGACTCATCACATCCATTGCCTGTTGGTCGTAACTCATCACAGCCTTCTACTGTTGGTCGGGACTCATCACATTCATATCCAGTTGGTCGGGACTCATCACAGCCATCTCGATCAGTTCACTCAACACCATATCTTGATTTGACAAATGAGGACTCATCACAGTCATCTCGGTCATTTTATTCTACTTCACATTCGACTCTAACAAATCAGGACTTATCACAACCAGCTCCAACAGATCAGGCTGCACCCCAAAAATATTCTAGACGTGAATCGAATATGAATTGGGTCATAGATGTAATAGTTAAAAACTTCAGACTATCAATACATATTCAATAAATTTTTCTAATCAAATGTAATGTCTCCCATAGCTTCACCCAATATCTTTTCTTATAATAGATTCAAGAAATAATATCAAGAAAATCAAAGTGAAAGCTAAGGAAGTATTGAATTTAACAGGTGAAGAACGTATCGTGGTTAAATTTGATGTTTATGATGAACCATTTGGGGAAGCACGCAGCTTACTTTTGCGCTTTTGTGGAATTGTAGCCTGTGATTGCTCTTTATTTCCAATCAACTTTGAGAAATGATCGAGTTTACCTATGACATACTTCAACCGCGTCTTCGAACATATTATAAATGTATAGCTCTAAATTTTGATGACTATACCGCTGATTAATTTTGTCTTTGAATTTTATATTTACATGTAGTAGAAAAGATAACCAATATTTTCATTTTGAAGCCTAAATTCTTCTTTGACACAGTCGAATCAATTTTTTGACGACATGTTTCTTTATCTATTGGAAAAAGGTGGATTGCAAATAATATTAACATGTGGAATAAAGTTGATGATCCACTTAAAAGTAAAGCTCAGATTATGGATAATGTGTTGGATGGGATCCCACCGGATCAATGAATTTCTTTTATTGAATATAATTTTAAAGAATCAACAAAGGTATTTATGTAAATGAATTTTTTTATAGTTGTATAGTTATTATTTTTTTCTAATTAAGGTTTAAATATACTTTTATAAGAAAATGCATCAAAGGAACCTTGAAAATTGAAAGAAATAGACAATTCCACACACAGATGGCTCCAATGTCAATGCTACAAGAAAGGCTGAAATGGTGAGTGGATTAACTTTGAATGTAATTATTCCTAAGTAGTAAATTAATTTGATTATGTTTTTTAATTTATAGATGGCCGAGACTGGACAATGGCCTGGACGAGCACAAATGTAGATTGCTACTCATAAGAATCAAGATAGAGTATATGTTAATGAAGCGGCAAAAAAAATATGTGTTAGTTATACTTATGTGCCATAGGCTCTTATCGAGCAATCAACCATAGTATGCCAAATAAATTTCTATTATTAATTTATTTTGATGATAATTTTTATATGTAGGAAAAAATTGAGTCAGCTTTGAGACGAAGCGCAATAGATGAGTCTCAAGTTTCAGCAAATGATGTTGGTGGGAAGGTGCTAGGACCATAGCACTCTGGAAGGGCGAGATGCTTGGGATTAGGAGTTGTTCCTAGTAGCGCTTTTAAACAAGATAGACCTCATTTTGGTGTTACAAGTGCTTCAAGTAGTGGAGGTTCTTGTTCGTTCCAATATCGAGAAAACTTTGCTCAAATTATGAATTCTCACAATCAGATAATGAGTGCTTTGAAGGCATATATGATAATGAAAGAAGGAACAATACCGGAATAATTTATGAGGATCTTTAATTCTCCTCAATGGTTTCTCCCAGAGCAGTAAGTAAAGTTCTCTTTTACTTTTTTTTTTCAATTGAATGTCACTTTACTTAATTGATTATGAAGTTTAAGTCTTCTCTGTAATGGTGGTTTGGGTTGCTGTGACATAGTTAGGGCTCGACGGGGATGTGTAAAACTTGACATAGTTTAAAATTTTTTGTCTAATGAGAGATACAGCGACTAGTAGTCAGATTGGATTGAGGAAATAATTATTTGGATTTTGTATGGTATTTTTTAGAAAGGAGTAACTTTTCGTGTGAGATTAGGTGTAGAGTTAACTGGAGAAGTAAGTTCCTAGACAATTGCTCTTCTTACTAAACACTAGGCTTTCCTGTAATTGAGATAAATCGAAAGATGCTTATAAAGCTGAAGATAGTTGGTTGGTTCTTTTCTGAGGAGAAATCAATGTACTTCTGTTAGTAGTTACTGTACTTTGGGGTACACTGCTGATTTGAATGAAGAGAAAGTAGACTTTTTCTTACTTGTCACTACTGATGCATTATCATCATCAAGGTTAGATCTGGAGCTCTATATATTTAGCAATGGTTTCTCAGTATGAGATGTTTCACTAATCTCAGACCCTGGAACTGTTTCTTGGGTTTCACCATTCTCAATCTGGTTTGATTAGCTTCTACATGGGGTGGTTTTACAAGTGAAGCAGAATTACTGTGCCAAAGTTAGTTGAAGAGAAGAAGAAACACAACAGGGGTGATTAGTATTATAGAGGAAAAACATCTGCTGGTAGTGAAAATATTAAGGTTACCAAAGTTGAGATATAAATTAAGAAGCTTGAATTGTGTTGGGTCTCTAGTTTTGTTTGTTGATTTGACTTTTTTTGTGTCTTGGCTTTGTGTGTCTATAATAATGTTCTTGAATATGTAATTAGGCTCATAATCACATGTCTTGGTTTAATTAATTTGTCTGGGCATTGAGTTGAAGAAAAATAAAAAGATCTTTGAAATCTTATGATTTAAATTAAAAACATATAATAACTGTTGTAATGTTACAAATTCAGTTCTAAATTTTGCACTATTATAATGTGTTCTTTTTATCATTCATAATGCAGGTGATTAGTCTAACTTGTTTATAACTTGTTGCATTTTTATGTAGCCAAGTGATGCGGCTAGTGGATCCATTTCGCCTATGGATATAAGGAGATCACGTGATGATAGTGATCCTAATGACAATCGTTGATTTCATTGTAAATTCTGTTGGATATTCGATTATAATGATGTAATTGTGTGGTTGGAGTGAATCTTGGAATGTTGAAGGTTGTGTTTAAATTTGATTTTGGAGATTGAAGATACCAGTTAATGTTGAAAATTTAGAGTTTGAAGATTCTAATGTTGAAAATTTAGTTTTGAAGTTTAATGTTCAATGTATTTTTTATATACTTGTCAATTAAAATGTTAGTTAGTCATATTGTGTTAATTATATATGAATTGAACAAATATTGGAACAATTAAATTTGAGCTAAATTAGAATTTATAATTAATTATTGAAAATTGATAGGCTCCACTAAATTTTTAAAACTTAAAAAAAATTGTGGAGGTTTTAAACCACCGCAATTTTTAAATAAAAATTTATTATAAAAAGAACTAAATTTAGAGTAATGGGGGTCAACCGCCGCAAAATAACTGCCGCAAATTAATTACGGCAGTCAAAAAAACTGCCGCAAATTATTTATGACGACTCTTATTGTGGGGGGTTTGAAAATCCTCGGAATTGAAATTTGCAGGGGTTTAAAATCCCCGCAAACTGTAAAATTGACCCCCGCAATTTGACCTCTTTTTTTGTAGTATTTTATCCTAATTTCTAATTAATTGCTTGACAAACTTGCCTTATTTTTAGAAAATAAAATACATCCGACATAGGATGTTTTGTCTAACTAATTGACTTATTTATTGCAAGCTCACCTTAATTTTGAAAAATTAAATGCTTTTTTAATTGCATTAGTTTTGTCCTAACTGATTGTCTTATTTTTGGCAAAATTTAGTGGTAACCTAATACGATATAAATATATGTGTAATACAAATCATAAGGGAGTACTATATTAAAATACTTTTTGGTTTATGAGTATACTTTTATAAAAAAAGTTGCTTTGAAAATGATAAGCCTAAATTCTCTACCTGAAACTTTACCAACAATCTCAATGTTATTTTAATTTTGATTTAAGTAGTCTTCAAAAATGAAAAGTTGATAAACTCTTCGGCAACAATCTCGATGTCACTGAGGTACTTTCTTCTCATTCATTGTCCATTAATATTTTTTTATTGCTATATGAGTTTATGTTCATTGAAAGATGACAAGGTAAATTTGTCACACTTTTTAAGCCTTAAAATTCATAAATTGTTTAATGTTTACGAGATTTTAAGTATTCTTCATATTTGACTTTGATATCTGGACAATAGACAAAATGTTATTTACTATTTTTTTAATTGTTAAAACTTAAAATCAACTTATATTTTGACTATTAAATATTTTCATAATTGAACAATGTTCTAAACTCTTAAGATTGAGAAATATTATCAGGAATCATAATGTAGGATTGTATAAAAGACCATGAAATCTATTTTGTATTAAATATATAAAAGGAAAGCAAAAGTCTACTATAATTTTATGGACTATCAAATTGCGGAATTTTATGTTTTATCAATCATCAATCATCGGCTAAAGGTATCAATGGTAATTTAAAGCGTTGTCAATGCATTTCATCTACTTTATTTGTATCTTAGATATTTACAAATATTATATAACTAATAAAATAAATTCTTCATTTTTACATGTTAAAAATATGTTGGATTTAATTAATGTGTTCATTTTTATTATTTAAACAAATATCATATTTAGTGTAACGTTTGGACTTATTAAAGTAAGGTACACGCGCGAGGCGCATAAACCTAAGCTAGTAATTAATAAATAAGTAAAGCATGTTATGCATTAGTGAAAATAACCATGGGGTTGTATTTCAAGATTATTATTACTATTGTGTACCCATGTGGGGACTTGTTGTTGCTAACTTATGATATCTGATATTGCGTGTTGTCCGAGTGGAGATTTTATTTGACATCGTTGGCCTTATCTATGAATGAAATATCTTTCAGTTAAGATCCTAGTACGAGCACCTCATGTGGACCGTACTCACCCCTACTATGTTCTTTCAGTGTAGATCCTAGTACAACACCTCATGCGGCTGTTGATTTTCTGCAGAGATTTCAGTCTTTGAGGTACTGATTAGCTCTTAAGTCCGTGATTGATTTGGACCTCATTTATCTCTACTTGTCTTTATTTATGATTCAGAGATAAATGTGCATTTTCAATTCTCCAAATATCATACTAGATGACACCACGTTTTGAGTGATTTATTACATTTCTTTTAGGCTTCTGCTATTATTATGTATGTATGAGTTTGATTTCATTCTAAAAGTCTCGTTGGGTTTTATTATTATTGTTTTCGAATTTTCTTTTCAGTTTGGATGATTGACTTACTTATCAAGGATGAGTCGCGATAACTGTCATCATGACTCCTTTTTGAATCATGACAATTTTACCTTGATTTTTTAAATCAGACAATATTGTATTCATTGCGAATAGATGCTTTTTATACACTGCACAACATGTTAATACTATATAAATACAATAATTAATAATTTGGTGCGATACATTTATTCCTATTCCATAGCTATGTCAAAATTAAATAAATAATTGCTAGGTTAACTCAGAATGCACAATATTTAACTTGGTCGCAGTTACTATATCCAAATCATAATTCATTTGTTATCCAAAACTTATTAATGTGCATTTGCGTCGATCTTTATCATGGTTAAGGGCAAAAAGATGTATGCAAATCTAAGTTTACCTCTGACTATTAACCCAACTGTATAAGAGAGATGATTACGGTAAGCTATACTAGTAAAAGAAGGCATAAAATAAAATAAACTAAAAGAGATTTCTCTAACACGGCATAACAATGTTTTGCACTACTAGAACATGTCTTTAAAATATATTATATTTCTCATTAACATACATTCGAAGATTGCGAATAAAAGATCTTTGTAATTCAGTTTTTTTCAAAACACTGCATATAGTGAAAGTTTAATACTCCGAGTTTTCCCTTAATTATATTTGAAGGAAGTTGTCAAAATTATCAAAAAAGGAAATATCATCTTGAAAACTCATAGAGTACTGCTTCGCTTTATCACTTGCACTCATCTCAGAATTACTATAATTAGGATTTGGGTTCGAATTCCAGGGAGAAAAGAAGGAATTATCAACTTGAAGAAAAGATAACAAGTTTGGAGAATTCTTCAAAGGTGCATATGAATAGGCATAGGAAGTTGATTGATGCTGAAGTTGTTGCTGTAAATAGGATATACGTTGGCGTAGCTCTTTAAAGAACAGTTGTTGACACTTGTTGCATCCGCACTTCTCTATATAATACCACATAGTGGGACTACCAAATCCTTTTAATAAATTCGCTATCTCCATACTGACTCAATTTGTTTTTGTCAATTAGAGATATGTGTGTTGCAGTACGTTATATGGTATATATATATATATAATGGGTCTTAATAAGTATAATTTGAATAGGATATGGAATTCCTAATCAAGACAGATTTAACTTAGAGATCACTATCTAGGAAATTAATAACTAGAGTCCTTAATCCTATCTTGACAAGGTTTAAGTAATTGGAAATTAAAGATTAATAGCATTCCTTAATTTATATTAGTGTCATAATGTATTTAGGATTTGGACTGCCCTACCGTCCTATCCAGAAAATTATGTCACCCATAATCAAAAATTATATATTTTTCCTTTAATTTGTTTAATTATTCTTATTGATTTCTTTTGGTAATCAAACAAGAAGGAAGTAGCAGTAAAGTTTTCATTTTATTTTTTTTTAAAAAAGAAAGAATATTATCCAACATAACCTTACATTTAATGTGGAAATAAACCTAAACTATTTAATTAGTAAAATACACTCTGTAAAAACAATTAACTTTGACCAGCGGCAAATTAATTCCATTAACTCGCATACTTTCGGTTGCAATTTAGATTGTTTAGTAACAATTTTCTAAGAAATTTCATGCTAAAGATAATATCATCAACTTTGATCAAAACTTTTAACATATATCTTTTTTTCCAACTTTTTCAACCAGGGGTCACAAAATCAAACCTAATAAACAAATATATTTTGACCTATTTTGACATGTTCAAATTTAATCCAGTTGTCACCCCTATATCTAACAAACAAGATCGGCGGCCTACAGAACTTCACCAACCTTGCCCACCTTCCCTTCATCTTAAATCTTGTGATTGTTGAATGTAGCAAAGTGTATATTATTTTGTGGTTTTAAACATATAACGTGGAAAAATTAAAAAACTGCAAGTAAAATAAAGAAGCATTCTTTTTCAAAAGAACTTAAGAAAAAAAGAAGTAACACAAATAAATGAAATCAAAATAGTATGAAATTAAAATATGTATCCTACAAATTACTAAGTCCTCAAGATGATCCATGACATGAAATCAGGAAGAATGTTACTTAAATCTCCAACAGCTTTCTATAGTGATAGACATCTGTCGTTTTTAATTAGGTTGTTGTTTTGGTTCCAACTTGTGTATACCAAAGTCACCCAAAAAGTACTTTAGTTAAAAAGGCACATATTTGTCCTTTTCATGAGGCTACATATGTTTTCCGCAGCAATTTCGTTAACCTCATTCTTTCTTTTTTTATAAAATAAAATAGTTTTCATGTATTATTTCTGAATTGAGAGTTAAATTATTTAAATTTGATAAAATTAATTTTCATATATTATTTCTGGATTGAGAGTTAAATTATTTGCATTTGATACGAGTTCATTAAAGTAATAGTAAGGTATGTATATAAATCACTCTTTTCATATTGCATTTGTACTAAATATGTTACTTTTGTTGACTAATATCTTAAAATATTTTTTTAGTAATTGTTATGAAAACAATTACAAATTAAAATATTTTTTTATAACTTCATTATAAAATATTAAGTTGATTTATTTTAGTTGAATTTTATAATTTATGGAATTAATTTTTTAAAAATAAAGCATGAAAAGTAATTTGAAACATAAATTATATATGTAAGGTGTTGGAAGTGGTCTAGAAACATCTAAGAAGTCAGGGGCTTTGGGCAGTAGGTGACAGAAGAGTTTTAAAATGAGGTGTAGATGACACAAGTCTTAATTATTGAGCAGGGGTGACAATTACTTTATTATGGATTAAGAAAGTTGGAGAAGTTTGAAAATAGCTCAGCAGTTTTTAAATTTATACTTTGATCCAAATGTTAATTAATATAACAGAAAACAGAGGAAAAAAAGGGGTGTTTCTCTCTCTTCTCATTCGTTGTTGTTTTCTCTCTCTTCACAATTATTGTTGCTCATTCTTGCTGCTGTTTTATTCATCATCTTCTACTTCATTATCATCTTCATCTTCTTCTTGTCGACTATTGTTGTTGTTACCGCTAGTGCTTCTATCTAACCAATTTCTTAGGTCAAATTTTATTTCCTACATCACTTTCCACTTTAGCATTACTTCATATGTGACTTTGGTAAGTAAAATTATGATTTTTCTTCGAATTTGTCATCTGGGTACACCAGTTACAGTTGTTTTCCCAATAATGGATAGAACCCGATCATGAATCCAACATACGTGCCCACAATTTAAACAGATCACTCATCTAATGCATCAGATAAGTAGTCTGTTGCAATAAAATATTTATCTATTGCATCACACTAATTATCTGTTGCATCAAACTGATTATCTGTTGCACCCAACTGATTATCTATTGCATCAGACTTCATATATGTTGCAACAGATGATTAATCTATTTGAAACAACATAAATCAGCCCCTGCCACAAACCCAACAGATTACTAATATGTTTCAACTCTTGCTATTGCTACTGGATTCAAAATTATTCCTTACGTCCAATTACCCATCCCAAATTTTCTAAGTTGATTTCTCATTTTACTTATCTCTTTTCATTAATCAAGAAGAGATAAAAAAAAAATCATATTTTACCCTTTGCATTAATCACTTTTTCTTTAAATTAAAATGTAAACACCATTCAATAGGGAGACTATATGCCGACCCATGTTAAAAGCTTTCTTCTCTTATGAAATTTTGATTGAGTAGCAAACAATGGTTATTTCAAACACCGTCTATTTTCCCACCAACTGATCAGCCCCTGCGACAAACCCAACATATAAATCTTGCTATTGCGACTGGATTCTAAATTATTCCTTTTTACGTTCAATTGTCGACATGTTTATTGAGAAGATAATATGAATTAAAACGTCAAAGTTGTTCAAACATAATTTTTTTTACTAAACAAAAAAAAATATACATAGACTAAAATAAAAAAATAATCTAATTATTATTATTATTATCATCATTGTCAGCCGGTCAATCTTCAACCGGAAGTAGCAAAGCCCTCATCATCCTGCGGATCTCATGGAGCATTCTTGCTCTAACTGATCTCAGTTTACATTGTAGGTCACAAACCTGATTTTGAAGTTCATTCACGACATCTTGTAGAAAAGAAACATCCCACACTGGATCATCCATAATCTAGAAAACATATGAATTGACCAAAAACATAAAAATAAATGTAAAGATCTTAAGAATATCCGAATGTAATACAACTTATGCTATAAATTGACAAGAAAAAAACTTACCTTAGACAGGGAAGAGAAAGTGGTGGAAGTCCAGGTGTAATATGAAAGATGAGATGCAATAAATAAATAGAGTGTACTTAAATGAATGATTGAGTAAGGAGGGACCTATTTATAGAGGATTGAATTTGAATGAGAGGCAAAAAGGCGCGACTGTTCACTTTCATTTATTAATTATATTTTTGATTGTGAATACTGTGAATAGTTATGACTTAATTAATTTAAGAAAAAAATATTGTGATAAGTCATGACTTTTCTTCTTATTATTATTAATTAGTTCTTTCCAAGAACCATTTGTATTGAGTTGTGACAACATATTCTATATCTGTAGCATCAGATAATTCATCTGTGACAATAGATATTTCATCTGTTGCAATAAATATAAAACTTGTTGCATTAGATAACCTATCTGTCGCAACATATAATCTAACTGTTCACCTCAATTTATTAATTATATTTTTTATTACTGTGAAAAGTCATGACTTAATTAAATTAAAAAATATTGTGATAAGTCATGACTTTTCAGATTATTATTATTAATTAGTTCTTTCGAAGAACCATTTTTATTGAGTTGTGATAATAGATTCTATATCTGTTGCATCAGATAACTCATCTGTGACAACAGATATATCATCTGTTGCAACAATAGAGAACCTGTTGCATCAGATAATATATCTGTTGCAACATATAATCTATCTTTTTCATAAAAAAAACTATCATCATATCATTAATCCAAATTTACTGACTATTTTATTATATAAATTAAAAAAATACCTTTTCAATAATCGTTTCTTTAATAAAATAATAACTATTTTTATTTTCTGGCAACAGATATAATGGACGATCTGTTTTAATAGCTTTTTTTATTTCTTCTAATAGCTGATACATCAGTTGCAACAAATGGGGAATTTGATGCATCAGCAATATTGTTGAATGTATGTGTTTTTGTTTTAGATAAAAAGTCACGACTCTTCACCTTTTTCTTAACAATCATCATATAACTTAATTAATCCAATGTTGCGACTTTTTTGAAAATTAAATAATCTTTCTTTT
The DNA here is from genome assembly GCA_030864225.1 of Capsicum baccatum var. pendulum. Taxonomy (NCBI): domain Eukaryota; kingdom Viridiplantae; phylum Streptophyta; class Magnoliopsida; order Solanales; family Solanaceae; genus Capsicum; species Capsicum baccatum. The sequence continues at coordinate 45,784,432 of CM061560.1, forward strand.
TTCTTTTACGGTTATAAATTGTGTATATTATTTAGTTCCTTATTATTTATTAACGAACCATTTTTAGGAGAATCGTGACTTTTCACCATCCTCTGTTGCCACAAGTGCTCAATCCCTACCTCCAACCGTCGACTTTTTGAGAATAGAGAATAAATAAAATGATAATTAAATATTAAATAAGAATTAAAAATGCAGAGCCGACCAAACAAAATCAATCAAAATATATACATAGATTTTTGAATCCCTTATAGGTAGATTCGATATAAAAAAGGAAAATACATACGCTAAAAGAAAGAAAAAACATAACCTAATTATTATTACTACTATTATTATTATCATTACTATTATTATTATTATTACTATTATTATTGTCAACCGGACAATTTTCATCCAGCAGCAGCAGGGTCGCCCTCCTCAGCCTTGCTTCGAAGTCGGCCAAATCCCTCTGGAGTTCATCAAACTTCCTTTGAATTTCCTGCAAGGACTCGATATGAATCTTCTTGTACGAATATTGATCAACCATATTTGTACTATAAGTGTAGTAGAATGAACGAGTGAGAGTAAGGAGAGGAGGCCAGAGGGACCTATTTATAAATAATTGAATTGGAAGGGGTAGTCAAACAAAAAGCCATGACTGTTCATATATTCCTTAATTAAATAAAACTGGTGACTTTTCGAATATGTAAATTTCAAAAAAAATGAATCTAAATACAACATTTTATATTTTTATTGTATTTCGAAAAGAAAAGAAAATTGCTTTAAAATAAATCTAACAGATGGGTAATCTGTTGCAAAATATATTCCATCTGTTAGATAACTTACAATATATTGACAATCTGTTGCAACAGATGGATATATCAGTTTGTTTTTCCAACAGATGTGTAGTCTGTTGTAACTTGCTAGTCATCTGTTTATTCAATTTAAGTCATAGATGGTCTAGGAAGAATAAGGTGCGTGTAGATGGATCCACTATCTTATGTGTGTGACTTAAGAAGTATTACTGATAAGGTCACCGAGACAACACATACAAAGTACAATGTTTTTGTGAATGTTATTTTTAACTGATTAGGCACTGATTATTCAAACAAGATCCTGCATTGTACAATTAAGTTTGATGGGTTCAAATTGACCAGGTTGAGGGCCTCATGAAGATGGTGCAAATACCCTGTTACGAATTATTGATGGTTGTTGCTCGTGTTTATGCGTGTCAAGTTTTGAGAAAGGATCAATATTTAGTGTCATTGCAGAGAACCAATAGTGATTGGACTTAACTTTAAGTGTGTATTGGACTCTGAGAACACCTTCGAAGCCTTGCACTGCATCAAGAAAGAATGAAAAACCAATAGAAATTCCTCTGGTCCAAATTTATATGGAAGGGTTGATCGAGAAGATGATTATACGCCAGGAGCAGCCAAAGGAGAATGCCTGCGAGGAAAAAGGGAGTTGATGAAAGACTATATCATCTGAGAGCTAATTAAAGAGGATACATAGGGTAGAAAGTAACTTCTAGTGAATCTGGCTAATGAAATTATATTAAAACAATATGAGAAATCTGAATCAAGTACAAATATAAAAATGTATCTGGCAATGTAAATTTGTCTATTGTCTCTCTGAAAGAAAAATAATGCAGATCAACACTCTGCTAGGGAGTTGTGACTAGGTAGTGTGGTCGAGATTATCACTTAAATAGAAAATAATAGAAGACCAAAAAAGCAGCCTTACGGGCATCAAGGGTTGAAATAATGTACAGTAAGTCTAGAAAACTTGTACCAAAAGCAACTGCAGTTAAACTAAGGAATCTAAGCGAAGGTGAAAATTTTTGAATTTTAAATTTCATCCTATGTCTTCTTATTTGTGGTTCCAATTAGGTCTACTACTATTGACCTGATCGGAACCACAAACGATATTAAAAGGCAGATTGAGTTTCATTACTTCCTTAGCAATATGGATTAATTGATTGTGTTTTATAACCTTAGTATGCTTTCAAAATTTGTTGGAGAAAATAAGAGGCTTGCTGTAGTACATGAATCCCGATAATTTTCAAGCTTGCCTCCAGCTTGCTTATTCTATATTCAAGTTGTCCGTTGCCTTCTTCAAAGTTGGTCAAGAGTTCATGATCTCTTGTGAGCTCGATCAGGAACACCACCTTCAAAGTTGTGGAATTTTAGAAGGCCTTCAGAATACTTTTTTCAGAAGCCTTAAAAGATACACAGAGGGTCGGTGTGTTTGTTTTAGGTCAAAATATGTTGATGCACACTCAAGATGTGGTCCCAACTGTTGAACAACTCACTTTTATCGGGCATTGCTCAATCCAACTTACTCAACCAATTTGATAAATTAATAATCATGGAGTTACATAACGTGTGATCTAAACCGACTCTACCAAGCTATCAAACGTTACGTAACTCCTGGCTCATTACACTATCAAAATTTTTTGATAGAGTTAGTGCACAAATCAAACGAGATAAATCTCTCAGCCTTTCTACTGATCGCTCTTCTCCAATTATAGATGATAAAATATCTGCTATGCAAAAGTCTACACCATAATCTCTCAATATTACTTGGTATTGAGAGAGTACTGATGATGCCTTTAGAAGACCTTTTGCCCTGGCAAGAATTTTGGGTGACGGTGTAGACTTTTGTTTAGCAGATATCATGTCATTTATATTAGAGAAGAGCAATCAACATAAAGGCTGGGAGATTGAGCTCTTTTGATTTGTGCACTAACTTGAGTTAATTTTTTTGATAGTGTAATGAGACTGAAGTTACGTAACGTTTGATAGGCTTGGTAGAGTTGGTTTAGATCACACGCTATGTAACTTCTTTCTTATTAATTTATCAAAATGGTTGAGCAATCTGCATTGAGCAACACTCGATAAAAGTGAGTTGTTTAATGGTTGGGACCACATCTTGAGTGTGCATCAACACATTTTGACCTAAAACAAACACATCGACCCTTTGTATATCCTTTAAGGCTTCTCAAGAAAGTGTTCTGAAAGCCTTCTAAAATACCACAACTTTGAAGGTGGTGTTCCTGATAGAGCTCATAAGAGATCAGGAACTCTTGACCAACTTTGAAGATGGCAATGTCCAACTTGAATACAAATAAGCAAGTTAGAGGCAAGCTTGAAAATTATCTTGATTCATGTACTACAGAAAACCTTTGATCTTCCCCAAGAAATATTGAAAACATGCTAAGGCTATAAAATACAATCAATTAATTCATATTTCTAAGGAAGTAATGACACTCAATCCGCCTTTCAATCATATTTGGGGTTCTGATTAGGTCTATAGCAGTAGACCTAATTGGAACCACAAACAAAAAGGCATGGGATGAAATTTAAAATTCATAAATTGTCCCCTTCGCTTAGATTCCTTATTTTAACTATAGTTGCTATTGGCGGAAGTTTTCTAGACTTATTGTACATCATTTCAATCCTTGATGCCCATAAGGCTGCTTTCTTAGTCTTCTGTTATTTTCTATCTAGGTGATAATCCCGACCACGCTACCTAGTCGCAGCTCCCTAGCAAAGTGTCCATCTACACTATTTTTCTTTTAGAGAGACAATAGACGAATTTACATTACCGGATACACTTTTATATTTTCACTTGATTCAGATTTCTCATGTTGTTTTAAGATAATTCCATCGGCCAAATTTGCTAGAAGTTACTTTTACCCTATGCCTCCTTTTCAATTAGCGCTCAAATGATATTGTCTTTCATAAACCACCTATTTCCCCTCAAAGGCATTCTCCTAACTCACCTACTGGAGTATAATCATCACCCCAAGCAACCCAACCATATAAATTTTGGCTAGGGCAATAACTATATTGGTTTTCCATTCTTGTTAGATGCAGTGCTAGGCTTCGAAGGCCTTCTCAGAGTTCAATGCACCCTAAAAGTTAGTCTAATTGCTATTGAATCTCTTTACAATGTCACCAAAACTAGATCCCTTCACAATGCTTGATAAATAAATATGATCAACAACCGACATTAAATCTTAACAGGGTATCAGAACCATATTCATGGTCCCTCGGCCTTATTAGTTAGGACCTACCAAACTTAACTGTAAAATTACAGATATGTTGTTTGAATGATCTATGACTAATCAGTAAAAACAACATTCACAAAATTAGTATACTTTATGTGTGTTTTCACGATAACATTATCAGTAATGCATACCTCCCACATATAAAGTGGTTCTATCTGCATGCAACTTATTCCTCCGAACCCATCTTTACTGCAGCCTCTTGTGATGGTCGGGCAAATGCTGATCAACTATTAGTTCCTTATATATACAAAGAAAAGGAAAAAAATAATGTCACAGAAAGAACATTAATCATATGTTCAACAGATGTAGAGTCTGTTGCATCATATGTGGAATCTATTCCAATAGATGTGGAGTCTGTACAACAGATATGGAGTCTGTTGTAACAGATTTAAATTCTGTTGCAACAGATTTGGAGTCTATTAGAATACATCAAACTAGCCTTGCTGGTGGTTTGATTTATTCCAAAAATTGCTCCATTTGTTGCAGCATCAACAACAATATAAACTATAAAGAAACAACAAATAAAATACATCAACAACAAAGAAACAATAACATTGGTTTCAACATCATCAACAACAAAGAAGTAGCACCCTTTGTTCCAACATCATCAACAACACCACACCACAACTTTCAACAACGCCAACCCCACCAACAACATCAATAACAGCATAAACAACAAAGAAACAAATAAAATATATACCAAAAAATGATACTGCCATCAAGGCTTTTAAACTTCTTCCAACAAAATACTTTTTTTGCATATTGTAATAAAAATTCTCAGTTCGTTTATTCAACACTTAAAAGTTTGTTCAAATTTTTTAAATAAATATCATATGGGTAAATGGTAATTAAATAAAAAAATAGATATAAATAACTTGCAAAGAATAAGATAAAAATGAAAGAGCAATAGTGAACGATACCTTAATATTAAAATGGGATCAAAACAGCAATTTCAGTCTAGGAAAGATATGGATCGGTTTAGATTTGAAAGGATCTTTATGAGAAAGAGAAGATAGAAAAGAGGTTGTGATAACCCTAAGCTAAAGAGGATAGAAAGAAAAAGATGAGAGATGAATAAAATAATTTTAGGGCTGAAGCTGAGGAGAGATGAGATAATTCTAATTGTATCGTGTACGTAGATGTGGGTCTCAATATTCATTAATTAATATAATTAATATTCATTAATAATTTTATGGGCATGAGGAAGACTAGTTAACATTCAAAAGACAAGATAAGACTACTCAATGAACACATTTTTTAGTTATCCAAGAAAAAAACTCTTCATTTTTATCGCATTTTGTAGTACTTACTTCTTTATCTACTCGGATAGAAGCTTGTTTTATAATTGAAAGAAAAAAATATTTTCAAACAGATATGTCATCTGTTACAACAGAGAGCAATATCTATTTAAAAATCCCAACAACACAGTCATCTGTTACAACAGATATAAATATCTATTTAATAAACCCTTTCTATTTGATAATTAAATATGTCATTTATTACAACAGTTATCAATATTGTTTAAATATCCCAACAGCTCAGTCATCTGTGATTACAAATGAAAATATCCATTTGATAATTAAATATTTATTGGTATCTGTTGTAACAAATAACTAGTGACATTGAAAAGATAAGATAAGATTACTCAATGAACACATTTTTGAGTTATCCAAGAAAAAAAAACTCTTCATTTTTTACCACATTTTGTAGTACTTACTACTTTATCTACTCGGATAGAAGCTTGCTTTAAAATTGAAAAGAAAAAAAGATTTTCAAACAAATATGTAATCTGTTGCAACAAATAACAATATCTGTTTAAAAATTCCAACAGCATAGTCATCTGTTATAACAAATACAAATATTTGTTTAATAAACCCTTTCTATTTGATAATTGAATATGTCAACCATTACAACTGATATCAATATCTGTTTAAATATCCCAACAGCTCAGTTATCTGTGATGACAGATACAAATGTCCATTTGATAATTAAATCAGATATATCATCTGTTACAACAGATAACAATATCTGTTCAAAAAATTTCAATAGCTCAGTCATCTGTCACAACAGATTCAAATGTCTATTTGTTAATTAAATCAGATATGTCATCTATTGCAACAGATGTGACTATCTGTTAGAAATTTTCACTAGCTCAGTTGTTTGTTCCAACAGATTTCATTGCAATTGATTTAGGTGGAACTAGAGATGAATGAATGAGCTTATAGGGTAAACTACAACTTCAATTGAGTCTTTAAAATTGGCATTGGTATTGCGTTTATTCTGACCCGGGTCATCCATCGATCACTCTGAGTTGAAATGAGCTCCCATTAACTTAATGTTAGGATTAATATTTCCTAAATTGATTTAGGTGGAACGATGGATGAATGAATGAGCTCATACGGAAACTACAACTTCAATTGAGTGTTTACAATTGGTGTTGGTATTACGTTTATCTCGACTCAGGTCGTCGATCGATCACTCTGAGTTAAAATAAGCTCTCATTAACTTAAAGTTAGGATTAATATTACCTAAATTGATTTATGTGAAACTAAGGATGTATGAATGATATCATAGGGTCAACTATAACTTCAATTAAGTCTTTGAAATTGTCATTGGTATTGCATTCATCCCGACCTGAGTCGTCGATCGATCACTCTGAGTTGAAATGAGCTCTCATTAACTTAACTTAATGTTAGGATTAATATTACCTAAATTGATTTAGGTGGAACTAGGAATGAATGAATGAGCTCATAGGGTCAACTACAATATTAATTGAGTCTTTGCAATTGGCGTTGGTATTGCGTTCATCCTGATCCAGGTCATCGATCGATCACTCTGAGTTTAAATGAGCTCTCATTAACTTAACTTAATGTTAGGATTAATATTACCTAAATTGATTTAGGTGGAACAAGGAATGAATGAATGAGCTCATAGGGTCAGCTACAACATTAATTGAGTCTTTGCAATTGGCGTTGGTATTGCGTTCATCCTGACCCAGGTCGTCGATCGATCACTCTGAGTTGAAATGAGCTCTCATTAACTTAATGTTTTGAAAACTAGTATATCTTTTGAAATTTTAAAAATTAATTAAGATCATTTCGGACAAAATTAACAATTTCAAAACTTGTCATTCTTTTCCAAAATTACAAATTAACCCATACAAATCATGTATTTGTGGGGGAAAACTTTTCCTTATTTCAAATCTCAAGTTCTCGCTCCTCTCTCTCTCTCTCTCTCTCTCTCTCTCTCTCTCTCTCTTAACAATATAGACAAAAACTCCAACATATTGCTTAACCCTTTAAAATAGATCGATTTTCTTCCCATTTCTGACCATATATTTGTTATTTTCGACTTTATTCTTGCTTGTATCTATCATTTTCTTTGTCTTCACAGGTAAAAGAGTTTGAGAAGAGTTCTACATTTGTTATTTATTCTAAAAATTAGGGTTTTTTAGTTAATAATAAAAAAAAGACTTGTAGTCGTATTATCTGCGAGAATGGGTTAACAATTTTGTGTTTTGATTCTAAAAAAGTAGGAAGCACCCAAGAAAATCCTGGTTTTTGTCTCAATGTTTTGTTGACTGTCGTGGTATTATTGGATGGTGTTTGTGGTGTTGTTGGTGGATGTTGTTATTTGTGTCGGTATTTGTGTTTTTGGTGGTGGTGTCGGTAGTCTTGGTGTTGGTATTGGTGGCATTGGTGGTGGTCTTGGTGGCATTGGTTGTGGTATTGGTGGTCCATCTGTTGCAATAGGTGGAATATTTGTTGGGAGATATTAAATAGGTCTTCAAATAGATCTCCCATTTGTTCCAATTGATGGCTTATCCATTCAAGTATTTTTTTGTAATGTGACGTAGAATAATTTATTAAAATATATCTTACCTTTTTTTAAAAAAAAAATTATGCAGACATCAAATGTAATGTATTTTTTATTTTTCTATTATTTGTAGTTAAAAGATGTCTCCCAAAAGAAAAGAAACTGAAAGTGGATCAACTTCTGACCACTAAACAAAAATGGATAGAGTACAGACATATTCAGAGGAACTTCCTGAACAATCTCAATCGAAGAAAAATAAAGCCAAGAAAATTGATAAATCCTTCTTACCAATGGGGCGTGAAATAATATCGAAATCCCAGCATGATTCTGTCAAAACCATTAGTATTGAAAGGTTTTGAGTTGAGATGCCGATGGATAGCCCTGACAAAGTAACTGGTGATCTTGTACTTAAATGTCAGTTAGGGAAAGTTTTAATGAATTAAGGAGAATTATGAAGAATGAAAACATAGACAGACTTTTTAACAAGAGCTATTTTGCATACTTTCTCGAACTGCCTAAGAACTGTACTCTTTGTTTCCTAATGAGCATGGTATATGGTCTTCTCAATCATAGGATCAAGTACGGGGGGTGATAACGATCCGATGGAGGTCAAAAAAAAGATGGATGAAATCTGGATCAACTTCTGTGGCATGTCGGTATGTTTTGGGTTGAAAGAGTTTTCCATAGTGACAGGCTTGAGATGCGATTGTCCAGAAGAACCTCTCATTAAGAAAACACCCCACAAAGGATCTAACAAATGCAAGGGAAAAAGGATGGGTTATTGGGCATTGTTGGACGTAGTAGCTACAAAGAGGTGAATTTGATGGCAGATCTCGAGGATAAAGACATACCAAAGCACTGCAGGGAAAAATTGTGCTTAGTTTGGTTTGTCCATTTTGTTTTATTGGCAAGAGACGTCAAGAAAGTCATAGAAGATAATTTGTTGGAACTTGTTGATGATTTTGAAAAATTCAATGACTATCCCTAGGGATATGACAACTACTACTTGACTGTCCAATATTTACTGATAAAGCTATCCGTAGGGACGATCATATTATACAGCTTTCCCTGGGCTTTCATGGAAAAATTAATCATTGTTTTTACTCATCCATTAATTTATAATGAATATACTTATTATGAGTTTTTTTGCTTGTTTCCTGTTTATATTTTTTTAGGCTTGGGCATGTGAAGTCATTCCTTCCCTCCTAAAGCAGTTCAAGGATTACCCGAATGAGGTTTCTCATCCAAGGATCCTTAGGTGGTTGACGACTGCAAAGGGCAGCAAAAAAAATATTAAGGAGCAGGACGCTGATTTATTTAACCCTCCAGATGATGTAGTACATCTTTTTACAAAGAAAATAATTTGCCTAAAAGAAAGATATTGAAATAGATGTTCCATCTGTTATGCCAGATGGGTCGTCTGTTGCAACAAATTACCCATCAACTGCAACTGGTGCAACAGATGGGTAATTTTTTGCAATAGATGATCCATATTTCACAACAGATTAACCATTTGTTACTCTAGTTCTCTGAACCCGACTCAACAGATTACCCATCTGATGTAAATTATGCAATAGATGTGTAATCTGATGTAACATATCATCAATCTATTATGACATACAGATCAACTATTGTGGCAGCTAGATTTTCTGTTGTACAAGTTGGTTGTGTTAACATCCATGTAACCCAACTGACTGCAAATTATTGTTATGTGATTTAAATGCCTCATGTTTTTTTTATAGGCTATTCATCCTTGGATCGTGCCTACCGATGAGGAGCCGGGGATGACTTCTTTTCATACTCTAGGTCTTGTTGATACAAAAGAAGATCCAACAGTGGAGTTAATAAAAAAGGAATTGGCTGGAGCAACATCCATAAGAAGAGCAGTTATACAAGGTCAACCTAATGTTGAAGCTCTTCACGATCAATCTCAAACTGCAACAGATCCAGGTGCTTGTTCTGGGAGTGTTGCTGGTGGAGTTATTTGTGATGGTGGCAACCATCCTGATGTTGCTGCTACTGGCAGTCGTGATTGTAAAAACACCCCTTGCATAGGTCCCTCTCACCCCTACACTGATCTATCCCACCATTATAGTGGTCCCTTCCACCCCTCCTCACCCTCATATTCTTATTGTAAATGCAAAGTGTGCAAGGACAGAGAGGATAAACTCCTTAAAAAGCTAGAGGCTATTGCTGAAGCTGTCGAGGAGTTAAAATCCAGGAAGGTTGTCATACCATCCAACGAGGTAAGAAAGCCATGCACTCCTACCATAGAAGTTAGAAGGAAGAGAAGAAAATTAGACAAATTCTCTCCATTTTGAAAATAGCAAAAACTGCAACTCCTCTCGCTCTAAGAGTTGTTGAAGTTCAGGGGACGCTGAATATGGTGGACATATTCGCTACACTTAACAAGGAGAAGAAGAAGGAACTACAAGAAAACATAAATGGCAGGACGAAGGTTCAAAAAGAATTCACCATGCATTCATTTGCCACCAAAGACTTCACTAATATGACAAATATACGTGTGTGGTATGAGGACAATGTAAGTTTACTTTTTCTAATCTAGCCTTCAAATATACTCCACGAATAAGAATCTACGCAATAGATGTGTAATATGTTGCAACATCTTGGTATTCTGTTGCAACATAATACACATCTATTGCATAAGTTGCATTGGCTAGGTAATCTGTGAACTGATTCAGAGAACCCTTTGCATCGGATTCTTTCCACTGTGTTTTTATTCTTTACAATTACTAACCTATTTATAATTGTCTTCTTATACCATAGTATATTGATGAAATTCTCTGCCTTATGAGGGGCAGGCAATTAGCCTTATGGACCTTAACTTTTACAATAATTTTAAGAATAGGTATGCTGATCTCCATAAGCTAGTTAATTTCAGTGGCTCGAGATTTGATAAGTTAGTTTCTACGTTCCAATAGGATGAAGAAGCAATTAAATATGTTAGAGGGTAGAGGCCATATCCATACGACAAGAGCTGGACCAAGGCAAAGAGAATCCTTGTAGTCATGAATGCGGAAGTCAAACATTTTCTCATTATTGAGATACTACTCTATGAGGGAAATATTAAGGTTTATGACTGCAACTTACCTTTCTTCATTGAGGACACATTTTTAGCCCACATGCAGCCACTCTTGAAGTTGTTGCCCAAATTGTTGACGTAGAGTAAGCTGATGGATCATTTCTCGGATGAAGTCTTGACAAAGAAATCATGGGATTTTGAAGGTCAAAATAATAACATCGAGCTCCCAAAAAATAAAATCAGTGCAGCGTGCGGGCGGTACTTGCTAGCATACATTGAGTGTTTGTTGACCGGTATGTGCAACGCTGTTATGCGAAAGATGGAATGGGTTTGGGTTTATGGAGTACTAACTAAATGGTTGGAGCCTGTGTATAAAAAAATATGTACAAAGACATAAACAAATACGATAATAATATTTCATCTCAAGCCACTTCACTTTACATGTAGTGGCAATAATTTTTAGGTCTGGCCAAGTTGAATTTTTATGATGCAACAAATTTTATATATGTTGTAACAGATATAATACCTATTGTGATAGATTGATTATCTATTGGAATAGGTTGGTCATCTGTTGCATTAATAGATGTTTCCCAGTCTATTTGTCGCAACAGATATCTAATCTGTTACAACATAAAATCTATCTATTGCAACTGATTGGCAATCTGTTGGAAAAAATCAAGAAAGCAAGAAAACCTGTTATATTATTTCTAGCAGATAATCTACGTGTTTCATGTCATGTTGCAACATATGTCTAAATCTATTTGATAAGATATGTCGTCTATTGCAGCAGATGTATTATGTGTTGTGATATTTGAATCTAGTATTCCATTTCAATTAACGTGTTTAAAATTCAGGATTAAATTATATTCATAGACAGCATAAAATAAGTTGACGCCTTCAGAAATTACCTGAAATAACTCAACAAATAAATGAAATGTAAAAAAAATATTTTGAGTACAAATGATCTACTCTACAAATAAATCAACAAGTTAAACCAAGGAGGATAGGTTATTACATTGACGGACTCAAGCTATAAAGATCTAATCAATATGGACAAGTTGTTCTTCATCCGGTGTTACAAAATTCAGCTTTGGTCGCCGTGGATCTTTAATGTCGCTTGCGTACGACTTCTGAGCTTTCGCTTCTCCGTATTTTCATAAAAGAGCAGCATATCTTTTGCAGAGTAATCCGGCTTCAAGTCCATCATTTGGTACTTGTAATTCATCACTCAAATACTCGGCATAAGCGGCAACAAAAGGACCGTAATTCCTGTATTTAAAAAAATAGATAATCCATATCTTGCTGTTCATGCAAGCGTAGTGAAATTTATGCAATGAAACTAAATCATGACACTTATACTTACAGGATACCAATGGTTTTTTGATCAATTCCTTCAACATATTCTACATCAAATGAATTACCCATTTTATCCCGGTATGCTTCAATCATCGACTAATCAATACGAACCTTTTGGTCTAAAAATCCACTCATATCAAGGTAAGTAGGCAATATTTTGGCCAACTTGTGTATCTCAGATGAAGGCCTACAACGTCTCCTTTACGACATCGAGTCATAAACTCGGATGCGCCTCTCTTTTGGAGCGACGACAGCCAACACTCAATGGAATTCATCACTACAATTGATTGGGATGTACACTTCATCGGCCAAATGCTAAGGTTAGCCAGCCGGAATGCTAAAACCTTTGATGATGTTGATTAAGCATTCCTCATTTCCGGAAACTTCCGACTGTTGTTGACAATATCTATCGTAGGCATTATTGAAGTAAATTTTGTACAAATACTTGTCTGTCATGTATCTGTATTGTTCTTGTATTTATAACTTGGCCTTCTTTCAGAGGTAGTAAAATATGATATTGATGTGCTGCACATATTATCAAATATTTTAGATTACGTGATGAAAAAGTTAATACATAGATGCAATTAAATAAAGTATTAATTAATAGTAATATATATGGCATTTAAACCTTTGTGACATCAAATAGAACCAATTCTTCGTTCCAAGATGTGCAACAACAAAGTCAAACATATCCAAACCAAGACTCGATTCGTTCACTTTGTAGCGTTCGTTATTTTATTTTCTATATGATGATTTATATGTGTGAATGTCATGTTCTTACAACAAGAATAGTATAAAATAATATATTTAAAAATTAATTTTATGTACCTGCCGGCATGATGCTTTAACAGCCCATCATCAATCCATTCTGAATAGTCGTTGATCAACTTTGTTAGTTTTTTTGGAGCTTCATCCGAGATGTTGAACCCTTCAAACAGGTAATTCTTTCATTCACTCGAACTGACAGGCTCCACGTTTTTTTCTTCTTTGGAAGAAGTTAATGGATTGTCAACTGTGATATTATGCTCTTCAGTACTGGCTTCTACTGTGACATCCATCTGAAAATCCAAAATTATCAATGCTAATTACAGATATACAATAGATTGTCCATCTGTTGCAACAGAAGAGCCTTATGTTGTAACAGATAGATCATCTGTTAGGATGAATTCGAATAAGTAAATTAGAGCAGTACGACAATTTCGAATAGATGACCCATCTATTGTAACGTAAGACTTATCTGTTACAACAGATAATGCATTTGATGTACTAGGTTAGACAACAGTTGCAACAGATGTATATATCTGTTTGATAATTTCAGCAGATGTATCATTTGTTGAAACAGATAAGTGCCTATTTGTTTGTTGGAATAGGTGATGTACATTCACCTTTTTCGGCTCATGCTGCTCTCCTGTGGCCCTTGCACACTGAACATCGGTGCAAGACAAAGACAGAGGCATTGTAATTTTTTTTCAATGCTTGATGATGGCTTGGAAGTATCTTTCCTTCTCCTTTTAGCCATCTTGATCTCTAGTGGAGTGTATGGATATGAAATTCTCTTTAATAGAATGACACCCCTCTTAGATTACATTTCCTTTACAGAAGCAGTTAGTTCATTAATAGCACTAATCACTCCATCGTGTTTCACCTTACAGTCTTGACATTTGCATGCAAAACATTTGCTAGATGTGGAAAAATCTGGAGAAAAATATGTACAATCAGTATGATCATAATTATAATGGCTTGTTGTTTGAAAAATGGTAAGAGGAGCATCATTAACCCCAACAGCAGCACCACTACCACTACCATCATCAACAACAACAAGCCCACCCTTCAAAATTATTTTTTTGTGATGGTTGTTGCTCCAAATAATTCTATTTTTATTCCATCAACAACTTTAGGGTTTGGTAAAGTTTTCACAAACCGTAAAGTAAGAAAAAATGGCATCTTCAACTCTTAGTTGGTCGGAATAAGCTACGGATGGATAATCTAAAATAAATCGGTACATATATTAGAATGATGATGAAATCATCTATAATAATCATTAAATAAAACAAAAACTTGATTAGAATTGGACTTACTGCTTTCTTAGGGGGGTGGGGGGTTTGAAAAGATCAAGAAATTTTGTATTTCTATCGGTTTTGGCCGACAACCATCTCAGGATTCTTAGATAGGAAACTTCTTCCTGGTAGTTCACTTGTTGTCTCAAATAAGGAATGGCTTCAAATGCCCAAGCCTATAACATAACGCCAATAAATCAAAAGCATTATTGAATAAAACAAATGATGCATCATGTCATGATAAAAGAAATATTTACCATGAAGGCCCATGGAAATCCATATAAGTTGACTATCTTTGACGTTAACAGAGTCAACAAATATTGGACAGTCAAACCAAACCAGGAACAAATATTCTTTGGGTGAGAGACGTTAAAACAAATAGCTATTAAATGCCTCAAGATCCTTGGAGAGCTTTATTAAACTAATTCTTATGTTTTTGTTAACGTCTCTCGCCCAAAGAATATTATGTACAAACCAAACCAAGAACAATGATTGTTTGTGCTTCTTTGAGAGTCCTTAATATTTGAACGCTTCTATCAAATATTTGTTTTTGAAGCTTGGACCAACAATCGATACCAGGTCATCTTGATCACTCGGCTTTTCTTTGCCTGTTTTGGGTGTGCGGGGTGTTTTTTTTCCGGTTAGAGTAGGTATAACTTGAGAAGGAGAAGGAGAAAACATTTTAGTTCAATAACTATGGCAAAGTCCTTCCAACCAAAACAAACAGGCATGCCACAGTAATTTATCCACACCTCATCCATCTTGTCTTTGTTTTCATACATAAACCTACGCTTGAGAAGATCGTATACCATTTTCATCTGGAAACGAGCATTGTTGTCCTCCAGCAAATCAAGATATTACCCAAAGCAGCTGTTCCTGAAATAAGCATCCAATTTTTGTTCTCAAATTATTTTTCAGAAGACATCGAAAAATTTTTCCATAGCTGACTTAACCACGAAATTACCCATTAAATCTGTGACATCATCACACTGTATTCTCACAGGATAATGATCAATGTTGAAGGTTTTGACCAAATCTTTGGCTAAAGGGCTATTAGCATTTGCATCATCTCTTTTGAGACATTCCCCCTCCCCGTGTTCATTATCTTCTGCTACTAATTGAGATAACACTTGCAAAGCAAGCTCATAGAGTGGTGGATGTAGTCGAGCTGCAGCACTTGTTCCTTTACTTGGACTTGATTTAGTTCTTTTCTTTTGGGAGCCATATTATCTTAAATTAACAGAAACATAAAATAGATTATAATTGATTAATGTATTGTTAAAAGGGGATAACAGTACATCTAATATGCACAACGACAAGGTAAAATAACAGTTCCAAAAGACCACACATCTATTTCACCAGGTATGCTATTTGTTTAATATATAACCTATTTGTTGCAACGGATGAGTAAACCGTTGGAAACAGGAAAAACAGATCTCTAATTTGTTACACCAGGTAGTTTATCTGTTGCAACATATAACCAAACTATTGCAAAGATGAGTAATCTATTGGAAACAGTAAAAATAGATCACTAATCTATTGCACCAGGTAGTTTATCTGTTGCAACATATAACCAACCTGCTGCAAAGATGAGTAATCCATTGGAAATAATAAAAGCAGATCACTAATTTGTTGCACTAGGTAGTTTATCTGCTGCGACATATAACCAACATGTTGCAATGAATGAGTAATTCATTGGAAATA
This sequence comes from Capsicum baccatum var. pendulum, assembly GCA_030864225.1. Taxonomy (NCBI): domain Eukaryota; kingdom Viridiplantae; phylum Streptophyta; class Magnoliopsida; order Solanales; family Solanaceae; genus Capsicum; species Capsicum baccatum. Next base: position 45,800,459 of record CM061560.1, read on the forward strand.
GTAAAAATTATATCACACATCTATTGCACCAGATAAGTTATCTGTTGCAGCATATAACTGACCTGTTGCAATGGATGAGTAAACAATTGGAAATTAAAAAATAGATTACTAATCTGTTGCACCAGGTAGTAATCTGTTGTAACATATAACCAATCTGTTGCAACGGATGAGTAATCTGTTGGAAACCATAAAAATAGATCACTCATTTGTTGAAACATATCACTCATCTATTGCAAAATGAGTTATCTGTTAGATTATTCATCTGTTGCATCAGATTTTCATAGTTGCATCAGATTTTAATCTGTCATCTGCTTCATCAGATGAATTCATATGTTGCATCAGATGTTTCATCTATTACAACACTATTTTAACCAAGACAAATAACAAATTAACCCAGAACACCAACACATCATACACACACACAAACTAAGAAGGGGTCTCCACTAAGAACATCAACTGTGAACAAAAATCACCAACAAATCCAAATCAAAAGTATGACAACAATAAGAAGAAATACTAGAAATTAATTAGGGTTTTATTCAGTCCATATTTCAATACTAGAAGAGCAGTTGGCTCAAGTTCCTCTGTTTCTTCATAATTTTTTACCTATGAAAAACAAAATGAGACGACGAAGAACTCAAAGTTGTTGTCGCTGGAGAAGTCTTCATGTCGATTGATGGTTGAAAGTCGAAAGGAAACTCACCCGACTATTTTTTGTCGGAGGTTGAAGTCACCGGGGATTGAAGGGAGAATTTTGTAGAACTGTTGGTTGGGAGAGAGTTGAGAGAAGCTGTTGAGAGAGAGAGGAGAGAGACTATTTGATTTGGATTGAAGAGGGTGTGGGTTGATTTGTATTTTTAAAAAGATTAGAAAGTTTTAAAAATATTAATTAAGTTCGTAATTAACTTAATCAAGTTTCCAAATGATACTTGACCCTTTAAGTTGGTCAATGTCACCAATCCTTAATTCAAGACTTAAAATACACCTTTCTTTCAATTTGCTCAAGAAGCCATCATTACTTTTACTTAGAGATGTCAAAATGAACTCAAATTAAACTGACCTGTCCAATTTGTCCAATTGTTAATGAGTTGGGTTCAAGATAATTTATTATTGAGTAAAATTTCAACCCATTAAGTCTCAATCCATTTTTAAATTGGGTTCAAATGAGCCCAATTCAATCCCATTTCTACCCGTTTAATAGAAAAATGATTTTCTTAATGAAATTAGGAAAAACAAGCGATAATACATCCTCTCGCTCTTAAAATGACTCACCTTACCTCACCCTAACCCCACAACGAAAAAGATAGGATAATTAACGAAATAAATAACCTAGGATTTAATATCAGATATAGTGCAATTAGAATAACTATTTTTTAATTGTAGTTGTTCCAAGGTTTTATCTATCCAAATTAATCTTCGTTAGTATCCACATTACCATGCTAATAGTGACCGAAGAACATGTTATTTAAGAATAATCTAGTATATAGTGATCTAAAAATATTCCTTTCAACCATATACATAACAAAATATAATCATCTTAGATCACTACATACTAGATTATTCTTACTAGTTCTATCATGTTAATTGAAATGCTATGTCATAGAAGTTAAAATTCTTTTTATTTCTCTTCAAATAAAATGAAATACCTTTTCGTATATAATTTTCCTTATATCTACTATTTCTACATCCTTAGGTACATACAAAACAAGTATCTTAAATTTATCTATCATCCCATCAGATAAGTAGGTAGTCATTTTAGTACAAGTTATCCACGCAAATTACCCGCACTAGGAATACAAATAGATAAAAGTGGAGTCAAAATGCAACAACATATAGTACGAAAAATAATAAATTCAAAAGAAGAATTAGATACAAAAAAATTACAATTATTTTTAGGATTAGTAAACTAAGTAAGAAAATATATACCAAAATTAGCAGAAAACCTAAAACCATTACAGGAAAAAAATAAAAAATGATGTAGAATATAATTACAACGAAGAAGATAAAAAACATGTACAGAAAATAAAAATACTTTGTAAAGATTTACAAAAACCATTAACATATAACTTTGATGATTTAAAAGAATTTAAAATGCATATAGATGAATTATTAGAAAAACAATACATACAAAAAAGTAATAGCAAACATAATAGTCCAGCATTTATAATAAATAAATACAGTGAACAAAAAAAGAAAAAAGTAGAATGGTTATTGATTATAGAAACCTATATGCAAAATACCAATCGTAGGGGCGTGCGGATATTGCGGGTAATTTGCGTGGATAACTTATACTTGGATAATTAGTAGATAACTAGTACTTACTAGTTCTATCATGTTAATTGAAATGCTATGTCATAGCATTCCTTAGTTATTTGTTTTAACCTTATTAATTCTTCTATATTATTTTTAAGGTATTCTATATGTTCCATATTTCTAGTTTTTATGTAGTTAAGTAGATTCTATTTCATAAGTATTTCTATTAATTTTATCTACTCCATATCTTTTCTCTAATATTTTAAGTATTCGTAGTTTATCATTTTATCCTAAAATAGTAGTAATACTGCAAATTTCTTTGTAATAATTTATTCTAATTGTACTATATCTGATATTAAATCCTAGGTTATTTATTTTGTTAATTATCCTGTCTTTTTCTTCTATGAATAATTCTATGTCTAAATCATAATCTAAACTATCTTTTAATTCTAGTTGTTCCAAGGTTTTATCTATCCAAATTAATCTTTCATTTAATTGTCTTCTTCCTCTTCTAAGCTGGTTTCTATAATTAATTTCTTCGTATAGCCAACTTTGTTTTTCTCTAACTCTTCTTATGTATTCTAACATTTTTAATCTGTATAATATCCATTTGAATAATAACTATCTAAATATGAGTAGTAGCTATCATTATATAAGTGTAAGTTTTATATAGAACTTAATAACTCTTCATTAAAATGAAATACCTTTTCGTATATAATTTTCCTTATATCTACTATTTCTATATCCTTAAGAACATACAAAACAAGTATCTTAAATTTATCTATCATCCCATCAGATAAGTAGGTAGGCATTTTATTTTACATGATGCTATTTTCAAAATATTCCTTTCAACCATATACATAACAAAATATGATCATCTTAGATCACTATATACTAGATTATTCTTAAATAACATGTTCTTCAGTCACTATTAGCATGGTAATCTGGATACTTTTTCCCTAAATAGCTCCTCTACTCTGATTACTCCCCTATCACGGCTTCTTTGCCTCACCGGTTTCACCTTTAGGATGGCATAGTTCTTGAGAATTTTTCTCCTTTTCCACTTTTCTAATAAACTTCTTAACATTCTATTCTTTGAATAATTCTACTATAAAGTAACTAACATGAGCTTATTTTATTAAATCATGATTGTCAGGAATTTATGAATTTAGCTATTCATAATTGTAAATGAAAATACCTGTTCTGGTAGATTTGATAAATCTGTGTTTTTCTCATCCATAGCTTTTCCTTAGAAATATATCTATTTCTATTAAATATTTAAAAGTTTTTTGTGTACAAGAGATAAGGCTTGCATTCAATACATGAAAGTTTTGCCTTAGATTACCGTATGGCTTACATATTTATAATCCTAAAAAATGAAAAAGCATTAACTATTTACACTATTCCTAACTTTACATCTGTCAAAAAAGTAAAAGACTAATTATTGCCCTAACTTTACACTTGTGCTAATCTTACAAAAAGTAGAAAAATATCTCTACAAAAAAATAAAAAAGTAAAAAAGGCTAGTCTAGCTTACATGATAAGTCAAAAAAAGAATAGTAAATTCTAATAAATGCTTATATAATTTATGTATTATTATTTCAAATAAACTTATTGTAATACCCGTGCTTATTCCTAGCTAGAAATCATCTCAAGGATACTAGTACTTGCTTTGAAATACAAATCTATTTTTGTACCCATGGTATTTATGATATTTCTACTTTCTATCACGTGGAAAATTGAGTCATCTTTCTAACGATACCAATTTTGTCCAAATCCAACACCAGACGAGGAAGTTATTGATGTTTTACTCAAAACTGACCGAAACGCCCAGGTGCGACGTCCAAGTTGACGGACCGCCACTTTGACCATCACAGCCAAAGCAGTAGGGCCACGTTCTGGATAAAGATTGACGGATGAGTTGATGGACCGTCATATTTTTTACGGACCGTCATCCACGCCGTCAACTCTTATCCAGTGAACCCCATTTCTGGTCCACGTATGATGGTCGAAATGATGGACCGTCAAGTTATTGATGGACCATCAGTTGATTCGTCACACACCACATTAAGTTTACTTCCAGGACATTTTAATAGGGGTATTTTGATCATCTATGGATCCATTTCATTCATAGAACTCAAGAACCATATTTTAAATATTATTTTGTGATTGTCTTGTTGTGATATAAGCATGTACATATTGATGATTGTTGTTTAAGTTTCAAGATGATATATAAAGGTATTTTCATGAAGTATATATGTTTGTTAGTTGAAACCCATGATCCTTATGTGGCATAATATGGTGATATTCATGAACACGCTTAAGCTAAAAGAATGCATGCAAAGTGTTTGATAATATTCCTAGGATGATAGAATTCATGTCTCATGATTTAATAATGCTTAAACGACAAGTCCATGCTCTATGCTTTAAGATTTCCCATGAATTCCATATGAGTGATATGCATTGTTGTTGTGATATGAATTGACCACGATATTGAAGCTATGCAAGTATATACATGTTGTATGAATTTCCCTTCCATGTATAAGATATTGAGAACTATGCTTAGTGTGAAATCCCCTACTCATGATATGGTAAATTGTGGACTCTACTCTAATGATCAAATCAGTCATGTGTGTCAGTTTCCTTTCATTGAGTCCTGGAGGTACTTGTACCCAAAAAATATAGCTATGTGCTTATGTTATCACGATAATCTCAGTCAAGCCATGATCCATAGAACTCATTCGGGCACGTGAATCAGGAAACCTTGGAAATCTCATGATCTCAGTTAATTCTCAAATAATAATACTAATCTATCAGTCAATGAAAGTCAGTTACTCAGTCCATGTACCATCAATTAAATCATGTTCAGTCTCTTCAGATGGGAGTAGGAGTTAGCACTGAGTGAACCCAAGAATGGGAACTCACCTACCAGTTTAGGGTGTGATTCTTAGTAATCATCCTTGTGTTCCCAAACTATGTAGCCAGCATAGGTTGAGACATCTTAACCTATCAAATTAGGGCTAATGAGGTTACTTAATCAGTTAGTTTAAGGGTTCCCACCATTCTTATGTTGAGTACCTGTCAGCTAAGTGTCGCTCACAGTTGTCCTTACCAGTGGCGCGGTATTGACACCTTTCTAGTTGGGGCAGAGATTGGACCCTAACTTAGCTATATGTGTTATTAGGGCATGTCGTTCAAACAACTACCTCCCATAGTTTCAATCCCAGTCTCAATAAAAGAACTAAGATAGTTTTTTAGATTTCAGTATATCAGGACAGTCAGATACTGTCAATTCAGTTATAGAATGGAACACAGATAGTTCCATTAGATTTAGGACTTTCAGACACAGTCATCTATGTTATCAGAATCTCAGTATTTGTCATGCTAGATATCAGTAGATCATGCCTTAGTATTTAGATGTAGATATCACGTAATCATGATCTCAGTTACTACGTATGCATGTTTGCACTCTTACGTTCATATCAGTCAGTTAGTTAGCATCGTTCATGCATGTAAACCCTTTGCATTTAGCCTACCTCACTCGTATACTCAGTACTCCCAGATGTACTGGCGTATTTGCGCTATGGTGCTTCCTTTTACATTACATCATAGGTCCATAGATATGAGCTCCAGATCAGTAGTAGCAGTAGCATTCCAGTCGCAGAGTTGGAGTGATTCCTTATCCATTAGAGGATTAAATTATTTATTTAATTTATTAATTCAGTTTAGTTATGCTAGACGGAGTTAGTTGGAGACATGTTCCTTCAACTCCTTATTCAAACAGTATTTAGAGACTTTCAGATTTAGCCCGGATTTGATTTAGATTTCAGTTGTTTTGGGTATTTATTACCCCATATGGATGATAGTACTTGTTAGATACTCTATGCAGTTGAACCTTATGGCCTATTGTTCATGTTTTCTGCATTATTATGTCATATATTGCAGTATACAGGTACAGATATCAATCATGGGCTAGCTTATGATCCCTCGGATCATGGGCACCGTGTAGAGATCCGATTCAAAAAATCAGGGTGTTACAAACTTGGTATCAGAGCCTAAGGTTCAATATAGTCCTAGGAAGGCTGAAATCCGCATCTAGTAGTCTTGTGCATGGGTGTGTTGCATGCCACATTTATGTGCAAGAGGCTATAAGATGTTTTAGGAATAGTTTCCATTATTTCAGTATTCATATCATGCTAGTGAGAATAATCTCAAGTTGAACTCTCAGTCTAATCCGTTCTTCTCTTATTTCAAAATATGCCTCCAAAGAGAAGAAACCAGCCATCTCCTCAGCCCGAAGATCCTTTGGGCGAACATGTTTCTCATACGGAGTTTAGGACCGCATTCACCATACTTGCTCAATCTATGGCTGCCCAAAATGAACGGGCACCAGTTATTCCGGCCAATCCAGTGGCTAACTCAGCTGCATCTAGGATTTAGGACTTCATCCAAATGACCCCTCCATATTTCTTTGGGTCTAAGTCTGATGAAGATCCTCAGGAATTCATTCACCAAGTCCATAAGGTTATAGACATCATGGGAGTTAATTCTTGTCAGAGTGCCGAGTTAGACGCATACTAGTTACAAGATGTTTCTCACACTTGGTACAAAAAATGAAAGTTTGAGAGCTTACAGGATGCAGGTCCTATAGAGTAGGAGGAATTTATCCTAAGCTTCTTAGATAGATTCTTTCCCCAAGAGATGAGGGAGTCAAAAGCTCTAGAGTTCATCAAACTCAGGTAGGGAAATATGACGGTTAAGGAGTATTCTCTCAAATTTACTCAGCTAGCCAGATATTCCCCTCATGTGGTTGCAGACAACAAGGCTAAGATAAGCAAGTTCGTGTCAGGGCTGAATGATAATGTGGTAAATGAGTGTAGGTCTGCGATGCTGAATAGTGATATGAATTTAGCCAGGCTCATGACTCATGCTCAACAAATAGAGGAGCAGAATATTAGGACTAGGGAGAGACAGAACAAGAGAGAAAGGTTAGGAAGTTTCAATTTTGCTCAACCAAAATCAGAAGGAGGAATCCGTTCGCAATTTTGTCCTAAGCCAGCAATTCCATCTCCTTCCTCTGCTAGTGCCCCAGTGCCAAAATTTAGAGACGGCAACAGAGATCGAGCACCAAGCTCTAAGTCTCAGGGCAGTGCCAGCAGTGCCCGAACTAATCCCTTGTGTCAGACTTGCTGTAAGAACCACAAGGGTACCTATAGAGCTGGTAGTGATGTTTGTTTCAGTTGTGGTAAGCCAGGCCACAGAATTAGAGAGTGTCCGCAGTCATGTCTACAGGGTCAGCAAAATCGCTCCACAACCCAGTACGGTCGCCAAAATCAGTAGAGTGCCGCTTCTAGTGCTACTAGAGGGCAACGCCCTAAAAGACTCTATGCTCTTCAGACCCGACAGGATCAGGAAAAATTTCCTGATATCATTACTGGTACGTTATAGATTTTTTATGTTCATGTTTACGCTTTGCTAGATCCAGGTGCATCCTTGTCTTTTGTTACTCCTTTATGGCAGTCGATTTTTGAATCAGTCCTAAAATTTTAGCAGAGCCCTTTTCAGTCTCTACCCCAGTGGGTAAAACCATCATATCTCGGCGGGTATATAAGAACTACTCGGTTATGATATTTCAGAAAGCCACATCAGCAGATTTAGTCGAGTTAGAGATAACTAATTTTGATGTCATTCTCGGCATGGATTGGATTTATTTCTGCTATGCCACAGTTGACTGCAGAACAGGGTAGTTCAGTTTCAGTTCCTAAATGAGCCCGTCCAAGAGTGGAAGGGTAGTAATTCATCTTTCAGGGGTCATCTTGTTTCCCACCTTCGGGCAAGGAAAATGATTTCTAAGGGGTATGTGTATCATCTTGTGCATATTAAAGATTCTAGTTCTGAATCTCCTAGTCTTGAATTAGTCTCATTTGTAAATGAGTATTCAGACATGTTTCTCGAAGATCTTCTAGGCATTCTTCCTGAAAGGGAAATAGACTTCGATATTGACCTTATTCCATATACTTGGCCTATTTCTATTCTGCCATACAGAATGGCACCAGCAGAACTCAAGGAACTGAAAGATCAGTTGAAGGATCTCTTAGATAAGGGATTCATCAGGCCGAGTGTATCCCCATAGGGTACACCAGTTTTATTCGTGTGCAAAAAAGATGGTTCTATCGAGATGTGTATCAATTATCGTCAGCTCAACAAAGTTACGGTCAAGAAAAAGTATCCTCTTCCCAGAATAGATGTCTTGTTTGACCAACTTCAGGGTACCAGTTATTTCTCCAAAATAGTCCTCAGATCAGGCTACTATCAGCTTAGAAATAGAGAATATGACATCTCAAAGACAGCTTTCCATACTCGGTATGGTCACTTCATGTTTCTAGTTATGTCTTTTGGTCTTACCAATGCGTCAGTCGCTTTCTTTTCTATTCTCGCATAGAGTGTGATCATTCAGACCATCTCAGGATTGTTCTTCAGACTCTTAGAGATCACCAGCTATTCGCCAAATTTAGTAAGTGTGAGTTTTGGCTAAGATCAGTAGCATTCCTTGGCCATATTATTTCTGGTGACGACACTAGAGTAGATCCTCAGAAGACCAAAGTGGTAAGAACCTGGCCTCTCCCCATCTCTCCATCAGATATTAGGAGTTTCTTGGGATTGGTTGTCTATTAGAGATGTTTTGTCAAGGGATTTTCTTCTATAGCTTCCCCCATATCTAGATTGACTCAAAAGAAGGTCAAGTTTCAGTGGTCAGATCCTTGTGAGAAGAGTTTTCAATTCAAGAGTTGAAGACTCGACTCACCTCAACTCCAGTTCTAGCTCTTCCAGATGATTCAGATAGGTTCGTGGTATATTTTGATGCATCCATAGTGGGCTTAGGTTGTGTCTTCATGCAGCATGGTAAGGTTAGCCTATGCCTCCAGACAGTTAAAGCTCCATGATACGAATTATCTTACTCATGATCTTGAGTTAGCAGCCGTAGTATTTTCCTTAAATATTTGGAGGCATTATCTATACAGATTTCATGTAGATGTCTTCATGGATCATAAGAGTCTCTAGTATGTCTTTTCTCAGAAAGATCTCAATCTTTATCAGATAAGGTGGTTAAAGCTTTTGAAAGATTATGACATAAGTGTCCTTTACCATTCGGGCAAGACCAATGATACGGCCGACGCTCTCAGTAGACTCTTCATGAGTAGTGTTTCTCACATCGAGGACAATAAGAAGAAGATAGCTCAGGAAATCCATCAACTCACCAGACTAGGTGCTCGCTTAGTCGATTCTTCGGAAGGTGGTGTATGTGTTCAGAGTAGTTCAGAGTCATCTTTAGTTTTTGAGGTGAAGGAACAGCAAGACAGGGATCCTATCCTTGTCAAGCTAAAAGAGTCAGTTTAGAATCAGAGAGTAGAGGTTTTCTCCCAAGGGGGAAATAGGGTTCTTTATTGTCAGGGTCGTCTGTACATTCCAGGTGTATATGACTTAAAGCAGCGGATTCTTGTAGAAGCGGATGGTGCGCGATACTCTATTCATCCAGGGGCCACTAAGATGTACTGCGACCTACGGGAAATCTATTGGTGGAGTGGGATGAAGAGAGATGTTGCAGAGTTTGTGGCTAAGTGCTCTACATGTCAACAAGTCAAGATAGAAAATCAGAAGCCTAGTGAACCCATGCAGGATTTCACTACTCATACTTGGAAGTGGGAAGAAGTGAACATTGACTTCGTGATGGGTTTCCCTCGAACTCATCATCGACAATTCAGTTTGGGTTATTATAGACAGAATGACCAAGTCAGCTCATTTCATTCCAGTTCATACCTCTTATTTAGTCGAGGATTACGTCGAACTCTATTTAGGGAGTTAGTCAGATTACATGGTGTTCCATTATCTATTATTTCAGATAGAGGTACCAGTTCACCTCTTACTTCTGGAAAGCATTCCAAAAGGGTCTTAGTACCCAAGTCCATCTCAGTACAGCTTTTCATCCTCAGATAGATGGTCAAGCGGAAAGGACTATTTAGACTCTTGAAGATATGCCAAGGGTGTGTGCAATTAATTTCAAGGGAAGTTGAGATGACCACTTTCCTTTGATTGAGTTTGCATACAACAATAGCTATCATTCCAGTATTAAAATAGCTCCATTCGAAGATCTCTATGGCAGGGGGTGTAGATCTCCAATTGGTTGGTTTGAAGTTAGTGAGGCCTCAGTCATAGGTCCGAACTTAGTTTTCGACACCTTAGAGAAAGTTCAGTTGATCAGAGAGAGGCTCCAGACTGCTTAGAGCCGACAGAAGTCTTATGCTGATATTCGTAGAAAGGATCTTGAGTTTGAGATCGATGACTATGTCTATCTCAAGATCTCTCCCATGAAGGGAGTGAAGAGGTTTGGTAAGAAAAAGAAACTCAGTCCCCGCTATATTGATCCCTTTAGGATTCTCAGTCGTTTAGGGAAGCTAGCTTATGAGCTCGAACTGCCTTCAGATTTAGCCTCAGTTCATCCGGTCTTCCATGTATCATTGCTCAAGAAGTGCATAGGTGATCTAGAAGTTGTAGTCCCTATTCAGATCATTGGTGTTCAGAACAGTCTTTTTTATGAAGAAATCTTAGACTATTAGACTCATCGATTGAAGAACAAAGAGGTCCCTCTAGTTAAGGTTCTTTGAGGAAATCAGTCAGTCGAAGGAGCTACTTGGGAAGAGAAAATAGATATGCATACCAAGTATCCTTACCTCTTCTCCGCCCATTCAGATTAAGCTCAAGGTAATAGTTTGCCTTAAGCTTATTCAGTTTCATATTCGTGTTCCCATTATAAATGTGGTATCTGCTACCATTTCATAATCTGCCATGCATTCATGTATCAGTTCAGTTATAAAATCATGCATCAGCTACTTATTCTCATCTTGAGAAACGCAGTTTATCAGAATACTCAGTCATGCATTCATGTACCAGTTAGCCATGCATCAGATGTGCATGAGTTCAGAATATTTAGCATGTCAGTCATAAAGTCATGTCTCAGTCACTCATGTTCAGTTCATTTTCATTTATTATTTTCTCTCTTAGTCAGTCTCATTCGAGGATGAATGTTCCCAAGGGGGAGATATTGTAATACCTGTGCTTATTCCTAGATAGAAATCATCTTAAGGATGATAGTACTTGCTTTGAAATACAAATCTATTTTTGTACTTGTGGTATTTATGAGATTTACACTTTCTATCACGTGGGAAATTGAGTTAGATTTCTAACGATACCAATTTAGTCCAACTCCAACACCAGACAAGAAAGTTGTGGATATTTTATCAGAGCTGACTGAAACGCCTAGGTGCGATGTCCAAGTTAATAGACCGCCAAATAAGTGTTGGACCGCCACTTTGACCATCACAACCAAGGTAGTAGGGCAACGTTCTAGATAAAGATTGACGAACGATTTAACGGACCGTCAGATTTTTTATGGACCATCATCCAAGCCGTCAACTCTTATCCAGTGAACCCCATTTCTGGTCCATGTATGATGGTCGAAATGACAGACCGTCAGTCGGGTCGTCACATGCCACGTTCAGTTTACTTCTAAGCCATTTTAACAAGGGTATTTTGATCACTTACCACTCGCCTATATATACCTAGATGAGTTCAAATTCAGTCATTTTGCTCATTATTATTTCACAAATAACATCTATGGTTTCTCTCTAAATTTAATCTCCAAGAACAAGAACTAATATTCTTCAAAAATCAAAGGATTTCAAATCCTTCAAGTTCAAAAACATCAAGAACCTTGAGTCAAGTATGCGTAGTGTTCATCTATGGATCCATTTCGTTCATAAATATCAAGAACTATGTTTTAAATATTATTTTATGATTGTCTTGTTGTTGTATGAGCATGTAAATGCTAATGATTATTGTTTAAGTTTCAAGATGATATCTAAAGGTGTTTTCATGAAGTATATGTGTTTGTTAGTTGAAACCCATGATCCTTATGTGGCTTAATATGGTGATATCCATGAACACGCTTAAGCTAAAAGAATGCATGCAAAGTGTTTGATACTATGCCTAGGATGATAGAATTCATGTCCCATGATTTAATAGTGCTTAAACGACAAGTCCATGCTCTATGCTTTACGATTTCCCATTAATTCCATGTGAGTGATAAGCATTGTTTTTGTGATATGGATTGACCATGATATTAAAGCTATGCAATTATATACATGTATGAATTTCCTTCCATGTATAAGATGTTGAGAACTATGCTTAGTGTGAAATCCCCTACTCATGATATGGTAAATTATGAACTCTAATTTTACGATCAAATCAGTCATGTGTGTCAGTTTCCTTCCATTGAGTCCTGGGGGTACTTGTACCTAAAAAATATATAGTTGTGTGTCTAGATCCATTTCACATTATCATGATAATCTCAGTCAATCCATGATCCATAGAACTCAGTCGGGCACGTGACTCAGAAAACCTTAGAAATCTTACGATCTCAGTTAATTCTCAAATAGTAGCACTAATCCGTCAGTCAATGGAAGTCATTAACTCAGTCCATGTACTGTCAGTTAAATCACATTTAGTTTCTTCAAATGGGAGTAGGAGTTAGCACCGAGTTAACCTAAGGATGGGAACTCACCTTCCAGTTTAGGGTGTGATTCTTAGTAATCATCATTGTGTTCCAGAACTACATAGCCAACGTAGATTGAGATATCTTAACCTATCAGATTAGGGTTGATAACATGGCTAATCCATCATTTTAAGGGTTCCCACCATTCTTATTTTGAGTACCTGCCAGCTAAGGGTCACTCACAGCTGTCCCTACCAGTGGCGCGATATTGAAACCCTTCCAGTCGGGGTAGAGATTGGAACCCAACTTAGCTACATGCGTTATTGGGGCATGTTGTTCAAACAACTACATCCCACAGTTTTAGTCCCAGTCTTAGTAAACGAACTTAGATAGTTCTTCAGATTTTAGTATATCAGGATGGTGAGATACAGTGAAATCAATTACAGAATGAAACACAAATAGTTTAATTAGATTTAGGATAGTCTAACACAATCATCTATGTTATTAAAATCTCAGTATTTGTCATGCTAGATATTAGTAGATCATGCATTAGTGTAGATCTAGATATCACATAATCACGATCTCAGTTAGTACGTATGCATGTTTGAACTTTTACATTCATATCAGTTTAAACCCTTTGCATTTAGTATACCTCACTCATATACTCAGTACTCCCAGATGTACTGACGCATTTGTGCTATGGTACTTTCTTTTATGTTACACCATAGGTTCATAGATATGAGCTCCAGATCAGCAGTAGCAGTAGCATTCCAGTCGCAGAGTTGCAGTGAGTCCTCATCCATTTGAGGATGATATTATTTATGTAATTTATTAATTCAGTTCAGTTTTGCTAGACGGAGTTAGTTGGAGACATGTTCTGTCAACTCCTTATTCAGACAGTATTTAGAGGCTTTCAGATTTAGCTCGGATTTGATTTAGATTTCAATTGTTTTAGGTATTCATTACCCCATATAGATGTTATGATTTGTCAGATGCTCTATGCAGTTGAAATTTATGGCCTATTGTTCATGTTTTCCATATTATTACGTCTTATATTGCAGAATACAGGTACAGATATCAGTCATGGGTTAGCTTGTGGTCCCTCGGGATTATGGGCACCGTGTATCGATATGGTTTAGAAAATCAAGGCGTTACAAACTTTGTATCAGAGCCTAAGGTTCAATAGACTCCTAGGAAGTCTGAAAGCCGCATCTAGTAGAGTCTTGTGCATGGTTGTGTTGCGCACCATATTTATGTGCAAGAGGCTATAATATGTTTTAGGAATAGTTTCCCTTCTTTTGGTATTCGTATTGTGCTAGTGAGCATAATCTTAAGTTAAACTCTCAATCTAATCTGTTCTTCTCTTATTTCAGAATATGCCTCCAAAGAGAAGAAACCAGCCAGCTCCTCAGCTCGAAGATCCTTTGGGCGAACATGTTTCTCATGCAGAGTTTACGGCCACATTTACCACACTTGCTTAGTCTGTGGCTGCCCAAAATGAATGGCCACCAGTTATTCTGGCTAATCCAGTGGGTAACTCAGCTGCAGCTAGGATTCAGGACATCATTCGAATGACCCCTCCATCTTTCTTTGGGTCTAAGTCTGACAAAGATCCTCAGGAATTCATTGCCAAGTTCAGAAGGTCATAGACATTATGGGAGTTACTTCTTGTTAGAGTTTCGAGTTAGCCGTTTACCAGATACAGGATGTTGTTCACACTTAGTACAAACTGTAGAAGTGTGAGAGGTTAGAGGATGTAGGTCCTATAGAGTGGAAGGAATTTTTCACGACCTTCTTAGATAGATTATTTCCCCAAGAGCCGATGAAGGCAAAAGTTCTAGAGTTCATCAACCTCAGGCAGGGAAATATGATGGTTAAGGAGTATTCTCTCAGATTTACTCAGCTAGCCAGATATGCCCCTCATGTGGTTGCAGACAACAAGGCTAAGAAGAGCAAGTTCGTGTTAGGGGTGAATGATAGCATGGTAAATGAGTGTAGGCCAGTGATTCTGAACAGTGATATGACTTTAGCCAGGCCCATGACTCAAGCTCAATAAATAGAGGAGCAGAAGATTAGGACTAGGCAGAGGCAGAACAAGGGAGCAAGGTTAGGCAGTTTCAATTTTGCTCAACCAAAATTAGAAGGAGGAAGATGTTCGCAGTTTTATCCTAAGTCGGTAATTCCATCTCCTTCCTCTTCCAGTGCCTCAGTGCCAAAATTCAGAGATGGCAATAGAGATCAAGCACCAGGTTCTAAGTCTTAGGGCAGTGTCAGCAATTCCCAAACTAATCCCCTGTGTTAGACTTGTGGTAAGAACCATAAGGGTACATATAGAGCTGGTAGCGATGTTTGTTTCGGTTGTGGCAAGAAAGGCCACAGGATTAGAGAGTGTCTACAGTCAGGTCTACAGGGTCAGCAGAATCGCTCCATAGCCCAGTACGATCGCGCAAATCAGTAGAGTGTTGCTTCCAGATTCTATGCTCTTCAGACCCGATAGGATCAGGAAAATTCTATTGATTTCATTACTGGTATGTTATAAATTTTCCATGTTCATGTTTACGCTTTGCTAGATCTAGGTGAATCTATGTCTTTTGTTACTCCTTATATAGAAGGCGAGTTCAGAATCAGTCTCAAAATTTTAGGAGAGCCCTTTTCAGTCTCTACCCCAGTGGGTAAAACCATCATAGCTCGTCGGGTAAATAAGAACTACCTGGTTATGATATTTTAGAAATCCATATTAGCAGATTTAGTCGAGTTTGAGATCACTAATTTGATGTTATTCTCGGCATGGATTGGCTTTATTTCTGCTATGCCACAATCAACTGCAGAACTAGGGTAGTTCAGTTTCAGTTCCCATATAAGCCCGTCATAGAGTGGAAGGGTAGTACTTCATTTTTCAGGGGTCAGCTTGTTTCTTACCTTCGGGCAAGGAAAATGATTTCTAAGGGTTATGTGTATCATCTCGTGTATATTAAAGATTCCAGTTCTGAATCTCCTAGTCTGGAATCAGTCCTAGTTGTAAATGAGTATTCCGACATGTTTCCCGAGATCTTCTAGGCATTCCTCCCGAAAGGTAAATAGACTTTGGTATTGACCTTATCCCAGATACTCAGCCTATTTCTATTCAGCCATACAAAATGGCACCAGCAGAACTCAAGGAACTGAAAGATCAGTTGAAGGATCTCTTAGATAAGGGATTCATCAGGCCTAGTGTATCCCCATGGGGTACACCAGTCTTATTCGTGCACAAGAAAGATGGTTCTCTCAGGATGTGTATCGATTATCATCTGCTCAAGAAAGTTATGGTCAAGAACAAGTATCCTCTTCCTAGAATAGATGACTTGTTTGACCAACTTCAGGGTGCCAGTTATTTCTTCAAAATAGATCTCAGATTAGGTTACCATCAACTCAGAGTTAGAGAATATGACATCCCGAAGACAGCTTTCCATACTCAGTATGGTCACTTTGAGTTTTTAGTTATGTCCTTTGGTCTTACCAATGCCTCAGCTGCTTTTATAGACTTGATAAATCATGTGTTCAAGCAGTACTTAGATATGTTCATTATATTCTTCATAGATGATATCCTGGTCTATTCCCACACAGAGCGTGATCATTCAGACCATCTCAGGATTGTTCTTTAAACTCTCAGAGATCACCAGCTATTCACTAAATTTAGTAAGTGCGAGTTTTGGTTAAGATCATTAGCATTCCTTGGCCATATTGTTTCTGGTGATGGAATTAGAGTAGATCCTAAGAAGACCGAAGTGGTAAGAACCTGGCCTCACCCCGTCTCTCCATCAAATATCAGGAGTTTCTTGGGATTGGCTGGCTATTACAGATGGTTTGTCAAGAGATTTTCTTCTATAGCTTCTGCCATGTCCAGATTGACTCAGAAGAAGGTCAAGTTTCATTGGTCAGATCCTTGTGAGAAGAGTTTTCAAGTGCTGAAGACTCGACTCACCTCAGCTCTAGTTCTAGCTCTTCCAGATGGTTTAGATGGGTTCATGGTATATTGTTATGCGTCCAGATTGGGTTTAGTTTATTTTCTCATGTATCATGGTAAGGTCATAACCTACGCCTCCAGACAGTTAAAGCCCCATGAGAAGAATTATCCTACTCATGATCTTGAGTTAGCAGCCGTAGTATTTACCTTAAAGATTTGGAGGTATTATCTATACGGAGTTCATGTAGATGTCTTCATGGATCATAAAAGTCTCCAATATGTCTTTTCTCAGAAAGATCTCAATCTTCGTCAGAGAAGATGATTAGAGCTTTTGAAAGATTATGACATGAGTGTCCTTTACCATCTAGGCAAGGCCAATGTTATGGTTGACGCTCTCAGTAGACTCTCTATGGGTAGTGTTTCTCACGTCGAGGACAACAAGAAGAAGATATCTCAGGAAATCCATCAGCTCGCCAGACTAGGTGTTCGCTTAGTCGATTTTTTGGAGGGTGGTGTATGTGTTCAGAGTAGTTCAGAGTTATCTCTAGTTTTCAAGGTGAAGGAATATAAAGACAGGGATCCTATCCTTGTCAAGCTAAAAGAGCCAGTTTAGAATCAGAAAGTAGAGGTTTTCTCCCAAGGGGGAGATGGGGTTCTTCATTGTCAGGGTCGTCTGTGCGTTCTAGGTGTAAATAACTTAAAGCAGCAGATACTTGCAAAAGCTCATGATGCGCGATTCTCTATTCATCCCAGGGCCACTAATATGTACCACAGCCTACAGGAAATCTATTGGTGGAGTGGGATGAAGAGAGATGTTGTAGAGTTTGTGGCTAAGTGCTCTACATGTCAGCAAGTTAAGATAGAGCATCAGAAGCCTAGGGGGCCCATACAGGAGTTCACCATTCCTACTTGGAAGTGGAAAGAAGAGAACATGGACTTTGTCATCGGCACGATTCAGTTTACTTCCAGGCCGTTTTAACAGGGGTATTTTGGTTACATACCACTCGCCTATATATACCTAGATGATTTCGAATTCAACCATTTTGCTCATTATTATTTCACAAACAAAAACTAGGATTTCTCTGTAAATTTAATCTCCAAGAACAAGACCTAATCTTCTTCAAAAATCAAAGGATTTCAAATCCTTCAAGTTCAAAAACATCAAGAACCTTGAGTCAAGTATGTGTAATGTTCATCTATGGATCTATTTCATTCATAGAGCTCAAGAACCATGTTTTAAATATTATTTTATGATTGTCTTGTTGTGATATAAGCATGTACATGTTGATGATTGTTGTTTAAGTTTCAATATGATATCTAAAGGTGTTTTCATGAAGTATATGTGCTTGTTAGCTGAAACCTATGATCCTTATGTGGCTTAATATAGTGAAATTCATGAACATGATTAAGATAAAATAATGAATGAAAAGTGTTTGATAATATGCCTAGACTGATAGAATTCATGTCCCATGATTTAATAGTTCTTAAACGACAAGTCCATGCTTATGCTTTATAATTTCCCATGAATTCCATGTGAGTGATATGCATTGTTGTTGTGATATGGATTGACCATAATATTGAAGCTATGAAAGTATATACAAATTGTATGAATTTCCCTTCCATGTATAAGTTGTTGAGAGCTATGCTTAGTATGTAATCCCCTACTCATGATATGATAAATTATGGACTCTAATTTTACGATCAAATCAGTCATGTGTGTCAGTTTCCTTCCATTGAGTCCTGGGGGTACTTGTACCTAAAAAATATATAGTTGTGTGTCTAGATCCATTTCACATTATCATGATAATCTCAGTCAATCCATGATCCATAGAACTCAGTCGGGCAAGTGACTCAGGAAACCTTGGAAATCTCACGATCTCAGTTAATTCTCAAATAGTAACTCTATTCTGTCAGTCAATGGAAGTCAGTTACTCAGTCCATGTACCGTCAGTTAAATCACATTCAGTCTCTTCGGATGGGAGTAGGAGTTAGCACTGAGTGAACCCAAATATAGGAACTCACTTGACAGTTTAGGGTGTGATTCTTAGTAATCATCCTTGTGTTCCAGAACTACGTGCTAGTGTAGGTTGAGACATCTTAACCTATTAGATTATGGTTGATAAGGTGGCTTAATTCGTCAGTTTAAGGGTTCCCACCGTTCTCAGTTTGAGTACTTACCAGCTAAGGGTCACTCACAATTGTCTTTACCAGTGGCGCGGTATTGACACCCTTTCAGTCGGGGTAGAGATTGGACCCCAACTTAGCTATATGCATTATTGGGGCATGTCGTTCAAACAACTACCTCCCACAGTTTTAGTCCCAGTCTCAGTAAAAGAATTCAGATTTTTCTTTAGATTTCAGCATATCAGAAAGGTCAGATACAGTCAATTCAGTTACAGAATGGATCACAGATAGTTCCATTAGATTCAAGACTGTCAGACATAGTCATAATTATTATCAGAATCTCAGTATCTGTCATTCTAGATATCAGTAGATCATGCATTAGAGTTTAGATCTAGATATTATGTAATTACGATCTCAATTACTATGTATACATATTTTCACTCTTACTTTCATAATAGTTAGTCAGTTAGCATCGTTCATGCATGTAAACCCTTTACATTTAGCCTACCTCACTCGTATACTCAGTACTCCCAGATGTACTGACGCATTTGTGCTATGGTGCTTTATTTCACGTTACACCATAGGTTCACCGATACGAGCTCTAGATCAGCAATAGTAGTAGCATTCCAATCGTAGAATTACAGTGAGTCCTCATCCATTTGAGGAAGATATTATTTATTAAATTTATTAATTTAGTTTAGTTTTTCTAGACGGAGTTAGTTGGAAACATGTTCTTTCAACTCCTTATTCAGACAATATTTAGAGTCTTTTAGATTTAGCTTATATTTGATTCAGATTTCAGTTCTTTTGGGTATTCGTTACCCCATATGGATGTTATGATTTGTCAGATACTCTATGCATTTGAACCTTATGGCCTATTGTTCATGTTTTCCATATTATTATGTCATATATTGCAGTATACAGGTATAGATATCAGTCATGGGTGAGCTTGTGGTCCCTCGAGCTCTTGGGTGCCGTGTAGCGATCCGGTTCAGAAAACTGGGGCGTTACACTTATTCACATGTTGCTTTCTATTATGTCTTCTTTTGTCTTTTGTCTTTATTTCTCTATTGCTCCATTGATTTTTATCTCTTAGCTAGCGTCCTTATCTTCTTGGTTGATGTTTTCTTTTATTATAGCTGGACTTCTGGAATCACGTTATTTTTTCCATTGCATTTTGAGCATAGGTGATCTGGATATTTGTGTCCTATCATTTTATAATATCTTGTTAATAATTCTTCTAAAATAAATTCCTTCTTAATTTCTCTTGTAGTTGGTTATTTTTCTGGATTAAGTAGTGTCAAAATCCATTGTCTAACTTTTTCCATATCTGACTGTCGTAGCTCCCTTGAATTTGAATAAATCATTTGATGATATCTTGAATAATAACTCCATATTGGGTTCCCATTTAGGTAGTCATTTGCTAATTCTTGAACAATTGAAGATATTCTCATAATTTATTTATTTGCATAAAAATCAGGTATCTCAACTTTAGGTATCTCTGGCTGTTGAACAATATCTTCTGGTATAATCATATCTCTGGTTAATCCTATTTTTACAACTTGTATAACTGGTTTAATTTCGTCATATAATATCTCTGCTGGTGCAGTACAAAACTTTATAAAAAAATAGATTTCCTTTGGTTAATTTCTTATAGGTGGCGAATGCTCTATATAATTCTGGTATAGTTGTTAGTTCGTCTCCTTCTTGGGTATATACAGTATTTTATAATCCATAACTGAAACAATTTTTAACTAAGCGTGGGTTGGTTTTCGGTAGTGCGATTAACTTGTTGTAACCTTGTAATTTTTGGGTTATATAGTTTGTGTTTGGTTCTTGGATATTTGTGTCTCTAGGTTTAAGGTTTAAGTAAGTCTATATTTTGTGGTTGTTTTCTATGTATGCTCGAGTTATATGGTTATAGTTTTTCTATCTTAGTTTAAACTTTTTCGATATGTGGTAGTTTGTGGGGGTATGAACAAGGGGTCTTTTTGTGTTTTTGGTATAAATGGTTTTTCAAATATCTTGTCCATATTCATGTTTTGATATCTTTGTCCACTAACTCCTTTGCTTATACCTACATTTGTAGATTGATAAACGTTATGGGTTTTATGGAGAGTCCCAATGTCTCCTTTTAGCTCTGGAATTTTATTGTCTTCCGATCGACATAGCTCTGCACAATGCTGAGTTATCTGAGTCATAGCTTCAGACTTCAGTTTAACTTCATTAGTCTTTAGTTTTTCTATTTCATTACCCATACTGTCCACTTTCAGTGAAAGTGTAGTTAGGGTTTTGAGTATCTTTTCTAAAGCATCATCTTCTATTATATCAGTCTGTGTAGCTTTGTCTTGATATGTAATCTGCAATAACATTTTTGTTAGTACTGATTACTTCAATTGTAAACGTAAAATTTAATATATTCAATGTTAATCACCGAATTTCCTTCGTTGTAACTGAATTTTATATTTTTCTTGTTAACCACCATCGTACCTGTGTATTAGCTGTTCGTACAATAAATTTGTTATATACAATATATGGCTCAAATGCTAATAAACATTTATATAATGAGCATAGTTCTTTTCTATTTATTTCACATTTTATTTCTGTTTCATTAAACGTACCTTAGTAGTATCTACAATGATGTTCTAATTTTTCTTCTTCATATATATATTTAAGTACTCCTCCATAATTATATTCACTAGCATCTGCTTCTACTATATATGTAAATTTTTAATTTTCATTTGGAAATTATAATTTTGGTAATTCTTTATGAAGTATTTTTATTTTCTGTACTTGTTTTTTATCTTCTTTGTTGTAATTATATTCTACATCCTTTTTAAATTTTTTCTGTAATGGTTTTAGGTTTTCTTCTAATTTTGGTATATATTCTCTTACTTGGTTTACTAATCCTAAAAATGATTGTAATTTCTTTTTTGTATCTAATTCTTCTTTTGAATTTATTATTTTTTGTACTATATGTTGTTGCATTTTTACTCCACTTTTATCTATTTGTATTCCTTAGAATTCTATCTGATTTTTCATTATTTCAGCTTTCTTTTCACTTAAACTTATTCCTGAAATTTCTATTAAACCTACAAATTGTTCTAGTAATTTTGAATGTTCCTCTTTAGTTTTTATATATAGTAGTATATCATCTATGTATAATATACAATTAGGTAATTATTTAAAATAACTATCCATAAAGTGTTGGTATCTACCTGGAGCATTTTTATATCCAAATGGTAATATATTTCATTCATAAAATCCTTGTGGTACTGTAAGTGCAGTTAACTTTTTAGATTCTTCTTCTAGCTTTAAATGGTAAAATCCTGATTTACAATTATCCTTGTATTTGCCTTATTTTTAATATCTTATTTGATATTGGATAATTATATGTCATAACTTTTGCATTTAGGCTTCTATAATCAATAACCATTCTACTTTTTTCTCTTTTTTGTTCCCTGTGTTTATTTACTATAAATGCTAGGCTATTGTGGTTACTATTACTTTTCTGTATGTATTGTTTTTCTAATAATTCATCTATATGCATTTTAAATTCTTTCAAATCATCAAAGTTATATGTTAATGGTTTTTAGGTTATTATACTATTTTTATCTACTAGCTCAATTTTTACAATAGTTTTATGTTTTTCCCATCCTTTTAATGGATCTTCATTGTATAGTTGTCTTAATTTTTTCTTTATTATTTCTACCTTATCTATTGAAAATATAGTTATTTCTTCTTTATTTATTGAAAATATAACTAATTCTATTGTGTCTTCAGTATTTTTTATATTTTCTAATTTTTGTGTGATTTTTTCACTTCCTTTTATCCAATCAGTTTTCTTTCTTATTTTATTAATAACTTTTTTTGCTCTTACCTTTTGTTTACATGGTGTTGTAAACCACCAATGTGTTTTAGTTATTATATGTGGGTATAGTTTATCTAAAAATGGCATTCCTAAAAGCATATCTTTTGATGTTAGTTCATAATTATAGATCTCTGCTATTGTTAATATCTTATCCCATACTTGTATTTTTACATTTCTAGCTTTATAGGTAATTAAGCTTCCTTTATTATTAAATCTTTTTACTATTATTGGTATTTTTAGCTTATTCCATTTGTCTTCTGGTAAACAATTATATCTACATAAGTTGGCTTCTGCTCCTGTATCTATCATAGGTGTATAATATCTATTATAATATCCTTCTACTATTATTTTCATAAGTACATATATTTTCATATCATGTCAAAGCTCTTTTTATAAATAATTTTTCTCTATTATAGGTTATGGTTATTTGTGTATGTTCTATATTGTAGGGTTTTACTTGTTCTAACTATTTTATTCCTGATATTATGTCTGTTTTTTGCATATCTTCCTTTATTTCAAATTCTATTTTTATTTTTCTAACTCCTATTATTATTTCCTTTTCTACTGTATCTTTAGTAGTTATTAAACTTCTTGGTAGATCTAGCATATATTACTATTAGATTTTATTTCTTCATTTTTTACTAGATATTTTGCTATATAATTTTCTTCTTGTCCTGTATTTAGAAGTATTAAATATTCTTTTTCATTTATTGTTCCCGTTATATAATATTGAGTTAAAATTAACTATTGAAGTTTTTTCATAATTTGTTCTTTTTGATGAACTTGATGATTCTGGTTTTTTATAAGCTATTCTTTTTATTGTGCTTATTCTATCATTTATTATTTCTAAATCTTCTTCTATATCTATGTCTTTGTAACTATAATCATTATTATCAATTGTTTTATTTTTTATTAATTTTATTTTTTCCCGTTATTAGAAAGGACTTTCTATTTGTATTTTATTAATTTTATTTTTCCCGTTATTTTATGTTTTGTTGTTAATACATATAGATTTTTACATCTTGCTGTAAATATTATACTTCCTGGGGTTGGTTCTATTCCTGATATTTTCCAATATAATACTAATAATTTATCTATGTTTATATCTATTATTGCTACTAAATAATTTGCGCTTATTATAAATTTAAATTTTTGGTATATTAAATTTCCTCTTATGGCAGTTATTATACTTTTTTCTATAGGTTTTATAATTCTATCATCTGCTAAATATAATTCTATTGGTGTATCTATTCCTTCTCTAAAACATGTTGTTATTAATATCTCTGTTCCTTCAAGGTGTACGTATTTTATTGGGTCTTTACTTTTTATATCGTTTATTTCTTTATTAATTATTCTTTTTGTTACTAGTGGTATACTAGCTGTAATACCCCGTATTTTCGTGCTAGAATTCTAACTGTCGTTCTTTCGCGTCTAAGTTCTAATCCAAGTGATTCTCACATGAATACAAGTTGCATGATCATTATCCTAGTCTATGGAGTAGTTTAGAGGTGAAAAATGTTCATAGCAATGACCTAGAGCAAAGTTAAGCTAAGACCAATTGATTAATCCAAAGTTTGACATTCAATTCTACAAGGGTCAACTTAAAATTTGTATATCTCTTAATATACATGGAAGTTTTCATCCCAATACCTATCAAATAGTATATAATTGAATTACCTTTCCAACTATACCAATTTCGCAAAAATCCGATACCCAAGCGAAGAGGTATGCCCATTTTCGTGAGAGGTAGTAAGGGTGTGCAATGGGCAAGGCACCGCCCAATCAAATGTGTGCGATTGGGAATGCGAGGCATACTTAAATGTATGCCATAAGGTGTGCGACACACACCTTAAGGTCTACCATGGGTTGTGCGCCGCATACCTCACTTCTAAGTGCCAAAAACACCCCTATATATGTCTATAACACGGTATTTGTAACGCCCCAGAAAATGGGTTCCGAAGCGTCACACGGTACTTGAGGCTACGAGTAGCCCCAAGCTAACCCTTTGAGCCATTTTCATTTAGTTCAACAAAAATCAACGGGGTTTCCATAAATAATCCTCAAATATCAACAGAGTAGTCATCATCCAATAATAAAAGAATTTCAGAAAGATAACAAAATACGACTTATTAATCAACTCCCAAAATCTATACTAGTCTGACAAGCCTCTAAGAGAATCAATAAAACCAGCGAGCCATTGAGAAATGCCCCAACTGACTCATACTCAGTTATCAAATGTAAACAATTTCGTGAAACCAACATCAGATATCACGTCCTCGGAACATGAGGACTCACCACAACAGAGGATGTAGAACAGCGTGCCTAAAGAATCACTGTCAAACCTGAAACTGAGCACCTGAACCTACATTCCGAGAAAATGTAGCCCACGTTCGAAGATATGGGTTAGTACCATGGAAAGGAACCGAGTATATGGGGGTGTATGCAGTTGTATAAATATCATCATCATAAATATTTATGAGAAATATGCAGGATGTATGAAAGACTCACATATCCCGAAGAAAATCATCATAATCATGAGAGGATGAAATAAGTACAATAACACATGTGAGTCATCATATAATTTGTCAATCACTTTCAGTTCATCAAGAATATCAATTCTCATAATGTAAATACCATTTAAATCTTTCGAAAGAATAACTTTCACAATTCCACTTTCAAATCACTTCACCATTCACCATAGACATAAGGAAACACACACACACTAAGAGATCCTATAACCGACATAAACTATGTGAGCTACATGGAGTCCAATGTACAACCCACGTTGGGGAGAGTCATCCTATCCTTGCCATCGAAGTAGGACTATCGATATCAAATCCACACAAACTAGTGATCACTATATAAATCAGCCTCAGGCTCACTCCTATGGGGGCATATAGTTCTAGGTAAGTAAGATCGCTTTATACCTCCCACTCGATGCTAAAGATTTATCCCGGACTTAGCTTAGATCATTTCAAAGACAATCCACAATAAAACAATTTCAGTAATATATAAATATACATTGGGAGCCATCATGCTTCCCATCTATCAAAATCAACCACATTTTGGATTTCTTTCACACTCGAGTTCAAAATAACTCCATTAAGACCAAAAGGTCAAATCATTCAAAATATCTCAAATATTCAACATCAACATGCTTATAACACACACTTTCTCAAAAAAACACAATTTTCAATGGGGATTCACGACCCAAATATTAAAAGCATGATAAATATCGTTCAAGATTCATGTTTTATATCTCCACATATGTAAATTCATATTTCAAAATCATAAACATTAAGATTTCATAATAATCATCATAAGATATGGGTTCATGCTTCAAATTCGTAAAATCAAATAAAAATCATACCTTTGTAAAGAAAATTACTTTTCGGCACAAGAACGAAAGAGAGTTCTTGTTGAAAACCCCCACATACCTTGAATGATGAACTTTAGATCGATACTCATTTTTGAGATGTTAATCGTGCCTTTGAATGATGGTTCTTGGAGTTCTTGAACTAGGAACTTGGAATCTTGAATAAATTTACAAAATTAATGGTGAACTTTGGAGGTTCTTGAAGTTGGATGTAGGAGCTTAGGGTTTTGTTTTTGAGGGAATTTGATGAAATATAACATATAATGCTTCTAATAGGCTTTAATATAGGGTTTGGATGGATTTTGGGTGGGGAAAATGACCAAAACACCCCTAAAAATCAAATAATTTTTGAATCTGTCCTTTGGTGGACTGTTTTGATAGTCTGAAGTAGATCAACCATAACGTTTTACTCTGATATCCAAATTGGATGAAACCAATTTCATTAGAAAGAGGACTCTCATATCTTTCCATTTATATATAGTATCTCACCCAGATCATTGTGTACTAGAAGTTATGATCGTTTGAATTTGACCTAAAAATTCACTTTTGATAGGATGAAGTAGATCGACCACAACTTTTTGCTCCGATAGACAAATTGGATGAAACCAATTTCATTGGAAAGAGGACTCGTAGAGATTTCTGTTGATATATAGTAGATCACTCAAATAATTATGTACAAGTATTTATGATCGTTTAAAGTTGGAGCAAAAATACGCCAGGCCTCAGTACTTTTTCCTGCATGTTTTACTGTTCACTACTATTCACGGTTCGATCGGAATGTTCATAACTCGACGCTCGAGTGTCCGTTTTGGATGATCCACATATCGTTGGAAAGCTTATTAAATAATCTAGGTAATGGTGGGTCATAATCTAAGACATTCTGCATGAAAAATTTATAAGTCATTCTAGAAGATACAACCCAACACGTTTACGCATAAAATTTCAACAAAAAATTTCCCGGGGTATTACATCATCCCCCCCTGGAAACATTCATCCTCGAATGACGCTATACATCCCAAGATTAGATAGGGAATAGAGCATACATCTGAAACCATTCGTTAGACTCATCACCACATCGTTTCTGACTCCAAATGCAACATAGAATGCATAAATTCAAGAAACTACAGCTGAACACATAATAAATGACAGCTGAACTACTGCAACTTTTATCAAAAGAGCATGATTTAGGAAAGAATGATACCTTCGGCTTGATCGGAGTTCGCAGAAAATAGGTGCGGGTACTTGGATCGCATATCCGCCTCAGCTTCCCAACTTGCACCCTCAATAGATTGGTTTCGCCACAACACCTTGACCAAGGGAACTTCTTTGTTCCTTAGTCTTCGGACACTGAAATCAAGAATCTCAACAGGAATCTCATCAAAAGAAAGATTTTCTTGAATGTCAGCACTCATAGAGGAATCCACTACCACAGCATCGCTAATATGCTTTCTAAGCATGGAGACATGGAATATTCGATGAACAGAGGACAACTCGAAAGGCAACTCGACCTCATAAGCTACCTTACCAACACGGCTAAGAATTTTGTAAGGACCAACATAACGGGGACTAAGCTTCCCCTTCTTTCTGAATCTCTTCACCCCCCCCTCATAGGTGAAATTTTCAGATACACTAGGTCACCAACTTCAAACTCAAGGTCTCTCCTTCTAACAACCGCATATGACTTCTGATGACTCTGCGCAGTTTTCAACCTTTCCCTAATCAACTTAACTTTTTCCATAGCCTCAAATACCGAATCAGGATCACTCACAGCCGCTTCACCCACCTCGAACCAACCTATAGGTGATCTACACTTCCTCCTATACAAGGCTTCAAACGGAGCCATGCCAATACTAGAGTGAAAGCTGTTATTATAAGCAAATTCTATCAACGATAAATGATCATCCCAACTTCCCTTAAAGTCAAGTGCACAAGCTCTCAACATATCCTCTAAGATCTGGATGGTCCACTCAGCCTGACCATCGGTCTGCGGATGAAAAGAAGAACTCTAAAGCACTTGGGTACCAAGACCCTTCTGAAAAGCTTTCCAAAATTGTGAAGTGAATTGAGTACCCCTATCCAAAATGATAGACAAGGGAACTCCATGCAGTCTGATTAGCTCTCGGATATACAATCTAGCGTAATCCTCAGCAGTATATGAAGTATGAATAGGCAAGAAATGAGCAGACTTAGTCAATCTATCAACCACAACCCAAATGGAATCATGATGACGTCGGGAAAGAGGTAAACCAATCATGAAGTCCATATTTATCTCTTCCCACTTCTAGGTGGGAATACTAAACTCTTGCATCATACCACCAGGTCTTTGGTGTTCAACCTTAACCTATTGGCATGTTGCACACTTAGCTACAAACGCTGCTATATCTTTCTTCATGCCACTCCACTAATAGATTTCCCGCAAGTCTCGGTACATCTTGGTGGCACTAGGATGAATAGAATATCGCGCCCTGTGCGCTTCATCCATAATTCTCTATCTCAGATCATCAACATTCGGGACACACAACTACCTTGCAATCTCAACACACCATCTCCCCCTTGGGAGAAAACCTCTACTTTTTGGTCCTTGACTGACTCCTTCAGTCTGACCAAACTAGCATCTAAGTATTGCTTTTCCTTCACTTCTGAAACCAAGGAGGATTCGGAACTACTCTGAACCCCTATACTACCTTCAGTAGAGTCCAAAAACTTAACCCTCAATCTAGCCAAACGATGTACATTATGAGCCAACTCTTTCTTACCTTCTACCATATGCGAAACACTACCCATGGACACTCTACTTAGGGCATCCACCACAACATTGGCCTTGCCCGGATGGTACATCACACTTATATCATAGTCCTTTAACAATTCTAATCATCGTCTCTGCCTAAGATTCAATTCTCTCTGGGTAAACACATACTGCAGACTCTTATGATCAGTGAAAACATCAACATGGACACCATACAAATAGTGTCTCGGGATTTTCAAAGCAAACACAACAGCAGCCAACTCAAGGTCATGGGTGGGGTAATTTTTCTCATGGGTTTTCAACTGTCTAGAATCATAAGCTATCACCTTACCCTTCTGCATCAATACGCAACCCAACCCAACCCTCGAAGCATCACAGTACACCACAAAACCATCAATATTATCAGGCAAAGTCAAAACAAGAGCTGAAGTGAGTCGAGTCTTCAACTCCTAAAAACTCTTCTCACAAGATTCGGACCACAAGAACTTCACTTTCTTTTGGGTCCACTGATTCATAGGAGACGCTATTGAGGAGAACCCTCAACAAAATGGCGGTAATAGCCAGCTAAACCCAAGAAAATTCGGATATCAGTCGGAGAAATAGTTCTAGGCCAATTTCTAATAGCTTCGGTCTTTTGGGGATCAACTCTAATACCCTCGGAAGAAATTATATGACCTAGAAAAGCAAATGACCTTAGCCAAAACTCAAACTTACTGAACTTGGCAAACAACTTCTGATCTCTAAGGGTTTGCAAGACAGTTCGGAGATGATCAGAATGTTCATCCTCACTACGGGAGTACACCAGTATATCATCGATGAACACTACGACAAACATATCCAGATATGGTCTGAACACTCGATTCATGAGGTCCATGAAAGCTGTTGGGGCATTAGTTAACCTGAAAGACATAACAAAAAACTCAAAATAGCCATAACAAGTTTGTAAAGTAGTTTTCGGGATGTCACACTCCCTAACTTTGAGTTGATGATAGCCGAAACGAAGGTCTATCTTTGAGAAATAACTTGCACCTTACAATTGGTCAAACAAATCATCTATTCTCGGAAGGGGGTACTTATTTTTTATGGTGACTTTATTTAGTTGGCGGTCCATACCCAGAATCACATCAAAATCTACCATGTCTAACTCAATCAGATTAGCCAACAAGACTCTATGAAGAACGGTAACAGGACACTTTTTATACATTTTCTGGGCAACAGTCGAATCACCCACTGGGGTAGAAACTAGGATAGGCTAAGGAATAATATCAGAACTCATTTCTAAATTCACATCAATCAAAGATGTAACATATGAGAAACTGGATCTCGGATCCAACAAAGCATACACATCAAACTGAAATATACGAAGCATACCAGTAACAACATTGGGAGAGTCCTTCTATTCCTAGAGGGATGGTAAAGCATAGAATCTATTCTGGTGTTGCCCGCCAGCATTGCTAGAAGAAGCGCCCTGAGCTGGGGCTGGGCGAGTCGCTAGAACTGGAGCACTAACAGTCTGAGTCTGGGTCTGAGGGCGATAGTTACAACGCCCTTGTCCATCCTGTGGACAATCTCTAACTCTATGACCCATGTCACCACACCGGAAAAAATCTCAATTCTCACCCCAACACTCACTCGAATGAGCCCTACCACACTTAGGACACAGGGGATAATTTGGCTTACTGCCAGCACTGTACTGGGACTTGGATGCATATGACCTACTACCTTGCTCCTGCCCACCTCTAGGTATGGGAGCACTAGCAGATGACGGTGCGGGTATAGATGAATGATCCTGATACTAAGAGAGACTCCCTCCCTACGATCTAGTCTGACCCTGTCCGTGCTGCTCGGACCTAGCTCTCTTATTCCCTCTTATTCTATCTCTCTCCTTAATCTTATCTACCTCAATCTGTTGGGCATGATTCATCAGCCTAGAAAGATTCATCTCACTATTCACCATAGCAGACCTACACTCCTTATCCACATAACTAGATACTCCAGTCACAAACTTACTCATACTAGCCCGATTATCAGCCACTAAGTCAGGAGCATACTTGGCCAATTGATTAAACTTTAGACAGTACTCCCTAACAGTCATAGAGCCCTATCGCAGGTTCATAAACTCTTACACCTTAGCCTCTCTTAGCTCCAAAGGGAAAAACTTATCCAGGAATGCATCCTGGAACTCTTGCCAAGTTGTAGGGACAGCTCCCTCACCTCTAACTTTTCTCCAAGAAACAACCCAATCATAAGCAAGGTCTTTCAACCTATACGCAGCCAACTCCACACTATGTTCCTCAGATACAGGCATCACCTGAGTAATATTCTGCACCTCCTCTAAAAACAACTGTGGATCCTCATCAGACTTGGACCCATAGAATTTCGGTGGATTCATCCGCATGAAGTCACGGATCCTGGTAGCAGCTGAATCACCTCCCTACTGCTAAGCCGGGGCTGGGTTGGCCTGAATATTTGCAGTAACAACTTGGGCCAGAAATGTATAAATATACATCGGGAGCCATCATGCTTCCCATCTATCAAAATCAACCACGTTATGGATTTCTTTCACACTCGAGTTCAAAACAACTCCATTAAGATCAAAAGGTCAAATTATTCAAAATATCTCAAATATTCAACATCAACGTGCTTATAACACACACTTTCTCAAAAAAAAATATAATTTCCAATATGGATTCACGACCCAAATATCAAAATCATGATAAATATCGTTCAAGATTCATGCTTTATATCTCCACACATGTAAATTCATCTTTCAAAATCATAAACATCAAGATTTCATAATAATCATCATCAGATATGGGTTCATGTTTTAAATTCGTAAAAATCAAATAAAAATCATGCCTTAGTAAAGAAAATTATTTTTGGGCACAAAACGAAAGAGAGTTCTTGTTGAAAAAGCCCACATACCTTGAATGATGAACTTTCGATCGATACTCATTTTTTAGATGTTAATCGTTCCTTTGAATGATGGTTCTTGGAGTTCTTGAACTAGGAACTTGGAATCTTGAATAAATTTATAGAATTAATGGTGAACTTTGGAGATTCTTGAAGTTGGATGTAGGAGCTTAGGGTTTTGTTTTTGAGGGAATTTGATGAAATATAACATATAATGCTTCTAATAGGCTTTAATATAGGGTTTGGATGGATTTTGGGTGGGGAAAATGACCAAAACACCCCTAAAAATCAAATAATTTTTGAATCTGTCCTTTGGTGGACTGTTTTGATAGTCTGAAGTAGATCAACCATAACGTTTTACTCTGATATCCAAATTGGATGAAACCAATTTCATTAGAAAGAGGACTCTCATATCTTTCCATTTATATATAGTATCTCACCCAGATCATTGTGTACGAGAAGTTATGATCGTTTGAAGTTGACCCAAAAATTCACTTTTGATAGACTAAAGTAGATCGACCATAAATTTTTGCTCCGATAGACAAATTAGATGAAACCAATTTCATTGGAAAGAGGACTCACAAAGCTTTCTGTTGATATATAGTAGATTACCCAGATCATTATGTACAAGGATTTATGATCATTTAAAGTTGGAGCAAAACTACGTCAGGCCTCAATACTTTTTCCTGCACGTTTTACTGTTCACTACTATTCACGGTTCGATCGGAATGTTCATAACTCGTCGCTCGGGTGTCCGTTTTGGATGATCCACATATCGTCGGAAATCTTATTCGATACTCTATGCAATGGTGGGTCATAATCTAAGACATTCCACACGAAAAATTTATAATTCATTCTAGAAGATAGAACCCAACACGTTTACGCACAAAATTTCAACGAAAAATTTCCCGGGGTATTACAGTATTAAACTCCCATAACACCAAAATAAGTTTACTTTATATTAAAATTACCAAGAACAACCTTTAGGGTTTCAACCAAAAAACCCCAATAGCTAGAGATTCAACCGTGAGAATTCTATAATTTTTACATATTCAGAATCCCCAATACGAAGGCTAAGAGGGGCACCCAAAAGTTTGTGAATAGCATTACGTAATTATAAAATTCATTCAAAGCTTCAAGTTTAAGGTATGTGGGATTTTTTCAACAAGAACACTCTTTCATTCTTGTGCCCAAAAATACTTTTTTTTACGAAGTTATGGATTACATATGTTTTACTATGATTTTGAAGCATGAACTTATATACTATATTGATTATCACAATATTATGATATTTTCGATATTTTAGAAGTGGAATTATATGAGAATGATGATATTTTGTACCTTATAACTGAATTTTCCAGATTTTGAAGGGATTTATATATGTTTATGATGTAAATCTTGAATCTTGATAAGTTTTATTGTGATATTGAGACATGAGTTTTGAACTCTTTTTGAGATTGTTGTTTTTGATAAATCATGTGTTATAAACACCTTGAGTTTGAATGATTTGAGATGATGAAGAAGCTTTGACCTTTCAGTCGTAAAAAGGGGTATTTTTGAACCCTAGATGAGAAAAGAAATCCACTTTTATTGATTATTATGAAAAGAGTAGCAAGATGGCTCCCGTTGTGAATTGTTGAACTATTTATTAGTGGATTTTCTTTTGAAAAGATCTGAGCTAAGTCTGGGAGTAGTCTTTAGCACCGAGCGGGAGGTATAGCTGTTTTGGTACTTTCCTAGAACTACGTGTCCCCATAGGATGTGAGCCTGAGGCTGATTTATATAGTGATAACTAGTATTTGGATGATGATTTAAGGTCCTACTCTGATGGCAAGGAATAGGGAGACTCTCCCCAACGTGGGTAGAACGTTGGACTCCATGTAGCTCACATAGTTTATGTCGGTGATAACGCTCAATCTACAGCTCTCGTGGGAGTGTAAAGCGGTCGTTAGCAAATATAGAACCCAACTGGGTTGGGTATCGATCCCACAGAGAATAGCTTGGTCAACAAGTAAGAGAATTTACTAGACTTTTAGTGCAAGTCTCGTAGGAAAGGGGGGATTGTAGTATGTAACCAAAACAAGAATGTAAGAACTGAAAATAGCAAAATAAAGAGATGTCACGTGTGTTGTAAACAATGAGAATTGAGGCGTTGGGATTATGTCCACCTTCAGAGGTATACGTCTCTATTGGCTATGAGTGTGTAGAGTCTTGACATGCAATTGCTTATAGAGAATTGTAGTCGATGGTAAATCCAAGCGTCTCTCGACCTAAACAAGGACTATTTCACTTTAACTCTCTCGAGCTTAAAGCGTGTCTAACGGTACGAATTCTCCAAGAGGTTAGTCCAGGTACGGCACTAGCTTTTTAATAGGAAAGGGTGTCCTACTACCTTGACATTATCTCTTTTCCAGACAAATAACTTTTCTCTCGAACAAGTTAAATGTTAGCCTGGCGTTGGTCTATGCGTCTTCTTTTCTAGACAAATAACCTTTCTCTCGAACAGGTTAGATGTTAGAATGGCGTGTTCTTGTGTTTGAACCGCAAAGAATGTGGATTTAAGATGAAGAGAATAATGATATAAGCAATATACGTGTCTTGAACTCACAAGCTCATAGCAATAGATAGTAACTCATTCGGCTTCCATAACCCCAACTAAGAGGTTTAGTTACCCATGAATGCGAAGGATATCACGGTTTGCATGGTGGATGGCGTGTGAAAGAGGTGTTAGGCGTGTGGATTTAGTGATTCCGTAGCAAGTAACGATTCTCTTGTTGTGGAATTTAAGAGTAGAAGAATGAAGAATTAAGAATGTATTGTAGGAAGATGTCTTTTGTTAAGAGTTAATTAAAAATCTCTAACATGATAGGGTATTTATAATACTCCTATCCTACTCCTATTAAGCTAATGAAATAAATAACCAAATCCTAATATACTAATGAAATCCTTGACCCAAATGTACTAGGGTAAGGTTACAAGATTATAATCCACATAGAATAATGAAACACATAACCTAATTGCACTAGGTTAATGCATTATGGCAAAAATCCAGCTTTGTGTCTGTAAGTCCCCAAAGTCTTCAGAAATGTTGTTTTAGCCCGGGACAGATTTTCCATGCAGCAGATTTAGTCCTTTAGGCGTCCAGCTCCTTTCCATCTCGTTTGTGAGCTTTCTTTTGCGTCAAGTAGGCCATAAATTGCTGTATTTTGCATCATTTATACCTGAAACTTTCCTAATCACATTTGTTAGCTCATTTACAGGAAAAAGGACTAAAAGTGTATGAAATAGATAATTAGTTCTCAAAACTAGGCTAAAATATGGGCAAAATATATTGATATAGGCGCGTAAATTCGCCTATCATCAACACCCCACACTTAGAGCTTTGTTCGTCCTCGAACAAAATATCATGTCCTTCTAAACATCAACTTAGGGTTTTTACAGAAACAACACAAAACATTCTTCAAGACAAGCACAACAATTATCAACGAAGAGTAGCTTTCCGATTATAAATAGAAACAATTTAACCTCAAGCATAGACTCGTGATGGTGATCAACTCACATACAAACGTTTAGGTACATAGAATCATATACAACTATCCAAAACTCATCAACCATGTGTGTCTCACAATATAGTACCCATAATCACTCACAAATATAGCATATTTTTCAAACATGGGTAGCAAAGTATCCTTGCACTCACTCTCACAAAGAATTCATATGTAGCAACTAATGACCATAAGCTTGCCTTTAATGTAGTACTCTACTAAATGTCGGAATGTTCAGATTAGGATCAAGTAGGTCTTTAGATGGTTGTAATGTAGGCTAAGGGACGGGCAGGACTATTTTGGCCAGAAATAGTGACTAAGTTCCTAAGCACTTTAATACATCACATTGTATCATTGACACTTTGTTCTTTCAACCTTTCTTCTTTCCTTTTTTATTCTACCACCCTTGTTCTCCTCTTTTGTTTTTCATTTTTAAGCACAACTTACTTTTCAGCTTTCTTGTCCTTTTTCTTTTCACAACATACCTCTTATGATAGCCCTTTCTTTTTCATAACATATTCAAGCACCCTTGCAATTTAAAGCATCATACTCACCCAATTTCCTCTTATGTTGTCACATGACTTATTCACTTTAAAGCACTTAGGAATTTGGATCAAATTAGGTCTTAAAAAAAATGGATTAGGCTTACATACAAGGTTGTCAAAGAAATAGGCTAAAGGCTCAAAAAGGGTTTAACTAGGATGATTTACATGGGTAGGAAAATCTGAAGGTAAACATGTATAGGTTGCCAAAGAAATGCCTAAATCATATCCTAAATTTTCATTCCTTATTTTCGCTTTGCATACATACGAGGCAAGTTCTAGCATCAGCCACATACATAGAATATACTATTAATCTCACACACACAAGGCACATGGTCGACTTGATTGGTAGTAATATAGACTCTCGACCCAACAAGTGAAGGAATTGAATCACACAATATCACATAATGAGTCACAACTAGAGCCTAAATGTCTCAATAGTCACAATTGTAGCACATACTCTTGTTCTAATCTCATGCTGCCTATCAAAATAATTTCATGCGAAGCTAGAAAAATTTTACTCCTAAAAAATAAAAAAAAAACGTCACACGAAAAAAATCACAAAAAATAAAAATTTGGACTCAAAACAAAATAAACAAGAGCAAACATACAAACATAGCATGCAGATTCTGCCGACACCCCACACTTAGACTAGACACTGCCCTCAGTGGAAAATAAAGTCGAAGAACCTGATCAGTCGGACTCTTCCTCAATGTCGGGGGTCATACCCCCTTCGTCCGAATCATCGTAAGAGTCATCGTCAGAGTTCTCCTCAGCATCAGAATCAGGCAGGCGTCTATCATCATCAGTTGGCACGTCATCATCAAGAGGTTCCTCGAAATAAACTCCTACTCCACACATCTCCCGGGCATGTCTGTTCATTGGGTAGTCGTGGTCCAGCTGTTGGAGCTCTTCAGCAGTTGGAATACGTCCACCACTCATCATAGTGAATCGTGTCATGCCATAGAGATGACGGAAGAAACTCTCATCACGAGCGTGTCTCTCCGCAGTGGTAAGGTTGACTCCATGCGTTGTTTCAGCATCTTTGACCTTGGTGAGGTCAACCTTCTTTGGGGTATGTGGGAGTTTGTGGTCAGCTGGTTCCTCTTCTATATCCTCTTTCCGCAACATTGCTGTCAACAAATTGCCGAATGTGAAATGGGACCTGCTGTGGAGTCTGGCTTTCCTCATGGTGGATCGAATGATTGCCCCAAAGTTGATAGGGACATTTGTCATCAATGCATAAACCAGACACACTCTATCTCTTGATATCTTTGTGTATTGCGTCCCAGGAATAAGGCATGAGTTGACAATGCGCATCCAGATTCTTGCTTCCCTATTTAGTGGAGCATAGGGGAATGTGTTGTGACGGCCTGTTTCCTTATGTCTGCCCCATCTTGCCATCGATCTGCTTCCACAAAGCGTGTGTCTTATAGCTCTGTAAGGAGGCCTGCTGTACAGCTCTTTGTATGGTGCAGTGTCGACCGAAGGTAGGCCTAGAAACGAGTTGATCCAATCCGCTGTAAGCTGTAACACTTGGCCCCGAATTTTGACTTCGTTGCCTGTTGTGTTTGGCGACCAGTTGGCATAAAACTCTCTTGTCAAGTCAAGATTGCACTCTCCCATGTCACGGAAGATGAAATCCAACTTCAAAGCCATTATCTTAGCCAACATTTGCGGCTCCTTCTTTGCTAAGGTCTCCTTGTTGATTAAGTCGACGTGCACATATTTCTTTTCTTTGTTGCTGCTGTACCATGCCTTGGCTTCTTCCTCAAGAACCCATTTGATTCCGAACATTCTGCGTGGTAGGTGTGCCGAAGATGATTCTCCTTGGTCTTTTCGGCTTCTCTTTTTGTCCTTGCGGGTTGTGGTAGCCTTCTCCTTGCCTTGCCTTGCTTTCGGTGCCATTGTACCTGAGACTAGAAATAATGTTAGATGCAGCACAATCGCACTTTATACAACCTATATGCAAGCATTAGGGGTACCACCCCACACTTAATCTTGTTAGCACAAATCAGTGAAGTGAACGTGGTCGAGTACTCAGACTTCGTTGACATACGTCTTAGAATTGTATTCCGACAAGAAAATCAGTATTACATTACTCATGAGCAGCCATTTGGACGACGTGCATGGGGAATATAGCAACGTTACAACATAGGGGTTACCACATGGAATTGCTATTCAAACAACAAACACCACCACCTAAGTCGATAGTCACTATAACCTTATCCCGATGGCCGGGATGGTTAATCATGCAAGCATCCAAACAACACTCTCAATCAATATTCATGGCCATATATGTTCAGCAAGTATCATAACAATGCCATTGAAACAAAATTCGAGTCGGAAACAAGTCAAGAATTCCATTCGTGTTCATTCAATCACACGATTTTTGCAACAATTATCCAATCATATGAACATCACCACTAATCTCATATGATTTAGCATTTAATAATAAGCATAGTAAAGTAGTACTTACGCTAAATAGATGAAGAATAAGAGAGCACTTACTTGCTTGAAGATTGTGGAGAAGTTGTTGTGGATTGGAAGAACAAAGGAAGAAAAATTTGAGAGGATTTGGGATGATATGCGGCGCCTTTAGGGTTACTTCTAATGTGTTTGTGATAAAAAACCAAGTCCCCTTTATATAGGAGGAGTATGGGTCGGGTTATGACCCATTTACAATCGGATTTGGGGACAAAATCACCCTATATGCGGCGCATATCCCTCGGCATATCACATGTATATGCGGCGCATTGTCCATGGCATAATGGGACATATGCGCCGCACATGGTATGGCATATCTAGGCATATGCGGCGCATATGGTATGGCATTTGGTCTCAGTATCTCAAATGCCATAGCATAGGCGGCGCATAGTCAAAAGCACACCTAGGAATAGGCGGCGCATAGGGTATAGCACACTAGATTCCGAGTCCTTAGGCTATAGAATATGTTGTGCATCGTTCGTGGCCTATTTTTACCAAGGCCTAGCCTTCCTCGAAGCCTATTATGACGTGAGAAAGGCTCAATTCATAGCCTTATGCATCACCATTCCTAACTTACCGACTTTACCATACAATGCGACCAAATCGTCAATTGGAATCAATCTCATCGTTGCATACTTCTTACACCTATATTTGCTCAAACAAATGAAAACGATTAGTACGATGGGTTGCCTCCCACCAAGCGCCTTAGTTTTGGTCGTGGCACGACTCTTATTTTTGGATTTTCATTTATCAAAAAGAAAAAATACTAAAACGACAAAACGATAAAACAATAAAACGAAGGGTTGCCTCCCATCTAGCGCCTTATTTATTGTCGTGGCTCGACGTAGTAATCTCGAGTACTTAGACTTCGTCGAGATAAGTGATGGCCATGTCATTCATCGAGTCAAGAGGACCGATATATGGCTTAACACGTTGGCCATTCACTTTGAAGATAACACCCTCATTATTTTCCAGTTCGACTACTCCAGACGAGTAGACGTGGGTGACTTTAAATGGACCAGACCACTTTGACTTTAACTTACCTGGGAAGAGCTTGAATCTGGAGTTAAAGAGTAGCACCATGTCACCTTGTTGGAAGTGTCGTCGAACAATCCGCTGATCGTGATAATTCTTCATCCGCTCCTTGTATAAATCTGATCTTTCATATGCATGGAGACGGAATTCATCTAGCTCGTTCAGCTGCTCCAACCTCAGGTTCTTCACATCATCCCAATTCAGATTCAAGTGCTTCAATGCCCATAATGCCTTGTATTCAAGCTCGATGGGCAGATGACAAGCCTTCCCATAAACTAGCTGATAAGGTGACATGCCAATGGGTGTCTTGAATGCAGTCCTATACGCCCATAGTGCATCATCTAGCTTCCGAGACCAATCCTTCCGATTCGCATTGACTGTCTTGGCAAGGATTTGCTTGATCTCACGGTTGGAAACCTCTACTTGTCCACTAGTTTGGGGATGATAAGGCGTAGCTACCTTGTGTTGCTTGACTCCATACTTGGCCAATACAGATTTGAATAGCTTGTTGCAGAAGTGAGATCCTCCATCACTTATGATAGTACGAGGTACCCCAAAGCGAGAGAAGATATTCTTCTTTAAGAACGCTACAACACGCTTTCCTTCATTATCGGCCAATGCTACAGCTTCAACCCATTTCGACACATAATCCACAGCAACCAAGATGTACTTCATTCCAAACGAATTCACGAATGGTCCCATGAAATCAATACCCCATACATCAAAGAGTTCTACCTCCAGAATTGTGGACATGGGCATTTCATGGTGTTTTGAAATAGCACCTTGACGTTGGCATTGGTCACACCTTCTCACATAGTCGTATGCATCTCTGAATATTGTAGGCCAATAATAACCACTTTGCAAGACTTTTCTTGCTGTTCGATTCCCTGCATGATGGCCTCCAACTTGCGAAGTGTGGCATGCTTCTAATATAGTGGGCACTTCTTCATGGGATATACATCGTCGAATGATACCATCCGCGCATCTTCGAAACAAATAAGGCTCATCCCAATAATAGTGCTGAACGTCATGCATAAACTTCCTCCTCTGGTGGTAAGATAAATTGGAAGGTAACACATTACTCACCACGAAATTTGCAAAGTCGGCATACCATGGTAAGTTCTCCATTGTTGTCGCTAGTATCTCCTCGTCAGGGAATGCATCGCCAATCTGATTTTCTGATTGCGCCACATACTCATTCTCAAGTCTAGATAGGTGATCAGCCACTTGGTTCTCGCAACCTCTTCTATCTTTGACTTCGAAATCAAACTCTTGCAGCAGCAACACCCATCGAATCAGCCTTGGTTTTGCATCCTTCTTTGTCATTAGATACCTAAGAGCTGCATGGTCTGTATGAACGATCACTTTAGTACCTAATAGGTAGGCGCGAAACTTCTCAAACGCATACACAACCGCTAATAGCTCTTGTTCAGTGACGGTGTAGTTCCTTTGGGCTTCATTGAGGACCTTACTCGCATAGTAGATAGGATGAAATAATTTCTCCCTTCTCTGTCCAAGAACAGCACCAACGGCTACACCACTAGCATCACACATGACTTCGAACGGGAGCGTCCAATCTGGTGTTACCATGATAGGGGCTTCAACGAGTTTTTCTTTAAGGCATTCAAATGCCTTTAAGCAATCATCATTAAAGTCAAACTTCGCATCTTTCTCCAATAGCTTGCATAATGGACTAGAAATTTTGGAGAAGTCTTTGATGAATCTTCGATAAAACCCAGCATGGCCAAGAAAACTACGAACTCCCTTCACCGAAATTGGGGGTGGTAGCTTCTCAATTACCTCTATTTTGGCGCGATCAACCTCTATTCCTTTTTCGGAGATCTTGTGCCCAGGAACAATTCCTTCTTTTACCATGAAGTGGCACTTCTCCCAATTCAGCACAAGGTTGAACTCTACACATCTTTGTAATGCCATGCTTAAATTCACCAAACATGCTTCGAAAGACTCCCCAACAACTGAAAAGTCGTCCATAAATACCTCCAAAGTGTCTTCTACCATATCAGAGAAAATAGACATCATACATCGCTGAAAGGTGGCTGGTGCATTACATAACCCGAATGGCATACGTTTGAAGGCAAACGTACCATATGGGCATGTAAACGTTGTCTTCTCTTGGTCTTCTGGTGCAATAAAAATCTGATTATAACCTGAATAACCATCAAGAAAGCAAAACCATCCTTTTCCCGCTAATCGATCTAGCATTTGGTCCATAAATGGCATGGGGAAGTGATCCTTGAGAGTCCAAGAATTCAGCTT
The DNA here is from genome assembly GCA_030864225.1 of Capsicum baccatum var. pendulum. Lineage (NCBI taxonomy): Eukaryota > Viridiplantae > Streptophyta > Magnoliopsida > Solanales > Solanaceae > Capsicum > Capsicum baccatum. The sequence continues at coordinate 45,842,120 of CM061560.1, forward strand.
GCGGTAGTCCATGCATACTCTCCATCCAGTGATGGGCCTGAGTGGAATAAGCTCATTCTTTGCATTCGCAACCACCGTCATACCTCCTTTCTTGGGAACACATTGTACTGGGCTTACCCATGTACTATCAGAAATAGGATACACAACTCCTGCGTCTAACCACTTGATAATCTCCTTCTTCACCACCTCCTGCATTGGTGGGTTTAGACGTCTTTGGTGTTCGATGGTGGGTGTGCACTTTTCTTGGAGCTGAATTTTATGAGTGCAAATCCCAGGTGGAATACCAAGGATATCCGCAATGGTCCATCCAATAGCTTTAATATACGTGCGTAAGATTGCAATAAGAGCTGCAACTTGTTGCTCACCTAAATCGGCTGCCACTATGACTGGAAGAGTGTTTCCGCTTCCTAAGAATGCATACTTCAAATGGCTTGGCAGCTCCTTTAATTCTAATGTGGGTGGTTCTTCAATAGATGGCTTAGCTGGTGGTGTGGGTCGATTCTTGAGATCAAGATCCAGCTTCTTAGGAGGACAGCGATATGCTCCTAATCCCGATAGAGCACAAATATCATCTTCAGAAATTTCAGCATCATCATCATCTTCTTCCATGAGCAAAACCTCCAAAGGATCATCAAGAATTTGCTCTTCAGCAAGTAACTCATCCTCGTCATCAATGACAACATCAGCCACAGAAAATACACTTAGATCTTTGGGTTGCTTCATTGATTTGCAAACATCAAAGCGCACCACTTCATCATTTATTAGGAATGAAAGCTCATTAGCTCTCAAATCTATGAGCACACTTCCCGTAGCAAGGAAAGGGCGTCCCAAGATTATGGGAACCTCTGAATCTGCTTCGCAATCCAAGATGACAAAGTCTGCTGGAAATATGAATGAAGATACCTTCACCAAGACATCGCATAGAATACCAACCGGTCGTTTTACCGACCTATCCGCCATAACAAGCTTCATATTAGTTGGTGTAGGATCTCCTAACCCCAACTTCTTGTAGATTGATAATGGCATCAAGTTGATGCTGGCTCCTAAGTCACATAATGCTTTAGCAAAGTCCAAAGATCCGACGGTGCAAGGAATAGTGAAAGCTCCGGGGTCGGCCTTCTTCTGAACTATAGATCGGGTAGCTATTGCACTACAATGATGCACATCTTCTTTCAGCTCATAGCTTGCTGCCCTCTTTTTAGTCAAAAGATCTTTCATAAACTTCGCATACCCAGGCATTTGTTCAAGTGCCTCTACCAATGGGACATTAATAGTCAGCTGCTTCAACATGGTCATAAATTTGCTGAACTTAGTGTCATCAGCCACCTTCTTCAGTCTTTGTGGAAAAGGTGGTGGTGGGTATGGAAGTGTTCTCTCCATGGCTTTCTTCTCCTCTTGCTTCCGTTTATTATTTTTTTCAGGCTGCACGTCACTAGGCAACACGTCCTTGACGTTGGAAGTGGATATTACGGCGTCTTCCCTAGTGGCGTCACTAGGTGTGGCGTCCATGTCTGCTGTTTTGTCAACTACTTGCTTGCCTTCTGCTGAAGTTTCCAGCACCTTACCACTCCTCGTAGTGATGGCCATGCATGACCCATCACTCCTTGGGTTTTGCACAGTATCGCTAGGCAAGGTGCCGGCTTTTCTTTGGTTGAGGGTTGCTGAAAGTTGACTGAATTGCTGCTCTAGTTGCTTGATAGAGGTGGAATAAGAATCAACTAATTGCTTCATGGAGGCCAAATCGTCTATCACCTCCTTGACTCCCGCGTTCGTCGCTTCCACTCCTTTCAATAACTTAGCCATCATGTCTTCCATAGAATTAGATGTGGTGGTATCACGTCTACCAGGGGGAACGTACAAACCACTATTTTCATTATTTTTCTTCCAACTACCTTGGTCTTTACCTCCAGATTTATCATAATAGTTCCGACCTTGGTTTCCTTGGGCATTCCCACGGACACCCCCCTGATTGTTCAAGTAGTTGGCCTCCTCTTCTGAATCAGATTCGTCTCTTCCTTTTGACGCAATAGATTTCACTTTTTCAGTCTTCCCTAATAGATGCTTTGTAAGAAGATCCATTTGGGTTTTCATGTGCGCCATATCTTGATCACGTTCTTCTTCTCTTCTTCTTTGATCTGCAGACATGCCAATAGATAAAGTGGGGCTTGCTACCTCAGAATCCCTGGTATGCCAAGCTCTACTTTGTTTCGTCATACGATCTAGCATGTTGCTTGCTTGACCAAAGGTGAGGTCCATAAAAGAACCTCCAGCTGCGTTATCCACCACTGGTTTAGTTACTGAATTCAAGGCTCTATATAAGATCTCCATGAGGTGAACATTAGTCATGTGATGGTTTGGGCATCTCGCTAGCTTTGTCTTGAACCTCTCCCATGTTTCGTGAAGAGCTTCAGAGGGAAGCTGACGAAAGTTGCTGATTTCATCTCTCAATTGAGCCCTCTTGGATGGCGGAAAGAATCTTTCTAGGAAAGCGTCTCTCAATTGCCTCCAATTTGTAATAGAATCAGGAGTCAGCCCATTCAACCATAATGTTGCCTCCCCAGATAGAGACAATGGAAATAGACGTAACCGAATAGCATTCTGACCAACTCCAGGATTGTCAAAAGACTTGCATGTAGAAATAAAGTTGATGAGATGCATATTCGGATCATCGCCTGCTAGTCCACCAAATAATCCCTTGAGTTGCAATAACTGAATCATGGTGCTAGTGATGTTGAACTTGGCTCCGGGCGCTAATGGTGGTGGAATTATAGCTCCAGTGGCTCCGGCACCATCAAGATCATCATCATCATCGTCGAAAGCTGGTTGCAAAGGTTGGCGATCATATCTGTACCGAGCTTGTCGACCTCGTCTGTTGGCAGGTGTTGCCAAATCAGCGCCATGCCTTGGGTTGATCAACTCGTCGTCTCCTAAATCTTCATCGTCAGGGTTTGTTGCTCGTCCAGGATTATCAATGTTTTGTTGTTGGACTTGAGCAGCGGCAAGAGCAGCTAATCTTGCTTGCTCGTGTTGAGCAGCCATCCTGTCGATTTCCGCTTGTGCTTCCATTCTTCTAATTCGTTGCGGTTCCGGATTGATTGGTAATAACGGTTGACCAGAACTTCTAGTATGGGGCATGCACTAAAAGAAAAACCTGCAATAAACAAAAACAAAAAACTAAACGTAAAAGTACGAGAATCTTTGACCAAAGGGTCTAGTAATTTTCACGAACTTGATTGACACTTGTATTCCCCGGCAACGGCGCCAATTTTTGATAACGCTCAATCTACAGCTCTCGTGGGAGTGTAAAGCGGTCGTTAGCAAATATAGAACCCAACTGGGTTGGGTATCGATCCCACAGAGAATAGCTTGGTCAACAAGTAAGAGAATTTACTAGACTTTTAGTGCAAGTCTCGTAGGAAAGGGGGGATTGTAGTATGTAACCAAAACAAGAATGTAAGAACTGAAAATAGCAAAATAAAGAGATGTCACGTGTGTTGTAAACAATGAGAATTGAGACGTTGGGATTATGTCCACCTTCAGAGGTATACGTCTCTATTGGCTATGAGTGTGTAGAGTCTTGACATGCAATTGCTTATAGAGAATTGTAGTCGATGGTAAATCCAAGCGTCTCTCGACCTAAACAAGGACTATTTCACTTTAACTCTCTCGAGCTTAAAGCGTGTCTAACGGTACGAATTCTCCAAGAGGTTAGTCCAGGTACGGCACTAGCTTTTTAATAGGAAAGGGTGTCCTACTACCTTGACATTATCTCTTTTCCAGACAAATAACTTTTCTCTCGAACAAGTTAAATGTTAGCCTGGCGTTGGTCTATGCGTCTTCTTTTCTAGACAAATAACCTTTCTCTCGAACAGGTTAGATGTTAGAATGGCGTGTTCTTGTGTTTGAACCGCAAAGAATGTGGATTTAAGATGAAGAGAATAATGATATAAGCAATATACGTGTCTTGAACTCACAAGCTCATAGCAATAGATAGTAACTCATTCGGCTTCCATAACCCCAACTAAGAGGTTTAGTTACCCATGAATGCGAAGGATATCACGGTTTGCATGGTGGATGGCGTGTGAAAGAGGTGTTAGGCGTGTGGATTTAGTGATTCCGTAGCAAGTAACGATTCTCTTGTTGTGGAATTTAAGAGTAGAAGAATGAAGAATTAAGAATGTATTGTAGGAAGATGTCTTTTGTTAAGAGTTAATTAAAAATCTCTAACATGATAGGGTATTTATAATACTCCTATCCTACTCCTATTAAGCTAATGAAATAAATAACCAAATCCTAATATACTAATGAAATCCTTGACCCAAATGTACTAGGGTAAGGTTACAAGATTATAATCCACATAGAATAATGAAACACATAACCTAATTGCACTAGGTTAATGTATTATGGCAAAAATCCAGCTTTGTGTCTGTAAGTCCCCAAAGTCTTCAGAAATGCTGTTTTAGCCCGGGACAGATTTTCCATGCAGCAGATTTAGTCCTTTAGGCGTCCAGCTCCTTTCCATCTCGTTTGTGAGCTTTCTTTTGCGTCAAGTAGGCCATAAATTGCTGTATTTTGCATCATTTATACCTGAAACTTTCCTAATCACATTTGTTAGCTCATTTACAGGAAAAAGGACTAAAAGTGTATGAAATAGATAATTAGTTCTCAAAACTAGGCTAAAATATGGGCAAAATATATTGATATAGGCGCGTAAATTCGCCTATCATCAGTCGGTTGTAAGAGACTACCAATTTGTGTGTGTGTATTCTCCTATCTAATATGAAAATTCTTATTCTTCTATCTGAGATGAAAACATATTTGTTTGAAAGACTGAGTTTGAGAAAGTCATTGTTTTCAAAAGATTTAATGAACATATATTCCAAAGAGAATTGTTATGAGATTTGATTGCTTTGATGATTTGGAACCGAGATGAAAGTGAATTGAGATTTATTATGATGACTCACATGTTTCACCTGATATATTTTACTCTCTTATGATTATGATGATTTTAATTCGAGCTAAGTGAGTCATTTATATCAGCATGCATAATTTTATAAACTGTGATGATATTAAGATATTATTTTATATATGCATTGTACCCCCATATGCTCGGTACATTTCCATGGTACTGACCCACATATTCGTATGTGGGCTACATTTTCTCGGAATGTAGGTACAAGGTATAGTGTCATCTTCAGATCTAGTCAGTTCGCGGCATCCAATCAGCAGGTGATGAGTCCTTTTGATTCAGCGCTTGAGTTAGTTATACAGTTCAAGAAGTATTATATTTTCTTTATCCAGCCGTATTGAGTTAGGATAGTCGGGAGTCATGACCCAGCTACCTATAGTCAGTACTAGTAGAGGCTTCATAGACAGTTAGTAGAAGTTGATGTATTTTGTTTCAGTCTTAGTTGTAAAAGTAGAGTTGTAATCTTGTAAATTTAGTTTTGTATCTATCATATTCAGAAAAGAGTTATTTTCCACAGATTTGTATAGATTTATACTTTTTGTTTAGTTGCTTATGATTTATGCCAGTAGAAGGGTTAGCTTGGGGTCACTTGTAATCCTAAGCACTGTGTGACGTCTCAGGATCCGATTTCGGGGCGTTACACTACCTCTACCTTTTGCATATCTACAGTCTATTAAATGTTCTTTTTGGCGTACTACGTAGTATTCTTCCTTTCGTCTACTAAATATGTTTTCTTATTGTTGGTATTTTAAATATTTTTTCTACACTTAAATCTAATTCTTTTCCTTTAAACTCGTCAAATATATTATTATCAAATATTATTTTCTGATCTGTTCCTTATTCATTTAAATATTCTTCCTATGTTATTATTTTTATATCTTCTTCAGTCATTTGATTCATCTAATTCACTATCTATTTCATTATCTGTTTCATTTTTCAAAATTTCATATATACTATCTTCACTTTCTAATTTGTAATCTATATAATCTATTTGCATATATTCTGCACTTTCTATCTTTATTTCTGATATTTGTTTCTTGTTTGGGTCTTTAGGCATTTTACAATCTCTAGCTAAATGTCCTAGTTTGCCACAATTGTAACAAGTACATTCTGTAATAGATTTCTTTCTCCTATGTGGGCTTTTACTATCTTTTCTTCTTCTGTCTTTTTATTTCTCTATTGCTCTATTGATTTTTATCTTTTAGCTGGCGTCCTTATCTGCGTGGATGATTTTTTTCTTTTATTCTAGCTGGACTTCTGGAGTCACGTTATTTTCTCTATTGCATTTTGAGCATAGGTGGTCTGGATATTTGTGTCCTATCATTTTTCAATATCTTGTTAACAATTCTTCTAAAATAAATTCCTTCTTAATAGCTCTTGTAGTTGGTTGTTTTTCTGGATTGAGTAGTGTCAAAATCCATTGTCTAACTTCTTTCATATCTGACTTTCGTTGCTCCATTTGAATTTGAATAAATCATTTGATGATCTCTTGAATAATAACTCCATATTGGGTTCCCATTTAGGTAGTTATTTGCTAATTCTTGAACAATTGAAGATATTCCAATAATTCATTTATTTGTATAAAAATCAGGTATCTCAACTTTAGGTATCTCTGGTTGTTGAACAATATCTTCGGTATAATCATATCCCTGGTTAATCCTATTTTTACAACTTGTATAACTGGTTTAATTTCGTCATATAATATCTCTGCTGGTGCAGTATAAAACTTTATAAAAAATAGATTTCCTTTGGTTATTTTCTTATATGTGGTGAATGCTCTCTATAATTCTGGTATGGTTGTTAGTTCATCTCCTTCTTGGGTATATGCGGTATTTAATAATCCAAAACTGAAATAAGTTTTAACTAAGCTTGGTTTGGTTTTTGGTAGTGCGATTAATTTGTTGTAACCTTATAATTTTTGGGTTATATAGTTTGTGTTTGGTTCTTGGATATTTGTGGCTCTAGGTTTAAGGTTTAGGTAAGTCTATATTTTGTAGATGTTTTCTATGTACGCTCGAGTTATATGGTTATAGGCTTTTCTATCTTAGTTTAAACTTTCTCTATATGTGGTAGTTTGTAGGGGTATGAACAAGGGATATTTTTGGGTTTTTAATATAAATGGTTTTTCAAATATCTTGTTAATATTCATGTTTTGATATCTTTGTCCACTAACTCCTTTTCTTGTACCTGCAGTTGTATATTGATAAACGTTATGGGTTTTATGGAGTGTCCCAACGTCTCCTTTTAGCTCTGAAATTTTATTTTCTTCCGATCGAGATAGCTCTGCACACTGCTGAGTTATCTGAGTCATAGCTTCAGACTTCAGTTTAACTTCATTAGTCTTTAGCTTTTCTATTTCATTACCCATACTGTCAACTTTCAGTGAAAGTGTAGTTAGGGTTTTGAGTATCTTTTCTAAAGCATCATCTTCTATTATATCAGTCTGTGTAGCTTTGTCTTGATATGTAATCTGCAATGACATTTTTGTTAGTACTGATTACTTCAATTGTAAACGTAAAATTTAATATATTCAATGTTAATCACCGAATTTCCTTCGTTGTAACTGAATTTTATATTTTTCTTGTTAACCACCATCGTACCTGTGTATTAGCTGTTCGTACAATAAATTTGTTATATACAATATATGGCTCAAATGCTAATAAACATTTATATAATGAGCATAGTTCTTTTCTATTTATTTCACATTTTATTTCTGTTTCATTAAACGTTCCTAAGTAGTATCTACAATGATGTTCTAATTTTTCTTCTTCATATCTACATTTAAGTACTACTCCATAATTATATTCACTTGCATCTGTTTCTACTATATATGTAAATTTTTTATTTTCGTCAGAAAATTGTAATTTTGGTAACTCTGTACAAATTATTTTTATTCTCCGAACTTATTTTTTATCTTCTTCGTTGTAATTATACTCTACATCCTTTTTAAATTTTTTCTGTAATGGTTTTAGGTTTTCTGCTAATTTTGGTATATATTCTCTTACTTGGTTTACTAATCCTTAAAATGATTGTAATTTTTTTTTGTATTTAATTCTTCTTTTGAATTTATTATTTTTTTGGTCTATATGTTGTTGCTATTTTACTCCAATTTTATCTATTTGTATTCCTTAAAATTCTATCTGAATTTTTATTATTTCGGCTTTCTTTTCACTTAAACTTATTCCTGAATTTTCTATTATACCTACAAATTGTTCTTGTAATTTTAAATGTTCCTCTTTAGTTTTTGTATATAATAGTATATCATCTATGTATACTATACAATTATGTAATTGTTTAAAATAACTATCCATAAAGTGTTGGTATCTGTCTGCTGCATTTTTATATCCAAATGGTAATACATTTCATTCATAAAATCCTTGTGGTACCGTAAAGGCAGTTAATTTTTTAGAATCTTCTTCTAACTTTAGGTGGTAAGATCCTGATTTACAGTCAAATTTGCTAAAGTAATTATATCCTTGTATTTTTCTTATTTTTAATATCTTATTTGGTATTGGATAATTATATGTCATAGTTTTTGCATTTAGGTTTCTATAATCAATAATCGTTCTACTTTTTCCTCTTTTTAGTTAACTGTGTTTATTTACTATAATTGTTGTTCTATTATGTTTGCTATTGCTTTTTTGTATGTATTGTTTTTTTAATAATTCATCTATATGCATTTTAAATTCTTTTAAATCATCAAAGTTATATGTTAATGGTTTTTGTGTAATTATACTATTTTTATCTACTAGCTCAATTTTTACAGTAGTTTTATGTTTTTCCCGTCCTTTTAATGGATTTTCATTGTATAGTTGTCTTAATTTTTTCTTTATTATTTCTACCTTATTTATTGAAACTATAGTTATTTCTTCTTTATTTATTGAAAATATAACTAGTTCTATTATGTCTTCAGTATTTTTTATATTTTATAATTTTTGTGTGATTTTTTCACTTTCTTTTATCCAATCAGTTTTCTTTCTTATTTTATTAATAACGCTTTTTGCTCTTACCTTTTGTTTACATGGTGTTGTAAACCACCACGGTGTTTTAGTTATTATATGTGGGTATAGTTTATCTAAAAATGATATTCGTAAAAGCATATCTTTTGATGTTAGTTCATAATTATAGATCTCTTCTATTGTTAATATCTTATCCCATACTTGTATTTTTACATTTCTAGCTTTATAGGTAATTAAGCTTCCTTTATTATTAAATCCTTTTACTATTATTGGTGTTTTTAGCTTATCCCATTTGTCTTCTGGTAAACAATTATATCTACTTAAGTTGGTTTCTGCTCCTGTATCTATCATAGGTGTATAATATCTATTATAATATCCTTCTACTATTATTTTCATAAGTACATATATTTTCATATCATGTCAAAGCTCTTTTTATTAATAACTTTTCTCTATTATAGGTTATGGTTATTTGTGTATGTTCTATATTGTAGGGTTTTACTTGTTCTAACCATTTTATTCCTAATATTATGTCAGTTTTTTGCATATCTTCCTTTATTTCAAATTCTATTTTTATTTTTCTAACTCCTATTATTATTTCCTTTTCTGATGTATCTTTAGTAGTTATTAAACTTCTTGGTAGATCTGGGCATATATTACAATTAGATTTTATTTCTTCATTTTTAACTAGATATTTTGCTATATAGTTTTCTTCTTGTCCTGTATTTAGAAGTATTAAATATTCTTTTTCATTTATTGTTACCATTATATAATATTGAGTTAAATTAACTGTTGAAGTTGTTTCATAATTTGTTATATACTAGCTCTACCTTTTGCATATCTACAGTCTATAACATGTTCTTTTTGGCTTACTATGTAGTATTCTTCCTTTCGTCTACTAAATATGTTTTCTAATTGTTGGTATTTTAAATATTTTTTCTACACTTAAATCTAATTCTTTTCTTTTTATCTCGTCAAATATTTTCTGATCTGTTCCTTCTTCATTTAAATATTCTTCCTTTGTTATTATTTTTATATCTTCTTCAGTCATTTGATTCATCTAATTCACTATCTATTTCATTAACTGTTTCATTTTCCGAAATTTCATATATACTATCTTCACTTTCTAATTCGTAATCTATATAATCTATTTGCATATATTCTGCATTTTCTATCTTTATTTCTGATATTTGTTTCTTTTTGGGGTCTTAGGCATTTTACAATCTCTAGCTAAATGTCCTAGTTTGCCACAATTATAACAAGTACATTCTTTAATAGATTTTTTTCTCCTATATGGTCTTTTATATTTATAATTTTTTACATAATATCTTTTTCTTGGTTTCTTATACTTATATTTTGATTTCTTGTATTTCTTATATTTCTTATGTCTTTTTCTTTTCTTATAATATCTTCTTCACATTCAAATTGAGGTGATATTTTATCTTTGCAACATGCTAAATTTCTTATTAATGTTTTTTCAATTTTCATTTCTTCTCTGTATTTTTTACATATACTCCTATACCATTGTTGTAGAAATTTTATTCTTGCTCCGAGAGTATCTACTATGTTTGGTTCATCCCAACTCTTTATTATTTTTGAACTAAATGGTTCAGGTAATTTACTAAAATATAATCTTCTCACTTCTTTACTTTCTTCTGTATTATATGCTCCCTTATAGTATATTCTTTAAATGCACACGTATATTCATCTATATAGTACATATTACATATTGCTAGTTTTAACATTAAACTCCTATTTGTATCTTTTTCTTTGTTTTGTTCTTCTTCTTCTGTTGTCATACTGCTAAATTCATCTCTTATAGTCATTTCATATTTTTTAATATGTCTATAGGTGTTAGTTTAGTTACTGTTGTTCCTTCTGTTTCTTTATCATTTCTTAATGCCTTTTTACTATTTTCAGTTAAATTTAAAAACCATAATTTTGTTGTTCCTATTAGTATTTTTTCTATATATTCTGGTGTATCTATTGCATTTATACCATTGTCTAATAATTGTTTTGTTATATATCTTATCCATAATTGTATCGTTTTATCTACATCTATTACAGAGTCTAAGTCTAAGAAGTTATATTTTTTATTAATTATTTGTTTTGGCGTCCATATGTTATATTCATCCCTTAGGTTATATTTTTTAAACTTATTTTTATAATAATATGTAATTTTTCTTATTTCTGATGTAGTAGGTATTATTTTTTCATCGTCCTTTTTATCAAGAGTGTTTATTTCTGTGTTTGTATTTTCTAAATTTCTTTATTAGTTACTTCTTGTTTTTCATTTATTTCTAGTTTTTCTATATTTGTTAAAAATTCTGTATATGTTTCACTATCTTCCGAATCATAATTATCTGTTTCTTCAGAATCTATTGTATTTATTTGTATTTCATTAGTTTCTAATTCTTTATTTTCAAATTTTTCTTTAAATTGATTTATCTCAAATAATAATTTTTGTTCTTTATCCTTTTCTTCTTTTTCTTTCTATCCTTTTTCATACAGCTCTTTTAGCATTTGTAGTTCTTTTTCTAATTCAGCAATCCTATTATTTTTAGTTTCTTCTATTTTTCGTATTTCGTCTTTAGTCTGTTGTTTTATTTTATCAATTTCTTTTTTCCTGTCTATTTCTTCATTTTGTTTTGTTATTCTTACCATAGCTGTTAATTTATCTTCTAATTTTAATTCTTCTTTTTCTAACATTAAATATAAATGTTCACCTATTTTCTTATATCTTCTTCCTAAATTAGAAAATACTATTCTTATTTTTAATCCTTCGTGATTTTCATATGGTTTTTCATCTATTATAAATTCTTCTTTGTTCATTTTATCGACTTGATAGTGTATAGATCATGTTGATATCTGTATTCTAGATTATCTATTTGTGATTCTAAATATAATATTTCTTCTTTTGTGCTTTCATTGATTTTTGGCATCCTCAAACAATCATGTTATATTGTAGTCTTTCTATTCTTATTTTTAATTCTTTTCGTTTTTCAGATATTATTTGTTTTGGTTTTTTATATTTTTGTGATTTTGTTATGTTATTCTTTTGTACAATATTTATAATATTTTGGTGGATACCGAAATCTGATTTTATCATAATTAGGTGGTGTGTATCTCATTCTTCTAGATTTTAAATGAATTATTAATTTTGTCTCATTGCTAGATATTAAGGTAATTAAGTAAGCTAATCTATGGGGGTTTCCTTTTATTTTATTTAACTTCTTATACTTTGGATAGTAACTAGTTAAAATTCTTTTAATTTCTCTAAAAGCTTGTGTATTTTTAAATGGTCTTCTCATATTTAACAAATAAATAACAACAAGATAACGTAATTAATAATAGCTTATAATTAACAATTAAATTAATATTTCTCATAATTAACACATATCTACTTGTACATTTTTTAAATAACATGGCACTGATACGCAATAAAAAACTAGCATAGATATGCATATAAAATTAATTTTATATGTTATTAATATTTATTAATAATATATAATTAATAACTGAACTAAATTAATATTGGTTCTAACATTAACATTTCTAACATTTATCATGATTAACACATATCTAATTAAACACATATCTACTTGTACATTTTTTAAATAACATAGCTCTGATACCAATTGTAGAGGGGTGCAGATAGTGCGGGTAATTTGCGTGGATAACTTGTACTTCGATAATTATTAGATAACTAGTACTTACTAATTCTATCATGTTAATTAAAATGCTATGTCACAGCATTCCTTAGTTATTTGTTTTAACCTTATTAATTTTTCTATATTATTTTTAAGGTATTCTATATGTTCCATATTTCTAGTTTTTATGTAGTTAAGTAGATTCTTTTTCATAAGTATTTGTATTAATTTTATCTGCTCCATATCTTTTCTCCAATATTCTAAGTATTCCTAATTTATCATTTTATCCTAAAGTAGTAGTAATACTGCAAATTTCTTTTTACTAATTTATTCTAATTGTACTATATCTGATATTAAATCCTAGGTTATTTATTTCGTTAATTATCCTGTCTTTTTCTTCTATGAATAATTCTATGTCTAAATCATAATCTAAACTATCTTTTAATTCTAGTTATTTCAAGGTTTTATCTATCCAAATTAATATTTCTTTTAATTGTCTTCTTCTTCTTCTAAGCTGGTTTCTATAATTAATTTCTTCGCATAGCCAACTTTGTTTTTCTCTAACTCTTCTTATATATTCTAACATTTTTAATCTGTATAATATTCATCTAATAATAACTATATAAATATGAGCAGTAGCTATCATTATATAAGTGTAAGTTTTCTATAGAACTTAATAACTCTTCATTAAAATGAAATATTTTTTCGTATTTAATTTTTGTTATATCTACTATTTCTATATCCTTAAGTACATACAAAACAAGTATCTTAAATTTATCTATCATCCCATCAGATAAGTAGGTAGTCATTTTATTTTATATGATGTTATTTTCAAAATATCTCTTTCAACCATATACATAAAAAATATGTTCATCTTAGATCAATATATACAAGACTATTCTTAAATAATATTTTCTTCGGTCACTATTTGCATGGTAATCTGGATACTTTTTCCCTAAACAACGCCTCTACTCTGGTTACACCCCTATCACGGCTTCTTTATCACACCGGTTTCACTTTTAGGATGGCATAGTTCTTGGAAATTTTTCTCCTTTTCTACTTTGCTAATAAACTTCTTAACATACTATTCTTTGAATAATTCTACTATAAAGTAACTAACATAAGCTTATTTTATTATATCATTATTGTCAGGAATTTACGAATTTAGTTATTCATAATTGTAAATGAAAATACTTGTTCTAGTAGATTTGATAAATCTGTGTTTTCCTCATCCATAGTTTTTCCTTAGAAATATATCTCTTTTTATTAAATATTCCAAAAAAAAATATGTACAAGAGAGAAGGCTTGCTTTCAGCACATGAAAGTCTTACCTTAGATTGCCGTATGACTTGCATATTTATAATCCTAAAAATGAAAAAGCGCAAACTATTTACACTATTCTTAACTTTACATCTGTCAAAAAAGTAAAAGACTACTAATTGTCCTAACTTTACACTTGTCCTATTTACAAAAGACTTTACAAAAAATCTTAAGACTATTCTACAAAAAGACAAAATTAATAAAGACAAAAGCTATACAATAATGGCACTTTGCCATAGAAAAGTCAAAAAGTTATCAAAAACTAGTAAATGCTATAATAACTTACGTATCTAAAGTCAAGAAAACTATTCACATGTCACTTTCTTCCATAACTCTTCTTTTCATAACTTTTACTATCTTGTCTTCTTTTGTCTTTTATTTCTCCATTGCTCCGTTGATTTTTATCTTTTAGCTGGGGTCCTTATCTGCTTGGCTAATTTTTTCTTTTATTCTAGCTGGACTTCTGGTGTTACATTATTTTCTCCATTGCATTCTGAGCATAGGTGGTCTAGATATTTGTGTCCTATTATTTTTCAATATCTTATTAATAATTCTTATAAAATAAATTCCTTCTTAATAGCTCTTGTACTTGGTTGTTTTTCTGGATTGAGTAGTGTCAAAATCCATTGTCTAACTTCTTCCATATCTGACTTACGTAGCTCCCTTTGAATTTGAATAAATCATTTGATGATACCTTGAATAATAACTCCATATTAGGTTCCCATTTAGGTAGTTATTTGTTAATTCTTGAACAATTGAAGATATTTCAATAATTCATTTATTTGCATAAAAATCAAGTATCTCAACTTTAGGTATCTCTGGCTATTGAACAATATCTTCTGGTATAATCATATCTATGGTTAATCATATTTTTACAACTTGTATAACTATTTTAATTTCGTCATATAATATCTCTGTTGGTGCAGTATAAAACTTTATAAAAAATAGATTTTCTTTGGTTATTTTCTTATAGGTGGCGAATGCTCTATATAATTCTGGTATAGCTGTTAGTTCATCTCCATTTTGGGTATATACGGTATTTAATAATCCATAACTGAAACAAGTTTGAACTAAGCTTAGGTTGGCTTTCGGTAGTGCGATTAACTTGTTGTAACCTTATACTTTTTGAGTTATATAGTTTGTGTTTGGTTTTTGGATATTTGTGGCTCTGGGTTTAAGGTTTAGGTAAGTCTATATTTTGTGGATGTTTTCTATGTATGCTCGAGTTATATGGTTATAGGCTTTTCTATCTTGGTTTAAACTTTCTCGATATGTGGTAGTTTGTGGGGGTATGAACAAGGGATCTTTTTGTGTTTTTGATATAAATGGTTTTTCAAATATCTTGTTCATATTCATGTTTTGATATCTTTGTACACTAACTCCTTTGCTTGTACCTGCAGTTGTAGATTGATAAACGTTATGGGTTTTATGGAGTGTCCCAACGTCTCCTTTTAGCTCTAAAATTTTATTTTCTTCCGATCGAGATAGCTCTGCACACTGCTGAGTTATCTGAGTCATAGCTTCAGACTTCAGTTTAACTTCATTAGTCTTTATCTTTTCTATTTCATTACCCATACTGTCAACTTTCAGTGAAAGTGTAGTTAGGGTTTTGAGTATCTTTTCTAAAGCATCATCTTCTATTATATCAGTCTGTGTAGCTTTGTCTTGATATGTAATCTGCAGTAACATTTTTGTTAGTACTTATTACTTCAATTGTAAACGTAAAATTTAGTATATTCAATGCTAATCTTTGAATTTCCTTCGTTGTAACTAAATTTTGTATTTTTCTTGTTAACCACCATCGTACCTGTGTATTACCTGTTTGTACAATAAATTTGTTATATACAATATATGGCTCAAATGCTAATAATCATTTGTATAATGAACATAATTCTTTTTTATTTGTTTCTCATTTTATTTCTGTTTCATTAAACGTTCCTGAGTAGTATCAACAATGATGTTCTAATTTTTCTTCTTCATATCTATATTTAAGTACTACTCCATAATTATATTCACTTGCATCTGTTTCTACTATATATGTAAATTTTTTATTTTCGTATGGAAATTATAATTTTCGTAACTCTTTACAAAGTATTTTTATTTGCCGAACTTCTTTTTTATCTTCTTCATTGTAATTATACTCTACATCCTTTTTAAATTTTTTCTGTACTGGTTTTAGGTTTTCTGCTAATATTGGTATATATTTTCTTACTTGGTTTACTAATCCTAAAAATGATTGTAATTTTTTTTTGTATCTAATTCTTCTTTTGAATTTATTATTTTTTGTACTATATGTTGTTGCATTTTGACTCCACTTTTATGTGTTTTCTGTATATGTTTCACTATCTTCCGAATCATAATTATCTGTTTCTTCAGCATTTATTGTATTTATTTTTATTTCATTAGTTTCTAATTCTTTATTTTCAAATTTTTCTTTAAATTGATTTATCTCAAATAATAATATTTGTTCTTTATCCTTTTCTTCTTTTTCTTTCTGTCTTTTTTCATAAAGCTCTTTTCTCATTTGTAGTTCTTTTTCTAATTTAGGAACCCTATTATTTTTAGTTTCTTCTATTTTTCATATTTTTCTGTAGTTTGTTGTTTTATTTTATCTATTTCTTTTTTTCCTGTGTATTTCTTCATTTTCTCTAGCTATTCTTATCATAGCTGTTAATATATCTTCTAATTTTAATTCTTCTTTCTCTAACATTAAATATAAATGTTCAACTATTTTCTTATATCTTTTCCTAAATTAGAAAATATTATTTTTATTTTTAATCCTTCGTGATTTTCATATGTTTTTTCATCTATTATAAATTTTTCTTTGTTCATTTTATCTACTTGATGGTGTATAGATCATGTTGATATATGTATTCTAAACTATCTATTTGTGATACTAAATATGATATTTCTTCCTTTTGTGGTTTTATTGATTTTTGGCATACTCCAACAATCATGTTATATTGTAGTCTTTCTTATATTACTTTTAATTCTTTTCAGTTTTCAGATATTATTTGTTTTAGTTCTTTATATTTTTATGATTTTGTTATGTTATTCATTTGTACAATATTTATAATATTTTGGTCGATACCGAAATCTGATTTTATCGTAATTAGGTGGTATGTATCTCATTCTTCTAGCTTTTAAATAAATTATTAATTTTGCCTCATTGCTAGATATTAAGGTAATTAAGTAAGCTAATCTATGGGGGTTTTCTTTTGTTTTATTTAACTTCTTATATTCTGGGTAGTAACTAGTTAAAATTCTTTTAATTTGTCTAAAAGCTTGTGTATTTTTAAATGGTCTTCTCATATTTAACAAATAAATAACAACATAGTTACCAAAATAACTTAATAATTGTCTCATAATCAACAATTAAATTAATTAAATTAATATTGGTTCTAACATTAACATTTCTAACATTTATCATGACTAACACATATCTAATTAAACACATATCTCATAATCAAGAGTGTTTATTTTCGTGTTTGTATTTTCTAAGTTTTCTTTATTAATTACTTCTTGTTTTTTTATTTATTTCTAGTTTTTCTATATTTGTTAAAATTTCTGTATATGTTTCATTATCTTTCGAGTCATAATTATCTGTTTCTTCAGCATCTATTGTATTTATTTCTATTTCATTAGTTTCTAATTCTTTATTTTCAATTTTTTCTTTAAATTGATTTATCTCAATTAATAATTTTTGTTCTTTAACTTTTTCTTCTTTTTCTTTCTGTTTTTTTTTTTCATACAGCTCTTTTAGCATTTGTAGTTCATTTTCTAATTCAGCAATCCTATTATTTATAGTTTCTTCTATTTTTCGTATTTATTCTGTAGTCTATTGTTTTATTTTATCTATTTCTTTTTTTTCTGTCTATTTCTTCATTTTGTTTTGCTATTCTTACCATTGCTGTTAATTTATCTTCTAATTTTAATTTTTCTTTTTCTAATATTAATCATAAATGTTCACCTATTTTCTTATATCTTATTCCTAAATTAGAAAATACTATTTTTATTTTTAATCCTTCATGGTTTTCATATGTTTTTTCATCTATTATAAATTCTTCTTTGTTCATTTTACCTACTTGATAGTGTATATATCATGTTGATATATGTATTTTAAACTATCTATTTGTGATTCTAAATATGATATTTCTTCTTTTTGTGTATTTATTGATTTTTGACATACTCCTAAAATCATGTTATATTGTAGTCTTTCTTTTCTTATTTTTAATTCATTTCGTTTTTCAGATTTTATTTGTTTTAGTTCTTTATATTTTTGTGATTTTGTTATGTTATTCATCTGCACAATATTTATAATATCTTGGTGGATACCAAAATCTGATTTTATCATAATTAGGTGGTATGTATCTCATTCTTCTAGATTTTAAATGAATTATTAATTTTGCCTCATTGCTAGATATTAAGGTAATTAAGTAAACTAATCTATGGGGGTTTACTTTTGTTTTATTTAACTTCTTATATTCTGGGTAGTAACTAGTCAAAATTCTTTTAGTTTCTCTAAAAGCTAATGTATTTTTAAATGGAAATCTCATATTTAACAAATAAATAACAACAAGATAACGTAATTAATAATAGCTTATAATTAACAATTAAATTAACATCTCTAACATTTCTCATAATTAACACATATCTACTTGTATATTTTTTAAATAACACAGCTTTGATACCAATTGTGGGGGGTGCGGATAGTTTGCGTGGATAACTTGTGCTTGGATAATTAGTAGATAACTAGTACAATTTTAGGGGGTGCAGATAGTGCGGGTAATTTGCGTGGATAACTTGTACTTGAATAATTAGTAGATAACTAATACTTACGAGTTCTATCATGTTAATTGAAATGCTATGTCATAGCATTCCTTAGTTATTTGTTTTAACCTTATTAAATCTTCTATATTATTTTTAAGGTATTCTATATGTTCCATATTTCTAGTTTTTATGTAGTTAAGTAGATTCTTTTTCATAAGTATTTCTATTAATTTTATCTGCTCCATATCTTTTCTCCAATATTTTAAGTATTCCTAGTTTATCATTTTCTACTAAAGTAGTGGTAACAGTGCAAATTTCTTTGTAATAATTTATTTTAATTGTATTATATCTGATATTAAATCCTAGGTTATTTATTTCATTAATTATCCTATCTTTTTCTTCTATGAATAATTCTATGTCTGAATCATATTCTAAACTTTCTTTTAATTCTAGTTGTTCCAACGTTTTATCTATCCAAATTAATCTTTCTTTTAATTATCTTCTTCTTCTTCTAAGCTGGTTTCTATAATTAATTTCTTCGTATAGTCAACTTTATTTTTCTCTAACTCTTCTTATATATTCTAACATTTTAATCTGTATAATATCCATCTGAATAATAACTATCTAAATATGAGCAGTAGCTATCATTATATAAGTGTAAGTTTTCTATAAAACTTAATAACTCTTCGTTAAAATGAAATACATTTTCATATATAATTTTCCTTATCTCTACTATTTCTATATCCTTAAGTACATACAAAACAAGTATCTTAAATTTATCTATCATCCCATCAGGTAAGTAGGTAGTCATTTTATTTTATATGATGTTATTTTCAAAATATTCCTTTCAACCATATACATAACAAAATATAATCATCTTAGATCACTATATACTAGATTATTCTTAAATAACATGTTCTTCGGTCACTATTAGCATGGTAATCTGGATACTTTTTTCCTAAACAACGCCTCTACTTTGGTTACTCCCCCCTATCACGGCTTCTTTGCCTCTCCGGTTTCACCTTTAGGATGACATAGCTCTTGAAAATTTTTCTCTTTTTTCACTTTGCTAATAAACTTCTTAACATGCTCTTCTTCGAATAATTCTACTATAAAGTAATTAACATGAGCTTATTTTATTATATCATGATTGTCAGGAATTTATGAATTTAGCTATTCATAATTGTAAATGAAAATACATGTTCTGATAGATTTGATAAATCTGTGTTTTGCTCATCCATAGCTTAGTGTAAAACTGAATATCTTTATTGATTATATGAGAGAATATTTTTTGTATACAAGAAAGCTTGCTTTCAACACATGAAAGTCTTGCCTTAGATTGTCATATGGCTTATAGAGTTATAATCCTAAAAGATGAAAACGCGTAAACTATTTACACTATTCTTAACTTTACATCTGTCAAAAAAAGTAAAAGACTAATTATTGTCCTAACTTTACACTTGTGCTAATCTTACAAAAAGTAGAAAAATATCTCTACAAAAAACTAAAAAAGTCAAAAAAGCTAGTCTAGCTTACATGATAAGTGACAAAAAGAATAGTAAATGCTACTAAATGCTTATATAATTTACGTATTCTTATGTCAAAAAGACTTATTCACATGTTGTTTTCTATCTTGTCTTTTTTTGTCTTTTGTCTTTATTTCTCCATTGCTCCGTTGATTTTTATCTTCTAGCTGGTGTCCTTATCTTCTGGGTTGATTTTTTCTTTTATTCTAGCTGGACTTCTGTATAACGTTATTTTCTCCATTACATTTTGAGCATAGGTGGTCTGGAAATTTGAGTCCTATCATTTTACAATATCTTGTTAATAATTTTTCTGAAATAAATTTCTTCTTAATTGCTCTTGTAGTTGGTTGTTTTTCTGGATTGAGTAGTGTCAAAATCCATTGTCTAACTTTTTCCATATCTGACTTTCGTAGCTCTCTTGAATTTGAATAAATCATTTGCTAATCTCTTGAATAATAACTCTATATTGGGTTCCCATTTAGGTAGTTATTTGCTAATTCTTAAACAATTGAAGATATTTCAATAATTCATTTATTTGCATAAAAATCAAGTATCTCAACTTTAGGTATCTCTGGCTGTTGAACAATATCTTCCGGTATAATCATATCTCTATTTTATCCCATTTTGACAAATTGTATAACTGGTTTAATTTCGCATATAATATCTCTGCTGGTGCAGTATAAAACTTTATAAAAAATAGATTTCCTTTGGCTATTTTCATATAGGTGGAGAATGCTCTATATAATTCTGGTATAGCTGTTAGTTCATCTCCTTCTTGGGTATCTACGGTATTTTATAATCCATAAATAAAACAAGTTTTAACTAAGCTTGGGTTGGTTTTCGGTTGTGCGATTAACTTGTTGTAACCTTGTAATTTTTGGGTTATATAGTTTGTGTTTGGTTCTTGGATATTTGTAGCTCTAGGTTTAAGGTTTAGGTAAGTCAGTATTTTGTGGATGTTTTCTATGTATGCTCGAGTTATATGGTTGTAGGCTTTTCTATCTTGGTTTAAACTTTCTTGATATGTGGTAGTTTATGGGGGTATGAACAAGGGGTCTTTTTGTGTTTTGGTATAAATAGTTTTTCAAATATCTTGTTCATATTCATGTTTTGATATCTTTGTACACTAACTCCTTTGCTTGTACCTGCAGTTGTAGATTGATAAACGTTATTGGTTTTACGGAGTGTCCCAGCGTCTCCTTTTAGCTCTGGAATTTAATTTTCTTCCTATCGACATAGCTTTGCACACTGCCGAGTTATCTGAGTCATAGCTTCAGACTTCAGTTCAACTTCATTAGTCTTTAGCTTTTCTATTTCATTATCCATACTATCCACTTTCAGTGAAAGTGTAGTTAGAATTTTTAAGTATCTTTTCTAAAGCATCATCTTCTATTATATCAGTCAGTATAGCTTATCTTGATATGTAATCTGCAATAACATTTTTGTTAGTACTGATTACTTCAATTGTAAACGTAAAATTTAATATATTCAATGCTAATCTCCGAATTTTTCTTCGTTGAAACTAAATTTTGTATTTTTCTTGTTAACCACCATCGTACCTGTATATAATCTATTCGTACAATAAATTTGTTATATACAATATATGGCTGAAATGCTAATAAACATTTGTATAATGAACATAATTCTTTTCAATTTATTTTCCATTTTATTTCTGTTTCATTAAACGTTCCTGAATAGTATCTACAATGATATTCTAATTTTTCTTCTTCATATCTATATTTAAGTACTACTCCGTAATTATATTCACTTGCATCTGTTTCTACTATATATGTAAATTTTTTATTTTCATCTGGAAATAGTAATTTTGGTAACTCTTTACTAAGTATTTTTATTTTTCGAACTTATTTTTTATCTTTTTTGTTGTATTTATACTCTACATCCTTTTTAAATTTTTTCTGTAATGGTTTAAGTTTTCTGCTAATTTTGGTATATATTTTCTTACTTGGTTCACTAATCGTAAAAATGATTGTAATTTTTTTTGTATCTAATTCTTCTTTTGAATTTATTATTTTTTGTACTATATGTTGTTGCATTTTGACTCCACTTTTATCTATTTGTAATCCTAAAAACTCTATCTAAATTTTCATAACTTCGGCTTTCTTTTCACTTAAACTTATTCTTGAAATTTTTATTATGCCTGCAAATTGTTCTAGTAATTTTAAATGTTCCTCTTTAATTTTTGTATATAGTAGTATATCATCTATGTATTCTATACAATTAGGTAATTGTCTAAAATAACTATCCATAAAGTGTTGGTATTTACCTGGTGCATATTTATATCCAAATGGTAATACATTCCATTCATAAAATCCTTGTGGTGCTGTCAATGTGGTTAACTTTTTAGATTCTTCTTCTAGCTTTAAATGGTAAAATCCTGATTTACAATCAAATTTGCTAAAGTAATTATATCCTTATATTTGTCTTATTTTTAATATCTTATTTGGTGTTGGATAATTATATGTCATAATTTTTGCATTTAGGTTTCTATAATCAATAACCATTCTACTTTTTCCTCTTTTTTATTCACTGTGTTTATTTACTATAAATGCTGGACTATTATGTTTGCTATTTTTTTTTGTATGTATTGTTTTTCTAATAATTGATCTATATGCATTTTAAAGTTTTTTAAATCATCAAAGTTATATGTTAATGGTTTTTGGTTTATTATACCACTTTTATCTATTAGCTCAATTTTTATAGTAGTTTTATGTTTTTCTCATCCTTTTAATGGATCTTCACTGTATAGTTGTCTTAATTTTTTCTTTATTATTTCTACCTTATCTATTGAAAATATAGTTATTTCTTCTTTATTTATTGAAAATATAACTAGTTCTATTGTGTCTTCAGTATTTTTTATATTTTCTAATTTTTGTGTGATTTTTTCATTTCCTTTTATCCAATCAGTTTTCAGTATTTTTTATATTTTCTAATTTTTGAGTGATTTTTTCATTTTCTTTTATCCAATCAATTTTCTTTCTTATTTTATTAATAACTCTTTTTGCTCTTACCTTTTGTTTACATGGTGTTGTAAACCACCAGTGTATTTTAGTTATTATATGTGGGTATAGTTTACCTAAAAACGACATTCCTAAAAGCATATCATTTGATGTTAGTTCATAATTATAAATCTCTTCTATTGTTAATATCTTATCTCATACTTGTATTTTTACATTTCTATCTTTATAGGTAATTAAGTTTCCTTCATTACTAAATTCCTTTACTACTATTGGTGTTTTAAGCTTATCTCATTTGTCTTCTGCTAAACAATTATATCTACATAAGTTGGCTTCTGCTCCTGTATCTATCATAGGTATATAATATCTATCATAATATTCTTCTAATATTATTTTCATAAGTACATATATTTTCATATCATGTCAAAGCTCTTTTTCTTAAAAAATTTTCTCTATTATAGGTTACAGTTATTTATGTATGTTCTATATTGTAGGGTTTTACTTGTTCTAACCATTTTATTCCTAATGTTCTGTCTGCTTTTTGCATATCCATCCTTTATTTCAAATTCTATTTTTATTTTTCTAATTTCTATTATTAATTCCTTTTCTATTGTATCTTTAGTAGTTATTAAATTTCTTGGTAGATCTGGGCATATATTTATTAGATTTTATTTCTTCATTTTTTACTAGATAATTTGCTATATAATTTTTTTTCTTGTCCTGTATTTAGAAGTATTAAATAATCTTTTTTAGTTATTGTTCCCGTTATATTATATTGAGTTAAATTAACTGTTGAAGTTATTTCATAATTTGTTCTTTTCGATGATCCTGATTATTCTGATTTTCCGAAAGCTATTCTTTTTGTTGTACTTATTCTATCATTTATTATTTCTAAATCTTCTTCTATATCCATGTCTTTGTAACTATAATCATTGTTATCAATTGTTTTTAAATTGTTCAAAAGGACTTTCTATTTGTATTTTATTAATTTTATTTTTTCTCATTATTTTATGTTTTGTTGTTAATACATATAGATTTTTACATTTTGCTGTAAATATTTTACTTCCGGGAGTTATTTCTATTCCTGATATTTTTCAATATAATACAAATGATTTATCTAGGTTTTTATCTATTATTGCCACAGAATAATTCGAACTTATTATATATTTAAATTTTTAGTATATTAAATTTCCTCTTATGGCAGTTATTATAGTTTTTTCTATAGGTTTTGTAATTCTATCATCTGCTAAATATAATTCTATTGGTTTATCTATTCCTTCTCTAAAATATGATTTTATTAATATCTCTGTTCCTCCAAGGTGTACGTATTTTATTAGGTCTTTACTTTTTATATCGTTTATTTTTTATTAATTATTCTTTTTGTTATTAGTGGTATACTAGTTTTACCTTTTGTATATTTACAGTCTATTACATGCTCTTTTGGGCTTACTACGTAGTATTCTTCCTTTCGTCAATTAAATGTGTTTTTTACTATTGGTATTTTAAATATTTTTTCTACACTTAAATCTAATTCTTTTCCTTTTATCTCATCAAATATATTATTATCAAATATTATTTTCTGATCTGTTCCTTCTTCATTTAAATATTCTTCCTTTGTTATTGTTTTTATATCTTCTTCAGTCATTTGATTCATCTAATTCACTATCTATTTCATTACCTATTTCATTTTCCAAAAACTCCTATATATTATTTTCACTTTCTAATTCGTAATCTATATAATCTAGTTGCTTATATTCTATATTTTCTATCTTTATTTATGATATTTGTTTCTTTTTGGGGTCTTTAGGCATTTTGCAATCTCTAGCTAAATTTCCTAGTTTGCCACAATTATAACAAGTACATTCTTTTATAGATTTCATTCTCCTATATGGTCTTTTATATTTATAATTTTTCACATAATATCTTTTTCTTGGTTTCTTATACTTATATTTTGATTTTTTGTATTTCTTATATTCCTTATGCCTTTTTCTTTTCTTATAAAGATTTTCTTCATATCCAAATTGAGGTGCTATTTTATCTTTGCAACATGCTAAATTTCTTATTAATGTTTTTTTCTATTTTTATTTCTTCTCTGTATTTTTCACATATATTCCTATGTCATTGTTGTAGAAATTTTATTCTTGCTCCTAGAGTGTCTACTATGTTTGCTTCATCCCAACTCTTTATTATTTTTGAACTAAATGGTTCAGGTAATTTACTAAAATATAATCTTCTCACTTCTTTACTTTCTTCTGTATTATATGCTCGCTTATAGTAGTATTCTTTAAATGCACACGTATATTCATCTATATAACACATATTACATATTGCTAGTTTTAACATTAAATTTCTATTTGTATCTTCTTCTGTTGCCATACTGCTAAATTCATCTCTTATAGCCATTTCATATTTTTTCAATATGTCTATAGGTGTTAGTTTAGTTAATGTTGATCCTTCTGTTTCATTATCATTCCTTAATACCTTTTTACTATTTTCAGTTAAATTTAAAAATCATAATTTTGTTGTTCCTAGTAGTGTTTTTTCTATATATTCTGGTGTATCTATTGCATTTACATCATTGTCTAATAATTGTTTTGTTATATATCATATCCATAATTGTATTGTTTTATCTACATCTATTACACAGTCTAAGTCTAAGTCTAAGAAGTTATAATTTTTATGAATTATTTGTTTTGATGTCCATTTGTTATATTAATCCCTTAGGTTATATTTTTTAAACTTATTTTTATAATAATATGTAGGTTTTCTTATTTCTGATGTACAAGGTATTATTTTTTCATCGTCCTTTTTATCAAGATTGTTTATTTCCATGTTTGTATTTTCTAAGTTTTCTTTATTAATTACTTCTTGTTTTTCATTTATTTCTAGGTTTTCTATATTTGTTAAAATTTCTGTATATGTTTCACTATCTTTCGAATCATCATTATCTGTTTCTTCAGCATCTATTGTATTTATTTCTATTCCATTAGTTTCTAATTCTTTATTTTCTAATTTTTCTTTAAATTGATTTATCTCAAATAATAATTTTTGTTCTTTATCCTTTTCTTCTTTTTCTTTCTTTCTTTTTTCATACAGCTCATTTAGCATATGTAGTTCTTTTTCTAATTCAGCAATCCTATTATTTTTAGTTTCTTCTATTCTCATATTACTTCTGTAGTCTGTTGTTTTATTTTATCTATTTCTTTTTTCCTATCTATTTCGTCATTTTCTTTTGCTATTCTTACCATACCTGTTAATTTATCTTCTAATTTTAATTCTTCTTTCTCTAACATTAAATATAAATGTTCACCTATTTTCTTATTTCTTCATCCTAAATTAGAAAATACTATTCTTATTTTCTTATTTTTTTCACCTATATTTTTTAAATAATGTCTCTGATACCAATTGTAGGGGTGTAGATAGTGCGGGTAATTTGCGTGGATAACTTGTACTTGGATAATTAGTAGATAACTAGTACTTACTAGTTCTATCATGTTAATTGAAATGCTATGTCATAGCATTCCTTAGTTATTTGTTTTAACCTTATTAATTCTTCTATATTATTTTTAAGGTATTCAATGTTTTCCATATTTCTAGTTTTTATGTAGTTAAGTAGATTCTTTTTCATAAGTATTTGTATTAATTTTATCTTCGCCATATCTTTTCTCCAGTATTTTAAGTATTTGTAGTTTGTCATTTTAACATAAAGTAGTTGTAATACTGTAAATTTCTTTGTAATAATTTATTCTAATTGTACTATATCAGATATTAAATTCTAGGTTATTTATTTCGTTAATTATCCTGTCTTTTTCTTCTATGAATAATTCTATGTCTAAATCATAATGTAAACTATCTTTTAATTCTAGTTGTTCCAAGGTTTTATCTATCCAAATTAATCTTTCTTTTAATTGTCTTCTTCCTTTTCTAAGCTGGTTTCTATAATTAATTTCTTCGTATAGCCAACTTTGTTTTTCTCTAACTCTTCTTATATATTCTAACATTTTAAATCTGTATAATATCCATCTGAATAATAACTATCTAAATATGAGCAGTAGCTATCATTATATAAGTGTAAGTTCTCTATAGAACTTAATAACTCTTCATTAAAATGAAATACATTTTCGTATATAATTTTCCTTATATCTATTATTTCAATATCCTAAAGTACATACAAAACAAGTATCTTAAATTTATCTATTATCCATCAGATAAGTAGGTAGTCATTTTATTTTATATGATGTTATTTTCAAAATATTCCTTTCAACCATATACATAACAAAATATGATCATCTTTGATCAATATATACTAGATTATTCTTAAACAACATGTTTTTCGGTCACTACTAGCGTGGTAATCTGGATACTTTTTCCCTAAACAGCGCCTCTACTCTGGTTACTCTCCTATCACGACTTCTTTGGCTCACCGGTTTCACCTTTAGGATGGCAAAGTTCTTGGAAAATTTTCTCCTTTCCCACTTTGCTAATAAACTTCTTAACATGCTATTCTTCGAATAATTCTACTATAAAGTAACTAACATGAGCTTATTTTATTATATCATGATTGTCAAAAATTTATGAATTTAGCTATTCATAATTGTAAATGAAAATACTTGTTCTGATAGATTTGATAAATCTGTGCTTTGCTCATCCATAGCTTTTCCTTAGAAATATATCAGTTTTTATTAAATATTCAAAAGTTTTTTGTGTACAAGAGAGAAGGCTTGCTTTCAACACATGAAAGTTTTGTCTTATATTGCCATATGACTTGAATATTTTTAATCCTAAAAATGAAAACGCGTAATCTATTTACACTATTCCTAACTTTACATCTGTCAAAAAAGTAAAAGACTAATAATTGTCCTAACTTTACAGTTTTCGTATTTACAAAAGACTTTATAAAGAATCTTAAGACTATTCTACAAAAACACAAAATTAATAAAGACTAAAGCTATACAATAATGGCACTTTTCCATAGAAAGGTTAAAAAGTTATAAAAAAATTAGTAAATGCTATAATAATACGTATCTAAAGTCAAGAAAACTATTCACATGTCACTTTCTTCCGTAACTCTTCTTTTTATAACTTTTACTATCTTGTCTTCTTTTGTCTTTTTATTTCTCCAATGCTCCATTGATTTTTATCTTTTAGCTGGCGTCCTTATCTGCTTGGCTAATTTTTTCTTTTATTCTAGCTGGACTTCTGAAATCACGTTATTTTCTCCATTGCATTTTGAGCATAGGTGGTCTGGATATTTGTACCCTATCATTTTACAATATCTTGTTAATAATTCTTCTGAAATAAATTCCTTCATAATTGCTCTTGTAGTTGGTTGTTTTTCTGGATTGAGTAGTGTCAAAATCCATTGTCTAACTTCTTCCTTATTTGACTGTCGTAGCTCCCTTGAATTTGAATAAATTATTTGATGATCTCTTGAAAAATAACTTCATATTGGGTTCCCATTTAGGTAGTTATTTGCTAATTCTTGAACAATTGAAGATATTCCAATAATTCGCTTATTTGCATAAAAAACAGGTATCTCAACTTTAGGTATCTCTGGCTGTTGAACAATATCGCCCGGTATAATCATATCTCTGGTTAATCCTACTTTTACAACTTGTTTAACTGATTTAATTTTCTCATATAATATCTTTGCTGGTGCAATATAAAAATTTATAAAAAATAGATTTTCTTTGGTTATTGTCTTATAGGTGGCGAATGCTCTATATAATTCTGGTGTAACTATTAGTTCATCTCATTCTTGGGTATATATCGTATTTAATAATCCATAACTAAAACAAATTTTAACTAAGCTTGGGTTGGTTTTCGGTAGTGGGATTAACTTGCTGTAACCTTGTAATTTTTGGGTTATATAGTTTGTGTTTGATTCTTGGATATTTGTGGCTCTGGGTTTAAGGTTTAGGTAAGTCTGTATTTTGTGGATATTTTCTATGTATGCTCGAGTTATATGGTTATAGGCTTTTCTATCTTGGTTTAAACTTTCTCGATATGTGGTAGTTTGTGGGGGTATGAACAAGGGGTCTATTTGTGTTTTTGGTATAAATGATTTTTCAAATATCTTATTCATATTTAAGTTTTGATATCTTTGTCCACTAACTCTTTTGCTTGTACCTGCAGTTGTAGATTGATAAACGTTATGGATTTTATGGAGTGTCCCAATGTTTCCTTTTAACTCTGGAATTTTACTGTCTTCCAACCAACATAGCTCTGCACACTGCTGAGTTATCTGAGTCATAGCTTCAGACTTCAGTTTAACTCTATTAGTCTTTAGCTATTCTATTTCATTACCCATAATGTTCACTTTCAGTGAAAGTGTAGTTAGGATTTTGAATATCTTTTCTAAAGCATCATCTTCTATTATATCAGTCTATGTAGCTTTGTCTTGATATATAATCTGCAATAACATTTTTGTTAGTACTGATTACTTCAATTGTAAACGTAAAATTTTATATATTCAATGCTAATCTCTGAATTTCCTTCATTGTAACTGAATGTTGTATTTTTAATGTTAACCACTATCGTACCTGTGTATTATCTGTTCGGACAATAAATTTATTATATACAATAGATGACTCAAATGCTAATAAACATTTATATAATGAACATAATTCTTTTCTTTTTATTTCTGTTTCATTAAACGTTCCTGAGTAGTATCGACAATGATGTTCTAATTATTATTCTTCGTATCTATATTTAAGTACTCCTCCGTAATTATATTCACTTGCATCTGCTTCTACTATATATGTAAATTTTCTATTTTCATCCGGAAATTGTACTTTTGGTAACTCCTTACAAAGTTTTTTTTTGTACTTGTTTTTTATCTTCTTCGTTGTATTTATATTCTACATCCTTTTTAATTTTTTTCTGTAATGGTTTTAGGTTTTCTGCTAATTTTGGTATATATTCTCTTACTTGGTTTACTAATCCTTAAAATGATTGTAATTTCTTTTTTGTATCTAATTCTTCACTTGAATTTATTATTTTTTGTACTATATGTTGTTGCATTTTTACTCCACTTTTATCTATTTGTATTCCTAAGAATTCTATCTGATTTTTCATTATTTCGGCTTTCTCTTCACTTAAACTTATTCCTGAAATTTCTATTATACCTGCAAATTGTTCTAGTAATTTTAAATGTTCCACTTTAGTTTTTGTATATAGAAGTATATCATCTATGTATACTATTCAATTTGGTAATTATTTAAAATAATTATCTATAAAGTGTTGATATCTACCTGGTGCATTTTTATATCCAAATGGTAATACATTCCATTCATAAAATCCTTGTGGTACCGTAAACGCAGTTAATTTTTTTTCGAATCGTCTTCTAACTTTAGGTGATAAAATCCTGATTTACAGTCAAATTTACTAAAGTAATTATATCCTTGTATTTGTCTTATTTTTTAATATCTTATTTGGTATTGGAGACATCGTCCCAACATTTTGAAGAAAAATAACACATCAATCTGTTTAGTAGCCACAGTCACATAATATTCACCTTGGTTAGTGGATTAGGATGTTCGCTCTTCTATATTTCTTTATTTGATCTGAAATTCTTCTTATCTTGTTCACATAAGTGAGTGTGAGTTTAAACCTCTCAGTCAGTATTAAACAAATATTTTTGCTAACGACTTAAATGCTTCGGTATTCAAGTTGTTCAGTTCGAACAAAAGTTTTTAAGAAGTTACTATAGCAGTTTCGAGCAACCATCAGTTCTAATTTGTATGACCTATTCACTTGAAGGTGGAACGGCTCTCTATCTCTCTACCTTCTCTCTACCTTCTCTCTAAACCAAAACCAAAACCAATCTCGGTTCTCGGCCCCCGTTGCTGCTCCCCTTCGCCGACCTCCGGCCCCCTTCGCCGCTCCCCTTCGCCGACCTCCGTCTTCAACTCGCCTCCCCCCTCTCTCCCCCCGTTCATACCTCAACGGCACCCGCCCAGCGTCGCCAGCTGCCATCGGCGAAACAACGCCGCCACCGTCTCTCCTTTTCAAATAGCCGCCGCCTCCACTCTCTCCGTCATAGAAACAGTCGTCCACCCCCGCCGGTGATCTCTCTCTCTTCCCTCCCCTCTCCGGTGTCGCAGTGACCAGCGCTGCTACCGATCTCTCTCCTCCCCACTCTCTCCTCCCATCGTGTCTCCAAACTCGACGGACCAAACAGTCGCTCCGTCATCGCCAGCCACGATTTCAGACGGCGAAACCAGTCAACAACCTCAACCACCGGTGCCCACTACCCACCGGTAAACGTGAATCAGAGCCACCAGTCCACCGTCACCGCTGTCTTGCCCGGTCGGAGAAGCCCAAGTTATTTGACTATAGGCTGACTCGCCGGTGGAATTCCAGCGACGCTCCGGTAGCTAATTCCGACACCGATATTGTCTTAATCAGCAGCACACAGGCATACTGGTGACATCCTTACTCTAATATTTAACTACTTCTTTTCACTTTGGGTTTCGTTGAACTTTTTATTTATTTATGTATTTTGTCGTTTAGTTTGTGCTTGTTTCTAGGTGGTTTGCCTTTGTTTTTGTCTAGTTCCTGGTTCCTTGTTTGTCTTCTGTCTATTTCTTGCTGCCTGTTTATTGTCTCTGCCTGTTCTTAGTTCCGGCTTCCTGTGAGTACATTGTGGACCGGCTTCGGTGCGTTTTGAAAAATTTTGTGGGTGGGTCCTAGCTGCTAGGCCGGGTAGTTTCTGTGTGTTTTGTCCATTGGGCTATCGGCTTGGGGCTCTATTTTTGGGGTTTTGGGGTTTTGGGTGTTGAGTCCATTGGTGTTTTGCTCTCTATTTGAGTTTAGTTTTGTTTCTTGATTATTTCTTCGAATTTGTGTGAGCCGTGTGTTTCTTGCTGCTGCTTTGTTAATGCCATTGTTTATATTTTCTTATATTTTCTTATAGTAGTGGTTGTGGACGTTGATGGTTGGATAGGGTCATGTCCGAGGGGGTTGGGGCGGGGGGCTGTTGTGGGGGTGGGGGAAGAGGAATTGGCGGGAGTGGGAAGGAGGCCAAGGTTTGGCCTCAGGGGTGGTAGAGGAAGACGTGTGGATAGTGATGTAACAGCCCAACCTCACCGGCGCATGCAAAATTGTCCGCTTTGGAGCCTCGGCCCCTCACGGTTTTAAAACGCGTCACATACGTGGAAGGTATCCATGCACCTATAAGGCACACTTCGTTCCCCTTCACTATCGATGTGGGATTTGCCTAAGTGAATGCAGGCGTTACGTATCGCCGTCCCTACACTCACCCCCATAGGGACTCTGAGGTTTCCCCCACCACCGGCACCGGCACTGGCTCTGATACCAACTGTAACAGTCCAAGCTCACCGGCGCATGCAAAATTGTTCGCTTTGGAGCCTCGGCCCCTCACGGTTTTAAAATGCGTCACATACGTGGAAGGTATCCATGCACCTATAAGGCACACTTCGTTCCCCTTCACTACCGATGTGGGATTTGCCTAAGTGAATGCAGGCGTTACGTATCGCCATCCCTACACTGGTTGGTATCAAAGCTAGTGTCGGTGGTGGGGCAAACCTCAGTGAGGACGCTGAGTCCCTACGGGGGGTGAGTGTAGGGACGGCGATACGTAACGCCTGCGTTCACTTAGGCAAATCCCATATCGGTAGTGAAGGGGAACGAAGTATGCCTTATAGGTGCATGGATACCTTCTATGTATGTGACGCGTTTTAAAACCGTGAGGGGCCAAGACTCCAAAGCGGACAATTTCGCATGCGCCGGTGAGCTTGGGCTGTTACAAGTGATGGTAGGCTGAGGGTTGGGTCTTAGAATATAGGGACTCTTCAGGGTAAGTCCATAGAGCTTGTGAAGATTCTTAGAAAGAGGAGGATTAATATTGCGTGTGTTCAAGAGACCAAGTGGGTAGGGTCTAAGGCTAGGGATGCGGATGGTTACAAGCTTTGGTACTCTGGGAGCGAGAGGCGTAGGAATGGAGTTGGCATCTTAGTAGATGAAGAGCTTAGGGATCAGGTAGTAGAGGTAAAGAGGATCAACGATAGGTTGATGACTATTAAGGTGGTCATTCGGGGGTTTACCCTGAACGTGTGTAGTGCTTATGCGCCGCAAGTGGGCTTGGAGGGGGAGGAGAAGATGCGGTTTTGGGAGGCTTTGGATGAGGTGGTGAGAGGCGTGCCTAGCTCGGAGAAAATTGTTGTAGCAGGAGATTTCAACGGGCACATCGGGGCGTTACCGGGAGGCTTTGGTGATGTGCATGGTGGTTTTGGTTTTGCGGAAAAAAATGAAGAGGGGGCTACTCTATTGGATTTTGCGAGGTCCTTTGGGCTGGTGGTGGTGAACTCGGGCTTCCCGAAGAAGGACGATCACCTGATCACCTTTCGAAGCGCGATAGCCAAGACCCAGATTGACTTTTTGTTGCTTAGGAAAGGGGATAGGGTGTTGTGTAAGGGCTGTAAGGTCATCCCGAGTGAGAATCTTTCGACCCAGCATAGGCTCTTGGTTATGGATTTGGGTATAAAGAAGAATAGAAAGAGGAGGGGTGAGGAGTGTAGACCTAGAATTAAGTGGGGCAGCTTGACGCCAGTGAATGCGTGGGAGATAGAGGAGAAATTGGAGGGAATGAGGGTGTGGGAGTGTAGGGGGGACGTGGATAGTATGTGGGATAGGGTGGCTAGGTGCATCAGGGAGAATGCAAGTGAGGTGTTGGGTGTTTCTAGGGGCCGGGCCGGGCATTACCAGGGGGATTGGTGGTGGAATGAAGAGGTTAAGAAGAAAGTGGGGACCAAGAAAGGGGCGTATGCTAATTTGGTTGAGAGTAAGGACGAAGAAGAGAAACGGGTAAACAGGAAAGAGTACAAGTTGGCTAGGAAGGAGGCTAAGTTAGCAGTTACGGCGGCTAAGACGGCAGCTTTTGAGAGCTTGTATGCAGGGTTACAGGAGAAAGGAAGGGGAAAAAAGTTGTTTAGACTCGCTAAGGCTAGGGAGTGGAAGGGTCGTGACCTCGACCAGGCGAAGTGAAATAAAGGAGAGGACGGTACAGTGTTGGTGGAGGACGGCCACATTAAGAAGAGATGGCAGTCGTATTTTCATAGGCTCTTGAATGACGAAGGGGATAGAGCTATTGTGTTAGGGGAGCTGGAGCACTCAGAGGAGTGTCAGGATTTTAGTTACTGTAGACGTTTTAAGGTAGAAGAGGTTAGAGAGGTTGTTCGCAGGATGCGAAGGGGTAGGGCGATGGGGCCGGATAAGATACCGATGGATTTTTGGAAGTTCTCTGGAGAGGCTGGTGTAAGGTGGTTGACTGGATTATTTAACGAAATCTTCAAGACGGTAAAAATGCCCGAGGCTTGGAGGTGGAGTACTATGATCCCTCTTTATAAGAACAAGGGTGACATTCAGAGTTGCAATAACTATAGGGGGATTAAGTTATTGAGTCACTCTATGAAGATTTGGGAGAGAGTGGTCGAGGTGAGGCTGAGACGGATAGTGTCTATTTTGGAAAACCAGTTTGGATTTATGCCTGGCCGCTCGACGACGGAGGCAATTCACCTGGTACGGAGGCTGGTGGAACAGTATAGGGAAAGGAAGAAGGACCTGCACATGGTGTTTATCGACCTGGAGAAGGCATACGACAAAGTCCCCAGGGAGGTGCTTTGGAGATGCTTGGAGGTGAGTAGAGTCCCGCTGACGTATATCAGAGCGATTAAGGACATGTATGACGGAGCGAAAACTCGGGTGAGGACGGCGGGAGGAAACTCAGAGTATTTCACTGTCTTGACAGGATTGCATCAGGGATCTACCCTTAGTCCCTTTTTGTTTGCTTTGGTGATGGATGTGTTGACGCGGCGTATTCAAGGAGAGGTGCCTTGGTGTATGCTTTTTGCAGATGATGTAGTTTTGATTGATGAGACGCGAGGGGGTGTGAATGACAAATTAGAGGTGTGGAGACAAACTCTTGAGTCTAAAGGGTTCAGGTTGAGCAGGAGCAAGACAGAGTATTTGGAATGCAAGTTTACTAACGTGAGGCTGGAGGATGAGGTGGTAGTGAAGTTGGAATCACAGGAGGTATGTAAGAGGGATAGTTTCAAGTATCTCGAGTCTGTGATTCAGGGTGATGGTGAGATTGACGAGGATGTCGCGCACCGTATTGGGGCGGGATGGATGAAGTGGAAGCTCGTGTCGGGGGTGTTGTGTGATAAGAAAGTGCCGCCCAAGCTTAAAGGCAAATTCTACAGGGTGGTAGTCCGTCCGGCCATGTTGTATGGAGCGGAGTGTTGGCCAGTTAAGAACTCCCACATTCAAAAAATGAAGGTGACAGAAATGCAGATGTTGTGTTGGATGTGTGGGCTGACTAGAGGGGATAGAGTTCAGAATGAGACTATCAGGGAGAAGGTTGGTGTGACTCCAGTGGAGTATAAGATGCGGTAAGTCCGATTGAGATGGTTCGGACACGTGATGAGGAGGGGAATGGATGCCCCGGTTCGTAGGTGTGAGAGGCTAGCTTTGGATGGTTTTAGGCGGGGTAGGGGTAGGCCGAAGAAGTACTGGGGTGAGGTGATTAGGAGGGACATGGAGCAGTTACAGCTCACTGAGGACATGACCCTAGATAGGAAGATCTGGAGGATGCGAATTAGGGCAGAAGGCTAGTGCCAGTTTGGGTCGCTAGTGTAGGGAATTACTTGGTGGGGGTAGTATTCTTGTTATGATACCTTGTTCCATGTTTTATTATGAACATGTTTGCTTTTCTCTGTTTTATTACTTAGGGGTGTCGTATTTATGTTATGACACCTTGTTCTATGGTGGACTATGTATTTGTGTAGTATCTCGTGTCTCGAGCCGGGGGTCTATCGAAAACAGCCTTTCTACTTCTTTAGAGGTAGAGGTATGGACTGCGTACATCTTACCCCCCCCCCCCCCAGACCCCATTATGTGGGAATACACTGGGTTTGTTATTGTTGTTGTATTTGGTATTGGATAATTATATGTCATAGTTTTTGCATTTAGGTTTCTATAATCAATAATCATCCTACTTTTTCCTCTTTTTTGTTCACTGTGTTTATTTACTATAAATGCTGGGCTATTGTGTTACTATTATTTTTTTGTATGTATTGTTTTTCTAATAATTCATCTATATGCATTTTGAATTCTTTTAAATCATCAAAGTTATATGTTAATGGTTTTTGGGTTATTATACTATTTCTATCTATTATCTCAATTCTTACAGTAGTCTTATGTTTTTTTCCATCTTTTTAATGGATTTTCACTGTATAGTTATCTTAATATTTTCTTTAGTATTTCTACCTTATCTCTTGAAAATATAGTTATTTCTTCATTATTTATTGAAAATATAACTAGTTCTATTGTGTCTTCAGTATTTTTTATATTTTCTAATTTTTGAGTGACTTTTTGACTTCATTTTATCCAATCAGTTTTCTTTCTTATTTTATTAATAACGCTTTTTGCTCTTACCTTTTGTTTACATGGTGTTGTAAACCACCAGTGTGTTTTAGTTATTATATGTGGGTATAGTTTATCTAAAAACGGCATTCCTAAAAGCATATCTTTTGATGTTAGTTCATAATTATAGATCTCTTCTATTGTTAATATCTTATCCCATACTTGTATTTTTATATTTCTAGCTTTATAGGTAATTAAGCTTCCTTCATTATTAAATCTTTTTACTACTATTATAATATTCTTGTTCTATTATTTTCATAAGTACATATATTTTCATATCATGTCAAAGCTCTTTTTCTTAATAATTTTTCTTTATTATAGGTTATGGTTATTTGTGTATGTTCTATATTGTAGGGTTTTACCTGTTCTAACCATTTTATTCCTAATATTATGTCTGCTTTTTGCATATCTTCCTTTATTTCAAATTCTATTTTTATTTTTATAACTGCTATTATTATTTTCTTTTCTGTTGTATCTTTAGTAGTTATTAAACTTGTTGGTAGATCAGGGCATATATTACTATTAGATTTTATTTCTTCATTTTTTACTAGATATTTTGCTATATAATTTTCTTCTTTTCCTGTATTTAGAAGTATTAAATATTCTTTTTCATTTATTGTTCCCGTTATATAATATTGAGTTAAATTAACTGTTGAAGTTATTTCATAATTTGTTCTTTTCGATGATCCTAATGATTCTGGTTTTCCGAAAGCTATTTTTGTTGTTGTACTTATTCTATCATTTATTATTTCTAAATCTTCTTCTATATCCATGTGTTTGTAACTATAATCATTGTTATCAATTGTTTTTACAAATTGTTCAAAAGGACTTTCTATTTGTATTTTATTAATTTTATTTTTTCCCGTTATTTTATGTTTTGTTGTTAATACATATAGATTTTTACATCTTGCTGTAAATATTTTACTTCCTGGGGTTAGTTCTATTCTTGATATTTTTCAATATAATGTTAATGATTTATCTATGTTTTTATCTGTTATTGCCACTGAATAATTCGCACTTATTATAAATTTAAATTTTTGGAATATTAGATTTCTCTAATGACAGTTATTATACTTTTTTCTATAGATTTTATAATTCTATCATCTGCTAAATATAATTCTATTGGTTTATCTATTCCTTTTCTAAAACATGTTTTTATTAATATCTCTGTTCCTCCAAGGTGCACATATTTTATTGAGTCTTTACTTTTTATATCGTTTATTTTTTAATTAATTATTCTTTTTGTTACTAGTGGTATACTGTAACGCCCCGAAAAACAGGTCCCGGAGTGTCACACGGTGCTTGAGGCTACGAGTAGCCCCAAGCTAACCCTTTGAGCCATTTTCATCCAGTTCAACACAAATCAACAGGGTTTCCATAAATAACCCTCAAAGATCAACAGAGTAATCATCATCCAAGAATAAAAGAATTTCAAAAAGATAACAAAATACGACTTATTAGTCAACTCCCAACATCTATACTAGTCTGACAAGCCTCTAAGAGAATCAATAAAATCAGCGAGCCATTGAGACATGCCCCAACTGACTCATACTCAGTTATCAAATGTAAACAATTCCGTTAAATCAACATCAGACATCATGTCCTTGGAACATGTGGACTCACCACAACAAAGGATGTAAAATAGCGTGCCCGAAGAATCACTGTCGAACCTGAAACTGAGCACCTGAACCTACATTCCGAGAAAATACAGCCCACATCCGAAGATGTAGGTCAGTACCATGGAAAGGAACCGAGTATATGGGGATGTATACAGTTGTATAAACATCATCATCATAAATATTTATAAGAAATATGCAGGATGTATGAAAGACTCACATAGCCCGAAGAAAATCATCATAATCATGAGAGGATGAAATAAGTATAATAACACATGTGAGTCATCATATAATTTGTCAACCACTTTCAATTCATCAAGAATATCAATTCTCATAATGTATATATCATTTAAATCTTTTGAAAGAGTAACTTTCACAATTCCACTTTCAAATCACTTCACCATTCACCATAGAACAAGGAAATACACACACACTGGGAGATCCTATAACCGACATAAACCATTTGAGCTACATGGAGTCCAACGTACAACCCACGTTGGGGAGAGCCTTTCTATCCTTGCCATTTGAGTAGGACTATCGATATCAAATCCACACAACTAGTGATCACTATATAAATCAGCCTCAGGCCCACTCCTACGGGGGAACGTAGTTCTAGGGAAATAAGGTCGCTTTATACCTCTCACTCGATGCTAAGGATTTCTCCCAGACTTAGCTCAGATCATTTCAAAGACAATCCACAACAAAACAATTTCAGTAATGTATAAATATACATCGGGAGACATCATGCTTCCCATCTATCAAAATCAACCATGTTGTGGATTTCTTTTACACTCGAGTTCAAAACAACTCCATTAAGACCAAAAGGTCAAATCATTCAAAATATCTCAAATATTCAACATCAACGTGCTTATAACACACACTTTCTCAAAAAAATACAATTTCCAATGGGGATTCATGACCCAAATATCTCAAGATTCATGTTTTATATCTCCACACATGTAAATTCATCTTTCAAAATCATAAACATCAAGATTTCATAATAATCATCATAAGATATGGGTTCATGCTTCAAATTCGTAAAAAAATCAAATAAAAATCATGCCTTTGTATTGGGCACAAGAACGAAAGAGAGTTCTTGTTGAAAAACTCCACATACCTTGAATGATGAACTTTAGATCGATACTCGTTTTGGAGATGTTAATCGTGTCTTTGAATGATGGTTCTTGGAGTTCTTGAACTAGGAACTTGGAATCTTGAATAAATTTGCAGAATTAATGGTGAACTTTGGAGGTTCTTAAAGTTGGATGTAGGAGCTTAGGGTTTCTTTTTGAGAGAATTTGATGAAATATAACATATAATGATTCTAATAGGATTTAATATAGGGTTTGGACGGATTTTGGGTAAGGGGGAATGACCAAAACGCTCCTAAAAATCAAATAATTCTCGAATCTGTCCTTTGGTAGACTGTTTTGATAGTCTGAAGTAGATCAACCATAACGTTTTACTCCGATATCCAAATTGGATGAAACTAATTTCATTAGAAAGAGGAATGTCATATATTTCCGTTGATATATAGTATCTCACCCAGATCATTGTGTACGAGGAGTTATGATCATTTGAAGTTGACTCAAAAATTTTCTTTTGATAGGATGAAGTAGATCGACCATAACTTTTTGCTCCGATAGACAAATTGGATGAAACCAATTTCATTGGAAAGAGAAATCGTAGAGCTTTCCGTTGATATATAGTAGATCACCCAGATCATTATGTACAAGGATTTATGATCATTTAAAGTTGGAGAAAAAATACGCCAGGCCTCAGTACTTTTTCCTGCACGTTTTACTGTTCAATACTATTCACGGTTCGATCGGAATGTTCATAACTCGTCGCTCGGGTGTCCGTTTTGGATGATACACATGTCATTGAAAGCTTATTCGATACTATACGCAATGGTGGGTTATAATCTCGACATCCCGCACGAAAATTTTATAATTCATTCTAGAAGATAGAACCCAACACGTTTACGCAAAAAATTTCAACGAAAAATTTCCCGGGGTATTACATCATCCCCCCCTTAGAAACATTCATCCTCGAATGATGCTAGACATGCCAAGATTAGATAGGGAATAGAGCATACAGCTGAAACCATTCGTTAGACTCATCACCACATCGTTTCTCACTCCGAATGCAACATAGAATGCATAAAATCAAGAAACTACAGTTGAACACATAATAAATGACAGCTAAACTGCTGCAACTTTTATCAAAAGTGCTTGATTTAGGAAAGAACGGTACCTTCAGCTTGATTGGAGTTCGCGGAAAATAGGTGCGGGTACTTGGATCACATACCCGCCTCAGCTTTCCAAGTTGCACCCTCAACAGATTGGTTTCGCCACAAAACCTTGACCAAGGAAACTTCTTTGTTCCTTAGTCTTCGGACACTGAAATCAAGAATCTCAATAGGAATCTCATCAAAAGAAAGATTTTCTTGAATGTCAGCACTCATAGAGGAATCCACTACCACAGCATCGCTAATATGCTTTCTAAGCATGGAGAATGGAATATTGGATGAACAGAGGACAACTCGGAAGGAAACTCGACCTCATAAGCTACCTTACCAACATGGCTAAGAATTTTGTAAGGACCAACATAACGGGGACTGAGCTTCCCTTTCTTTCCGAATCTCTTCACCCCCTTCATGGGTGAAATTTTCAGATACACTAGGTCACCAACTTCAAACTCAAGGTCTTTCCTTCTAACATCCGCATATGACTTCTGACGACTCTGCACAGCCTCAAATACCGAATCAGGACCACTCACAGCTGCTTCACCCACCTTGAACCAACCTATGGGTGATCTACACTTCCTCCCATATA
This sequence comes from Capsicum baccatum var. pendulum, assembly GCA_030864225.1. Classification (NCBI taxonomy): domain Eukaryota; kingdom Viridiplantae; phylum Streptophyta; class Magnoliopsida; order Solanales; family Solanaceae; genus Capsicum; species Capsicum baccatum. Next base: position 45,883,185 of record CM061560.1, read on the forward strand.
AGGCTTCAAACGGAGCCATGCCAATATTAGAGTGGAAATTGTTATTGTAAGAAAACTCTATCAACGGTAAGTGATCATCCCAACTTCCCTTAAAGTCAAGTGTACAAGCTCTCAACATATCCTCTAAGGTTTGGATGGTCCGCTCAGCCTGACCATCGGTCTGCGGATGAAAACCAAAACTCAAAAGCACTTGGGTACCAAGACCCTTCTGAAAAGCTTTCCAAAATTGCGAAGTGAACTGAGTACCCCTATCCGAAATGATAGACAAGGGAACTCCATGCAGTCTGACTAGATCTCGGATATACAATCTAGCATAATCCTAAGCAGTATATGAAGTATGAATAGGCAAGAAATGAGCAGACTTAGTCAACCTATCAACCACAACCCAAATGGAATCATTATGGCGTCGGGAAGGAGGTAAACCAATCACGAAGTCCATATTTATCTCTTCCCACTTCCAGGTAGGAATACTAAACTCTTGCGTCATACCACCAGGTCTTTGGTGTTCAACCTTAACCTGTTGGCATGTTGCACACTTAGCTACAAACACTGCTATATCTTTCTTCATGCCACTCCACTAATAGATTTCCCATAAATCTCGGTACATCTTGGTGGCACCAGGATGAATAGAATATCGCGACCCGTGCGCTTCAGCCATAATACTCTGTCTCAGATCATCAACATTCGGGACACACAATCTACCCGGCAATCTCAACACACCATCTCCCCCTTGGGAGAAAACCTCTACTTTTTGGTCCTTGACTGACTCCTTCAGTTTGACCAAACTAGCATCTAAGTATTGCTTTTCCTTCACTTCCGAAACCAAGGAGGATTCGGAACTACTCTGAACTCCTATACTACCTTCAGCAGAATCAAATAACCTAACCCCCAATCTAACCAAATGATGTACATCACGAGCCAACTCTTTCTTACCTTCTACCACATGCGAAACACAACCCATGGACACTCTACTTAGGGCATCCTCCACAACATTGGCCTTGCCCAAATGGTACAACACACTCATATCATAGTTCTTTAATAATTCTAACCATCGTCTCTGCCTAAGATTTAATTCTCTTTGGGTAAAAACACACTGCAAACTCTTATGATCAGTGAAAACATCAACATGGACACCATACAAATAGTGTCTCCAGATTTTCAAAGCAAACACAACAGCAACCAACTCAAGGTCATGGGTGGGATAATTTTTCTCTTGGGGTTTCAACTGTCTAGAAGCATAAGCTATCACCTTACCCTTCTGCATCAATACGCAACCCAACCCAACTCTCGAAGGATCACAGTACACCACAAAACCATCAACACCATCAGGTAAAGTCAAAATAGGGGCTGAAGTGAGTCGAGTCTTCAACTCCTGAAAACTCTTCTCACAAGATTCGGACCACAAGAACTTCACTTTCTTTTGGGTCAACCGAGTTATAGGAGATGCTATAGAGGAGAAACCCTCAACAAAATGGCGGTAATAGACAGCTAAACCCAAGAAACTTTGGATATCAGTCGGAGAAATAGGTCTAGGCCAATTTCTAACAACTTTGGTCTTTTGGGGATCAACTCTAATACCCTCGGAAGAAATTATATGACCCAGAAAAGAAACTGACTTTAGCCAAAACTCACACTTACTGAACTTGGTAAACAACTTGTGATCTCTAAGGGTTTGCAAGACAGTTCGGAGATGATTAGAATGTTCATCCTCACTACGGGAGTACACCAGTATATCATCGATGAACACTACGACAAACATATCTAGATATGGTTTGAACACTCGATTCATGAGGTCCATGAAAGTTGCTGGGGCATTAGTTAACCCGAAAGACATAACAAGAAACTCAAAATGGCCATAACGAGTTCGGAAAATAGTTTTCAGAATGTCACACTCCCTAACTTTGAGTTGATAATAGCCGGAATGAAGGTCTATCTTTGAGAAATAACTTGCACCTTGCAATTGGTCAAAAAAATTATCTATTCTCGGAAGGAGGTACTTCTTTTTTACAGTGACTTTATTCAGTTGGCGGTAATCAATGCACATACGCAAAGAGCCATCTTTATTTATCACAAACAACACAGGAGAACCCCAAGGAGAAACACTGGGCCTTATGAAACCCTTATCTAGTAGATCTTTGAGTTACTCTTTCAACTCCTTAAGTTCTGCAGGGTCCATACGGTAAGGAGGAATAGAAATGGGCTGAGTATCAGGAAGAAAATCAATCCTGAACTTTATCTCTCTATCAGGAGGTATTCCTGGGAGATCATTCGGAAAGACATCAGAAAACTCATTGACGACGTTAACAGATTGGAGAGTTGGAGTCTCAGACTTAGTGTCTTTGACTCTAACCAAATGGTAAATATACCCCTTGGAAATAAGTTTTTTAGCTTTGAGGTAAGAGATAAAATGACTCTTGGGTGACACAGAATTCCCAGACCACTCAAACACGGATGCACCCAAAAACTGAAACTTGACCACTCGGGTCCGACAATCAATAGAGTCATAAGAAGAATACAGCCAGTCCATACCCAGAATCACATCAAAATCTATCATGTCTAACTCAATCAGATCAGCCAACAAGACTCTATGAAGAACGGTAATAGGACACTTTTTATACATTTTCTGGGCAACAATCGAATCACCCATTGTGGTAGAAACTAGGATAGGCTCAGGAATAATCTCAGGATTCATTTCAAAATTCATAGCAATCAAAGGTGTAACATATGAGAAACTGGATCCAAGATCCAAAAAAGCATACACATCAAACTGAAATATACGAAGCATACTAGTAACAACATCGAGAGAGTCCTCCTGTTCCTGGCGGGACGGTAAAGCATAGAATCTATTCTGGCGCTGCCTGCCAGCATTGCTAGAAGAGGCGCCCTGAGCTGGGCTGGGCGAGTCGCTGGAACTGGAGCACTAATAGTCTGAGTCTGAGTCTAAGGACGATAGTCACAACGCCCTTGTCCATCCTGTGGACAATCTCTAACTCTGTGACCCATGTCACCACACTGGAAACAACCCCTCTTCTGACCCCAACACTCACCTGAATGAGCTCTACCATACTTAGGACACAGGGGATGATTTGTCTTACTGTCGGCACTGTACTGGGACCTGGATGCATATGACCTACTACCTTGCTCCTGCCTACCTCTAGGCACTGAAGCACTAGAAGATAACGGTGTTGGCATAGACGAACTATCCTGATACTGAGGGTGACTCCCTCCCTGCGATCTAGTCTGACCCTGTATGTGCTGCTTAGACCTAGCTCTCTTATTCCCTCTCATTCTATCTCTCTCCTTAATCTTGTCTACCTCAATTTGTTGGGCAATGAGTCATCAGCCTAGAAAGATTCATCTCACTATTCAGCATAGCCGACCTACACTCCTCAACCACATAACTAAACACCCCAGTGACAAACTTACTCATACTAGCCCGATTATCAGCCACTAAGTCAGGAGCATACTTGTCCAACTGATTGAACTTTAGACAGTACTCCCTAACAGTCATAGAGCCCTGTCGCAGGTTCATAAACTTTTCCATCTTTGCCTCCCTCATCTCCAATAGGAAAAACTTATCCAGGAATGCATCCTGGAATTCTTGTCAAGTTGTAGGGATAGCTCCCTCGCCTCTACCTTTCCTCCAAGCAACAACCCAATCATAAGCAAGGTCTTTTAACCTATACGCAGCTAACTCCACACTATGTTCCTCAGATACATGCATCACCTGATTAATCTTTCATACCTCCTCTAAAAACAACCGTGGATTCTCATCAAACTTGGAACCATAGAATTCCGGCGGATTCATCCGCATGAAGTCACGAATCCTGGCAGCAGCTGAATCACCTCCCTACTGCTGTGGAGCCGGGGATGGGTTGGCCTGAACATTTGAAGTAACAGCTTAGGCCAGCGCATGAAACGCTGCCCGAAATTCAGCATAAGACACGTTTCATTCAATGGGTCAATGGGTTGAGGTTGTTGACCATCATTATTTCTTCTCGCTCGATGTGGAGGCATATTTCTGAAAGAGGAGAGCACAAATCAATAGCAGAGAGAGACACTTTAAGCACGATAGACTTCTGAAAGAAAGAATCACACTTTTTCCTAAAACGTCTTGTAGCCTCTTGCTCATATATGTGGCGCGCTACACATCAATGATCAAGACTCTACTTAACACGGCTTGTCAGACTCCCTAGGACACCTTAAAACCTTAGGCTCTGATACAAAGTTTGTAACACCTTCGTTTATTGTTCCCGTTATATAATATTGAGTTAAATTAACTGTTGAAGTCATTTCATAATTTGTTCTTTTCGATGATCCTGATGATTCTGATTTTTCGAAAGCTATTCTTGTTGTTGTACTTATTCTATCATTTATTATTTCTAAATCTTCTTCTATATCCAAGTCTTTGTAACTATAATCATTGTTATCAATTGTTTTTACAAATTATTCAAAAGGACTTTCTATTTGTATTTTATTAATTTTATTTTTTCCTGTTATTTTATGTTTTGTTGTTAATACATATAGATTTTTACATCTTGCTATAAATATTTTACTTCCTGGGGTTAGTTCTATTCTTGATATTTTTCAATATAATACTAATGATTTATCTATGTTTTTATCTGTTATTGCCACTGAATAATTCGCACTTATTATAAATTTAAATTTTTGGAATATTAGATTTCTCTTATGAAAGTTATTATACTTTTTTCTATAGGTTTTATAATTCTATCATCTGCTAAATATAATTCTATTGGTTTATCTATTCCTTTTCTAAAACATGTTTTTATTAATATCTCTGTTCCTCCAAGGTGCACGAATTTTATTGAGTCTTTACTTTTTATATCGTTTATTTTTTAATTAATTATTCTTTTTGTTACTACTGATATACTGCAACGCCCCGAAAAATGGGTCCCGGAGCGTCACACGGTGCTTGAGGCTACGAGTAGCCCCAAGCTAATCCTGTGAGCCATTTTCATCCAGTTCAACACAAATCAACGGGGTTTCCATAAATAACCCTCAAATATCAACAGAGTAATCATCATCCAAGAATAAAAGAATTTTAGAAAGATAACAAAATACGACTTATTAGTCAACTCCCAACATCTATACTAGTCTGACAAGCCTCTAACAAAATCAATAAAACCAGCGAGCCATTGAGACATGCCCCAACTGACTCATACTCAGTTATTAAATGTAAGTAATTCCGTGAAACCAACATCAGACATCACGTCCTCGGAACATGAGGACTCACCACAACAGAGAATGTAGAACAGCGTGCCCAAAGAATCACTGTCGAACCTGGAGCTGAGCACCTGAACCTATATTCTGAGAAAATGCAGCCTACATCCGAAGATGTGGGTCAGTACCATGGAAAGGAACCGAGTATATAGGGGTGTATACAGTTGTATAAACATCATCATCATAAATATTTATAAGAAATATGCAAGATGTATGAAAGACTCACATATCTCGAAAAAAATCATCATAATCATGAAAGGATGAAATAAGTATAATAACACATGTGAGTCATCATATAATTTGTCAATCACTTTCAGTTCATCAAGAATATCAATTCTCATAATGTAAATATCATTTAAATCTTTCGAAAGAGTAACTTTCACAATTCCACTTTCAAATTACTTCACCATTCACCATAGACACAAGGAAATACACACACACTGGGAGATCCTATAACCGACATAAACCATGTGAGCTACATGGAGTCCAACATACAACTCACGTTGGGGAGAGCCTTTCTATCCTTGCCATCGGAGTAGGACTATCGATATCAAACCACACAACTAGTGATCACTATATAAATCAGCCTCAGGATCACTCCTATGGGGGCACGTAGTTCTAGGGAAGTAAGGTCGCTTTATACCTCTCACTCGATGCTAAGGATTTCTCCTGGACTTAGCTCGGATCATTTCAAAGACAATCCACAACAAAACAATTTCAGTAATATATAAATATACATCGGGAGCCATCATGCTTCCCATCTATCAAAATCAACCACGTTGTGGATTTCTTTCACACTTGAGTTCAAAACAACTCCATTAAGACCAAAAGGTCAAATCATTCAAAATATCTCAAATATTCAACATCAACGTGCTTATAACACACACTTTCTCAAAAAAACACAATTTCCAATGGGGATTCACGACCCAAATATCAAAATCAAGATAAATATCGTTCAAGATTCATGCTTTATATCTCTACACATGTAAATTCATCTTTCAAAATCATAAACATCAAAATTTCATAATAATCATCATAAGATATGGGTTCAGGCTTCAAATTCGTAAAAAACTCAAATAACAACCATGCCTTTGTAAAGAAAATTACTTTTGGGCACAAGAACGAAAGAGAGTTCCTGTTGAAAAACCCCATATATCTTGAATGATGAACTTTAGATTGATACTCATTTTTGAGATGTTAATCGTGCCTTTGAATGATGGTTCTTGGAGTTCTTGAACTAGGAACTTGGAATCTTGAATAAATTTGAAGAATTAATGGTGAATTTTGGAGGTTCTTGAAGTTGGATGTAGGAGCTTAGGGTTTTCTTTTTGAGGAAATTTGATGAAATATAACATATAATGCTTCTAATATGCTTTAATATAGGGTTTGAACAGATTTTGGGTGAGGGGGAATGACCAAAACGCCCCTAAAAATCAAATAATTCCCAAATCTGTCCTTTGATGAACTGTTTTGATAGTCTGAAGTAGATCAACCATAACGTTTTACTCCGATATCTAAATTGGACGAAACCAATTTTATTAGAAAGAGGACTCTCATATCTTTCCGTCGATATATAGTATCTCACCCAGATCATTGTGTACAAAGAGTTATGATCATTTGAAGTTGACCCAAAAATTCACTTTTTGTAGGCTGAAGTTGATCGACCATAACTTCTTGCTACGATAGACAAATTGGATGAAACCAATTTCATTTGAAATAGAACTCATAGAGCTTTTCGTTGATATATAGTAGATCACCCAGATCATTATGTACAAGGAGTTATGATCATTTAAAGTTGGAGCAAAAATACGCCAGGCCTCAGTACTTTTTCCTGCACGTTTTACTGTTCACTACTATTCACGGTTTGATCGGAATGTTCATAACTCGTCCCTCGGGTGTCCGTTTTGGATGATCCACATATCGTTGGAAAGATTATTCGATACTCTACGCAATGGTGGGTCATAATTTAAGACATCCCACATGAAAAAATTATAATTCATTCTAGAAGATAGAACCCAACACATTTATGCACAAAATATCAACGAAAAATTTCCCGTGGTATTACATATACTAGCTTTATTTTTTGCATATCTACAGTCTATTACATGTTCTTTTTGGCTTACTACGTAGTATTCTTCCTTTGTCTTGTAAATTTGTTTTTTATTGTTGGTGTTTTAAATATTTTTTCTACACTTAAATCTAATTCTTTTCCTTCTTCATTTAAATATTCTTCCTTTGTTATTATTTTTATATCTTCTTCAGTCATTTGATTCATTTAATTCACTATCTATTTCATTATTTGTTTCATTTTCTGAAATTTCATATATACTATCTTCATTTTGTAATTCGTAATCTATATAATCTATTTGCATATATTTTGCATTTTCTATCTTTATTTCTGATATTTGTTTCTTTTTTGGGTCTTTAGGCATTTTACAATCTCTAGCTAAATGTCCTAGTTTGCCACAATTATAATAAGTACATTCTTTTATAGATTTCTTTCTCCTATATGGTCTTTTATATTTATAATTTTTTACATAATAACTTTTTCTTGGTTTCTTATACTTATATTTCGATTTTTTGTATTTCTTATATTTCTTATGTCTTTTTCTTTTCTTATAATATTTTCCTTCACTTCCAAATTGAGGTGCTATTTTATCTTTGCAACATGCTAAATTTCTTATAAATATTTTTTCCATTTTAATTTCTTCTCTATATTTTTCACATATATTCCTATACCATTATTGTAGAAATTTTATTCTTGCTCCTAGAGTATCTACTATGTTTGCTTCATCCTAACTCTTTATTATTTTTGAACTAAATGGTTCAGGTAATTTACTAAAATATAATCTTCTCACTTCTTTACTTTCTTCTGTATTATATGCTACGTTATAGTAGTATTCTTTAAATACACACGTATATTCATCTATGTAGCACATATTACATATTGCTAGTTTTAACATTAAATTTTCATTTGTATCTTTTTCTTTGTTTTGTTCTTCTTCTTCTGTTGTCATACTGCTAAATTCATCTCTTATAGCCATTTCATATTTTTTCAATATATCTATAGGCGTTAGTTTAGTTACTGTTGTTCCTTCTGTTTCTTTATCATTCCTTAATACCTTTTTACTATTTTTAATTAAATTTTAAAACCATAATTTTGTTGTTCCTATTAGTGTTTTTTCTATATATTCTGGAGTATCTATTGCATTTATACCATTGTCTAATAATTGTTTTGTTATATATCCTATCCATAATTGTATCGTTTTATCTACATCTATTTCACATCTAGGTCTAAGTTATAATTTTTATTAATTATTTTTTGTGGTGTTCATTTGTTATATTCATTCTTTAGATTATTTTTTAAACTTATTTTTATAATAATATGTAGGTTTTCTTATTTCTGATGTACTAGGTATTATTTTTTTATTGTCCTTTTATCAAGAGTGTTTATTTCTGTGTTTGTATTTTCTAAGTTTTCTTTATTAATTAATTCTTGTTTTTCATTAATTTCTAAGTTTTCTATATTTGTTAAGATTTCTGTACATGTTTCACTATCTTCCGAATCATAATTATCTGTTTCTTCAACATCTATTGTATTTATTTCTATTTCATTATTTTCTAATTTTTCTTTAAATTGATTTATCTAAATTAATAATTTTTGTTCTTTATCTTTTTCTTTCTATCTTTTTTCATACAGCTCTTTTAACATTTACAGTTCTTTTTCTAATTCAGCAATCCTATTATTTTTAGTTTCTTCTATTTTCAATATTTCTTCTGTAGTCTGTTGTTTTAATTTGTCTATTTCTTCATTTTGTTTTGTTATTCTTACCATAGCTGTTAATTTATCTTCTAATTTTAATTTTTTTTTTCTAACATTAAATATAAATATTCACCTATTTTCTTATATCTTCTTCCTAAATTAGAAAATACTATTCTTATTTTTAATATTTCATGGTTTTCATATGTTTTTTCATTTATTATAAATTCTTCTTTGTTCATTTTACCTACTTGATAGTGTATATATCATGTTGATATATGTATTCTAAACTATCTATTTGTGATTCTAAATATGATATTTCTTCTTTTTGTGTATTTATAGATTTTTGACATACTCCTACAATCATTTTATATTGTAGTCTTTCTTTTCTTATTTTTAATTCTCTTCATTTTCAGATATTATTTGTTTTAGTTCTTTATATTTTCGTGATTTTGTTATGTTAATCATCTGTAGAATATTTATCATATTTTGGTAGATACCGAAATTTAATTTTCTCATAATTAGGTGGTATGTATCTCATTCTTCTAGATTTTAAATGAATTATTAATTTTGCCTCATTGCTAGATATTAAGGTAATTAAGTAAGCTAATCTATGGGGGTTTTCTTTTGTTTTATTTAACTTCTTATATTCTGGGTAGTAACTAGTTAAAATTCTTTTAATTTCTCTAAAAGCTTGTGTATTTTTAAACGGTCTTCTCATATTTAACAAATAAATAACAACATAGTTAACAAAATAACTTAATAATAGTCTCATAATCAACAATTAAATTAACTAAATTAATATTGGTTCTAACATTAACATTTCTAACATTTATCATGATTAACACATATCTAATTAAACACATATCTACTTGTACGTTTTTTAAATAATATGACTCTGATACCAATTGTAGGGGGTGCAGATAGTTTGCGTGATAACTTGTACTTGGATAATTAGTAGATAACTAGTACATCATATGAAATAAAATGACTACCTACTTATCTGATGGGATAATAGATAAATTTAAGATACTTGTTTTGTATGTATTTAAGGATATAGAAATAGTAGATACAAGAAAAATTATATACGAAAAGGTATTTCATTTTAATGAAGAGTTATTAAGTTCTATAGAAAACTTACACTTATATAATGATAGCTACTGCTCATATTTAGATAGTTATTATTCAGATGGATATTATACAGATTAAAAATGTTAGAATATATAAGAAGAGTTAGAGAAAAACAAAGTTGGCTATACGAAGAAATTAATTATAGAAACCAGCTTAGAAGAGGAAGACAATTAAAAGAAAGATTAATTTGGATAGATAAAACCTTGGAACAACTAGAATTAAAAAATAGTTTAGATTATGATTTAGACATAGAATTATTCATAGAAGAAAAAGACAGGATAATTAACGAAATAAATAACCTACGATTTAATCTCAGATATAGTACAATTAGCATAAATTATTACAAAGAAATTTGCAATATTACAACTACTTTAGGATAAAATGATAAACTACGAATACTTAGAATATTTGAGAAAAGATATGGAGCAGATAAAATTAATAGAAATACTTATGAAAAAGAATCTACTTAACTACATAAAAACTAGAAATATGGAACATATTGTAGCCGTTTGGCCATGAAAACTAAAATTTTCTGGAGTTGGAGTTAAAATTGGAGTTGGAGTTGTGTTTGGCCATGTCTTTTTTGATTATTTTTTTTTTTTGACTTTTGAAAAAACTTTTTAAAATATGATTTTATGCCCTAACTTTTACAAACTATCAAAATCACCCAACTAAAATTTACCTACTAATAGAAAAAGAACACAATTAGCCACTATTATAAAAATAATTATATATACATGGCCATATTTAATGAATTTCAATTATGACATATATAATATTTACATTAATAGCTATTTTCTCATATTTGAAAATTTTAAATATGAATGTTATATTAACAGATCACTGCTTCCTGTTTTTTAAGTAACAAATATTATCTTTCAAATAAATTTATTTTTTTAAGAATTATATATTTATGGGTATAAATATAATACTTTATATATTTATGGGTATAAATATAAATTAGCAGTAAAATAATGTCTTAAATAAGGGAGAAAATTAAATCAGCAACAACAGCAACAACATACCCAGTGTATTCCCACCTAGTGGGATCTGGGGAGGGTAGAGTGTACGCAGACTATACCGCTACCTCAAGAGAAGTAGAGAGGTTGTTTCCGATAGACCCCCGGCTTAGGACCAATAACAGTATAACAAATATAAAAAGTAAGTGCATATAAATTAGTATGGTACAAAAAATAAACTAATAGTATAACAAACACAAAAGATAAGTGCATAATAAACTAGTACGGGATGCAAAAAAGCCAACACCACTAGCCCCAAAAACTACAGCCACAACACTACGAACCAGAATCTCCCCTATTACTACCGCCGCACTCCCATCCCCTAACCCTCTACCCTAATCCGCGTTCTCCACACCTTCCTATCAAGGTCATGTCCTCTGTAAGCTGTAATAGCTCCATATCATGCCTAATCACCTTCCTTCAATATTTCTTCGGTCTACCTCTAGCCCGCCTAAAATCATCTATAGCCAGAGTCTCACACCTTCGCACTGGAGCATCAGGGCCCCTCCTCATCAAATGCCCGAACCAACGTAGTCTCACTTCTCGCAACTTATCCTCCACCGATGCAACTCCTACCTTCTCCCGAATAATCTTATTCCTCACCCTATCTTTCCTGGTATGTCCACACATCCATCGCAATATTCGCATCTCCGCTACCTTCACCTTTTGGATGTGGGAGTCCTTAACTGGCCAACACTTCGCTTCATACAACATAGCCATCCGGACTACCACTCTGTAGAACTTACCTTTAAGATAATGATGAGAGAGAAAAAGAGATACATATTAATTAGGATAGCCTTAAGTTTGAAATTACAATTATCTTATTCTTTAAAACTGCTATATACGTAATATTGAAAAAGTAATGTTATAAGGAGAGTTTTATGTAAAAATTTAAAAGATTGGGGTTATATGTAATAATAATAAAAGTTAAAATTGGAGTTGAAAAATTATGAAAACAACAAAAACCTATTTTTTCTTTTCAGAAAAAAAATTTGAAATTATTTTCTGAATTTTCATGGCCAAATACCACGTTTCCAACTCCGAAAAAATTTTCATGGCCAAACGGGCTCATAGGATACCTTAGAAATAATATAAAAGAATTAATAAGGTTAAATCAAATAACTAAGGAATGCTATGTTCCTAACTTTACATATGTTAAAAAAGTAAAAGATTAATTACTGTCCTAACTTTACATTTGTGCTAATTTTACAAAAAGTAGAAAAATATCTCTACAAAAAATCAAAAAAGTCAAAAAGGCTAGTCTAGCTTACATGATAAGTCAAAAAAAGAATAGTAAATGCTAATAAATGCTTATATAATTTACGTATTCTTATGTAAAAAAGACTTATTCACCTGTTGCTTTCTATCTTGTCTTCTTTTGTCTTTTGTCTTTATTTCTCCATTGCTTCGTTGATTTTTATCTTCTAGCTGACGTCCTTATCTTCTTGGTTGATTTTTTCTTTTATTCTAGCTAGACTTCTGGAATCACGTTATTTTCTCCATTGCATTTTGAGCATAGATGGTCTGGATATTTGTGTCCTATCATTTTACAATATCTTGTTAATAATTCTTCTGAAATAAATTCCTTCTTAATTGCTCTTGTAGTTGGATATTTATTTTTAAAAAAATTACTACCCCACACCATCACCCCCTAACCCTCCCCCCCCCAATCTCACCCCCATGGCATACCCCTTTCTCAAAAAGTTTTTTTTAAAAAAAATCTTACCTCAACCTCGTCCTAACCCCCGACTCCCTACCCCACGCCCCTCTCCAAAAAATGAATTCTTAATTTTTTTAAAAATAAATTTTAAAAAATATTGTTACCCCACTTCTACCCCTCTCTACCCACCCACCCAACTTTCCAATCTCATTCAAATTTATTTTCTTGAGTTAGGTTTACATATCAATATGTTAATATTTTTAGACTAAACGAGACAAATCGAGTGGGTCAAGACCTAATTCAATTTTTATCCATTTCAATCCAATTCATTTCAACCCAAAGTAAATTTAAACGAGTCATGATTCAACTCGATATTCAATTCAACCCATTTTATATTTTTAATCTCAAACCAACCCGTCTATTTCACATCCATACTTTTACTGTTTGTTTCCGCCCGCACCAAATGATCTCAAATATTGCCTATTCACATGATTTGAGTAACGTGTCACCAATATCTTATTGCTGACTTAAAATCAATTTATTCCACTTGTAAAATATCTTTAGTATTCCTTTCACTCATTTTTATTTGTCATATTTAAATTTGACATATCTATTAAAAATATTGACATATTATACTATTTTTAATTAATTAATATTTAGTATTAAACAATTAAAATAATTTAAAAAATAAATAATTAATTCTAAGTATAAAATATGAAAAAATTATTTATTGATTTTTGATATATTAAAAATAACAAGTAAACATCAAATTTTATTTTTGAAATTATGTATAAGTAAAAATGAAGAGAGCTAGTATCTCTGGTATTTTTTATTTTTATTTTTTTTCGACTCATTTAGCTAGAGTCAAACAACATTAATTGTTAATTGTGGTACACGCGCCAAACTGAACCTATATATATATATATGTGAAACAACAGATCCAATTATATACAATATCTTATAGGGTGTTTGTTGATGAGAATCTTTTTATGTTTTTCCCAAAATTATTGTAATTTAGTAAAAATTGTAGTGTTTAGTCATAAGAATTTTAAATATAATTTGAAATTGTATTTAAAAAAGTAAAAAAAAAAATCACTTTTACTTCTTTCACAAAAAGTAAAAAACGACTTCAATTTATATTTATGATCAAACACAACTCCAAACTCCAATTTCAACTCTAACTTCAAGAAGTTTTAATTTTGATGGTCAAACACCTACTTATTCTTCGCTTCAAAATTCTCACATTTCTTCAAAGTTCGAAAACATCTTTGTGTCTTCATCTCGATTACATCATTACTATCCATTGCCTCTCCTCTTTTTATTTTCTTTTGCATTTCGAAAACATCTTTGTGTCTTCATCTCGATTACATCATTATTATCCATTGCCTCTCCTCTTTTTATTTTCTTTTGCATGTCCCATTTTCATATGTGATGGAGAAAAAGGGGGTGGGAATATTCGTACAGCAAGTGAAATGGATAAAAAAAAAGCACATGACGAATCCTGGTTTGGACTCTACTAGGATTCTGCGAAGGCAAAAGGCTGAAATTAGGGGTGGCAATGGGGCGGGGTGTTGAAGGTATTTTTTTAAACACGCGAATTAAAAATTGCCCCACATAACATTTTAATCTGCATAAACTCGCTCCACATCATATCCACGCACACTCACACTACTTTTTCTTCAAAAGAAAAAAAAGAATAATTTTTTTTATTTTAAACTTTCTGGTTGCTTTCGAGTGGAAACACCTAATGTAACATCATACAGTACAGATTATTATAAATAAAATTTAGACTTGCTACTGTTGTTCTTTAAAAGAAACATACACAAATGTATTATGCAACATACTTCCAATTCAGCACTAACGAGACAAGAAATATTACAATGACTGTAGGCAAGCCAGTGAACTTATCAACATGCTTCCAATTCAGCACTAACAACACATATTTATCATGCAACATTTATTAGGATAATACTATAAAGCATGCGTTTTTTATGTAATATTATTTACTGAACGATTATTTATTCATTCAATTCAATAAATCGTTTCATGAAATAGATCATTCTCATATATGTGTCCTCAACTTATATAGTAGATGATTTGGTGTATAAAGTTTAAACTTATACACAGAAGATTAAATCATCGATTCTTATAAGTTAAAGTTATAGTTCACAAATGTAGATAAAAATTTGGACAAATCATTAGAATAGTTGTAGCACGAGATTAAATGTAATTTATCTTGATTATAATAATGGTATAATTTTAAATTCTCGTAATAGTACATTTTATATGTATTGAACAGGACCAAGTAGAGATAGTTGTTTTGGACTGACTGATAAAAATATATTTTTAAAATTGTTAAATGTACTTATAATCTCAATCTTGATATAACTTTTATGATATGCATATATTATTTATCATTTTGATTTACTTAAAGGTAAGATTCTAAGATGGTTCAATATTCATGGTAGATTGGATGATAATAATATATATTGGTGAAATAATAAGTTAGTTGATGGAATCCATGTCTTGGTATAGAGATTGATGATACACCTTTTATGAGAAGTCTATAAGTTCTTATGTATAAACACGGACGGTGAATTTATGAATTCGACATATGAAATAAGTTAAGCATTGCTTTACAGGAAATTCATCAGTATATTAAATTCGTCAGTAATTTAATTTATTGATTAGTATCTGTAATCTTAACATGGGGAATTACATAAATGTTCAACGGAAAATTTCGAAATAAAAATAGAGGATTACAATTTCGATTTTTTAGCAGAATAATTTGTAATTTATTATGATAAGAATAATTCAAAGTGGTATTTGAATTATTTTCATAATAGGGAGCTTAGTAATTAATTATGTGGTCCCTACAATGATCCTATAGTATCTCTATAAATAGGGATTTCACTGGCCTAGAAATTAAGAATTGAGTATTAATGTACTTGCTCACCCAAGTATTTAGAGATTTCGACTATAAGTTTGGGAAGAGGTATTCCTGATTAATTTTAAGCATCATTTGAGTGAACTACATATCTGTTTTCCAACAATTGACATCAACAGCCATTCTTGCATTTACAAAGATAACCAAAATGATATGTATGTATGTCTGATTATATACACGTTCGTGATCATAATTTTATTGAAATTATGTATAGCGTTTAATATCCTCCTTAAACCACGACTGTGGCAAGAATTGAGTTGTTCAATCCAAATAATTTGTCGCGATGTTTCTATTTCCTCTTTGATATGGCCATTTATTAGTAATACTAGTGGACTGAGCTCGGGGTTTGCCCAGGCCCAACATATCTTAACAAATGAAACGTTTTCACAGATTGTTTCTCTTTAGAAAGAGCATGACTAATGTTTATTCTTTACATAGTATTTCTTATGATATGCAGCTACATTGTCACACTTGAGTATCGACATGCTGAAGAATTGATGATGAATAGAACAATGGATACCTTAGTCTGTAGTGTCAGGTACAATATAACATAAAATTTCTATTATGTCACTATATTATCTCCTCCTACAAAAAAAAAATTGCAATTCCAAATTAAAAAGTTCAACACAACAACCATCCTAGTTGGATTAGCACTTGAATGGCTACACCAAAGCAAAATGACATATATCAGGCATAGAGCCTATAATTTAAAGGTCAATAATTCACAAAATTCCAGGATACTTTGACCATCTCCTTGTTAGAAATTTACAACCTCTTCATAGCAGTAACACATGCCTTGTAAGGATGTTTGATGTTAAGATCGAATGCAACTGTGTAATTGTCACAAGTAGCACTTTCATCACTTACAACTAATTCCTTTTCATTATCGTAAATATTTTACGATATGACACATGACATTAGGAAAGAAAGTATAGAAGTTAGCTGGATATAGCAAAGTTGAATAACTGATAACACACTTTCTGTTTAATCTTAAGCGGAGTTGATGGAGTAGCATGAATGTTGTTGCCACTTCCATTGCTGGACCACGACTTCAAAAATTAATATATTGACCTATAAAACTCTTTCGGGTTAATTGTATTAACTGCATTCTATCTTTACTAATATTGAAACATGAAGATGTTGGGAAAATCAAAGATTTCCTGAGATACAACATAAACTAAGGACAATAAAATTACTAGAAATGACGGGAAGTGATGTTTTGCCTTCAATGGGGAAAGTATGGACCTGTAACAGAAATACACACTAAGGGATCTTCTGGTTGGAAAACAAGTTATCCCGAGATTAGCTATTTCAGGATTAGTTGTCCCATCATTAAGAAGGGATAAAAATAACAATACAATTTCAGAATAACTAATCCCGGGATGAGTTACTCCATATATTTTGTCCCAACCAAATATGGAATAAGCTCATCTTTAAATCAATTTCGGAATTAGTTATCCCTTATTCCTCCTACCAAATGACTCCTAACATTAGGAAGTTCTATGATGACTTCGGTAACTTTAAACTTTCAGTAATTCTAGTTTTTTGTGTATGTTCATAGTTGAAGTTCCCATGTGTTTATATTTGATGTGTGATTTTTCCTACAATGAATATTACCAGTATTTCCTTTTGATCAATCGTTAAATCCAATTACCTGTTCACTATTGCAAGAAATTTTTTTAACTGTCGTTGTTTTGTGAAGGTAACAAATCTGTATTTTCACAGTTGCATTTGTCAAACTTCTTATTTAAATTTCCTCTTGGATTGTTGTTGTCTGGTATCTTGTTACCAATATTAGAATTGTGTATACAAAAGGCGGAGAGAATTTTTAATTCAAGACAGTAAATGTAACGCAAAAATAAAAAGGAAAGAGTTGGAGAGTTAGAGGTAAATATCATACCTCCGCAATACTCAATAACACCTATATGCGTAGCAAGAATGATGGGGTGTTTGTGCAGCTGTTGTAATAGTGTAGTCGCTTCGTTGGCTACTAAGTCGTCCCATATTATAAACAGGAATGGCTTCTTGCTGAATGATCTAATCAATGGAAAAGTTATTGTAAGCAAGTATTCTTATAATAAGTAGAAGTCAAGCGTGGTGTGTGAGCTGAAAGTGTAGTTACTGAAAAAAATAATGGGACTGCTACAAAATTATAAACACTTGTTACATAGAAATATACAGTAAACTTATTGAATTTCATATCATGTGAGCTACTTTGTAGCTCGGCTATGATCCATGACTATTGGCTCTCGAAATTTCTTAGTTTTATCGGCTGTAACTATATTGCACTACAGAAGTAAAACATTGGCAGTTAGGTCGTGCAACATTTCAGTAACTCAACCTAGCATGCTCCATTTTAGTCCCAGCATATTAAGAAAAATATAGGCATTTGGAACATCGAAGGTTGGCATTGTACAATTAAGAATGGAAATGCATTCAATTTTATTAGAGCAGGCAATGACATTATTTTCATCGTTGGTGGTAACAACCTTAACAATTGCGTATCGATGAACCACTCATTCATATGTGAAATTGGCCTCTATCAAGTGCTTGAATCACCCATTCCAACAAGAAAATAGTAAAGGTAACATTTAGTTTGCTACCACATTCTAAAGCTATGTATAGGATAAATGAATTGTATAAGGAAATTGTTTTCTATTTTAACCATATAGAACATGAAAAAATTGAAAAGTATTTTCATCTCTATCAAGAACACCCTATATTTTTCTATACTAACCCTTTATACAGTTTTTAATTTACCTGTCATGAAGAATATTACACTTCGAAACAACCTCTTGATAGAGTTCAGAGCAAGAGTTGAAGGCTAAGGAAATAATTTTACATTAGCTATATATTTTACTTCTTTTTAGCGATAAACATAACTGCACAATGTTATATCTTGTGAGGCAACCTAATTTCCAGTTAGCAACACAAATATTTTAACAATCTGCAAGACATTAAGAATACTTTAAAAGGAATTCTCAACAGATCTGTATTTTATGATCGGAAACATATCTGTGTTTCTTAGTACAAGGAAGTAAAAGAGTCAAAAGTGACATCTAACCTGCCAAGCGATGGCACAGCATCATTCCAATAGTTATTGTCAGTTAAGACTTGAAAAAGGTAAATATCAGAGAACCTTCTATGAGAAATTGAGCATACACCAAGTATCATTAGTTTTGTAGGAAAAAGTAAGGGAATGAATAAAACTGGTGAATTATCATGTTAATATAGTGTGCAATTCAATCATCGAGCAACGTCTATAACATCTACAAAGAACTAATATACATTAGCTTGACAGACAGACTTCAGACATGTCTTGTACAAAGAAAATCAACCACCACATCCTAACCAGAATCATCTTGTAATAACAATGATGCAAAATACAAATTCACCACCAAAAAAATACAGTTGTCAATCATAGATAAATTAAAATAATAGGTAATAAAGACCCTAATACCATATTTGATTCGTATTTGTGAAAGATCAAATAAAATAATAGGTGGCAGAAAAGCTTTATCCTTAATGTTCATGAGTTGGGCAGTTATTACAGCAGCAAGCCAACAAGGACTTGCACTGTTTTTACATTCTTGCAGTTTTTTTCTTGTGACATCACTCATAAAATGTATCAATCAGTTAGCCAAACTAGTATTAGAGTAAAAAGATCTTATTCACATTATAGAAGCTTTACGGTTGATAAATTTGTGGTTACAATCCACAACAATGAAGTGTCTACCAATGCACTCAGAATAAAAGAAGTAATATTACTAAAAGAAGAACTGTAAAATCTATGTTTTTACAGCATGATGACCAAACATAGGATAATAATTAATGGTTCTTAATGACTTCACTAACATCACTTACATCAACTTGTAGAAGGAATTAAACTTCAAGTAAATGAAGAAAAGTGTAATATAAAAAGACATAGTAACATCAAACATACATTTTGAACACTGAAAATCTCAACTGGTTGAATTCCAGTTAAGTGATAGGATTCCTTACATAGCTGAGTTAGATAAATATCAACATTTGTATGTTCAAGAAATTCAGTTGTCTGTGACAACAAATATCGTATAAGACATACGTTGGGAGAGTATGACGTGAAAGATTTATAGAAAAGTTGTTTGAATAATCTCATCATAAACCATATTATATGTGGAGTCATCATCATGATTTTCTGGATATCGAATTAGTATTTTGACATTATTTGAAGCTTTTGCTCTTGATAATGCAACATAAAGTTGACCATGTGAAAACACTGGTTCTCATAAACAAATTCCAACAAAATCTAACGTTTGGCCTTGTGCTTTATTTGTAGTCATAGCAAAGCATAATCTTACTGGAAATTGTGTTCTTTTAAACTGTATAGGTAATTTTTCATCTTGTGATGTCAGTAAAGGCATTCTTGGAATAAATACATATGTATTTTTGAAGTCACCAGTTGCAATTCTTGCACTTAAAAACGTGTGTTTTAAAATCACAACATGTTAATCGGGTACCATTACATAAACCCTCACAAGGATTCAAGTTTCGTAACAACTTAATCGAACAATTTTCTTTTAAAGATAATTTATATGGAGCCAAACCAGCGGGATATAAGGTATGCAAAAAATCTTCATACTGACTTTGATCACTTGATTTCGTAGTTTCATCTATTGCAACATATATTCTAGCATCCTTAGAAAATTACTGATAAGCAAATCATTTATTTCATTAACAAACTCATTTTTAGTTGTTAGGATGACATGAGAAGTTGTTGAAGTTGAATTACAGAAGAACTCATGCAAATTTGGAAATGTTGTGTCAAACAATACATCCAATGACTCTTTTTCAGTAGTAAAATAAACAATAAAGGAGTTGGGAATTTTAATTTTGTTTTTGGAGTTAAAGGGGGCTTTTCTATTTCTAATTCTCATCAGGTATTCACAAAAAACTGGATCTGTTTTTGCATGCATGTTTTTTGACATATGTAATTTTTTTCATTGATTCCAAATGTCAGAATATAATAAACTTTGATAAATAAAATCATTCTTTTTTCCATTTCGAACAACCGGTAGTATTTGTCTAAAATCACCATCAAAGACAACAACTCTATCACTAAACAGTACATTTGTGTTCAACAAATCTTTCAAAAGTAGATCATACGTTTCAATCATTTTCTTTTTTGCCATCGACACTTCATCCTAGATAATTAATTTGGCATCTTGAATTAAACAGGCTAGTGAGCTTTATTTGTTAATTTGAAGATAAAGTTTTTATCAATATCAATAGGAATTTTAAAGCGAGAATGAGTTGTATGACCACCAGGAATGATAAAAGTTGCAACTCTAGAAGTTATAGTTGCTAAAGCAATCAATCCCTTAGATCGTAGTGTAGCTAATAAAACTCGATATAAAAAAGTTTTACCTGTTCCTCCTAGACCATCTATGAAAAAATCTCTTTCTTTGTCCGAGAATATTCTATCTATAATCAAATTGTATGTTGCTCGCTGTTCAAGGTTTAACTTTTTCTCTAGTGATAATTTTTCTTCATTAACAATAATGTTCCTTTCAAAATAAATTTATTTTGCTTCCTTTGTAGCAGTAGAAGGCTTGAAGTTTCCTGAAATCAATTTCTAATCATTAATATTGTGTCCCATAGAATATAAGATGTCATTAATATTGTTCAGAACTTTATACTGAATCTTTTTTGCTTCACTATTTGATAAATTTTTGAAGTCCTCAGACATAGGCACTTCAAATTTCTCCCATAATTCTCTTGGAGTAGTCGGATCATAGTATACCAATAATGTTGAGAACAAATGTCTTAAACTACATGGCATTTGATAACTGATAGCTTCTTCCATACATTCATTCAAATTATTATCACACTGAAGCAAGCCTCTCTTTTCAGCGGCCTCTTTAAATGAACTGTAGGGTACTTCACTAACAGTTTGTAGATCTTTATATGATTTTGGTGCTCTTACATTCATTAACAATAATCTTAAATAATATCTTTCTCTTTCTGTTGGATGACATGTTACAACACGTCCAATGACGTTACCCTTTTTTGTCGGGTCCACATCTTATATTGCACCCACCATACAAAGTATTGTGGAAATTCTTTATACAGTAGATTCAATTTTTTAGCATTGTCATTTTTGTTATTCATAACAAAAAATTTTGTCAACATTATTTTTCTAATCATAGGATTATTCATAATTGAATCAAAGCTCATTGTTGTCTTAAAACAAATGAATTGTTGTCCCTCAAGATGTAGTTCACTTGGATTCATTTTATTAATCGGAAAAGCAAATAAACACCATGTAGCTTCTGGTGGAGATATCCATTTACCAGATTGATATTCTTTTATTTCATCTATTTCTGTTTTCATATCATTATTATTTATGTGAAATACAATTTTGCCATGTCCCTTACAGATATACTTATTAATATATGTAACGACTCTAATATCTGAACAAATTTCAACATTTATATAACAGTTGAATTTGCTGAGCAAGAACGGATTGTAAGGGACAACCCAAGAATTATCAAGATATTTGGTTCTGACCTTTACAACATCTTCTGTTTTTTGCCTTCTATAAATTGGGTACAAATTCTTGCCTTTTGATGTTTGATCAGCAAAACTTTCTGGATACATGAATTTGTAATGACCTTGTTTTCACATACATGATTTCGTTGGATCTAAATTACCACAAGGTCCATGCATCATATGTAGTCGAACAAGTGACCACAAATATTATTGTGAATTAGAAGTAGGTAACTAGGCACAAACCACATTATCATATGATTCTAGAGTTAGTAGTTTGTAGTCATTAGTAAGAATAACAAGAAAGTGTGCATGGGATAAGCCACGTTTCTGAAATTCTATCGTGTACATAAAAGTTATAATTTTTTCAAAGATGCTTTTTTCAGTATATCTATCTTAAGTTCTTTAATTTTCGCTCTAAACACTCTACTAATTAAATCAGGTCTATTTTGTTCCTCATCAGTTGATGATAGATGGTCTTTTATCTCTAGCCATGATGGGTCTCAAGTCATGATTATGAATAAATCAAGTTTATCAAAATGTTGTACTAAAGCAATAGCGTCCATGTATCCTTGATGTATATCTCTTGGTCCTCCAGTAAAGCTAACATGAATGTATGTTTGTTTTCTAATATTGAAAGTATTTGTTTTCCCAAGTCTCAAAACATCGAGGAATCCCTGTAACATTTCTGTTCTAAACAAATCTAGGTTAAATGAAAAGAAATCTAATCTTTGTGTTTCAAGTTTTATGTATTCATCTACTGGGAACTATTGAAATAATCTTCCAAAATGTAAAATTTCATTTGTTTCATTTCTCTCATTTGAAGTATGTAACAGTAATATTCACGGACAAATACAATGTCCTTTTTCCGCTTTCCTTTCTCTAAATTTTGAGCTTCCATGTCAAGATATCCATCAACATAAGTCATATTTTTAATATTTGATAAATGTTTATGTTCACAATAAGCTTGACGTTCAAAAGTTTCTTTGTGTGGGGAATTTTTTTTATACCACAGTGCCAACCACTTTGGCTATATAGAAATAATAATGGATACTGTAGTGGATCATAACATTCATAATAGTAGTTCAATATTTGAGATCTATTACTGCAAGTATAAATTCGAATATGAGGTGCAGAAATAATATCACTGAATTCTTTTTTAACCTATATTGCTGCCACTTCAGATGTAGTTGGAAGATTATATACTGGTTGATCTAAACCAGAGTCACATTTAAGTGCAATGTAAAAGTTTGATAGGTCTGAAAAATCTATTAAGGATTTAAGAAAAATAGAATATGGATTAATTCTAAGTATATTCATAAGCTTTGTAACTACCGATTCATGATTTTTTGTTAAGCAAGTCATTCAATTTGTTATTTCGTTATCAGTATCATAAAATTATAGCTGAAGGTTTCTAGCCATTTGATCAGCGAGAAACAAGTTATTTATAAAGTGATACATCTGATCCTGAACTCTGAATATGTAAATACCATCATTTTTTTTTGCCAATTCTTTGTCATAATTTAGGCCAAGTGATGTAAATGTAAACATATTATTGTATGTTCTAATATATGTTTGAAAATGCACAGATTCTTCAGTATTTTCAAAGTATAAATTATGTCGTTTCGCAGGTACATAGTTAGAAACTAATTTGATGGAGTTGTTGTTACAACAAAACCCAAGAGCCTCATATTTAAATCGATTTGTACCACAGAATTTAGAATGAGAAACCATTTTTAAACGCACGTATTCAGATAACACTTGTCGCATTTTACATAACTTCTGTTTTGTTGTCTGTGAGTTGTATATTTTTTTCAATTATGTAATTACATAATTAGAATGAAATTACTAGTAGAATATGATAGTATTACAACAAATGATTGGGACAAACCTTTAATAATCTTTGATGCTATATCACATTGCAAGGTAGATGCAACAGGTGTCAAACGTAACATCAAGAGATAATAGGCTAGTTTTGTGTAATTGCTATAGTGTAAGGGAATAGAAATACTATGTTTGTCATGGTGCTCATCCATTTCATACATATGAATGAGTCATATGTATGGACTGCGTACATCTTACCCTCCCCAGACCTCACATTGTGGGAATATACTAGGTTTGTTATTATTGTTGTGATTGTTGAATGAGTCATGTTCTTTTGCTTGTCACAATTAGTTGATGAAATAATAAGATGAGATTCATTGATTAAAATATTTACGTAATACATATTTACAGTTAGTTACTTATAATCAGCTGTACAAATTCCCCAACTATCTTAATAAAGAGAAAGTAAGAGAAAAGTATTGGTGGTGAAATCTGTTGTTGCCAAAATAGCAACAAAGTCTATTGAAATAGGATTTTGAGATATAGAGCTAGATACAACAGATGTTGAGCTTAATGCGACGAGGTAATAAATTAATTTATTATAATAATTGTACTAGAAATAGAAAGAATATTACTTCTGTCATCCATTTTGTATAATATAGGGACAAAGTTACCTGTTTTGTGAATTACAAAGAGGCCGCATATATATATATATATATATATATATATATATATATATATATATATATATATTCCTTTTTCTGAGTTATGACATGATACAGTGCCTTGTAATTAAGGGTGAACAACTGGTAGAAAGAGCAGACACAATTTTTTTAGGCTCAGACCTAACATTAGTAGATGCAAAATAGAATACATAAGAAAGAATAAAATATTAACAGATCTCACCTTCACTAATATTAGAAATGTAAGGTACCACACAGAAAAACGAAGGAAATTAATAAATTTCACTTTTTAAAAGATAGAAAAGGTGAAGTGTTTGCTATAATAATATCACCTGTTTCAGGAAGTGGATTCGGTTCTCGTATAATAAGAGGAATTTGTTTCAGGAGTTCAGATGATCTTGGTTGATCGGATGTGCCTCCTACAGTCACACATCAAGGTAAATCTCATATACCAAAACTGAAAGATATAACGTAAATGCAAAATGATGAGATTTAATAGCCTAATACATATAATGGATCACATATTTATTGTCGGTCACCTTCAATCGGAAATTGAGAATTTCCAATTTACCTGAGGGAAAAAATTGACAAAGATACTTTGGTGAAGTCAGTTGTTGTTTCGAAGATAGTATAAATATTAATTGGGAGAGAATCGGTAGACGTGGACCAATGACAGTTTACATGAGATGCACGTTTTGCTTTACATATAATAGATCACGTATTTACTATCAATGAGTATACTTGGAAGCCAAAATTCTTCCATTTACTTCAGCAGAGAAATTAGTGAGAAAAAATTAGTGAACTCACCTGTCGTTGGGGAAATAGCGGAGAACTCCACTAAAAGAGAATTGTCAGACACGGAGAAATTGCACAACAAGTAACCTGTATGTTCATCTTGTATAGGAAAACCTCCTACATTAGTAATAGTATTTTTTTAACTCTTGTCTGTTTGTTCGACACTGTAGTAAAAGTGCCTTTTTTCTGTGGAAAGTTATTTATGTATTTCACGTCACCAAATCTTCATATCAGTATTTCTTTTTGCTGTGGGGGACTGATTGTTATTTTATCACAATTCATTAGTCCTGCAGGTTCAAGGGACACATATGTCTTAATTTGCTAAGACAAGAAGAGTTTTCACCGCACAAGCTATCTTAAACGTCAACATATTGTATAACAGATATGCAAATCTTTTAAGCAATATTTTTTGGTTTGATATTTGGCTCACACATTGTAATAATTTAATTATTCTTATATGGAATTTTTAAAGTTCATTAGATTTTCTTGACATAAATCGTCAGTGTAAGTGAAGTTAAGAGCATATAATATAAGACAATTAAATTAGACTACACCTCTTTAGTTTAGGGCTCAAGGATTATAGCAGTCAACGATGCAAAACAATCGAAAGAGCAAAGTAGACCAACTAAAACTTACATTTGGCATTTTTTAGTTGAGTTGTTATTTTTTGGCATCCATATGATGCACTCGGAAGAAACATGAAGAAATTAAGGTAAACAACATATTATAAACTCTTTTATGTAACTTTTTTAATATCTTCTTTCTGTTAAGTTAGGATATTCATTAGTGTCTAATCTCACTATTTTTTCGTACAATCATTGTTGAGTTACTTTATCAATCGTAGCCAAAAATGTCATTGATAAAGAAAGCCTACCATAAAAGTTAACCAATTGAATAAGAATACATTTTTCTTATTAGAGAGGCGAGACTGAATATTGGAAAGTGAAATGTCACAAGAAAATTCAGTTCGTAATAAAGTGTTGTTTGTTGAGGTAACTATGTTGGTAAATGTTCCTACTTTCAACAAGAACAACAAACATAGTGTAATCCCACGAATATAGGGGGAGATGTAAAGAGTTTGTGCCAAAAAGACTTTCGTCTGCACAAATTAGCACAATAGCAGCAACAAACAGAATCAGTAACAACGGTTACAGGTATAAATTTAAAAAATATTCAGTTTCAGTAAATTTAATACTATAATCTCCGTAAGTTTGTTCGAAAGAATAAATCACATTAAGGTGTCAAGTGTTGAGGAG
Source organism: Capsicum baccatum var. pendulum (assembly GCA_030864225.1). Lineage (NCBI taxonomy): Eukaryota > Viridiplantae > Streptophyta > Magnoliopsida > Solanales > Solanaceae > Capsicum > Capsicum baccatum. Next base: position 45,910,029 of record CM061560.1, read on the forward strand.
AAAGGGAGAACACAACGATCATAGAAAATTTTAGTAGTGTAATACCATGAATGGGTGGGGTGGGATGTAAGCAGTTTGTTCCAGAAAAACTCTCGATTTCACAATTAGTGCAATAGTAGCAAGAAACAGAACCAATAACAATAGTTACAGATAAAAATCCAAAAAAAAATTCAGCTTCATTAAATCTAATAGTATAATCTCCCTAAGTCTGTCCAGAGATATAAACTGCATTAATGTCTCAGGTCTTAAGGAGAAAGGGAGAACACAACGAATTTCGTGAGAACAACTTATGGATACAACATATGCAAAGAACCCAACTACATAAGCAATAATAATAACATTCCCACAAGAGGCATTTGGGGAGAGTAGAGTGTACCCAAACCATAGACACTGAGGTTCCAATATATCAAATGAAAATAGGTATGGGAAAAGGGGAAACATAGCAACAAACAATTAAATGAAAAGTAACAACCACAAAATAGTATGATAGGATAAACACAAAAAACAACAGTAAATAAAAATTAACTTGAAAATCTACTAAGTATGGATATGCAAGTGGAGAGATGATTCTACCAGCAACTAAGTTTTATTCTAAATCTAACTAAGATATAACGAATAATAGAGTTAGCCAAAAAGTCTCTAGGTTTTTAATGCTTACATATTATCGTCCGTAATAATCACAGAATTTATCATACACAACTAGACCACAAGTGACAATTTGAGGTATACGCGGGTGAAATATGTATCCAAAAGTTTTAACCAATCTTATAGGTGATCAGACTAAAGATACTAACATTGTGACCTCTTGGTGGGGGACTGCAATATTGTGGTTAAACTATATACCATGGATAACAGAGCTAAATATGAAGAAATCTTTATCCCGCTCAAGATTTTATGCAAATGAAGAAATGTAAGCTTCCTATTAGATGACAAGTTTATCCTCTGTTGTGTTGGTTTGTTGAAGTAAGTTAAAATCTCAAGTGTATTTATGTCTGAACATTCTGTAGGTTGAGACTTTGGTGCTGGAAGGTTATAATCCTGCAGCAGTGCTCTTAAAATATGTAAATGACTCTGGGATTAAAAGTTTCATCTTGGGCTCTACTTTGCCAGGTCAATAGGGTGAAGATCGTTCTTCGATTTATGTTACCACCTATGTTGGAATTATTGTGTGTGATTCAGTTATCAAATTATTTCATTCTTGTTATTATTATTTATCGGCCATGCACTTGAGTCGAGAGTTTTACACAAATAGATTCTCTACCTCCATGAGATAGTAAGGTCTGCATACACTCTACTCTCCCCAAACCTCACTTATAGGATCCTTTATTGTTGTTATTAGTATATTACTTTCCCATTCTCTTGCTTGTAGTTTTAGCTTAACAGTCAATTACTAAGTTCATTTTATCTCCCAATGTCTTTATTATATCACAATGTTCGTTACATTCACTATTTTGTTGCTTCTATTTACTTTCCTAGCTTGTTGCGCATAAGTTCCGTTCATAGTGTACTTTTCTGGATCCTGAGATAAATGTTCTATTCCCCACTTATACTTTTTATGGGCTAGTATTTATATTACGAAAAGGTATTTTCAATGAGGTGGATAAAATATGTGCAGGGTATATGTAGGGCAATAGTAAAGACAATAAAAAGGTAACTTTAATAACATGGGGTAGAGAACAAGAATTCACTCTGGGTAAAGTGGGTACATGGGATATATATGAATTTTTTTTTACCAACATCTGATCACATGAAGAACCTCAAGATTCAAATTGGTATCGGAGCAGAAGCTATAATGTAATTCTGGAGCCTCAAACCAAGAAGGAAAATATAATTCTATAGCTTGGTTGGCTACTTGTTTTAACCAAAGACAGACTCGTTATGTTGTATATCCCTGTTGATTGCTTCAACTATTATTTTTGTGAAATGAATAAGGATAAATCAAAACAATATGACCTTCAACTTTGGTAGTCACTATTTAAACAAATAAATTTCTAGTAGAAAAGGTAATCTAAAGCATACCAATGAGTGTAAAATAACACGAAATAAAAAACTCAACTTTTAAACTCTAAATCCTGCAAGATTCAACTTGCCCAACCATTACATTCCACAACAATATAATCCAATGTACTAAAATTGCAGTAATTCTATGTATAACTCAGCTAAAAATTCAGAAATTTTGTAATGTCAAGCTGAAAGAAAACTAATTTCTGCCTATAATGAAAAGAAAACAACTAGAAAGTAACCCAAAAATATGCAATAAGAGAAACCAAACCTTCCACTACGCACAGAGTTCGAGAAAAGGCTGAATTACAATGTTAAGTTACATTTTCTCAAGAGGCTGTTTACACATAGATCGGTCTTGTTAGATGCATGAAATTTACAACTTAAAAGAAAAGAAATTGTTGTAGAAAAATACAAATTATGACTACGCTTGGCTTCTGTAGATGTTGTTAGTACTGATTTCATGAAAGCTTCGCTGCATAAGGTTAGATTTTGATGTTCCCAACACGGACCAAAAAGCCCAAATTGAGTTCGTGTATACTAACAACATAAATTAGAACCAACACGGTGAATCACAGAAAAGAAAAATCATGGATAACTAAATCGGAGCAAGAGGCAACAGAAAACCAAAAAAGATAAAATTCAAAACCATAATAATGGAAAACAAAGAACTCACAGATACTAAAAACGGTGAGAATCTAATCAGCGAAAAGGATCGACCAAGCTTAACCTCTAGTAGTATCTGCTAAACTAGCACAACAACATTAGAAAAGTAAATTGAATAGAAGACTCAATCATTATATTCCACAAAAATATAATCCAGGGTACTGACATTATATACTAGAAATAGTGTAATCCAGTTAAAACAAAAGAAATTGAGAGTCAAAAAGGATAAAGACATCTGAGTTGAGATTTCTACTGATAATGAAAAGGAAATAACCAGAAACTAACCCCAACAAAATGCAATAAAAGAAACTAAACCTTCTACTATGCATGGAGTTCGAGAAAAGGGCGAATCACAACGTTAAGTTACATTTCTGGAAGAGGTTGTTTACACATAGATCGGTCTTGCTATATACATAAAATTTACAGCTTAAAAGAGAAGAAATTGCCATAGAATAATACAAATTATGACTAAGCATGGCTTCTTTAGATGCTGTTAGTACTAAATTCATGAAAGTTTCCTCATAAACGGCCAGATTTTCATGTTTCTCAAGACCAACCAAAAACCCCAAATTGATTTCATGCCCAACAATAGCATAAATTAAAAATAAAAATCATGGATTACCAAATCAAAGGAAAAGGCGACATCAAAACAAAAAGGATAAATCCAAACCCTAACAACAGCGAGAAAGAACTCACAAATATTAAAAACAAAGAGAATCTAGTCAGCAAAAATGATCGACCAGGTCTAGTTTGTAATGGTATCTACTAAATTGGAACTAAGCTTCATTAGTTGAGGAGAAGAGTTAATCAAACAGAATCAAACAGAAAAGAAATTGCATGATGCGGTGGCTTGAGGAGTTTTAATGAATGACACATTTAAATAGTTGGGGAGAAGTGTCATCCATCTGAAATGATAAAAATACCCTTCATTTCAATGGTAATGATATTAAGCACACATGTTGTCCATCAGGTGTGTGCTATCCATACTTTTATATAAATAGTTGTAGATACACATTATAAATAAATAAAATAATAAGAGGCACAAGAGAGTGAATTGTCAAAGGAAAATGATGAAATTTGTCTTTAGATAATGGATTTTGTTGATTTTGACGGTGCAAAAACCTTTTTTTATGTGATATGAATTGGGCGTTTATTCAAGAGTCGCCAAGGGTGTGGTTGACTTTGGCAAAGTGACTTACAACATCTTAATTATGAATGGTTCCTACTTCCACGTGCATAAGAAATTATTGGCAATTGGTTGGCCATCAATGTTATTAAAATTCTGAAATTTAGCCAGATTCATGTTCTTGACATGTACAAGAATTCAATAAAATTCTAAAATTTAACCTTGTTATTTTCTAAAATTATTAAAAGGGTTTTTGAATCGTATGAATATTGTCTCTTGTGTGAATATAATATTGTATAATTAAGAATGTATTATTAATAAATAGTAGTCATCAGAAGTGGTTTATTTATTTGGTCATTACAAATTCTTAATAACTATATACATGTGAGATAATATAATAAATAAACTGAGAATTATGATTAATAAATAGGATCAATAAAAGTGGTTTATTTATTTGAGTTATTGAAATTAGCACAATAGTGTAGATTGTCCTGAATATGTGTACATGGGAAGAGATATTAACGGTTTTCACCCAAAAGGAGAAAACATAATATCTTGAACTCTCAGGTATATTGATGAAGAGAAATTATTTTGGTAAAGAGGGCTCATTCCCATGATTACCACGATTAAATAGTAATGAATTATTAAGGGTATGTGCTGGATTAGACTTTCCTCCCTATTAGATGAATTTAGTACAAGTCATTACGTATTTAATCACTAGTTTGATAATCTGTATTTTCTTCTAAACTGATTAATATATGATTGGATCAATATATCTAGGATTTGATTTTCACGTGACTTAAACTAACAGTATCCATCTTATATATATATATATATATATACGATGGTATAATGAATGACCTGGATATCCTGGTGGCATTTTTCTGGAAAATACTTTTCTTATAAATTACGAAGAGAAAAAGTCAATTGATGTTATGGGTTCATTCCCATGATTACCACAATTAAATAGTAATGAAATATTAAGTTTATGTGTTATCTTTGACCTTCCTCCCTATCAGATGAATTTAATACAAGTCATTTCGAATTTAATCGCTAGTTTGATAATCTGTATTAACTCTCCTAAAATTAGTAATATATGATTGGATCAATGAAACTAGAGTAGGTTTTAACTTAAACTAATAGTATACTCTCCATCCAAGTTAGGTCTGTAAAAGTTTATGAAGCGAATAATCAGTCATTATATATGTGTATTACATGTGTAGTTCTCTAATTCCATCGATTGACTATTTGAGATGCATGAATATATATGTATATGATGAGTTTAAATTTAATCATCCAATAATTATATGACTGTGTTGATGATCTATTGTAACGTTTTTCAATTTCAGATTCAATATGTCTCTTTTTACCCCTTTTGACATTTTCTTGAGTCAAAATAAACTTGAGAGTCATAATTTTGTTGAAAAAAATTCTACTTCTAATTCAAAAGGTGGAAATAAGAAGATAAGGACTCACAATGCAAAGAAGTTGTAGCTCTAACTGGTGGTGTGAAAAAGCCTAGGTGTTTTCATTGCAAGATATTAGGTCATTGGAAGACACATTGTCTAGTTTACCTAGCCAAGCAGGAAAACAAGATGCATTCACTTTCACTTGTCGTTGAAACATGTTTAGTGGTTGTTTCTACAACATCAGGGTGTGTAAATTTAGGAGCCACTGATCACATTTACAATACTTTGCAGGAATTTCAAAAAGCTTGCAAGCTGAATAAAGGTGAAAGTTTTACTTTTTAGGCTGATGGTTCAACAGCTCCAACTTTAGCATTAGGAAATATTAGTAATTCTTTAGATAATGGTAGAGTTTTAATTTTAATGCATTATATGCACCTGTTGTTAGAAGAAACTTGATTTCAGTTTCTCGAGCTTTGAGATATGGTTATTATGTTAATTTTTTTTATAATGGTTGTGTTATTAGTTATAATAAATATTTTATCTCTGATGATACATTGATTCATAATCTTTTTATTATTAGTGTCTCTCTTGAACTGTAACAAACCATTAAGTTGAATAATGTTAACCTTTCAAGCAAAAAAAATGTTCTTCTGAATTTAATGAAACTTATTTATGGCATTTGTGTCTATGTCATATAAATTTAGACAGGATTTCGAGGTTGATTCGGAATGGACCTTTAGGTTCATTTAAAGTGGGACACTACTAAGATGTGAATCCTGTTTAGAAAGAAAAATGACTAAGAGACCTTTTCCCTTAAAATAAAATAGAGCAAATAATAAATTAGAGTTAATTCATTTTGATCTGTGCGGCCCAATAAACGTTCAAGCGAGAGGTGGTTATGAGTATTTTGTGACTTTGGTTGATGATTACTCAAAATATCGATATGTTTATTTGTTGTGTCATGAGTCTAAATACTTTGATAAATTCAAAGAATTTAAGACAGAAATGGAGAAATGACATGAGAAATGTATCAAGTTCCTACGATCTGATCTTGATGGTGAATACCTCTCTAATGTGTTCATTAGTTACTTATCATAATAAGGAATTATGTCTCAAATGTCTGCACCTAGAACTCCATAACAGAATAGTGCAGCAGAAAGAAAAAACAAGACTATGTTTTAGAAACGGTTAGATCTATGATGAGTTACTCTGATTTGCCTTCTTCATTTTGGGGTTATGCACTAGAAACCACAAACTACCTTCTAAACATAGTTTCTTAAAATTCAGTACCTGTGAAACCCATAGAACTGTGGACTGAGCAAAAACCTAGTCTGAAACATGTTCGAATTTGGAGATGTCCAGCACATGTGCTAAAAGAAAAGGTAGAAAAGTTGGAACCTAGATCAGAAGTATGTGTTTTTATTTGGTACCCTAAAGGAATGAAAGATGATTTGTCTTATAATCCTATAAAAAAAAAGGTAGTTGTAAGTACCAACGTCAAGTTTCTAGAAAAGGATTTTATAACAAACCACATTCCCAGAATTAAACTAGTTTTACGAGAACTAAGCAAAGAGGTAAGAAATCAATCAACTGATGATAATGAAAACCAAATCTAAACTCCAGATGTTAGAGTTGACATGCCATTACATTTTAGTAGTGAGAGAGATATTAAAAGACATAAAGTTCCACAAGTACAAGTTTCTGAAAATCCATTGCATCAAAGTTATGAGGGTGCACAAGAGAAAGAAGTTATTGATGTCCCAGCACCATAAGATGATGAAGATAACATAGAGTCTCAAAATATAACAAATGATGTGGTTTAACTACAAGATCATAATAGTGTAGTTGCCTCTATACTGTCCCTTATAACTGAAGTGCCTCATCGTAGTTGGACATAAATAATAAAACCATCTCAGTATGTACTCATGGGAGAGTCTTTTGACAGGATCTCTTAAGAGTTAAATACCGAGTGTAACACTCCATATTTTCGGGCTAGTCTATAAACCGTTGTTCCTACATTTATAAGTTATAATCCAAGTGATAAATATAAGTTTCATGATCTTTATACTAGTGTGTGAAATTCTCATGAGGTTAAAATTGTTCATAGAAATCATTTAGAGCCACGTTGAGCTAAGATCCTTTGATTCGTCCAAAGTTTGGTATTCAAATCTATATGGGTCTACTTTGAACGTGTATAAATTTATATATATATATATATATATATATATTGAATTCTGCATCTTAAGACCCACCAAATTGTATATAATTGAATTAGCTTTCCAACGATACCGATTTTGCCTTAATCTGATACCCGAGCAAAAAGTTATAGCCCTTTTCGTGAGAGAGGCAGTAGATGCACGCTCCGTCGCATGCACCTAATTCCTAGGTTCTATTTTCACATTTTTAAGGGCAAAAGGGTCTTTTCCTCCATCCTAACTCGTCCATAACAGATAATTAAAGCCTTAGGGAGCATTATCTGCCCCTTTATCCATAATTTCTCTCCAAGCCTCCCTCAAGAACAAACCCTGATCCCCATTCAAGAAGTTCAAGACTTCATTACAATATCTTCAAGAAAAACCAATAATTTGGTTCCATAATTCAAGAATCTCAAGAAAAACTTTCAAGATCATCTCCAAGGTTTTCAAAGTCAAGTTTTCTATATCAAATCAAGCCTATTAAGGTATGTGGGAGTTCATCCATGCACCCTCTTTCATCCATGGAGCCCAAAAATCCTTTTCTTTTAATTAAAGAATGAATTTTTCCATTATTATGGTATTCTGTATGTTCAAGAAAGGTTGAATTTCATGTTTTCATGATGTTTTTAATTCAACTCAGCCTATGTATGATTCCGTGCAAGATTTTAAATTCCCCATGCTATGAATTTGAATTTTCCATGGTTTAGTCAAGTAAATTCCTTGATAGATTCTAAATTCATGATGTTTAGCAATATTCCCATGTTTTAAATTCATGCCTTCCACATGTTTGATGAAATTCCCATATCATGTTAAGTCAATTTCAAGATGAATTCCCAAGTTATGAATTTTGCCATGTAACTATATTATTCCCTCATGTTTAGGACATTCTTACGTTTAAGCTATGAACTTTACAGGTTTTAATGAAACACCCATGTCCTATTTCAAGCTAATTATATGTGAATTCCCCAATTCATGATTTTAGTTATGTAATCATGCTATGCTCCCGTGTTTAAGATATTCCCATGTCCAAGTTCATGATCCCCATGTGTTTGCCGAATTGCCCTATGTTAAAGTATTAATCTCCACGTGCTTGATAGAATGCCCATGTGAATTGAATAGGGTAATCATGACATGTTACCATGTGTTCTCATTTATGTACAAGTTTATAATCTCCAAGTGTTTGATAAAATGTCTCAGTGAATGAATTGTGAACAATTGACTATGGCTATGCTTTCAAGAATTGCTAGGTTTTATCATTTATGCTATCGAGTCCTGGAGGTATTTATTACCCAAAATCTAGTTGTTTACGTAGTTGCAGAAGATATAGAACAGTCCCAGTAGAAGGTCAAGAATAGCAGTACTTAGTCAGTTAATAGAACTCAGAGAACTCAGTCAGTTAACAAAACTCAATGAACTCAGTCCGGTTCAATCAGTCAACAGAATCAGTGTGGGTTCAGTTTAGCCTAGTACAGTCCAGTTTTAGTCCCAGTATCAATTTAATTATTAATAATTACCTTAAAATCTGTATGCACTGTCATTTTCAGAATACCATGACCTGAGTTTATTAGTTATCAGTGCATGCACCAGTTAGTATTTCAGTGTCATTCAGTTGAGAGTAGGATTCAGAACCGAGCAAACTCAGGGATGGGGGCTTTCCTGCCAGTAGAGGGTTTGACCATTAGTAGAAATCCCTGAGTTACAGAACTACATAGTCAGCGTAGGTTTAAGATGTATTCCTGCCAGTCTAGGATTGACAGATATTCATGAGTTTCCTGCCAGTATAGGGTTACTCCTTAGTCCTTTGGGACACCAGTTTAGTGGATCCACATAGCCCGTGTTAGTACCCATGGCACAGTACTGACACCCTTCTAATTGGGGTTACAGGTTGGACCCCAATTAACTTAGATTGGGGTATGTCGTTAGATGATACCTCCCACAGTTTTAGTTTTAGTCTCAATATAGAACTAAGTTCAGTTCTACAGAATTAGAACTGTCAGAAACGATCACCTAGTTATCAGTAATTCAGTTATCAATAGTCTCAAACATCAGTTACTCAGTTATCATAACTCAGTACCCAACTTTAGTAAGATCTCAATTACAGTCTCAGTTATAGTCTCAATTATAGTTCTCAGTACATTCTTAGTTATAGTCTATCTCAGTTGTAGTCTCAGTACAGTCTCAGTTACACTCTCAATTATAGTCTCAGTTACAGTCCCAGTTTAGTATTCAATTCAGAACTCAGTTTAATTTTAGGCTTTCTTGACCATAGCGTACAGTTATCAGCTTTTCAGTTATCAGTATTTTAGTACCTCAGTTTATAGATAATTTTAGAATCATGTTATATGCTTGGTCTTACATTCTCAGATAATACAATTTTCACAAATTCATGCTAAGTTGTCTCATGTTACTCAGTTAGTCCTTACCTCATATGTGTAATACTCTACAGTTTCAGTCCAGTTATTTAGACTAAGTGCAGTTCAGTCTTACATGACCAGTATTAAGCTATCAGTCATTCAGTTAATCAAATAAGTTAGTATGTTTATGCATTCGTGCTCAGTGTGATTGTATATTCAGATCCTCGATTAATGTCAATCTCCATCACGTAGTTAAAGACTCAGTTTTCATACAATATCCATGTCCTACCGTATCCCAGCTTCAGTTCTACTTAAATAATAAAAGTAAAGTTTACAAAAACTAAGTGTAGAGATTCACCATCTTATCAGAGAATATTTGTCACTCATGCTTTAAGATATTTTAGTTTTTAGTTTATTCCAGCCTATTGGTGATTCTACTTACACTTAGCATGCATGTTTTACGATTACATATCAAATCCGTTTTACTTATTCATTCACCCCTGCATACTCAGTATATTCCAGAAGTACTAATTCACATATACGTCTATGTGTCTACATTATTTCATAATGTAGGTACCATTTATAGCCCGCACATCATGATCAGATAGTTATAGATTTCAGCCAGCAGGTGATGAGTTCTCCTACTTCGGGAACTCCTGAAAGTTTTAGTTCATGAATAGTTCATTTAATTTCATGTGTATTGATTAGTGGTAGTTGGAGGCATGTCCTAGATATCTATAGTCACTATAGTAGAGGCTTCATAGATTTCAGTCAGAGTCAGTCATGTAATTTCTATTCTTTTCTCAGTTTTAATCAGATTGTAAACTTTATCGGTATTGTACTTATTCAGATTATGTCATGATTATGTTTCTGCTCAATAGAATTTGTTATTTATTTTATTATAATTTAATTTCTTAACAATATGTCAGTTCATGGGTTAGCTTTATATCACTTATGGTTCCAAGCACTGTGTGACGACTAGGGGGTAATCTCGAGTCATTACACCGAGCCCATGAATTATGACAAAGCACTACAAGATAAAGATGCAAATAAATGAATAATTGCTAAGAAATAAAAAATGGATTCAAAGTACTCTAATAAAGTATGGGATCTTGTAAAATCACTTGGAGATGGATTCAAACCCATTGGATACAAGTGGATCTATAAGAAAAAGAGAGAAGTGAGTGGAAAAGTGCAAACTTACAAAGTTAGGCTTGTTGTAAAAGGATTTACTCAAAAAAGAAGGGATCGATTATGAGGAAACCTTTTCTCCAGTATCCATGCTTAAGTATATTAGAATTCTCTTTTGCATACTGCTCATTATGACAATCGAATTAGGGAAAATAGATGTCAAGACAACTTTCTTTAATGAAAGTCTTAATGAGAGCGTTTTTATGTAGCATTCAGATGGCTTCATTAAAAGGGGGAAAGAACACATGTTGTGCAAGCTTAAAAGATCCATTTATGGATTAAAGCAAGCTTCTAGGGTATGGAACACTTATTTTGACAATACAGTTAAGACTTTGATTTTGAGTAGTGTCTTGATGAGTCTTATGTGTACAAAAGGGTGAAATGGGAATAAAGTGGTATTTTTAGTATTGTATGTAGATGATATCTTGCTTATAGGAAATAATGTGGGATTGTTGAATTCAGTTAAGGAATGGTTACCTAGTAATTTTGATATGAAAAATTTGGGAGAAGCTGGTCACATCCATGGGACCAAGGTTCTACATGATCGCAAGAAAAGAATGTTAATTTATCTCAAGCTCTTTATATTGATACAATTCTTACCTTGTTCAGGATGCATGATTCCAAGAAAGGATTTCTTCCTTTTAGACATGAAATTTATCTTTCTAATGATCAATGTTTTAAGATAGTAAGAAGATAGAAAATATAAAGGCAGTTCCTTATGCATCAGCTATGGAAAGCCTCATGTATATGATGTTGTGTACTAGACCTGATATCTGCTTTGTCATAGGCATGATTAGCAGATTTCAGTGTAATCCTGGAAGAGAACACTGGACAATAGTTAAACATCTAATCAAATGCTTGAAAGGGACTAGGTATTAAATGCTAGTTTACCATTCGAATGAGTTAGTTCCTATAAGGTATACAGACTTAAATTTTGAGTCTAACAAGAACTCTATAAAGTCAACATTTGAAAATGTGTTTACTTTGGGAGGCCGAGTCATTGTTTGGATAAGCATTAAGCAAACTTGTGTTGCTGATTTACCACGAAAGATGAATATGTAGCGGCCTCTGAGACAACTAATAAGGCAGTATTGCTCAAAATATTTCTCAAAGACTTGGTAGTGTCCCTGCATGAGAATAAATGTAATTTATCTTGATTACAAAAATGGTGTAGTTCTAACTTCTCGTGCTAGTACATTTTGTATGTATTGAACAGGACCGAGTAGAGATAGTTGTTATTAACTGATTGATAAAAACTTATTTTCTAAACTGTTGAAAGTACTTATATTCTCAATCTTGATGTAACTATTATGATCTGTATATATTGTTTATCATTTTGATTTATTAAAAGGTGAGATTCTGAGATGGGTCAATATTCCTGGTAGAGTGAATGATAATAATATATATTGGTGAAATAATAAGCTAGTTAAAGGAATTCATCTCTCGGTATAGATATTGATGATACGCCTTTTATGAGAAGCTTATAATCATTATACTAAATTTTTCAGTAATTTAATTTATTGATTAGTATCTGTAATCTTAACATGAGGAATTACATAAGTATTTAATGGGAAATTTCAAAATAAAAATAGAGGAGTGCAATTATGAAATATTAGTGAAATAGTTTATAATTTATCATGATAAGAGTAATTCAAAGAGGTAATTTGAATTATTTTCATGATAGGGAGCCTCAGTAATTAATTCTATAGTCCCTATAGTACCCATATTATACTAGAACTCAAAATTCTATTTTCTACGGGAAAAGGAGAAGTCACCCTCCTGTGTTCTAAGTAAAAGCAGACGTATGTTTTTCTTTCCTACTTGGAATAGGAGAGTATCTCTATGAATAGGGATTTTCCTATCCTAGAAATTAAGAATTGAGTATTCTATTTAGTACTTGCACACCCAAGTACTGAGAGAGTTCAGTGGTTAATTTGGGATCACTTTAAAAGACCGCAGATTCAAAGACGAATTCACTTCAAGATATCTGCTCACGTTTCAAGAGGTATTCCTGGTTAATTTTAAGCATCATTTGATTGAACTACGTGTTTATGTTGGTTGTCTATATTACATGCAAGTGACTCTTATTATTTTCTTCCGATGCATATGACTGCTTTCCAATAACATCTTCAACAATTGAAGGAGTGAATAAGTTTAGACACAATTTAAGTAGGAATAAGATTACTTGAAAACACAACATATCCTTGACATCGCTGAGTTAAGCTAATAGCAAAGAAAGATTCATCTACCAATTGGAGACTTCCCTTAACATTGAGGTCATTTCAAGGCTAACAGTAGGGTTATACATAGCAAAAAAAAAATTAACTACAACCCAGTAATTTCTCTTCCTCTTTCGAAGATCAAAATAGCTATAGACTATTAAGACCACTTAAATCTGACTCTTCCTCTTAGTTAAGTAATATTGAACTTGAAGCTTTGTCAACAGTTGAAGTTAAACCTGAAAAATTTTGTATTAATCACTATTGAATTAAAAATTGAAACAATTATTAATATAAAAATCATTAAAAAAAATACTTACCATTTATTTTGGTAACCAAGTGTGAGAACGTATCGAAGCCTACATGATCAACAATGATAAGGGGATACTCATGCAAAATGATGGCGCCAACAAGTTCTCTATGTGAAACTTCTTGATTGAAATAATGATGCTGGCTAGTTTCATCACGCATTAAACCACTCAAATTTTCCAAATTACTTGACCTATGGCAACATCTATAAATATGTTCTCTTATAGGCATTGTCCCATACTTTTTAGTTGATTTGATATAATAATTACAATACTAACAAATATCAGAGCGAGAACTATTAACGATCACTAGCTTAAAATGTCCCCATGCTACAGACTTAGTTACCTTTTTTAGATTCATTAGCATCATTCATTTGAAAAGACCTTTAGCTTTTAGTATTAATAGGTTGAGGAATGTTACTTGAAGATGGACCAACTAGATTTTCATCATCAGATCCCAACTAAATGTTTTTTCTTGTGCTTTTCTTTGTGAGTTTTTTTTCTGTTATTTTATTGTTAATTTTCATGGTTCAAGTTTATTAGTTTTTAATTGAATCACCTTTCTTTCAAAATTCTCGAGGATCTATTCCTCCACAATCACGGATAATCTTGAATAGATTGAGCAAGCTTATAACACTATCAATTTGAGAAAGAAGCCATAGAAAGTGAGTTGAGACTTCATATAAAGAGTGGCGTAAGTTTTTTTATTACTAACTTGTTTGCTAGTTTTTGTCACGACCTAAACCAAGGCCTAGACGTAATGGGAATCCCAATTCCAATCAGGACCGGGGACAACCCTTGTGGCCTCAGCAGACAAACCACCAGACACATCCTACTCAGCTTGAGCAGCAATCAACTGGGCATTAACATGGATAGATTGATGAAATTATGCATTTGTCACATTTCCCTGAGGGGCCTATGGAGAAATGTAGGATTAGGAGAAACCCGAGTACCATTTGGAATAGGACCCTATGATTGAAGATGTACCCTATCATAGGACGTACCCCTTCAGTATCATCCTAGATAGGACAGAAGAATTTCTTTGTTTTTCAGATATACGAGGCATGATCTGAAAGACAAACAAATAAGGATTAAAGAAGATTTCCAAACTTTAGACTCCAAGCTTGAAAATAGAATACCAAGAAAGTAAAATATTACTAAATATATTGTAGCCTCTCTCTTATGAGTGTGGCGCACTACACACCCCTAAAAGAGACTCTACTCGAAATGGCTTTAGAACTTCCCAGTTGACCACTAACCTAAAGCTCTGATACCAATCTGTCATGACCCGAACCAGGGACTAGACGTAATGGGCATCCCAAGTCCAACCAAGACCAGGGATAGCCCCCTGCAACCTAACCCAACCACTTATATCCATCCTTAAATGGACTAAATTTTAAGAATATAACAAGATAGCATAAATGCTCTCATAAAGACTCTATGATAAGGTCACAGCCATGACTGACCCAATTGAGTTTAACCATACCAAACCAGCCATCCAATGATATGTAACCAAACCAAGGGCCATAAACCAAGTCATAACCAAAGGGAATACCAAAACATAATAATATAATCAATCCCAAAATGTAATATGATGGAACAATTAGAAATCATGTCTGATGATGCCAGCCTCCCAACTTTTTCCAATGCCAAGGCTGACACCAATACCGATCCCGCCCATACCAACTCCTAGAAGTCCCATAAAGCCTCTATCCAAAAAAAATTAAGAATATCCAATTAAAAAATGCCCCCAACCATGGCCAAAAATAATATCCATAATAAAATAAAAATGTCTATAACATAAAATGGAGCCTTCCAAAAGGATGGAAGCTCACCACTTCAGTCCAAATATTAAAACCGAATCTGTGTGCTAAACAAGAGGAGTAGAATGGTCGGTTCTTGCATAGAATGGATATACATCCATTAATAGATGTGTTAACAAGTGATCACTAGCATGAACTCAGGATAAGTATAAAATAATGCGATTTATAAAATCAAGTAAAACCATCCACAATGCATACAACCATACATATATAAGTTTTGGAAAAAGAAACCAGATTTAGCATGCATTAAAACCATTACCTGGGCTGTGTAGCTTTTCCGTCCTTAATCACCTATGAGCAATATGGGTTCAGCTCCCCCAGCTGAAAATTGCCCAATACATATAGCCGCATGACCAGGAAAGTATCCCAGTGTGATAACTAGTACATCCCCTAATATGAGGCGTGACATCATGCACACGGTCCACCAAGCCAACCTCATACCGGCATTTATAAGTTTCTAATTTTGGTCCCCTCAGGACCTCCACCTTCCATGATTTAGCAAAACCTCCCCCTTTAATGCCCAATTAAAAACTATTTCCAAATAATTCATTTACTATTTATTAACCAAGGCCATTTAGTGGTGGTATCATCATACCAACCATACTTATAAGTACTATCCATAGCCAACCGCATGTAGGTATAAGGGACCTTAGGTGCCCTTCCAATTACCATATTAAATCCACTTAGGGGAATCTGTACCCCACTAGCATAACCATTTAGCCATTTACCTTTCAAAACTATTTAATCCATGCATAAATCCTTTACCAAGTTTAAAAGAAGCAAGAGTTCTATTTAAAAAAAGTCAACGCAATGAACCTATCTTTATAAACATTTTGTCACACACATTGGGGGCATAATATATATCCAAAACCAATTTGAACTAACAACAACCATTTCCATATAATCCAATTATCCAAAACCACCATTAATGTATAGAAAAGCATAATTAAAACCATGGAAAACCATAACCAACCATTCATAAACAAAACCCCCCAAATCACATTTGAAAACCCAAAAGCATTCAACAATAAAATCATGAAAACCAATAGTAAAATCATGCCTTTAGTTGGAACTAACAATGAGGGAAGAGAATATACCTTATACCAAAGAATTTATGGAAAAAACTCACCAAAGCAAGCTCCAAATAAGTCCGTAAGATGAAACTCTAGCTTTCTTACCCCAAAGTTTTTTAGAGGATTTTAGATTGTTTAGGAGTAGTTTCTAAGTGTTAAAGAGTAAAATAATAAGGTAAATACTCTTAAAAGTAGGTTAGAAGCCATGGAATCTTATTAGGGTAAGTAGGGAAATATCCAGAATACCCCCACTTAAGTTGCACAAAAGTCCCATCACAGGGATACGACTTACCCATACGAGTCGTACCAATCTTATATGAGTGGTACCCATCACTCGTATTCTACCCCAACCCCTGGACCCAACAATGTCTAACATATGAATCATTCAACCAAGTCATATCCAAAGAATAGGATCCGTACCTTCTATCTGTATCCCTAATAGAATACCAAGAGGATTGAATACTGTCCCCTATACGAGTACTAGATAAGACTCATACCAAACTATATGACTCTCATCCCCTAAGTTGAATCCATTCCAGTAACCCATCCATCCCACCAGCCAACACTGATCAACATATGACTAGACCATACTACTCATACCTCAACATATGGCTCGTACCCATGAGTCATATTGGGTTCGAAGAATGAAATTTCAAGAAAAATTCTAAGGCCAAAAAACTAAGATGTAGTAGTTTTGTTGGTACAAAATGTGATATAAGAGAAAATATCATCCATAGCTTTAGATACTTGTGGAGATAATATTAGTGACTATGCTTATAGCGACATGAACTATGAGTATAATAATAATGAGCCACATAAGGGTTCTTTTAGTGCTTGTGAGAAAACTAATAAAGCTTATGAGTACGATGGTGAATCCAATGAAGGCTATGATATTGATCATGAGTAATATGGTGGTGAGAACTACTACTCCGAAGATAAATATGAAATTAATGAGGATTATGGCTTTTTTTATTTGCATGAAGGAGTAGAAGTATCTTATGAGGAATTGAATGATGAATATGAAGGGTATAGGGGTCTCATATTACATACCATGGTAATGAAGATGATGTAGATATGATTCTTTTTCCTATGTGTCTTATAAACTTTTTGAGAAGGATTGTGATAGAAGGAAAAATTATGGGGATGAATTACTATCCTTGTCTTGTGCTACTTCCTATTCTAGTCGAGGAGGTATATATGTATGGGTGGAACCAATTCAAAGACATTGTGTGGACCATAGTCAATGAACATTCTCTATTTCTTATGGTGCAAGAAATTATACTTCTTATCCTTATTCCAATATGATTAGTTCTCCATATGGTAATGATATTGTAGGAAGAGTGGGAGGATCAATGATCCATTAAATTATAGTAAATTCATTATTTCAAGATGTTTATAATTGAAAGAGGTGGATTCTTGAAACAAAAATTACAAATGAACCATTCCCAATTGAAGATCCTAGTACTTTGAGGATGAACAAATTATTTTTTTCCATGCTAATAGCTCTTGACAAGATCTCTCAAGTGATATCCAAGATTAATACCAATCAATCGAAAGCAAAACAAGCTACTCCTTGTAGAAACTTTCTTAAAGAGTATCCTGGAAATGAAATTAAGGCTACTCCTAGCAACTTAAAATCAAAGTTAGAGGTGAAGGGATCTACGAACCCTTCCCAAGGAATTCTTGGCACTTTGCCTAACTTTAATAAAATTGAGAGACAAAAAATTAAGAGAAGTAAGAGTGTTATATGTGATACTTGTTGAGTGGAAAAAATCAGAGGTTCGAAAGAGTGACGTGAGAGGGTTGTCACAACCTTATACTAACTTCTATAACCTCTCTTTATTTTCTAATTATCTTGATTCTTGTATAAGTATTCTTTGAAGCCAGCCTAATGATGTGCCTTGATCAATGAAGAATGGTGAGGCACTAAAAAGTTTCCCAAAAGAACATTTATGCTCCAATATTGAAAACCAAGGTGAACATAATTATTTATATGAGTTATGAGGTAACAAAGCTAAGCCTTACACTTTGTTGAAAGTAAAAGATCATTGTGTGACTAGTAGCCAATTGAGTCTAAGTGATAGCTTATTTTATGTGATCTTAATAATTATTTTTTGCATAGTGATAATGTATTTACTGAGAGTGTTCATACTCTAGTTGATACTATTTATGATCAAATTGATTCTTTTTGTAATATCAATTTATCTCAATCTAGTGTTGACACTTGTGCCTTGAATAATAGAACATTGTCATGTAATTCTTTGTTATGACATGATATAGGCTTATTTGTGACATGATACTTATCTATATAGGATATTAAGTGTTACTTGGCGTAAAGGGGGATTTTTAGTTTTTATAAATATAGAACCATTGAGGACTTACATGCGTGGTTGTCTAAATATCATGGTTCTTTTAATTCACCCATTTGTCAATGTTTTCTATGTAGCAAGGTATCTCTTGTTCTGGTGGATTACAAATCATATGTGACTTGTTTTGATCTTGGTTGTATTTTAAATATGTGCACACTTGGCATAGTAATAGATTTGTTATTGCTAATTATTGTGCTAACCCTCATACTATGAGGAATGTTTGGTTATTGGTCATTCTTTTGTGTTTGTAGGGTTTAGATTTGAGGTTGAATTCTGCATAAGAAGGAAAGGATGATACGGGCACGATTAGCTTGGAGCACATTAGGAGGGGCTTCCATATATGGATGATATCTTAGAGCCCGGAAGAAGGCATAAAGAAACCAATATACAAGGTCATGGGAAATCAAGATGCAGTTTGACAATAAAGAAGGTCCCTTGTGGGTTATTTATAAAATAGTCACTTTTGAGCTATTTTTGAAATATGCTAATTTATAATGGCAATAACTATAAATAGTTGTCTTAGCCATTTTTATTACTTAGATTTTGAATGATCGAATTGTATTGAATAGACTTTATATTTAGTTACTCTAGGTTAGAGTAGTATTAGGTTCAATTTCAATTATTATCTTAGATTGAGTAATTAGGGTGGATTCTCGAATTACTTATGCTATCTCTTATGCTTGACTGATCATCGAGTTATCATATTATGGGTTCAATTTGATTTGTCGTGCATTTTATTGAGTTCTCTTTCTCTCTTGATTTAGTTGTAGTTCAATTGAGTCTTTCTTTCTTCACTTCTCATCTCTTATTTCTCAACTATCCTTTGATTTTGATGTTTAATTCTGTAATTTTTATATCAATTCTAGTGTCTGATTAGGATCATTCGTATCATATGTAAAAAAAACTTTAGAGAGATGTGTTTCATTCTATCTCTTTTATAAAGACTTCTTTTAATTGAATTATGCAAGCAACATTGTCTTTAAATAAGACGGTGGATACCTTGACATCACACTTTAGGTCACATCTTTCTTTGACGAAATGTATCATCGATCTCAATCATGCACATTCTCTACTTGATTCATGAATAATTACCACCTTAACAAATGAAGAAGTGGCAACAATAGACTTCTTTGTAGATCGACATGATATAGCAGTATCTCCAAATAAATACTTAGCCTGTTTGAGATCGACCTTTATGTAGGTCATATAAATAACTTGCATTTGCATGATCAAAAAGATTTTTACTATCTTTGTTAGTATAAAATGGACTCATATCAATAGTCCTTTTTAGATATCATAACATATGATTAAATATGTTTCAATGTCTATGCATAGAGGAAAAACTATACCTTGCTAGCAAATTAATAAATAAAAGCTATATTAGACCTTTTAGCGTTAGCAAAATACATAAGTTGATTAATAATACTAAGATATGATACTTCAGGATAAAGAATCTCATCATTGTCTTGTGGAGGTCGAAATGAATCTTTGATCACTTCAAGTGATCGAACAATCATTGAAGTACTTAATGATTGTGCTTTGTTCATGGAAAATTATTTCAAATCCTTCTCGGTATAGGCTGATTGGTGGATGAAAACCCAATTTGCTAAATGTTCAATATGTAGATCAAGACAAAATTTTCTCTTTCCAAGATCTTTCATCTCAATTTTAATTTTATATTCAATTGCCCTTTGAATCTCTTCTGGAGTTCTAATGAGATTATGTCATCAACATAAACAATGAGTATAATTAGCTCTAAAATTATTTTCTTTATAAAGATAAACGAAAAATGACATCATTTATACAACCTTCATTTATCAAGTTCTCATTAAGGCGATTATACCACATTTGTCCTAAGTTTTGTAGACCGTATAAAGATCTTTATAATTTGATTAAGTAAATTTCTCAAGGTTTCGAATTGTATGCTTCAGGCATCTTTAATCCTTCTGAGATTTTCTTTTATATATATTTCATTATCAAGTTATAATATTCAATAATAAATATGTGACATCTTCTAGTGTCTGGCTGCAAATCAAATAAACCTTATGTCTATCAAGAAGCATGTTTCACTTGATAATTATTTCTACTTCGGCATGCTTAAATAAACGTAAAATTCAGATCCTTGTAATATTGTATAATATTGCACACTATATTATACTAAAGATATCGTTGACGAAATATTTAAAGCGGTTCATAATGCGACACAACTTGTTGAGATCTCACCACCTCATTATTTTTTTTGAGGTACCTAAACTTCTCATAAGGATTCAGGAATTATTATATCATAAGCTCATCAAGAACACGTTGCCTTCTTATTATTATCACTTGCTCCATTTTCTTTTCAAGAATTATTTATTTCAAATTAATTGGTCTATCATGCTTCACGCATGTTGTAGATTCTGTCCTTTAGGGACATACAATAGGAGCATCTGTAGCTAAATATGTAATCAATATTGGGCCAGCAAATGTTTGTAGTTGATAATTCATAACGTATTTCTTAGTTGTTTATTATCTCTGTTTTATCCCTTTTTGAATTTTATTTTGAAGAAAATGGTTTTGACCCTTTAAACTATTTCGAAAGATTCAAGAGAATTTCAAAATAATTTTGAAAATATATACAGATATTCCACTTTATTTTTTATAGAAAAAAATATCAAGAAAAAAAACTTAACGAAATTTTAAAAGATTCAAAAACAGAAATAAATCTTTGAAATTAGAGAAACTGAGTAAGGGTTCAATTAACGCCCTAAGGAGGTTTTTACGGAACTTAGGAGCGTCCATTTTAAAATGGTTCACCAAAAGATCATTTTTGACTAACTTACAAAATGTGGCTAACTTCGCAAAAGGGTTGCTTTTATAAAATCATTTGTTTACACGTTTAAAATTGATATTTATTTATTCAAATGAAAAATAGTCTTTTTGAGTAAGAAAAAGTTATTGCATGTTTTACTTAATCCAATATTAATTTTGAGAAAAATTACGAAATATTTCGTTTAATTTGAGAAATGTTACAACATATCTTACTTGAGAAAATATTTTACTTAATTCATAATTAATCACAAAAAGTTAGAATTTGAAAAAAAAAATCGAGAAATATTTTAATTGAGAAAATTCTACTTATTTAATAATTATTTCTAAGGAAAAAAAATTATGAAATATTCTATTTGAACTAAAGAGAAAATCATTCAAACTTGGTTGCACACTTGAATTTAAGAGGGAAACAAGTTTGTATTTTTTATGGGAAAAAAAGGATTGTATAATTATTTATTATTATTATTATTATTATTATTATTATTATTATTATTATTATTATTGTTGTTGTTGTTGTTGTTATTATTATTATATAAAAAAGTCAATTTTGTTATAAATAACACTTTTTAGAAAATTGTTATACACAACACCTTTGGGAAACACGTTAAAGAGAGTATCGAATTAAAAGTGTCTCATCAATTATGAAAAATTAGACTTTTACAAGAAAAAACAATTTCCTCAGATTTGAAGAAAATTATTTTAACCCAAATAAACTATTAGTTGTATGGACAAGACAAATGCCGTCTCGAAATAAATTACTTGATTAATTTTTTTTAAAAGATTTATTTTAAGGAAAAAAAATCGAAGGAACCAATTTAATCCAATTTTAAAGAGGTAATTTAGGTGAGAAAATTGTGAATTAAGTATGAAAATAGAGACAAAATAGAATAGCCACGTCTTAGGGAATCGCTTAGATTAATTAAAGTTAGTACAAATCACAATCAGCATGAATAAGTACAAGGAAAGAAAATAGGTTTGAGATTTGGGCCCCGGCCGGCCCATTAGTGAAATTCCCATGGACTTCTAGTCCATTTCCGGCATTGTATGCCACTGGTATATCAACCCTGTTTTTCTTCACGTTTTACTATATATGTGTTGTATATCAGTGTATAAAATTCATATGTTTCCTTCCAGTTCTGTTGTACACCATGTATAAGCATATACCAGTCATTCTCGACATATAAAACCCATATATCGGGCATATAGCAGTGTATACCAGCTTTGTTGCTTCATGCCAGCCCCTTTGAGGGCTTTTAGGACTTGGTCCCAGAAAAAATGCAGGAATATGGAGTCCAATTGGACTCGGACGAATCCACATGCATCAAATAAAATATAAGCATTAGTGCAATGTAAGAATCAAGACTTATGATACAATAAACATGAAGCACACATGGTTAACAGGACATAAGTAAATACTTTTGAAGTAATTTAACATTGAGAATTAATATGTCGAAAGAGGACTAAATTAAAACTTTGAGTTCAATTATACTACAAGTGAGTTCCAACATACATATTAACCTTTCTCACCAAAGAGAACACATTATTCCAGTGACTATTTTTCTCCGATCAAACTTAAAGGTGCACATTTTTTAGAAAATAACAAAAATTACAACTTCATTATTTTAACTCAAAGGTGGATGACAATCCCAAAATCAATAGGAAAAGGCTAACTTTAATGTCTGGAATGAAACAAAATACTTCCTATTATCTGTAACGATCCGGGACTACCCCTAGTCGTTACACGGTGCTTACGACCCTAAAGGACCACAAGCTAACCCATGAATGATATCTGCTGTGAGCACTGAATAATAATACTGAAATTAATATGGAAAATGGGCTGAAATGCCATAAGGTTCAAACATCTAAAATACTAATAAAATATAACATATGTAAAACTGAATACTGTCTGAAAATCTAGTCTGAAAAGCCTCTAACTGAATCTTTCTGAAAGTGGAGTAGATGGGACAATCCCCCAACTAACTCCATCTACCGAAAATATGAAATAATAGAATATCCTCGAATGATGAGGACTCACTGCTAAATCTACTGTTGCTGGCTGAATTTGAATCTACTATGCGTGGTCGGGAACCTAAGTGTCCGAACCTATTATATGAAATATCATAGCGCAGGAAAGTATGCGTCAATACGTGGGAATGTACTGGTATGCTAGATGAGGTAAGGCTGAATGCAAGGGTTTATATGCATGAACAATAACTTACTAAATGATATAGAATAACTAAACATGAGAGTACATGGATAATCTAAACTACGATAAATACTGAGTATACAATACTGTGTTAATATAATTTTGTAACTGAGCTTTTCTAAAGCTAAGCACGGACTTCTAATAATTGAGTAACTGATATCTAAGTTACTGATAACTGAATTACTGGTTCTGAATTGATTGTGTCTGACAGTCCTGATTCTGTAGAACTAAACTAAGTTTCATACTGCAGACCGAAACTAAAACTGAAACTGTGGGAGGTAATCATCTAACAGATATGCCCTAAATCTGAACTGATGTGGGTCCAACCTGTAACCCTAGTTGGAAGGATGCTAATATCGTGCCACGGGTACTAACACTAGAAAACCAGGATGCCAAGCCTAACTGACGAGTGGCACCTGCGCGGAGCCAAGCCTAATCTGACCGATGACCCCTGCGAGGTAGTTAAGCCTAGTCTGACGGGTGACTCCTCATCCTGCACTGGCTACGCAGTTCTGGAGTACATGGACTGCTACTAGTGACTCTACCTATATAATGGGGAAGTCGTCATCCCTGCACTCGGTCGGTGCTAAATCCTACTCTAAACTGAAAGACACTGAACTGAGTATACCGAACGAGACTGTACTGAGACTAAGTTTACTAAGTTTTATGAGTTTTGTAACTAACTGAGTTCTACTGAGTTCTGTAACTGACTGAGAGTACTGCTGGTCATAACATGACTGATACTATTCTGTAACTGACACTGGCTCTAGGTAAATAGCTAAATTATCGAGTATTAAATACCCCCAAGACTCGATAGCATAAGAAATAAAGCAAAATCTAACCTTGATTAACATAACAATGTTCACTTGATCATAATCCATTCATAGAGACATTTCATCATTCACTTGTAATATATTAACTTGTACATGAATGGGATCATATAATAACATGTCATGCCTTCACTATTCAATTCACATAAGCATTTTATCAAACATTTGTAAGGCATAAGCTTGTACATGATTAAGATCTCATAATAACATCTCATGATTCCCCTATCTACTTCACATAGGCATTTTAGCAAATACTTGGGGAGCATGAGTGTTTCACATAATAATGGTCATCACATAAACATCATGAATACAATACTTAATTGCAAACTCAAGGGTTTACCAAGATAATCATATAGTCACCATACATGTTATTTAATATCATGAAACTTGTATTTAAATCATGGCTTGGAACCCAACTAATATCATGAACATGAATTCAGTCTAAATCAAACATGGAAATCATAAATCTGAGATCTTGTAGGTTTATAAAGGGATTATTAGACTCTATGGGTGAAAGGAATCCATAGATGAACATCTAACATACCTTTATTTATGAGATTCTTAAAGTTCTTGAAGGATTTCTTAGGCCCGACCTTGATTTCTTGAACTAGGGTTTCTGCCTCTTGGGAGAGAATGATTTTGTTCTTGAGAGAAAGTGAGGAAAAATGACATAATGGGGTATTTAGGGCATAATTTCGTGTTTAAAGGATGATCTGGGTCATGGAAAAAGACCCTATTGGCCCTAAAAAGTTTTTAATTTTCATCACTGCAAACCCGATTTAGGCACCTGGCACGACGCGGTGCATGTCACTAGAAATTGATAATTGGGAACTGGGCTGATGGCGCGATACGGCGCCATTGTGGTGCCTCACTGGTTGCGAATTTTTCCTTTGGCGCGATGCGCCATAATCGCAGAGTCACACTGGAAAGTGACAATTGGGAAAAAGGCTGGTGGTAAGATGCGGTGGTATCGCATTATCTCACTGAAAAATGACAAATGCCATTTGGACTGCCTCCGCGACGCGCTAGAGTACCAGGTGGTACACTGTCTTACTAAAATGGCTCTAACTCTTCGCCCGAGTGTCGGATTTGGGCGAATTTGATGTCGATAGAAAGCTTATTTAATTTCCCACACAATGAAAAGTGAAAATATTGAAAATTCCACATGTATAAAAGTGTATTCATCTTTAAAGAAAGTCTTTGATATTTTTGGGATGAATTTAAGTTAGGTAAAAGTATGGGGCGTTACATTAACTCATGTAAACACGATCCGTTTTGCACTCAAAATCCCTTGAGAAGTTCATAAACGTGACATAATTGGCATCCAAAAAAACATGTATAAAGTATGTTAAAAACAAATTTCATCTTATATTATCGTTACAGCCTCGAAACACAAGAGATGTCCCATCTTTAGCTCTTATGGAGCATCATACATTGCTATGTTGATCAAATAGTTGGCACAACTATTAGAGCTTAGGGTATTTTTTTTAACAGCACAATGTTGTGGACATCAAAATATTATTAAATTTAAATTTGTATGAAATTTAGATTATATTAAATTCAATATATATTACTCCCAAATAAATACTGTGGATTAATATAATTGAATTAATTATTTAAGTCTAAACATGTATAGATTTAAATAAAGTCCAAATTTTATTGGGTTAGTCCATTAATTTAGGCTAGAAATAACGAGTCCACTTTGCTAAGTCCAAGATATTGTCATATTCTAGAGGTCCAAAGGAGATCCACATGTCGAATGACGTGGCATGCCAAGTCAAGTAAAAGAGCCAATAGGACCATGCTACATGTCAAAATAATACAGTAGGCCTAGTGAAATCAAAAGCCTATAAAAGGTGTCATGTCACTTAAATCTGATTGGTCAAAAGAAGTCCATACTCATCAGGACTTCCCTTTTCACAACTATAAATAGGGGTCTCATAATTTAGAAAAAGGACCCTCAAAACTCTAACAAGAATAAAGAGAAAGCTCGTGGATCAAACGCCGCAATTTCTCTACAAAGCTCAAGCATTCTAATCAAGCTCATCAAAATTCAAGATCAAGACCACAATATTCAAGAACAAGATCAAAAGCCCTTGAATTTAAGCACAAGTCAAGATCAAGTCCCTCAAATCAACAAATCAAGTTCAAATTCAAGACAAGCATTAAGCCCTTGAATTTATATTTGAAAAGGCGAATCGGAGTATTCACAGATATTGTAACACTCACATATTGAAATCAATAAGACGATTGTTGCAATATTTTTCTTGTCTCGAATTATTTATTTTTCTAACTCAAAATTTTACTATCTAACAAATTCTGACACGCCCTATGGGACAATCTCTACCATTCATCTCAATTTTTCCAAATTTTAAAAAATAACAACACTGAAATAACTTCCAAGAAGGTCAGTTCTCAATCAACTGCTTCCAAGGTTGTTTATTCAAAGTTCTCTGCCAAAGTACAAAACATCTTGGAGTTACTTTTGGAAGCTTGGGAGCTATCACAAGGAGCAAGGCAGGCTTGCTAGGACAACAAACACATCCAGTGTCTTCTGCGATAACTTAATTTTTGGATCTTCAACCCCAAAAGGAATAAAGTCCAATGCAAGTGCTCTGGGAGGAGGAAGCAATGTAGTGGAATCCTTAAGAGGACTCTAGCTCTACTAGAGCACTCTGGTTCCAAATACTCTAGCACAAAGAGCGATGATCATTCAATAAATATGTTATCTTCACTTACACCACATAAGCTGAGCACTTCAAACATCAACTTATGCGACAATCCATTTTACTCTCGAACATCTCTTTTAATCATGCAAGAGATGATGACTGATGCCTCATCTTTGGAGGAGCAGCTTACG
Source organism: Capsicum baccatum var. pendulum (assembly GCA_030864225.1). NCBI lineage: Eukaryota > Viridiplantae > Streptophyta > Magnoliopsida > Solanales > Solanaceae > Capsicum > Capsicum baccatum. The sequence continues at coordinate 45,937,470 of CM061560.1, forward strand.
AATCTGACAAAGGCAATTGAGGACCTGACCAAATATATTTAGAATCAAGATTCTTGGATTGATAATATAGTGGATAGGATGGAAGGCCTGATAGATGAAGAGTCTAGCCATGCACCTGGAAAATCTCTAGAGGCTAATAAGATAGAGCATCCTGTGAAACAAATACCACCAACTAAGAAGGTATAAGTTTCTTCTGAGGGAATGATCCCGATTGTGCAATTGAAGGAATTCATTGAAGGGACCCTTAAAGATAAGTATAATGTTATCACCAAGTCTTTCCTTTGCGTATTCCAAGCCCTACACTACGAGGATAGATAGCCTCATAATGCCCGTCGGCCATCAACCTTCCAAATTTTAACAATTTGAGGGCAAAGGGAACCCAAAACAACATGTCATACACTTTGTTGAGATATGTAATAATGCTAGAACTTACGGTGACTATCTTGTCAAATAGTTTGTTCGTTCCCTATAGGGAAACGCCTTTGATTGGTATACAAAACTTGAGCCTAATTTCATTGATAGTTGAGAGCAATTGGAGCACGAGTTGCTAAATTTTTTTTATAGCACAAGGCGTATAGTGAGCATGGAAGAGGTCACAAATACTTGGAAAATAAAGGATGAACCAGTCATTGACTTCACTAATGATGAAGAAATGCTAGCCTAAACTACATAGATAGGCTCAACGAAGCTTCTGCAATAGAGATGTGCATCCAAGGAATGCACTGGGGCTTCTTTACATCTTGCAAGGCATTAATCCTAAATCCTTTAAAGAGTTAGCTACCCATGCTCATGATATGGAGTTGAGCATGTCTTCTGCTGGAAAGGGAATAGCGTCTATCCATAACCCTTGAAGGGGAAAGGATAAGCAGAAACCCAAAAGATGGGTCAAGTTTATCCCCAAAAATGACAACAAGGAATCTATAATAATTGACGTGTCTCCTGCGAAGGTCACCACAAAGGTGAGCGAGAAACAAGGTGTAAAGACGACTTCTGGAGCACGTCCAATCAAAAAACTTTAAAGGAAATGCAAGAAAAGAAATATCCCTTCATTGATTCTAATGTTGCTGAGATTTTCAATAAACTCCTTGAGCATAAGCTCATTGAACTCCCAGAGACGAAGCGGCCCAACGAAGCTGGAAGGACCAATGACCCTAATTATTGCAAATTATAGTCTTGTAAGTCACCCTCTAGAAAAATTCTTTGTCATTAAAGACAAAGTCTTACAACTATCAAATAAAAAGAAGATCTTCTTCGATGATGAGATGACCAGTTCTCATCAAATCTCTATCACTTTTGACTCGCTCAATCCAGTCTTAATATATGTTGAAGAACATAATGAGAAACTATTAGATCCTGATAGGTCTTCAGTTGATAAAGGCGGTTATGAAGGTTGGACTCTGGTGACCAGACGCAGAAAGAAAAGTCTACAAAAAGAGTCATTAAAGTAGCCAACTAGATGGAAGATGGTAAGAAAATCAATGAAACAAAGGCTGGTCAAGCTTACAAAAAAGATGAGAGTAATGGAGCTTCACCAGCAGAAACCATGACGTCCAATGACTTTGAAAGAATTCTTACCAAGTTGGTTTCATGCAAAGACTACTCAAGTCAACCTTGAGGCGTCTTGTTTTAATACTGCCAAAGAGGGGGCAAAGGGTGAAAACCCACCCGTGGAGGTTTCTCTATATTCTAAAAAGCCTATTGATCCACTTAGCCAAGTGGCACATGTATATGGTACAAAAATCATATTCACAAGTAATAATCTTCTGCTTGGAGGAGCCCTACACAATGGTACCTTATACATGGTAGGCCAAGTTCTAGGGAAGAAGATAAATAGAATCTTGATTGATGAGGGATCCGGAGTTAACATCCTGCCTATTCGTACAATGAAAGAACTGGGAATCAATACTAATGAACTAGCCAAAAGTCATATAATGATCCAAGGATTCAACCAAGGGGGCCAGAGGTCTATGGAAGTTGTCAAGTTGGGGATTCATATGGATGATTTTCAATCAAATGCATTGATGCATATGATTGATGCCAAAACTTTATATAACATATTTCTTGGTAGGCCTTGGGTACACGAGAACAAATTATATCGTCCTCTTACTATCAATGCCTTAAGTACCTTAAAGGCAGAGTGGAAAGAAAGATAGTTGCCGATGACAAACCATTCATTGAAGCTGAGTCATATTTTACCGGTGCAAAATTCTACTTAAAGAATTATGTTGTGAATGAAAAAAAGGTTGAAGATGTCACCAAGACCAAAGGTGATGATCTTGCATCTAAGAAGGTTATGGTGACTGTCGAAAAAGTCTCCACCAAGAATTCCCTCCTCACTTTGAATAAATAAAGCATCGCATCTACGAAAAAGAAGGCAACTACTATTCTTTGATACGTACTAAAGGTAAAAAAAGAGGAAGGTCACCCATCTGACGCCCAAAATAATGTTCTAAAGGGGCTAAACTTACCTACTAGAAGGATTGACGCAATAAGTCCATCCTCAAGACTACTTGGAGAGTCTATGGCTAAAAATCCTCCACAAGATATGACACTCCTTATGAAACGTATCAAGGACGGCTTTGACCCAAATGCATACAAGCTATTTGTAAAGGCTATATATAATCTAAATAATCCATCAAGGTTGGGAACACTTTCGTCAGAAGGTACAACCAGGTAGGCATGTGAAGGCCTAGGATACACACAGCCACCTCCAATTCACATCTTTATAAGAAGAGCAGTTAGTAATTACATCACCGTGGAAGAAGAGTCCACAGCTATAAATAAAAGACCCTCTGTATTTGATAGACTTAGAGAATCAACCACAAGAACTTATATATTCGAAAGTTTGGGTCCTCTAAATAAAAAGAAAAATAACAAGCATCGTAGAAGTCATCAAAGTATAACAATACACTCTTTCCCTAAGATACAAAAAGATTTCCAAAGTTTGATTCATTCTAGAATGAGGCGGCAGACGAAACTGGTAGTTTTATGCAACGAGGTACTAAAAACAAAGGCTCATACTATGGTTTATACTAAGTAACGCGAGGAAGATGAAGAGAGTGTTGGCTTCTCATATCATGTTATGACCCAGAATGAGAAAGATGTCTCATCTCAAATGAAGGTTGATGAAGAGATAGAAGATACTTTCTGGTGCTATCATATATCCGTGAACGACGATGATCCTCAAGAGGAGGAAGATGCTATAGATGCTCCATCGCAACTTGAAGAAAGAGTAAAGGCCATAATAGATCCCTTGAAGGAAGTTAACCTTGGAACTGATAAAGACCCAAGACCAACTTACCTGAGTGCATTTCTAGAAGTGAGGGAGAAAATCACTTATATAGACATACTCAAAGAATATATAGATGTATTCACTTAGATCTATAAGTAAATGCCTGTATTAGATGCAAAAGTAGCAGTCCATCAGTTGGTGGTCGAGAATAGTATTCGTCCTATTAAGAAAGACCAAAGATGCTTTAGTCCAGAGTTGGTTCCATTGATTGAAAATGAAGTTAAGAAACTCATTGAAGCAGGCTTTATTTGTTAAGTCAAATATCCCATGTGGATTTCAAGTATTGTTTCAGTAAGAAAGAAGAATGGTCAAATTCGAATTTGTGTCGGATTTCGGGATTTTAATAACGTCTGCTCTAAGGATAATGTTCCAATCCCCATACCAGAGTTGATGATTGATGCCACCACTGGTTATGAGGCAATGTCCTTCATGGATGGTTCATCCGGCTACAATCATATCCGCATGGAACCAAAGGATAAAGAACTCACTGCATTTTGTACGCCCAAAGGTATTTATTGATACAAGGTGATGCCTTTTGGTTCAAAGAATGCTGGCACCACTTATCAAAGGGCTATGCAAAGAATTTTTGATAGCCTACTTCATAGAAATATTGAATGCTATGTGGATGATCCGGTGGTGAAGTTAAGAAAGAGACACAACGGCTTAAAAGACCTAAGAATGGTGTTCGAGTTACTCCAAAGATATTAACTTAGGATGAATCCATTAAAGTTTGCCTTTAGATTTACTTTCAAAAAGCTTCTTGGCTTCATTGTGAGACACCAAGGAATTAAAATTGATCAAGCCAAGGTCGATGTAATTTTGAAGATGCTTGAGCCTCGAAACATTCATGACTTAAAAAGATTTCAAGGAATGCTAGCATATTTAAGGAGGTTCGTCTAATACTTGGCTGGAAAATGTCAACCATTTAGTCATCTCATGAATAAGGATACTCTCTTTGAATCGAACCAAGCTTGTAGTAATACCTTTGAGAGTATCAAATCATACTTAATGAAGCTACCAGTTTTTGCGGCACCCATACCTGAAAAACCATTAATACTCTACATCGTGGCATAAGAGAGGTCAGTTGGAGCACTATAGTCTCAAGAAAATAATGAAGGCAAAGAGAACTCTGTTTACTATCTAAGCAGAATGATGACACCAAATGAGCTAATGTATTCTCCAATCGAGTATTTGGCATTGGCCTTCTCAATTCAAAAGATAAAGAACTACTTTTAGTCTCATGTTGTTCGTCTTGTGTCTAGGGCGGATCCCATAAAGTTTGTGATGTCAAAACCAGTCCTTAATAACTGACTTGCAAGATGGTACCTTTAATTTCAATAGTTTAAGATTGTGTATGTTCCCCAAAAGGCCGTAAAGGGACAAACATTGACTGACTTCTTGGTAGACCACCCGATACCTGATGATTGGGAACTGAGCGATAAACTTTTTGATGAAGATGCAATAGTTATTAAAGGTAGACCCCATGGAAAATATACGTTGATGGTGTCTCACATTGAGATGGAGCCATTTTTGGTGTGGTGTTCGTCACTCCATAAGAGGAGGTCATCCCATACTCTTTTACCCTAACAAACTATTGCTATAATAATGTTGCTAAATATCAAGCGTTAATACTTGGACTTGAGATGGCAGTTGATATAAAACAACTGCAATTACAAGTCTTTGATGACTCCCAATTGGTGATCAAGCAGCTTTTGGGTAGCTATGAAGTCAGAATGCCTGAGCTACGACCATATCACGATTATGCAAAAAAGTTGATGGGGCGTCTTGGAGAAGTAACCCTCTAGCATGTACCGAGGAAAGAAAATAAGCAAGTTGATGCCCTAGCTGCTTTAGTCTCAACCCTAACTCTTCTAAATCAGACGCGAGTTACTATCCACCAAGAATAGGCAGTATCACCGTCGAATGAGGATGGGGATGTAGAAAATAAAGTTGAATACTTCATTTCCATTTCTGAAGCTGCAAAGGAAGATTGGAGACAACCTATTGTTGACTATTTATGTTATGGGATACTTTCACAAGATCCAAGAAGAAGGACTGACATTCGTCATCGTGCACCTTGCTTCCTGTACTATAAGGACACACTATATACAAGATCATTTGAAAGAGTACTCTTACGGTATTTGGGAGAGGAAGAAGCAATTCAAGCTTTGCAAGAAGTGTACTGGGGAGTTTGTGGATCACAAAAGTCTGGACCGAAGCTTCATTTCCACATTAAAAGGATAGGATACAATTGGCCAACGATGGTGAAAGATTTCTTGGACTAAGCTAGAAGATACAAAGTTTGCCAATTCCACGCAAATTTCATTCATCAACCTCCTGAAGTACTACACCCAACTGTAGCATATTGGACATTCAATGCTTAGGTAATGGATATTGTTGGTCCACTATCAAAATCTTCTGGTGAACACTTATACATCTTGGCCGCAACAGATTACTTCTCAAAATGGACCAAAGTTGTTGGTCTCAAAGAAGTAAAGAAGGAGAATGTTGCAAATTTTATCCGAGTGAATACCATCTACCGCTTTGGAATCCCTCAATATATAATAACCAACAATGGCAAGCCATTTGATAACAAGCTGATGAATAAGATTTGTGATCTCTTTGGCTTCAAGCAGAGCAAGTTTTCTATGTACCATGCTACCGCCAATGATTTAGCCAAAGCGTTTAATAAGACTTTTTGCAATCTATTGAATAAAGTCTTCTCCAAGTCCAAGCGAGACTGGCATGAACGAATGGAAGAAGATTTATGGGCATATAGAACGACTTACAGCACACCAACACAAACAACCCCATACTCACTTGCTTCTGCTTATGAAGGCTCATTTAATATGAAGTTATACCTATCAATTGCCATTATAACAACTTTTTAAAAATAAACGATGGCATGAACCATGCTTAAAAAATTATAGAAAATAATGTCATCCTACTCACTAGAAAAAAGTACCCTCAAGTGATGTAAAAGCATCAATCAATTGGCTATCTACAAGTACAATTATCCAAAATAATGTTCTGGAAGATTTTTGCAATTTCCTCTAGAATGGAGCTCACACACAAATCAAGGTGATTGATGAGTGGTGATTTTCCCACTCATTCGCACTCAACATTCATACGCATTACCTTATTTTGGATAAATAAATGAGACATACTTATGAGTAGATGCACTAATATCCACCTCTTGCAGGCATAGAGTTAAAATGAAGAAAGATGTGGATTGGAGCTCAAAATGATCAAAAAGGAAGCAAGTAAGTGCAACTGAAGACCTGGAACAGAAGAGCCTCAGGTACCGTGATCGCAATCTGCAGACAGCGGTTGTGGCAGTCAAAGATGGTCAATTGATCGGAGTCGTAAAGTTAAACTACAGTCTCGTAGTCGCGGTTGTAACAAAACCTACACTATCATGGCTTAGAGGAGGAGTTCAATCGAAGGATAAAATTGGAAATGCACATGGCTGATCCTAATTTGGAAAAAAAGACTCAAACCCTAGTCTTGGGGGCACAATTCTATCTTTCCCAAATTTTTAGGTTTAGCTTTAGACTTCAGAGCCTCCATTTTTTGGGAAGAAAATATTGTATAAATTTTGGGTGAAGAATACATTAGAGACTTTCTAAGTGGATTATTTGTTCACTTCCATTACTGATATTGTGGGAGATCCAAGGTTGTAGTAACATTCACTTAATTCTTCAACAATTCATTTCAATGGAGATTATGGGTATATTTATGCTTATTTATCTTATGTGTAGATAAATCTCCCTCTTGGGGTTATGTGTGAATAGGGGTTTAAGTGTATGGGGGTTGTTATTGTTAGCATCAATATGGTAGTTCATATTTATGGGTTTGATCACTGTTATGCTATTTTGGTTGGGATTTAATGGTGAAATCCCCAAATACCCACATGGGTTTGATGGGTGAAAGCTCTAAACTCTAGAAAGTTCAAACCTATCTTCGAAAGAATGGTTTTTGGTGAAGTGTAGGAATCCATATCATTCTCGAAAAAGGGATGTAGAGACCAAAGAAATGATAAAAGGTTTTAGGATCCCAATTTGCACATGGTTGAACTCCTCCGCTAAGTCGTGATCGTGCAAGTCTATCTGCGACCGCAGCCACGTGATCGTGGTTTACCTCCATGGCCGCAATCAAATGACCATCTTTGACTGTTGCGACTGTTGTACCTAGACTCTTTTGTTCAAGGTCTTCAGCTAAACATACTTACTCCCTTTTTATCATTTTGAGCTCCAATCCACATCTTTCTTCCTTTCAACTCTATGCTTGCAAGAAGTGGATATTAGAGTATTTACTCACAAGTATGTCTTATTTATTCATCCAAACCAAGGTAATGCGTACGAATGCTGAGTGTGAATGAGTGGTAAAATCACCAATCATCAGTGATGGAAAAGGTAGAAATAATAGATTAGTAATTGGAACAAGAATCTTCAAAACATGCAGGACTTATCAAAGTCCTGAAATTAAGACTAAGAACCATGACATATTGTAACGCCCCAGGAGTACGCCTTGGACGCCACACTATTCTTACAATCACAAGTGACCACAGGCTAACCCATAAGTTGGTACCTTCTCAGAGCATTGAATAAAACTAGTAACAATTACATGTGCGAAAATTAACTGAAAAATGCCATAAGGTTTTATGTTTTGAAAACAATACAACTAAATCCATAAAACTGAAACATATGCAAAAATACCGAAATCCAACTGATTGGAATGACAAATTAACTGACTTTTTAAAGTGTCTAAAACCCACTAAATTAACTAACTGTGAAGTTGATGGGACAAGCCCCCACTTAACTCTGTCTGACTAACTGAAAGTAAATACTGAAAGAAACATAATAGGTCCTCAAAACATTAGGACTCACCACAGTTGTTGTTGCTGATAAGATGAACTATCTAAGAGCAATCAGGGAACTGTGCGTCTGAACCTATGATATTAAATATCATAGCGCAAGAAATTAGTATGCGGTCAGTACTTTGAATATATTGGTATATGAGATAAGGTTAGGATGTAATTCATGGGTTCATGTGCATGAGATAGTAACTAACTGAATGACATGAGGTAACTAAAAATGAGTATATGAGAAACTAAAATACTGAGAATGCAAAACCAATAATACTAAAATCTGAGAATAGCTGAAATAATTTGTAAAATTGAAATACTGAAATATGGTAATTGATCATAGATTGGCTATTCAAGAAGGGCTCACTGATGAAGAAAATTCTAAGTTGTGTCTTATGGAGTAGGAAGCTCTTGATGAGAAGAGGCTAGAGGCTCAACAAAATCTTAAATATTATCAAGCCCAGTTGTCCCGTTCTTTGAATAAAAGGGTTCTCTTGAGGTTCTTCCAATTCAGAGAACAAGTCCTTGTAGTAAGAAGGCCTATTATTACTTCTCGTAAGTCTAGGAGTAAATTCACCCCGAAGTGGGATAGACCATATGTCATACAAGAGGCATACTCAAATGGTGCTTACAAGCTTGTCGATATAGATGGAGTGAAAATATGCCCTATCAATGTCAAGTTCTTGAAGAAGTACTATCCTTGAAGGAAGATGAAACTCCTTAATGCACCAGTATAAACTGGACGTCCACTCCTGGACCGCAAGATTATAAACTGTGTATGGATAAAAAAAAAGTCTGCTAGGTTAAAAACCTTGGAAGAGGTAGCCTAGGTAAAAGTTAGGACACAAAAAAATTATTAAAAAGGAAAAAAAACTCACCCAAAACTACATTTTCTTGATCCTCTTCATTTAGGTACGTAAGCGCTTGGAATTTTATTCTGAGTTCAGTTACATGAGTATCAAAAAAATACATGTCCCTTCTTGATCCACCATATGAAAGTTAGGCCTGCATACATCTCAATTAAGTTTCAGAATTATGTCAAATACTTGTGGATTAATGGGGGCAACCCATCAAAGGAAAGGAAGCTCTCTCAATAGGATTTGGAATACCCAAAGCCTATAGTTGAGGCATAGATCTACCACACATGCGATTATCATCTATGAAGTCCAAAGCTTTAATTCTTAAGGCTTTTAAATTAAAGTTGCAAGTCCAACTCGGTTGTGAGATAAAGACGTGAAGCTAGTGAGCAACAAGTTTGGGAGAGAAAAGCCAGAGTTTAATATTACAACATCAATACATCAAAATAAGCAAGCAATTCTTAGAGTTAAAATTCAAAGAAAATATTAAAATAAATGTGCAATATAAAGAAAAAGAGTTTCCATTATATCTAATAGATCCAACTACTCAATAAAAAGGGTAAAAGAAAGCAATAAGAAGGTTCGAAGGAAAACATCTCTTAAGGCTAATCTAAGTATAGCTTATAATTGAATAAATATTGTAAATTAGCCTTGAAGACTTGCTTCTTATTCTCCACGACCTTTGAGGCATTTGTCATTGCAATGGAGATATCAGAACACTTGGAAAACCCTTCTTCTACAGCTGAAACTTTGGATTCCATCTCTGCAGCTTCTTGCTTGACAGCATCTCAGTGAGCTTTCAACTTCTTCACCTTCTTTCTCGCTTTCTCAAGAGATTTGCAGGTGGCAGAAACTTCTTTATATTTCTTATCCTTCTCCCTCAATACCAGATCAAGATGCCCTTTAGCTTTCAAATATGTCTCTAACTCTTTAATTGTTGTGGTCTTCTTAACAACGGAGGATCGTGCATGGTCGTAGGAAGTCTCAAGACCAAAGAAATACCCTAATAAATTCTGCAAAAGATAAATATCCACCCCAATTCCACTCATGTCACTGAGTATGACTTTGACATTATCTTGGATAGAAGAAGCACGATTCAGAGTAAGTCCTGTAAGTTTGGTGCGGATACTAGCCTAAGCCTTCATGATAAATTCCTTTTTAAGCTCTTAAATAACCTTCTTGCCATCAAAAATAGGCATGGTCACCACTGGTTACCGAGAAAAGTTTGACTCTACATTTTCTTTAACTTTACCGCAAGGGTTAGAGGTGACTCTTTGGATGACAAAAGTAACTCTCTTGAATCTGGACCTACTACAGACTTGCTTCTATCTTGTGGCTTACTTTGGTGAGTATCTTCCAGAACTTGAACATTGTTTGGCTGCGGATAACGCTCAATCTACAGCTCTCGTAGAAGTGTAAAGCGGTTGCTAGCAAATATAGAACCCAACTGGGTTGGGTATCGATCCCACGGGTAATAGCTTGGTCAGCAAGTAAGTAAAGATTACTAGACTTTTAGTGCAAGTCTCGTAAAAGGGGGAATTGTAAAGTGTAACCAAATTATTAAAGTAAAAACTGAAAATAGTAAAGTAAAAAGAAAGAATATTTAGTAGGTTGTAAAATAATGAAAATTGAGGAGTTGGGATTATGTCCACCTTCTGAGTTTACGTCTCTATTAGCTATGAGTTATGCGGAATTCAGACATGCATGTGCTTATAGAGAATTGTATTCGATGGTAAATCCAGGCGTCTTTCGACCTATTCGAGGATTATTTCATTTTAACTCTTTCGAGCTTAAAGCATGTCTAACGGTACGAATTCTCCAAAAGGTTAATCCAGTTACGGCACTAACTTTTTAATAGGGGATGGGACCCTACTACCTTGACATTATCTCTTTTCCAGACAGATAACCTTTCTTTCGAACAAGTTAAATGTTATACTGACGTATTCTTGCGTTTGCAACCACAAAGAATTTAGATTAATACGAAGAGAATAATGATATAAGCAGCATACGTGTCACGAACTCACAAACTCATAGTAATAGATAGTATCTCATTCGGCTTCCATAACCCCAACAGAGAAGTTTAGTTACCCATGAGTGCAAAGGAAATCACAATTGACATTGTTATTATACCACAATAAGAATTTCGTGTAGCACAAGTGTGGTAGGCGTTAGGCGTGATTTCTTGCAAGTAACGTTTCTCTTGTTGCAGAAATTAAGAATAGATGAATAGAAGAAGAAGTAGAAAGATGAATTAAAACTAGAACGAGAATTGTTGAGGAATAGTAGAAGAATGGGGAATTAATTAGGAATCAATTAAAAAATCTCTAGCAAGATAGGGTATTTATAATACCCATATCCTATTCCTACTAAGCTAATGAAATACTTAACCAAATCCTACTAAGCTAATGAAATACTTAACCAAATACTACTAAGCTAATGAAATACTTAACCCAATTGTACTAGGTTAATGTATCATTATCCTAATCATAATAAATTAATGCTAGTCCCCAAAGTCTTCAGAAATGTTGTTTTAGCCCGGGACAGATTTTTCATTCATCACTTTTGGTCCTTAGGCGTCCAAGACTCCCTCTTCTCCTTTCGTGAAGCTTTCTTTGGCGTCAAGTAATCCATAAAATGCTGAATTCTACATCATTTATACCTGAAACTTTGCTAATCATGTTCGTTAGCTCACTTACAGGAAAAAGGACTAAAAGTGCATGAAATATATAATTTGTTCTCAAAACTAGGCTAAAATATGGGTAAAATATAGCACTATAGGCGTGTAAATTCGCCTATCATCAACACCCCACACTTGAAGCTTTGTTCGTCCTCGAACAAACTATCATGTCCCTCTAAACATCAACTTAGGGTTTCACAGTATCAACACAAAATATTCGTCAAGACAAGCATAGCAATCATTAACAAATAGTAGTTTTCTGCTCATTGGTAGAAACAATTCAACCTCAAACATAGACTCGTGATGGTAGTTAATTCATATCCAAAAGTTAAGGCACAAAGAATCATACACAACTATCCAAAACTCATCAACCAAGTGTGTCTCACAATATATTACCCATAATCACTCACAAGTATAGCATCTTTTTCAAACATGGGTATAAAAATATTCTTGCTCTTGCTCTCACAAAGAATTCATATGCAGCAACTGATGACCAGAGGCTTTCCCTTAGTGTAATGCTCCACTAAATGTCAGAATGCTAAGCTTAGGATCAAGTAGGTCTTTTGATGGTTGTAATGTAGGCTAAGGGACGGGTAGGACTATTTTGGCCAGAAATAGTGACTATGTTCCTAAGCGCTTTAATACATCACATTATATCATTAACACTTTTCCTTTCAAACACTTTTCCTTTTAAACAACCTTTCTACGTTTCTTTATTCTACCACCCTTTTTCTCCTCTTTTGTTTTCCTTTCCTTTTTCTTTTCATACCTCTTATGATAGCACTTTCTTTTTCATACAAATTCAAGCACCAATTCATTCTAAAGCATCATACTCACCCAATTTCCTCTTATTTTGTCACATGACTTTATACTTTAAAGCACTTAGGAATTTGGATCAAATTATGATCTTGAAAAAATAGATTAGGCTTACATATGAGGTTGTCAAAGAAAATAGGCTAAAGTCTCAAAGGGTTAACTAGGATAATGTCCATGGGTAGGTAAAAATGAAGGTAAATAATCATAGGTTGCCAAAGAAATGCCTAAATCATCTCCTAGACTTACACTCTTTATTTTCACTTTACATACATACCAGGCAAGTTCTAGCATCAGCCACAAACATAGAATATACAATATCCTTACACACACAAGGCACATGGTCGACTTTATTGGGAGTAGTATAGACTCTTGACCCAACAACTGAAGGAATTATTCCACACAATATCACATAGTGAGTCACAATTAGAGCCTAAACGTCTCAATAGTCATGATTTTAGCACAAACTCTTGTTATAATCTCATGCTGCCTATTAGAATAATTTCATGCGACGCTAAGTAAAAAACATTTAACTAAAAAAACTCAAACAAACAAACATAAATAAATTCAAACAAACAAACATAAATAAATGCAAATACGGATGGAGAAGTAAAGCATGCAAATACCACCACCCCACACTTAAATGGGATACTGCCCTCAGTGGAAAATAAATACGAAGAACCTGGTCAGTCGGACTCCTCCTCTATGTCGGGGGTCATACCCCCTTCGTCGGAATCATCATAGGAGTCGTCGTCATCAGAATTCTCCTCCACGTTGGAGTCTGGCATGCGTCGATCATCATCGGTCGGCACATCATCATCAAGAGGTTCCTCAAAGTATGTACCTACTCCACACATCTCCCTCGCATGCATATTCATTGGATAGTCATGGTCCAGCTGTTGGAGCTCTGCAGCAGTTGGAACATGACATCCGCTCATCATGGTGAACCGTGTCATGCCATAAAGATGATGGAAAAAACTCTCATCTCGAGCATGTCTCTCCGCAGTAGTAAGGTTGACGCCATGTGTTGTTTCAGCATCTTTGACCTTTGTGAGGTCAACCTTCTTTGGGTTATGTGGGAGTTTGTGATCAGCTGGTTCCTCTTCGATGTCCTTCTGCAAGATTGCTGTTAACAGGTTGCCAAAGGTGAAGTGGGACCGCTTGTGTAGTCTGGCCTTCCGCATTGTAGAATGAATGATTGCCCCAATGTTGATAGGGACATTTGTCATCAATGCATAGACCAAACACACTCTATCTCTTGTTATTTTGGTGTACTGGGTCCCAGGAATAAGACAAGAGTTGACAATACGCAACCATATTCTTGCTTCCCTATTCAAAGGAGCATAGGGAAAGGTGTTGTGTCATCCGGTGTCTTTATGTCTGCTCCACCTTGCCATGAATCTACTTCCACAAAGTGTGTGTCGAATTGCTCGATAAGGAGGTCTGTTGTACAGCTCTTTGAATGGTGCTGGATCGACTGAAGGCAAGCCAAGAAAGGAGTTAATCAAATCCGCATTGAGTTGTAGAACTTGGCCCCGAATTTTGACTTCGCTGCCTGTGATTTTCGGCGACCAGTTGGCATAAAATTCTCGTATCAAATCAAGATTGCATTCTCCCATGTCGCGGAAGATGAAATCCAGATTTAGTGCCATGATTTTCGCCAACAGGCGCGGCTCCTTCTTCGCTAGGCTGTCCTTGTTGATCAAGTCGACATGAACGTATTTGCCTTCCTTGTTGTTCCTATACCATTCCTTGGCTTCCTCCTCAAGAACCCATTTTATTCCAAACATGCGGCGTGGTAATTGCATTGAGGATGATTCTCCTTGGTCCTTGCGACCTCTTTTCTTGCCCTTTTGGGAAGTGGTAGCCTTATCTTGTCTTGCTTTGGGTGCCATTGTACCTGAGATTTAAACAATGTTATATTAGCATCATCTCAATGGATACAATCTATTCACAAGCAATAGGGGTACCACCCCACACTTAGATTGTTGGTACAGACTAGTGAAGTGAAAGTGGTCGATTATTCAGACTTCATCGACATACGTTTTAGGTGCTATATTCCAACCATCAAATCAGAGATGTCACCCTTCTTGTAATCTTTGCAATAATTTCATGATGGATATTGCAAGACTACTACATAGGGATTACATGAAGGTATAGCATCTAACAATAATCACAACCTCCTATGTTGGCAGGCCACTATAAGTCTCATTCCGATGAACAAGTCATTCCAACATGTAAGTATTCAAGTGACAAGATTATGCAATGTTAATGACTATGGCAATTCCGTAAGTAGTATAACAATGCATCAAAATCAAATTCAAGTTGGAAACAGGTTAAGATCATCCTAACGTATATGTTCACTCACATGGTTTTGTATCAACAATTCAAGCACATTAACATCACCAATATTTCTTCAAGATGTAGCAATTCATAATAGACATAGCAACGTAGTACTTACGAAAAATAGATGAAGAATAAAAGAGTACTTACGTGATTGAAGCCTTTGGAGATGTTCTTGAGAAGTGGGAGAGCGAAAAGAAAAATTTTGAGATGTTTTGGAGAGTATGTGCGGCGCCTAGGTCAAGTTTCCAAGGTGTTTATGTTTCAATACTAAGTCCCCTTTATATAGGAAAAGAATGGGTCGGGTTTTGACCCATTTAAAATCGGTTTTGGAGACAAAAAGTGGCCATAAGCGGCGCCTTTAGCTTTGCCTATGCATGGTATAGGCGGCGCCTAATGCAAAGCATTTGCTAGCATAGGCGGCGCCTAGTGCAATGCCTTTAGTGACCATAGGCGGCGCCTTTAGCATGGCATATGAGATTCCGAGACCAAATGCTTTAGCATAGGTGGCGCCTATGGTATAGCATACTTGAGCATGGGCGGCGCCTATGCCTTTGCACACTAGATTCCGAGACCTTAGGCTATAGTATAGGCGTTGCCTTGTTCGTGGCCTAGTTTTGCCTAGGCCTAGCCTTGCTCGATGCCTATTTTGTCATGAGCAATGCTCAATCCATAGACTTATGCATCTTAATTTCAAACTTACCACCTTTACCATGAAATACGTCCAAATCGTCATTTGAAACCAATCTTCTCGTTGAATACCTCTTGCACCTACATTTGCTCAAAACCAATGAAAAACGATCAGTATGATGGGTTGCCTCCCATCTAGCGCCTTAGTTTTGGTCGTGGCACAACTCTTATTTTTGGATTTTCATTTATCAAAAGCAAAACAAGTACTAGAACGAAAGAAAGACAAAACGATAAACGAAAAACGATAAATGATAAATAATAAACGATGGGTTGCCTCCCATCTAGCGCCTTATTTATTGTCGTGGCTCGACATAGTTACCTTGAGTACTTAGAATTCGTCGAGACAAGTGATGGCCATATAATTTATCGAGTCAAGAGGACCGATATAGGGTTTAACTCGTTGGCCATTCACTTTGAAGGTAACACCATTGGTGTCTTCCAATTCAACTACTCCAGACGAGTAGACTTGGATAACTTTGTATGGACCAGACCACTTGGACTTTAACTTACCTGGGAACAGCTTCAATCTAGAGTTGAAGAGAAGTACCATATCATCCTTTTGGAAGTTTCGTCGAACAATCCGCTGATCATGATACCTTTTCATCCGCTCCTTGTATAGGTCCGATCTCTCATAAGCATGTAGACGGAATTCATCTAATTCGTTTAGCTGCTCCAACCTCAGATTCATCGCATCATCCCAATTCAAATTCAATTGCTTCAACGCCCACAATGCCTTATGTTCGAGCTCAATGGGTAAATGACAAGCCTTCTCATAAACTAGTTGATAAGGGGACATGCCGATGGGTGTTTTGAATGCAGTCCTATACGCCCATAGTGTATCATCTAGCTTCCGAGACCAATCCTTCCTATTAGCATTTACCGTCTTTGCAAGGATTTGCTTGATCTCCCGATCGGAAACCTCTACTTGTCCACTCGTTTGTGGGTGATAAGGCGTGGCTACCTTATGTTTCTTGACACCATACTTGGCCAACATGGATTTGAATAGCTTGTTGCAAAAGTGAGATCCTCCATCACTTATGATAGTACGTGGTACTCCAAAGCGAGAGAAGATATTCCTCTTCAAAAATGCTACAACACGCTTTCCCTCGTTGTCGGCCAAAGCTACAGCTTCAACCCATTTCGAGACATAATCTACAGCAACTAAGATGTACTTCATTCCAAACGAATTCACGAATGGACCCATGAAATCAATGCCCCACACATCAAAGAGTTCTACCTCAAGAATTTTCGACATGGGCATCTCACGGTGTTTCGAAATAGCACCTTGTCTTTGGCATTGGTCACATCTTCTAACAAAGTCATAAGCATCTCTAAATATCGAAGGCCAATAATATCCACTTTGCAACACCTTTCTTGCTGTCCGATTACCTGCGTGATGTCCACCAACTTGGGAAGTGTGGCATGCTTCCAATATACTAGGCACCTCTACATGGGATATACATCATCGAATAATACCATCCGCACATAGTCAAAACAAATATGGCTCATCACAATAGTAGTGTTGTACGTCATGCATAAACTTCTTCTTTTGATGGTATGATAAGTTGGCAGGTATTACATTACTCACCACAAAATTTGCAAAGTCGGCATACCATGGTAACTTTTCTGTTATCGTCGCTAGGATCTCCTCATCAGGGAATGCATCATCAATCTCGATATCAGGCTGCGCCACATGCTCGTTCTCGAGTCTAGATAGATGGTCGGCCACTTGGTTCTCGCAACCTCTTCTATCTTTAACTTCGAAATCAAACTCTTGCAGCAGCAATACCCATCAAATTAATCTTGGTTTTGCATCCTTCTTTGTCATTAGATACCTAAGAGATGCATGGTCTGTATGAACGATCACCTTAGTACCCAATAGATAGGCACGAAACTTCTCAAATGCATACACAACCGCTAGGAGCTCTTGTTCTGTCACAGTGTTGTTCCTTTGGGCTTCATTTAGGACCTTGCTCGCATAGTAGATAGGATGAAATAATTTCTCCTTTCTCTGACCAAGCACAGCTCCAACGGCTACACCACTAGCATCACACATGACTTCGAACGGGAGAGACCAATCTGGTGCTACCATGATAGGGGCTTCAATGAGTTTTCCTTTGAGGCATTCGAATGCCTTTAAGCAATCTTCATTGAAGTCAAACTTCGCATCTTTCTCCAAGAGTTTGCACAATGGACTAGCAATTTTGGAGAAGTCTTTGATGAACCGACGATAGAAACCTGCATGGTCGAGAAAACTACGAACTCCCTTCACCGAAATTGGAGGCGGTAGCTTCTCAATGACTTCGATTTTCGCTCGATCAACCTCAATTCCTCTTTTAGAGATTTTGTGCCCAAGAACGATTCCTTCTTTTACCATGAAGTGGCACTTCTCCCAATTCAGCACTAGGTTGAATTCTACATATCTTTGCAACGCCATACTTAGGTTTGCCAAGCACGCTTCAAAAATCTCACCAACAACTGAAAAATCGTCCATAAATACCTCCAAAGTGTCTTCAACCATATCAGAGAAAATTGACATCATACAATGCTGAAAGGTGGCTGGTGCATTACATAGCCCGAATGGCATACATTTGAAGGCAAACGTACCATATAGGCATGTAAACTTTGTCTTCTCTTGGTCTTCGGGTGCAATACAAATCTGATTATAGCCTGAATAACCTTCTAAGAAGCAAAACCATCCTTTCCCCGCTAATCGATCTAGCATTTGGTCCATAAATGGCATTGGAAAGTGATCTTTGAGTGTCCAAGAATTCAACTTTTGGTAGTCCATGCATACTCTCCATCCAGTGACGGGTCTGAGTGGAATAAGCTCATTCTTCGCATTCGCGACCACCGTCATGCCTCCTTTCTTGGGAACACAATGTACCGGGCTTACCCATGTACTATCAGAGATTGGATACACAACCCCCGCGTCTAACCACTTGATAATTTCTTTCTTCACCACTTCTTACATAGGTGGGTTTAGACGTCTTTGATGCTCAATGGTGGGTGTGCAATTCTCTTCAAGCTGAATTTTATGTGTATAAATCCTAGGTGGAATACCAATAATATCCACAATGGTCCATCCAATGGCTCTAATATACTTCCGTAGAATAGCAATGAGAGCTGCAACCTGTTGCTTACCCAAATCTGCTGCAACAATGACTGGAAGTGTGTTTCCGCTTCCTAGGAATGCATACTTTAACTGTCTTGGTAGCTCCTTTAATTCTAATGTGGGTGGCTCTTCAATAGATGGCTTAGCTGGTGCTGTGTGTCGATTCTTGAGATCAAGGTCCAGCTTCTTGGGAGCATAGCGATATGTCCCTAATCCTGATAGAGCACCAATAACTTCTTTACAATTTTCAGCATCTTCATTCTCTCCATTCATGAGCACAACCGCCAAAGGGTCATCAATAATTTGCTCTTCTTCAAGTAATTCTTTCTCATCATCAAAGAAAACATCAGCCACCAAAAATACACTCAGATCTTTGGGTTGCTTCATTGATTTGCAAACATCAAAGCGAACTACTTCATCATTTATTCGGAACGAAAGCTCATTAGCTCTCAAATCAATAAGCACGCTTCCCGTAGAAAGGAAAGGACGCCCCAAGATTATGGGAACTTCTGAGTCTGCCTCAAAATCTAAAATAACGAAGTCTGCTGGAAAGATAAATGAAGAAACCTTTACCAAGACATCACATAGAATACCAACAGGTCGTTTTACCGACCTATTCGCCATTACGAGCCTCATGTTGGTTGGAGTAGGATCACCCAACCCCAACTTCTTATAGATAGATAATGGCATCAAATTGATGCTGGCTCCTAAGTCGCATAATGCTTTGGCAAAATTCAAAGATCCAACGGTGCAAGGAATAGTGAAAGCACCGGGGTCAGCCTTCTTCTGAGCTATTGATCGAGTCGCGATTGCGCTGCAGTGATGAACATCATCTTTCAACTCATAACTTGCTGCCCGCTTCTTTGTCAAAAGATCCTTCATAAATTTCGCATACCCAGACATTTGTTCAAGTGCCTCCACCAATGGAACATTAATGGTCAGCTGCTTTAACATAGTCATGAATTTGCTGAACTTCGTGTCATCCGCCACTTTCTTCAATCTTTGAGGGAAAGGTGGTGGTGGGTATGGAATTGTTCTCTCCACGGCTTTCTTCTCCTCTTGCTTCCGTTTTTTAGATTTTTCAGGTTGTAATCCACTGGGATTGACGTCATGGACGTTGTGCCCTTTTTCTGCGGATTCTTCTCCTTTCGCCTTATCATCAATGTCCACTACTTCGTCATCCTCTTGCTTGCTTTTTGCTGAAGTTTCCAGCACCTTACCACTCCGGGTAGTGATGGCCATGCATGACCCATCATTCCTTGGGTTTCGCACAGTATCGCTAGGTAAAGTGTCAGCCTTTCTTTGATTGAGTGTTGCTAAAAGTTGGCTCAATTGCTGCTCTATTTGCTTGATTGAAGTGGAATGAGAATCAACTATTTGTTTCATAGAGGACAAATCATTAATTACCTCCGTTACTGCAGTGCTTGTAGCTTCGACTCCTTTCAATATTTTAGCCAGCATGTCTTCCATACTTCCAGAACTAGATGTGGTGGCGTCACGTCTTCCAGGGGGAACGTACAAACCACTCTTTTCATTCTTGTTCTTCCAACTACCTTGGTCTTTGTTTCCAGATTTATCATAGTAGTTCCGACCTTGGTTTCCTTGGGTATTCCCTCGGAAACCCCCCTGATTGTTCAAGTAGTTGGCCTCTTCTTCCGAATCAGATTCGTCTCTTCCTTTTGACGCAATAGCTTTGACTTTTTCAGTCTTCTCTGATAATAAATGCTTTGTAAGAAGATCTACTTGTGTTTTCATATGCGCCATATCTTGATCACGTTCTTCTTCTCTTCTTCTTTGGTCTACAAGCATGCCAATAGATAAAGTGGGGCTTGCTACCTCAGAATACCTAGTATGCCAAGCTCTACTTTGCTTCGTCATACGATCTAGCATATTGCTTGCTTGACCAAAGGTGAGGTCCATAAAAGATCCTCCAGCCGCATTATCCACCACTGGTTTAGTTATTGAATTCAAGGCTCTGTATAATATGTCCATTAGGTGAACATTAGTCATATGATGGTTTGGGCATCTCGTTAGCTTTGTCTTGAACCTCTCCCATGTTTCATGAAGGGCTTTAGTTGAAAGTTGACGGAAGTTACTGATTTCATCTCTCAATTGTGCTCTTTTGGATGGCGGAAAGAATCTTTCTAGGAAAGCATCTCTCAATTGCCTCCAATTTATAATAAAATCAGGAGTCAGCCCATTCAACCATAGAGTTGCCTCCCCAGACAGAGACAATGGAAATAGACGTAATCGAATTGCGTTCTGACCAACACCAGGATTGTCGAACGACTTGCATGTAGAAATAAAGTTGATGAGATGCATATTCGGATCATCGTCTGCCAGTCCACCAAATAATACCTTGAGTTGCAATAACTGAATCATGGTGCTTGTGATGTTGAACTTGGCTCCGGGCGCTAATGGTGGAGGAATTATGGCTCCAGTGGCTCCGGCTCCATCAAGATCATCATCATCGTCGTCAAAAGCTGGTTGCATGTGTTGGCGATCATACCTAAACCGAGCTTGATGACCTCTTCTGTTGGCAGGTGTTGTGATTTCAGCATCATGCCTTGGGTTTAGCAACTCGTCATTACCTAAATCCTCATCGTCAGGATTTGTGGCTCGCCCAGGGTTATCAATGTTTTGTTGGTGTACTTGGGTGGCGGCAAGAGCAGCTAATCTTGCCTGCTCCTGTTGAGCAGCCATTCTTTCGATTTCCGTTTGTGCCTCTATTCTGCCAATTCGTTGTGGTTCGGGATTGATAGGTAATAACGGTTGACCAGAACTGCGAGTATGGGGCATGCACTGAATAAAAACCTGCAGTAAACAAAAACAAAAACTAAAAGTAAAAGTATGAGAATCTTTGACCAAAGGGTTTAGTAATTATCAAAAACTTAATTGACACTCGTATTCCCCGGCAACGGCGCCAATTTTTGATAACGCTCAATCTACAGCTCTCGTAGGAGTGTAAAGCGGTCGCTAGCAAATATAGAACCCAACTGGGTTGGGTATCGATCCCACAGGGAATAGCTTGGTCAGCAAGTAAGTAAAGATTACTAGACTTTTAGTGCAAGTCTCGTAAAAGGGGGAATTGTAAAGTGTAACCAAATTATTAAAGTAAAAACTGAAAATAGTAAAGTAAAAAGAAAGAATGTTTAATAGGTTGTAAAACAATGAGAATTGAGGAGTTGGGGTTATGTCCACCTTCTGAGTTTACGTCTCTATTAGCTATGAGTTATGCGGAATTCAGACATGCATGTGCTTATAGAGAATTGCATTCGATGGTAAATCCAGGCGTCTTTCGACCTATTCGAGGATTATTTCACTTTAACTCTTTCGAGCTTAAAGCGTGTCTAACGGTACGAATTCTCCAAGAGGTTAATCCAGTTATGGCACTAACTTTTTAATAGGGGATGGAACCCTACTACCTTTACATTATCTCTTTTCCAGACAGATAACCTTTCTTTCGAACAAGTTAAATGTTATACTGGCGTATTCTTGCGTTTGCAACCACAAAGAATTTAGATTAATACGAAGAGAATAATGATATAAGCAGCATACGTGTCACGAACTCACAAACTCATAGTAATAGATAGTATCTCATTCGGCTTCCATAACCCCAACAGAGAAGTTTAGTTACCCATGAGTGCGAAGGAAATCACAATTGACATTGTTATTATACCACAATAAAAATTTCGTGTAGCACAAGTGTGGTAGGCGTTAGGCGTGATTTCTTGCAAGTAACGTTTCTCTTGTTGCGGAAATTAAGAATAGATGAATAGAAGAAGAAGTAGAAAGATGAATTAAAACTAGAATGAGAATTGTTGAGGAATAGTAGAAGAATGGGGAATTAATTAGGAATCAATTAAAAAATCTCTAGCAAGATAGGGTATTTATAATACCCATATCCTATTCCTACTAAGCTAATGAAATACTTAACCAAATCCCACTAAGCTAATGAAATACTTAACCAAATACTACTAAGCTAATGAAATACTTAACCCAATTGTACTAGGTTAATGTATCATTATCCTAATCATAATAAATTACTGCTAGTCCCTAAAGTCTTCAGAAATGTTGTTTTAGCCCGGGACAGATTTTTCATTCATCACTTTTGGTCCTTAGGCTTCCAAGACTCCCTTTTCTCCTTTCGTGAAGCTTTCTTTGGCGTCAAGTAATCCATAAAATGCTGAATTCTGCATCATTTATACCTGAAACTTTGCTAATCATGTTCGTTAGCTCACTTACAGGAAAAAGGACTAAAAGTGCATGAAATATATAATTTGTTCTCAAAACTAGGCTAAAATATGGGTAAAATATAGCACTATAGGCGTGTAAATTCGCCTATCATCATCAGCTGCACACACAAAGAAAAACACCATATAAGGGGTATATAAAGGCAAGTCATATACTTTGAACTAGTAGAGTTACCTTGCTTCGTCAAGGATGGTTTTACCTTCTTCCAACAATGATCTCCATGACTATTATTGCTCTAATCTTGAGATGGTCGTTTATGAAAGTTGGTTGAGTCAGGGCAGGCGACTCCTCTTTCCGAGTTTTTCCATGTGGAGGTCCCTTTACTTTGGATGGAATGACTACATTAGATTTCAAAATAGAAGGCTTAACCACAATTGGGACGTCCTCACCATTTTCTTGAGGAGTGTCGATAATAGGACCTATGGCATTCACCAAAGATTGCAAGTCAACTTCAAGAAAGTTCCATGAATTTTGTCCCACCAAGATTTATACGGCGTGGATAAATATCTTCGCACATTAGGTGTGGATTTAGGAAAAGTCACTTTCAACATAAAGCCATGCAATACACAAATTCAATGAAATTTAAGGCCTTCATATAGTGAAGCACCGCGAATATCGTCTTTCAAGATTCGGGGAAAACCTTAATAAAACCCAAACTAACGGCTAAAATAGTGTGGACTGTATGGCTCAAGTATGATTGAAACTCCATATCTAAAAAGGTGTAAGTTAAAATGAAGGCTCATAAAATAGCTTACCTCTGACTCGTCATCCTTATCATCATCCACAAAATGACAAGGAGCAGCCTTGCTTGGCATAGTGAAAGCCCAAGTAATACTATCTCCTTGATGGATGCACTTTCTGGCAAGCTCTCCATCAAAGTACCTTGCCCCGTCTTTGCCAGAATATCCCATCATCAATGGAATAGATGGTCCATTAGAAAGTGGAAAATGTGTCTTAAAATAGTAAGCAAGCCAACCATACACATAATGGATGGGAAAGAATACTCTGAGCTGCTCAAGTTGTCAAGATTTATTGACTCTGTTGAGACCATTATAAATGCTCGATAGGACTGAAACGGCAAGACTAAAAGTTTGCTTATCTGTCATCATAGCTGCAACTCTAAAAGTTCCCTAACGAATGAAAGATCCATCCCAAGAGAGAAATACAAAGGTGCACAACCAACATGATAGGAACGCTGCCAAATATGTGTCAGTCCTATGTTCATATTTCAATCCAAGTTTAGAAAATATAGCGTCATCTGCACTTGACCACTTCGCTGTTTTTGGAATAGTCCCAGTTGGGTTATGGGTTGACTTCAAGCGAGCAAATTTTTTCTCCTTCCTCGGTGAAGCTGACTCAGATCTTAATACCTTTTTTCACCAACACTTTATCCACTTACTTAGAGGAACTCTCGGATTAGAAGTCTTTCCTTCTTGAAGAAGTTGGAAAGCTACAAATAAGAATTCACAAGAACGAGGGATAAATTTCTCATTCTTTTTATCAACACGTGTAAGCTCTTTCGCATCAGCCACTACTTCTTCATAAGGAAGACCTCTAATGGGCAAACCTCCAATTTTGTATAAGTCCCAAAGGTAAATGGATAGCTCTCCAGCTGAAGTAAGCAATGTGTTGGTAGTTGGACACCAAGCCTCAAAGAATGCCTATAATATGTCCGAGTTTCTATCATAGGTAAACAGTGAAGCATAAACAGTATCATATATTTTTGCTTCCCTCAAGGTCTGTGCATTTCCATCCAATATGTCCTCAGCGCAGTCCCAATATCCTTGGGTATGACGATATTCACCAGTTATCTCCATGGTGCTCCCCCAACATATTTCTCCTTTGAGTACCTGACATCCTAAGCAAGGAAGGGTGCTCGCACTATTCAATTGACGTTGGTTGGGAGCCCGAAGAAGCCATACTTTAAATGATCGATTAGCACCAATGTCATGTTCTGAAGTCCAATCTGACATATGGAGAGAATTTTACAAGGGTGGCCATGGATCTGCATACCTGCCTACTATTGGAGTTTTAGTCAATAGCCTAGTTAAAACCGTACCATCATCGGCCTCAATTAGGAGATACTTGCTTTTAGAGGATGAAGATGTATAGTCTTTAAAGTGAACCATCTCAGCAAGCTGCATAAACAAAAGAATCTTGGTCAAACTCAAAGTCAAGATTCGAAAAAATACCTGCAAAGAAAAAGCCAAACAATAAAAAAGTCCTTTATGTTTTGGATCTGGTGAAATATAGACATGCATATTTGAAGCCAAATTCGTCAGGTCTTAAGGTGACGAAGGCAAAGTTAAACTCTCACACCTTAAGCTGACCATTGTAAAGGGCCCATACTTAGAGAAAACCATCGCATAAATGCATCAGTGAAAGGGTCCATACTTAAAGAAAACTATTGCATCTTGAAGCAAATTGTTCAGACTTAAGGTGACGGAAGCGAAGTTAAACTATGACACCTTAAGCCAATGTCCACTGTCTTCACATAAAATTGTTCGAACTTAAGGTGACGGAGACAGAGTTAAACTCTCGCACCTTAAGCTGATGTCCACCGTCTTCACATAAAATTGCTCGGACTTAAGGTAATGGAGGCGAAGTCAAACTCTCACACCTTAAGACGATGTCCACCGTCTTAAAGTAAAATTGTTCGGACTTAAGGTGATGGAGGCGAATTTAAACTCTCGCACCTTAAGTCGATGTCCACTGTCGTCAAGTAAAATTGTTCGGACTTAAGGTGGAAGAGATGAAGTTAAACTCTCGCTCCTTAAGCCGATGTCCACCGTCTTCAAATAACAGTGTTCGGACTTAAGGTGATGGAGGCGAAATTAAACTCTCACATTTTAAGCGAGCCAATTATTACATGTTTCTATTTGTTTCAATTCTACAAAAGAAGAAGAAAATAAAAAGAAGAGAGAAAAGAAAAGAAACAAAGCAAAAACATAAAGAAAAGGGAAGAGATTTGTCTCTTACTTTGACGTTGCCTATCGGACCCAAAACGTCTGAAATGCTCAGAAGTAATTAGCGCCTACGAATAAAGAATGGGCATCTATTTATATATGCCAATGCGGTTGTTGAAAGAAACAATTTGTATGGTATACGGATTGGGTTAATGGACTCCTACTTGGATTTAAAGTGGTAATTTATTTTTTGCACATGGATTATCCTTGTAAGGCAACACGTGAGCTATGGGAACTTTCTTAGAATCCTATTTGGATTAAAGCTGCAGAAATATTTAATCTTAACAAGAACTTAACCTTAAAAGAGGATTATACGCACGTGGCTTTTGTGGTTGTGGTTGTGACCAATTGCCCTTCAAATTGGACTTACGTCCAATATGCCTTTTAAAGGCTTACTTCTTTTCCTTTTAAGAAGCTGCCAAGCCTTTGAGGCAAATTTGCCATACAAAAATAAAACAAATAATATTAAATTAATACTTCAAGTCTAGTCTCCCAAAAGATTAAATATCTCGGCAAATCTTGAAGTAGGGGCACTTTGTGGACATCAAAATATTATTAAATTTAAATCCGTACGAAATTCAGATTATATTAATTCAAAATATATTAGTTCCAAATAAATATTGTGGATTAATATAATTAAATTAATTATTTAAGTCTAAACATGTATAGATTTAAATAAAGTCTAATTTTTATTGGGTTAATTCATTAAGTTGGGCTAGAAATAACGAGCTCACTTTGCTAAGCCCAAGATATTGTCATATTCTAGAGGTCCAAAGGAGCGCCATAAGTCGAATGACGTGGCATGCCAAGT
The DNA here is from genome assembly GCA_030864225.1 of Capsicum baccatum var. pendulum. Taxonomy (NCBI): domain Eukaryota; kingdom Viridiplantae; phylum Streptophyta; class Magnoliopsida; order Solanales; family Solanaceae; genus Capsicum; species Capsicum baccatum. The sequence continues at coordinate 45,964,155 of CM061560.1, forward strand.
CAAGTAAAAAAAAATCAATAGGATCATGCCACATGTCAAAAGGTGTCATGTCACTTAAATCTGATTGGTCAAAGGAAGTCCATACTCATCATGACTCTTCCTTTTTCACAACTATAAATAGGGGTCTCATAACTCAGAAAAAGGACCCCCAGAACTCTAACAAGAAGCAAGAGAAGGCACATGGATCAAACGCCATAATTTCTCTACAAAGCTCAAGCATTCAAATCAAGCTCATCAAGATTCAAGATCAAGCTTGCAATATTCAAGAACAAGCTCAAAAGCCCTTGAATTCAAGCACAAGTCATGATCAAGTCTCTCAAATCAACAAATCAAGTTCAAATTCAAGATCAAGTTTTAAGCCCTTAAATTTATATTTGAAAAGGTGAATCAGAGGATTCATAGAGATTGTAACACTCACATATTGAAATCAATAAAACGATTATTGCAATATTTTTCTTGTCTCAAATTATTTATTTTTTCAGCTTAAAATTTTATTGTCCAGTAGATGTATAATCAAAAAACTCTCGACAATCAAGGAAGATAAAGCTCAAACAAGACCGGTCCCAAATAGCTGATAAAACATAGCATTCTTATAAAATTAATGCAGAGGTAAGATCTTTAGAGGTTCCATCATCAAACCAATCTCACAATAACATGTATCAACATACCAACATTCCATGTCGTAACCTTTAAACATAAAGAAATGTAAGTGTAAAAAAAGGATGAAATTTTTACCTTTTTTGGAGCAGGAACCAGGACTATTAGGCTTGACGATGGCTACCACCACCAGAGCTTCAATTGAATTTCACCGAATTTCAACACTTTTGCCGGAATTCGACAATAACTTTGTTGGAATTTTTGGATTCTCCTTTTTTTGTTGGAATCGATTTTTTGAGTGTATTTCTTCTCGAATTCTTCGGTTACGTGGGATTAGAGGAACGCTCCTCCCAAATCCTTAATTTTTCTTCAAAGAATCCTCCTTCTTCAATGGAAGCATGGGTTCCTACATATAGTAAAAAAAAATGGATTTAAAATTCAAAATAGTTATTTTAGTGATAGAGAGTGGTTGAGAGATTTTACAAAATTGAAAAGGGATGAAAACATATCCAAAATTAGGTGTCAACAATCTCCCCCTCATGTTAGAAAAACTAACATATACCTCAATCTACTTTGGAGAATTCATGTCTGTACATCACGGCATTATCCATTACTTACATACCGCTCATCAAAGAGCTATTAGATGGAATATTTAGTTCTCGATATTGATCCAATTGATCAAAATTTATTGATATAATACATACAAATGTTATTTTATGCAATATATCATATTTCAGATAAACACATGAAACCTTATCCTCATAAGCAATGATTTAGCTATTTATCATAGGCATTCAGTGTCAAATTAGTTTGAATATAATTAGTATTATCAAGATCAATTATTTTGATTACACACTCTAAAAATTATGCTCTTAACTTAATTTAACTGAGCAAGCAACTTATGAATGTTAAATTCCGATTGACAAAAATACACGTGATCACTTTTTGATGCATAATATCACATGGTAGCTGAATGAGCCCATATTCACCTTTTATACTTTCTAGAATTTAGGGATTCAGTCCAACATTAACTAGTCCAATCAACTTATTATGAGAATAATTATTGATGAATCTTCTAGTTCTTCAGTAGATGTTTAATACTCAACATGCTCATCTTTGAGATGGTAAAATTATTCAGGCCAACAGAAAAATTATTTAAATTAGTATACTCCAAGTTTATCATGGCATATGCTATTTACTTGAGTAAATTTTAAAATTCTACTATTTCAAGAGTAGTTTGCAAGATTTTATTATTGCACAATCTTACCACTTTGGGAGTAAGAGCCTGTTTAGATAAGCTGAAAAAAATGGCTTTTAAAAAGTTCTTTAAAAGTGCTTTTAAAAGTACTGAAACTTATTTTAAAAATAAGCAGGTACGTATTTGGATAAAAGTGCTGAAACTGTAAAAAAGTTGTTAATGTTTTTGGTAAACAAGTGTTGTTAAGCACTTTTTTAGGTCAAAATGTCTGAAATACCCTTAAAGATGTTAACAATATGTAGAGTTGATTATTATTAATTTTTATTTCTAAAATGATTCAAATTAAAATTAATCTAAATATTTTAATTTATTTTCAATTTATATATATATATATATATATATATATAAATATATATATATTGTTAATATAATATTAGAATTTAGTGTTTATATATCTATTAATTTTATTTTAAAGATAAATTTATGTAGCCTTAGTCCCTCCCCCCCCCCCCCACTTTTGATAATACTGCACATAGTGATGCAATTTCATAATTAATGACTAGGAGACGTTTATCAACGTCTATCAACACAGTTGCAATTTCATATATATATATATATAATATTTTCATGAATGACTATTAAATTTGTACGCTAAAAAAATCTTTTTTCTTGGTTAAAAGAGTTTAAATCATCAAACAAAATATATATGTTACTAATCATTATAATTACATTAATAGATAAATAGTTGGTCACAAATGATACTATTTGTTTGCTAAAATGACTCTTAATTGAAAAATATATTACTCGTTGATTGAGTAATGACTATATCACTATTAAAATATTATCGAATACGAATGTTGCGTCGTCAAATATACAAGAATCGTTCACTAATCGTTCATGAAGTTGTAAATCTTCAGTGATTGCTCTCCATATATCTTGTTGGTGAGTTTTTTTCTTAGAGAAATTGATGTGTGGTACAATAATAATTGTCCAAATTTAAAAGAATATATTAAAAAGGGAGAATGATACATAAAAATCATATTTCATAAATTAGATGTTTAAAATAAAAGAGGTGTAATGCCCCGAGTCTGCACTCTGAACGTCACACGGTGCTTACAATCCCGAAGGACTACAAGCTAAACCATGACTGGTACCTGCTATGAGCACTGAATAATAATTCTGATAACATATGCGGAAGTATAACTAAAATGCCATAAGGTTCTCAAAATGCTGAAATAAATACTGGATACTGATAGTAATACTGAAAAGAAATAAAACTGAACATCTGTCTGAAATAGTCTAGTCTGAAAGCCTCTAATTCTCTGAATATGGAGTTGATGGGACAAGCCCCCAACTAACTCCCACTGCTGAACATACTGTACTACTAATAATGCTGAAACAATAACTCTATCCTTGAAATATGAGGACTCACCACTGTAATCATTACAGATAACCTGAACTGCTAAGTATGGTTAGGAGCCCGTGCATTTGAACCTATGATATGAGACATCATAGCGCAAAAGAAAGAGTATGCATCAATACTTTGAATGTACTAGTATGCTAGAAGAGGTGAGGCTGAAATGGATGGGCTCATATGAATGAACAGTAACTGACTGAATGATATATAAACATAACTGAATGGTAGTATATGTATAACTACAAATACTGTAAATACTAATTATGCAACATTGTGCATGTACATATATATATACTATATCTGAGATCATACTAAAACTGAATACTGATTTCTGATAACTGAGTGACTGATATATGTGTTTACTGATAACTGTATTACTAATAGCTGAGTGACTATTTCTGACAGTCCTAATTTCGTAGAACTGAGATGAGTTCTATGCTGAGTTTTGAGACTGAATATTGATTACTGAATACAGAATACTGAAAGTATAACTGTAGGAATGTTTATCTGACCGATATACCCCAATTTATAAACTGGGTTGTGGTTCAACCTGTAACCCCAGTTTGAAGGGTGTTAGGACCTTGCTAAGGGCTATTAACAAGGCTGGGTCAACCCTAATCTGACAGGAAGACTCATGAATTTTATATATATATATATATATGGTTGCGTTAACCCTAGTCTGGAAGGAGGACGTATTACCCCACGCTGGCTACGTAGTTCTATAATGCAAGGACTACTACTAAGGGTCAAACCCTCTGCTGGAAGGAATTTTCCCATCCCTGGGTTCGCTCGGTACTGAATTCTACTTCCAACTGAATGGACACTGAACTAATAACTAGAATATGCTAGGTTTGACTGAACTGTTACTGATCGTATTGACTGACTGAACTGGACTGAGTTCACTGAGTTCTGTAACTGACTGAGTACTACTATTCATGATGTTACTGAGACTATTCTGTAGCTACTGTAATTTTAGGTAAACAGCTAGATTATCCGATATTGAATACCCCCAGGACTCGATAGCACCAATAGTAAAACATGGCATAATCTTGAAAGCATAACAATAATTGCTTGTTAATAATGCATTCACTTAGATATTTTGTCAAACACTTCAGAGACAGACTTGTGCATGAATAGGAACACATGCTAACTTGTAATAATATCACTATTTAATTTACATGGGCATTTTATCAAACACTTAGGGAGCATAACTAATGCACATGATAATGGTCATCACATAAGCATCATGAATACAATACTCAATTTGCAATTGGAAGATTTAACATGAATATCACACAATTCAACACACATACTATCTTGATTTTCATGAAACTTGCAACTAATCATGGATTGAAACCTCAAACATCAATACATACATGAACACAATCCAACTCAACATGTAAATCATGAAATCAATAGACTTGTAATTTAAAAAAGGGTTCTTGAACTCCAAGGGTGGAAGGAAACCCAAGGATGAATACCTAACATACCTTGATTGTTAATTCTCTAAAAGTTGTTGGTGATTTCTTGAGCCTAGGACTTGAAATTGAATGACCTAGGGTTTTGTTCTTGAGAGGATTTGAGAGAAAGTGAGTGATTTTCCCTTAGGATAGTTTAATCTCATGTTTTAGGACTGAATAAAAGTGAGAAATTGACTTAATTACCCCTCTGAACGTGGAATTAAATAAGCAAAACTTGTGGCCAGTGATGCACAAACCAACGTGCCGCATTGATGGGGTCGATGCAATGGCCAATGTACCGCATCGAGATCGCGTCGTCTTACTGGAATTTGCATGCTTGAACTGGTGATAAAACTGTCAACGCGATGGGTGATGCGACGCATCGAGATCGCGTTGATCTACTATTTTGGACACCCAAACATGCCTCAAACGACGTCTGAAAAATCTGAAACTCATCCGAGAACACCTATTGACATCCTTAATCATGAATGAATCTAAGAATCAACATTCTAAGGTCGTAAGAGTCAAAAATAAAGTCATTAAAATATCGAGGCCAAGTATGAGACTAAGGGTAAATACTTAGCTGAAATTTTCTAAGTCTGAGACCTCTTTTCATGCTATATAAGACTGAATTAGACTAGGACTTTTACGGGTTCTTACAATATCTACCCATTGAGAATATTCATCCTTAAATGAGAATGAATAAACTGAGACTACTGAGAAACTATGCTAGTACTGGCATGCACAACTGAGACATAACTGAACTTTGGGAAATGGCACGTGACTGAAACAGCTGATAAACTGAGTTTTCATACTGAACATGCATAGCTGAAGCATGATTACATGACCGAACTAATTTATGAATGCCTGACTTTCATGAGGATGATATGCAATGATAATTGATGCCAAGTTATAAAGGTAATCTGAGCATGGATCTGAGTAAATCTAAGGAAGGCTATTACCTTGAGATGAGTCTGAGTTTGCGGAGAAGAGGTAAGGATACTTGGTTTGCATATTTGTTTCTTCTTCCCAAGCATCTCCCTCAAGGGATTGATTTTGCCAAAGAACTTTGACTAAAGGAACTTTTTTGTTCCTCAGCCTTCAAATCTGATGATCAAGGATTTCAACTGGGACTTCCTCGTAAGAGAGATTGTTCTGAACACCTATACTCTCTATAGGGACTATAACTACTGGACCACTAATATATTTCTTTATCAAGGAGACATGAAACACTGGGTGTACTGAAACTAAGTCTGAAGGCAACTCAAGCTCGTAAGCTACCTTTTCGAAACGACTGAGAATTCGGTAAGGACCAACATATGGGGACTAAACTTCCTTTTCTTGCCAAACCTCCTCACTCCATCATGGGAGAGATTTTCAAGTACATAAAATCACTAATCTCAAACTCGAGATCTTTTTTTCTCACATCAGCATGCGATTTCTGACGGCTCTGAGTTGTTTTAAGCCTTTCCTGGATCAACTAAACCTTCTATAAGGCATCAAATACCAAGTTAGGCCCTGCTAATACAGTCTTACCTACTTCAAACCAACCAATGAGAGACCTCTATCTCTTCCCATAAAGAATCTCAAACTGAGCCATCTGAATACTGGAATGATAGTTTTTATTATACGAAACTCAATCAAAGGCAAGTGGTCATCCCAACTACCCTTAAAGTCAATGACACATGCTCTTAGCATATCTTATAGAGTCTGAATGGTCCTTTCTTCTTGACCATCTGTCTGAGGGTGAAAGGTTATACTGAGGTGAACTTGGGTACCAAAACCCTTTTGGAAGGCTTTCTAAAAGTGAGAGGTGAACTGCGTACCTCTATTTGAAATGATGGATAATGAAACTCTGTGCAATCTGACCAACTCTCTAACATAGAACTTGGCAAAATCCTCGGCTGAATAGGAAGTATGAACTGGCAAGAAATGAGCGGATTTGGTCATCCTATCTATAGTGACCCAAATCGAATCATGCTGACGACAAGTACGAGGTAGACCTGCCACGAAGTCCATGTTTACTTTCTCCCACTTCTAAGTGGGAATACTAAACTCCTGCATAGACCCACTAGGATTTTAATATTCAATATTAACCTGCTGAAACATAGAGAACTGAGCCACAAACTCTGCAAATGTCTCTCTTCATCCCACTCCACCAATAGACTTCTCGTAAATCACGGCACATCTTAGTGGCTCCTGGATGAATCGAGTAGCGTGGACCATATGTTTCTGCAATAATCTGTTGCATCACACCATCCACAAATGGCACACATAACCTACCCTAGCAACACAACACACCATCTCCCCCTTGAGAGAAAACCTTTACTTTCTGATATCTGACTGACTTTTTCAGCTTAACTAGATTGGGATCTCTATCCTGTTTTTCTTTTACTTCATAAACCAAAGAAGATTCCAAACTAATCTACACCATACACTACCCTCAGCTGAATCAACCAAACAAACACCCAACCTAGCAAGCTGATGAACTTCCTAAACTAACTTCTTCTTACCATCCTCAACGTGAGCAACACTACCCATGGACAATCTACTGACAGTATCAGCCACTACATTGGCCTTGCTCGGATGATACAGAACGCTCATGTCATAGTCTTTCAACAACTCTAACCACCTTCTCTAACGCAAATCAAGTACTTCTGAGAAAATACATACTGTAAAATTTTATGGTCTATGAACACATCAACATGTACCACATACAAATAGTTTCTCCAAATCTTTAAGGCAAACACTACAGCTGCTAACTCAAGATCATGAGTGAGGTACTTCTTTTCATGGGGCTTAAGCTGTCTAGAGGGATAGGCTATGACCTTACCTCTCTGCATCAAAACACACTCCAAACCAACTCTGGAAGTATCATAATATACAACAAAGGCGTCTGAACTATCTGGTAAAGTCAAAACTGGGGTTGTAGTGAGTTGAGTCTTCAACTTCTGAAAACTCTTCTTACAAGAATCTAACCACTAGAATTTTGACTTTCTTCTGAGTCAATCTGGACATAGGGGATATAATAGATGAAAAACCTTCAACAAACCATCGGTAATAGCCAGCTAAATCTAAGAAACTCCTGATATCTGATGAAGATATGACTCTGGGCTAATTTCTTATTGCTTTGGTCTTTTGCGGATTAACTCTATTTCCATCATCGAAAATGATATGACCAAGGAAAGCTACTGACCTTAACCAAAATTTGTATTTATTGAATTGGCAAACAACTGATGGACTTTGAGAGTCTGTAATACTATTCTGAGATGGTCTGCATTATCACTTTCACTGCGGGGGTAGACAAGAATGTCATCTATGAAGACTATGACGAACATGTCCAAGTACTGCTTGAACACTCTATTCATGGTCCATGAAAGTTTTTGGGGAATTGGTAAGACCAAATGACATGACTAGAAATTTGAAGTGACCATACCGAGTTCTGAATGTTGTTTTCGAAATATCACATTCTCTGAATCTGAGATAATTATAGCCTGATCTGAGGTCTATCTTAGAAAAGTAACTAGAACCCAGAAATTGGTCAAATAAGTCATTGATTCTAGAAAGTAGATACTTGTTCTTGACTGTGACTTTGTTCAACTGATGGTAGTCGATACATATTCTGAGAGAACTGTCTTTTTTACACACGAATAGAACTGATGTGCCCCACGGGGAAATAATGGGCCTGATAAATCCCTTATCTAGAAGATCTTTTAACTTTCCTTTGAGTTCTATTGGAGCCATTCTATATGGAGAAATAGAGATGGGCTGAGTATTAAGGAGAAGGTCTATGCCGAAGTCAATTTCCCTTTTGGGAGGAACTCTGGAAAGATCTTCAAGAAACACATCTGGAAATTCACACGCTACTAAAACTGACTCAAGATTAGGGGTCTCAGAATTAGAATCTTTAACTTGAATGAGATGATAGACACACCCCTTGGATATCATTTTCCTCGCTCTAAGGTAGGAAACAAGATGACCCCTAAGTGTTGAAGTACTACCCCTTCATTCTAGGACAGGTTCATTCGGGAACTTAAACTATACAACTCTGTTTCTATAGTTAACTGAAGCATAGGATGAATGAATCCAATCCATGCCGAGAATAACGTCAAAATCTATCATCTTTAACTTTACTAAGTCTACTGAAGTAACTTTCTAAGATACCATAACCGGACAGTGCATGTATACCCGTTGGGCTATGATAGATTTACCCACTGAGGTAGAGACTGAGAAGGGCTCTTCTAGGATTTTAAGATTGACTCCAAACTCAACAGCTATATAAAGAGTTACAAAGGACAAAAAATCTCCTGGATCTAGCAAAGCATAAACATGTAAATGATAAACTCGTAACATACCAGTGACCACGTCAGGAGAACTTTTTTGATCTTGTCGGTATTGGAGTGCATAGAGTCTATTTGGGCGTCGCCCACTGGTGGCACTGAAAGCGGCACCCTGCTGAGACGAGCGACCTGACTGAGTTGGGAGATGATTATGTTGACTTTTGGAACCCACCTGAGGGCACTCTTTGATTTTATGACCTGGTTTTTCATACCTAAATATACATCTCTGCCAGCCCTGCAGACACCCTGATGGTTTTTACCACACTTTTGACAAAGGGGATTTGTTTGGGCACTGCTGATACAACCCTGAGATTTAAAGCCTGGTGCCCTATCCTTATTACTGTTTCTGAATTTAGGCACGGGAGCACTGGCTGAGGACGGAGCTGGAACTGAAGATTTTGGACAAAATTGAGAATGATTACCACCCTCTAAATTAGGCTGAGTGAAGTTAAAGCTACTTATTCTAGCCCTCTTGTTCTCCCTCTCCTTCTCTTTAGTCTTTTACTTCTCTATCAGCTGAGCATGGACCATCAACATAGCCAAGTCCATCTTCTTAATTAGCATCGTTTTCCTACACTCCTTGACCACACTGTCAGATACCCCGAACACCAACTAACTTATCTTAGATCTGCTATCAGCTATCACATGAGGAGCATATCTGGCTAACTGAGTAAAATTGAGGGAATACCCCTTCACTGTCATGCTGCCCTGCTTCAAGTTAATGATTTCTAATACCTTAGATTCCCTCAACTCCAATGGGAAGACCCTATCCAGAAAGGCAGTAGCAAACTCCTCCCATTCTATAGGCCCTTCATCTGTGACCCTATCTGTCTTCTACTGCTTAAACCATGTATGAGCCATATCCTGAAACTGATATGCAGCTAACTCAACAATCTCACTAGCGGTTACCCCCATAATATTTGTGACCTTCTGCACCATGTCAAGGAATTCCTGTGGGTTCTCTTTAGACTTAGACCCTGTAAATAAATGAGGGTTCATTCGAATAAAGTCCTGAATTCTAGCTGCAGCAGTATTGGCCACTGGGTTGGCCTGAACAGCAGTTGGGCATTCATTCTGGGCTACTACAGAATGAGCTAGAGTGGCGAAAACTGTTTGGAATTTTGCGTGAGAAACATGCTCATCTAGGGGATCTGCCTGAACGGGCAGAGGTACTAGCTAGTTTCCAGTTCATCTTCCATTATTCTTTTTAGGAGGCATATTTTGTAAACGGAAGGTAAACTTGAATTATAAAGAGAGTTTAACTTGAGCTCATGCTCACTCGCACGACATGAACACTGAAAGAAATGAAATCTTTCCTTAAAATGCCTCATAGCCTCTTGTCCATACGTGTGGTGCACTACACACCGATGCACAAGACTCTACTTGATGTGGCTTTCAGACTTTATATGACTCTGTTGAACCTTAGTCTCTGACACCCATTTTGTAACGCCTCGAGTCTGCACCCTGGATGTCATACGGTGCTTACAATCCCGAAGGACCACAAGCCAACTCATAACTGGTACCTGCTGTGAGCACTGAATAATAATTTTCATAACATATGTGGAAGTATAACTAAAATGCCATAAGTTTTTCAAAACACTGAAATAAATATTGGATACTGATAGTAATATTGAAAAGAAACAAAACTGACTATCTATCTAAAATAGTCTAGTCTGAAAGCCTCTAACTGTCTGAATAGGGAGTTGATGGGACAAGTCCCAAACAAACTCCAACTATTGAACATACTGCACTACTGATAATCTGAAATAATAACTTTATCCTCGAAATATGAGGACTCGCCACTGTAATCATTATTGATAACCTGAACTGCTAAGTACGGTCAGGAGCCCGTGCGTCTGAACCTATGATATAAGACATCATAGCTCAAAAGAAAGAGTATGCAACAATACTTTGAATGTACTAGTATGCTAGATGAGGTGAGGCTGAAATGGATGGGCTCATATGCATGAACAGTAACTGAATGAATGATATGAACATAATTGAATAGGAGTACATGTATAACCACAACTACTGTAAAATACTAATTATGCAATACTGTGCATATACATATATATATATACTGTATCTGAGATCGTACTGAAACTAATTACTGATTTCTGATAATAGAGTGACTGATATCTATATTTACTGATAACTGTATTACTGATAGCTAAGTGACTATTTCTGACAGTCTTGATTCTGTAGAAATGAGCTAAGTTCTATACTAAGTCTGAGACTGAATACTGATTACTGAGTACTGAATACTAAAACTATAACTATGGGAGTGTTCATCTGACCGATATACCCCAATTTATAAACTAAGTTGGGGTCCAACCTGTAACCCTAGTTGAAAGGGTGTTAGCACCTTGCCAAGGGATACTAACAAGGCTGGGTCAACCCTAATCTGGCAGGAAGACTCATGAATTATATATATATATATATGGTTGCGTCAACCCTAGTCTGGCGGGAGAACGTCTTATCCTATGCTAGCTACATAGTTTTGTAATGCAGGGACTGCTACTAAGGGTCAAACCCTCTACTGGCAGAAATGCCCCTATCCCTGGGTTCGCTCTGTGCTGAATCCTACTCCCAACTGAATGGACACTGAACTGATCACTAGACTATACTAGGCTTGACTGAACTGTTACTGATCGTATTGACTGACTGAACTGGACTGAGTTCTGTAACTGACTGAGTACTACTGTTCATGAAGTTACTGAGACTATTCTATAGCTAATGTAATTCTAGGTAAATAGCTAAATTTTTGGGTATTGAATACCCCTAGGACTCGATAGCACTAATAGTAAAACATGGCATAATCTTGAAAGCATAACAATAATTGCTTGTTAACAATGCATTCACTTAGATGTATTGTCAAACATTTGAGAGTCATGGACTTGTGCATGAATGGAAACACGTGCTAACTTGTCATGAAATCACTATTCAATTCGCATAGGCATTTTATCAAACACTTGGGGAGCATAACTAATGCACATGATAATGGTCATCACATAAGCATCATGAATACAATACTTAATTTGCAATTGGAAGGTTTAACATGAAGATCACACAATTCAACACATATACTATCTTGATTTTCATAAAACTCACAACTAATCATGGATTAAAATCCTAAACATCAATACATACATGAACACAATCCAACTCAACATGTAAATCATGAAATCAATAGACTTGTAATTTAAAAAGGGTTCTTGAACTCCAAGGGTGGAAAGAAACCCAAGGATGAACAACTAACATACCTTGATTGTTAATTCTCTGAAAGTTGTTAGTGATTTCTTGAGCCTAGAACTTGAAATTTAATGACCTAAGGTTTTGTTCTTGAGAGGATTTGAGAAAAAGTGAGTGATTTTTTCCTTAGGATAGTTTAATCTCATGTTTTAGGGCTGAATAAAAGTGGGAAATTGACTTAATTACCTCTCTAGACGCGAAATTAAAAGGGCAGAAATCGTGCCCAGTGATGCGCAGACCGACGCACCGCATCGATGGGGTCGACGCGATGGCCAACGCACCACGTCGAGATCGCATCGGCTCACTGAAATTTGCATGCTTGAACTGGTGATAACACTGTCGATGCGACGCGTTGAGATCGCGTTGATCCACTATTTTGGACACTCAAACGTGCCTCAAACGACGTCCCAAAAATTTAAAACTCGTCCAAGAACACTTATTGACATCCCTGATCATGAATCAATCTAAGAATCAATATTCTAAGGTCGTAAGGATCGAAAATAAAGTCATTGAAATATCGAGGCCAAGTAGGAGACTAAGTGTAAATACTTAGCTGAAATTTTCTAAGTCTGGGACCTCTTTTCATGATATATAGGACTGAATTAGACTAGGACTTTACGGGTTCTTACAAGAGATACTAATATGGCTAGAGTTAAATTCGCCATAAATACAATAAGTAGAAATGTTTAATTAATACAAGCATTAATGGATTATAATCTAAAAAAATAAATGAACTACAAGAGGGTAATTTTGAAATAAGAGAAAATTATAAGGGATATAAAATCCATTTACTTGGTCAACTTTCAATAGATTATAAGCTAAAAAATAAGTAGGTAATGACCTACTTTTAGTTTTTGGCTTATAAAAAGTCAAAATTGACTTTTTTTTAAGTAATTTTTTAAATTGCCAAACACTCCTAAAATCCAAAAATAACTTTTAATCTATTTTGACCAAATTATTATCTAATCCAAACATTCTCTAAATTTTAGTTTTACTACTTCAGAAGTAAATTTTAAATTACTACTTCAGGAGTAAGTTTTACATTTACTCTTTCCGAAGTAAATTTCAAAGTTCTATTATCAATTACACAAACATTCTCAGGTTTGACTATTGATCCCAATAAAGTTTGAGGAGTATCCATATATTCTTTAAGATGAAAACATAAACAAAATAAACATTATAATATTACTAGCACACAACGTATTAAATTAAACTTTATATCCTTATAAGACTAGATAAACACAACTAACATGAACGTAAACTAATACAATCAACAAAAAAATAAAATACTTAGATTATTACAAATCTGTCACCAACAAGGTGATCTATATTTCCTCCAAGGAATTCAAAAAAATTTGTATCATCTAAATGCATAGGCTCAACATTATCTACAGAGGTAAGGTTTGCTTCTACATTATTATCCATGTCCTTCAGGTATGCTTGGTAGAGATCAATTAGGTATCTTGAGGTACAACAGGTACATGATCATTCTTCTTTTCTTCCACATCAATAGCATCTATTTTCATTATTTTTCTTTTCATCGCTTCGGTCTTTTCACCCTTCTTCTTACGCTGTTGGTGAGGAAGGTTATTATTCAGTGCAAGACGATCACCATAATTATAATTTCTTCTTTGACCACGGTCACGATCACGACTGGGATCAAGACCTCTTTCACACCTATATTGGTGAATATTTGTAGCAGTCACTTCAAAAAATGGAGCAGTACCAGAAGGTCTACTTTCATGATTTTTTATTAAAAGATCATTATGTTGTTCAGCAACAAGAAGCTCCAAAAATAATTCAGAATACTTTTAAATCTCATTTCTCAATATTACTGCAGGAGTATACTCGAGGCAGAGAAGGTGGAGAATGTTTTCTCTAGCATATCATGATATGTGATATTTTCTCCGTATAAATTTAACTGTAATTTAATTTAAAATATGACAGAATTATACGCAATTATTTTAAAATCATGTAATGTCAAATGGTCCATTTATAATATGCCTGTAGTAGAACGACCATCTTCAAGTGGTCATATCTATTTTAAAAATTATTCCACAGTATAAGTGAATTCTTAACAGTGAGATATTTCATTTTTAAGCCTTCATCAAGGAGATAATAAAGAAATATCATGAATTTGACACGAACTTGATTAGATGCTTAATTTTTATCTTTGATAGTGTCTACTAAACCCAAAAATAAATTTCAACACCAAGTGTTCATGATAAGTAGGTTTTTTCTAATATATTTAGGACAATAAATTTATGTTTAGATAGATTTAACATTATTTTAAGAAAATAAGGTCTTATCTTTATTACTTGTAAAAGTATATGTCCAAGATTTCAAAACCTTGTGCTTATTACGTGTTATAAATAAAAACTAAAAATAAAGTAAACAAGAACAAAAAATAGAGAGGAACAAATTGCTCTTATTACTTTTTTTTCCTCATTCGTATATACATATATATCAATTCAAGAGGTAAGGGCTATATTTATAGGTAATTATACTTGACCATCAAATAGATACAAATGGTGGGAAAATGACTTGAGAATCTAGTCACTTACTTGGTTACTATCCTTTAGCCATGTGGCTAGACAAACATGTCACAACAATATACCCTCTGTTTTAAAAAGAATTGCTTACTTTTTTTTTTACTACATTTTAAAAAGAACGATCATTTTTTAAAAATATTCTAATTTCAACTTTTCACATGGCATGTTTGAAACTATACGATTAAAGAGTATTTTGATATATTTGACATGACTTTAATTTAATATCACAAGATTCAAAAGTCTTTTTTATTTTCTTAAACTCCGTATCAAATAAAAAAAATCGTTATTTTTTAAACGGATGAAGTATATAATTTTGGCTACATAAATATTCAATTCAATCTTTATTCAGAATAATTTTATGTTCCTAAAAGCCTATTTTTCTGTTTCATTTAGCTTGTTTTCTATTGACGTGACATGTGTATTAAGAAATCAATAATTAGTGGTGTATTTTATTAAGGATAAATTATGCAAAAATACAAATTTAAGAGGTATAAATACCTAAAATTCTTTATCTTTTGTACAAATTTTATAAAATCTCATATTTCTCTTTTTCCTCTTGATACATATTAAATAAGGAAGTAACAAATTTGCATGTACTTTAGGAGAGTAAATAATGGAAGAGAATTTCTTAAATATCTTTTAATATAAATCAAATTAAAAAATTTCCATAAGATCTTATCATTTGTAATTTATAATTTGATTTAATTTTTTTCATTTCTATTAATCTTTTTTTTTCCTTAAAATTTTGAAAGCTTTACTTTGTCCTTCATGTTGAAGCATTCATATTCTTTTGAAGAATCTTCGTACTATAAAAGTTAAAACATTTCATAATTTTTGGCGGAATCATGAAAATGACGATGAACACTACAATGATTTGTGTAGTTAGATATTGAATTCAGCATTTTTACATATATTTTTGGTTGATGCGCTTGATAAATATATAATGTTGTTAATTTCTCGATATATTTTTGCGTTATAAATGATGATACATATGAGTGATACATTTGTTATCATTATATTGGTGATAGATATGAGTGATATATTTGTGTCAAAATACTGATGATATATATGACAGATATTTTTTTATAATGATTCATATTGTTGATTCATTTATAAATATTTCATACATTTAATATATGTTTGACATATGTAAACTATCTATTTTCATAAAAATACATTTGAAAAGCTAATCCATCATATAAAAAATTAAGATCAGTTTGTGAACATTTCCAATAATAACAAAACATGTTTAGATTATGGAAGGAGAAAGAAAACTTTGAAAATTTACTAATTTTAGATATTTCAGAGATTCATTTGAAAGTGGATATGATATGCCACAATTTGTGTGTGATTTACTCTCTATGATAATTGAAAATTAGTTACTTTCTTATTTAATTAATCACTCAGTTAAAAATATATGACAATTAATATTTATCAAGACTAAAGATATGTATCACAAAAATCAAAACTTGGGATATCTTATAATTTAACAAAATTATGATAAAAAGTGTTACAACTCATTAAAAGTCTAGATTAATGTAAACTATCCTTTTTTTAATTAACCTTATTAATAATATTTTAAATTTTAAATTAATATTATTACTTACTGAGGATAGAAAAGAAAAAAATACAATAATTTTTTTTTTAATTTTATAAATTGAAACGATTATTTTAACTGTAGTGGTCCGAAATGAAGAAATCAAATTGACACAATTATTAGAAGTAAAAATGAAAGGTACTTAGATAAAGTGAACCAAATATTACAAGTGTCAACTTGGTGAAAGCAAGTGGAAGTGTTCTAGAAACTTCCACGAATCCCACGTCGGATATGCATCCTCCTTTTAATATGTCCGATAGACACGCGTCACTGAATATGCAATCCATTTAAATAAATTTCCATCACCCATTTTCCTTCCAATTTTAAAATACTAACAACTCCTTTGACTAAACTTTTGGTTTGTTTGACAAACTTAACCAATTACCAGGAAACTCAAACAACACTGCCACGATATTTTCTTTTTCCTAGAAACACGCAAAGCTTAATATGGCTTGAATAAACCTAAATCTATTTATATATGTGTGAAGCAACAACTCCATTGTATCATATTTCTCACTCGTAAATTCTCACATTTCTGTCAAAGTTCCAAAAACTTGATGAACAAAAACATCCTTAATAATATGAGTGTCATGAAAAGAAACAGAGAAGATTATGGGCTAGTGGAAGCAGAAGCTATGGCTAACTGCGCCTTAATGCTCTCGTCTCGTTCGAGTGCGTCATTTGATGGAGACAATTTGAATAGTTTCAAATGCAAGACATGTAATAAATGGTTCTCGTCGTTCCAAGCTCTGGGTGGTCATCGTGCAAGTCATAATAAACGACCAAAATTATTTAGAGATTTTCTTATTCAAGCCAAAAAGAACATGTTGCATAAATGCTCTATATGCAGTATGGAGTTTTCTTCAGGTCAAGCCTTAGGTGGACATATGAGATGTCATCGTGAGGAAATTAATAAAACGGTTATACCAGTGTTGAAGAAGTCAAATAGCAGCAAGAGAATATTTGGCTTGGACTTGAACTTAACCCCTCATGATGATGATGACGACGATGTTGATCTGAAGTTATGGCCGACGGCACCAATTTCATCTCCAGTTTTACGAATCTTTATTTAGGTCCCCCTTTCATTGTTGATATTCGTGTAGGATTTGGAGAACAGCCTTAGTTGATTTATTAATTCTTTTTAGGTGTATACTGCATTATATTCATTCTTTGTATATATATTTCCTAAATTCCATTGATTTTACTTTCTTAATTCCCCGTTATTGTTTTACATTCTTTCAATTTCTACGACTTCCTCCATCCATCTTTACAGTTTACTTGTCCAGTATACTAAGAGTAGCTCACCACCTTTGATAGCGTTACAACATCATTATCCCTTCTTCGTCAAAACTTGTTTTTGCTCCTGCTAAATGCTTCTACTACTGCATCTTACCTATCATCCATCAGTGTCTTCAAGAGGAAATAGCTTCAACGAAATAGATTTGGATAGATCTATTCTCATTTCTTATGAAAATATTTTTTGCACTGTAACAATGGGTAAAAGTTATGTTTTTTGCGGTGATAGTTTGAAGGTGGAACTAAATGTGGTGTTTGGTGTATCTCACTATGTATCTGGTGTATATTTTTGGTGTATTGAGTGCATGTCTATGCAATGTTCTATGTACTACTGCATATTTATCTATAATTAATATTTATCTATAATATATAATATATTAAAAGCGTTAAAACCCTAAAAAAATAATTTGAACTTTTTGTTGTTCATTAAAAATTTACAAAATTGTCTTTTAACTTATTTTCTTTAATTGTCCAACCATTAATTTATAATATTAAATATTAACTATAATAAATATATGAAAAGTTGCCGTATTTATGTTATGTATTCTTGTTATGTGTTTTACATGGTATTTGTGTATTTATGTTATGTATTCTTGTTATGGCTGTCGTATTTATGTTATGTGTTTTACATGGTATTTGTGTGGTATCTGGTGCCTTGAGCCGGGGGTCTATCGGAAACAGCCTTTCTACTTCTTTAGAGGTAGAGGTATGGACTGCGTACATCTTACCCCCAGACCCCACCAGGTGGGAATACACTGGGTTTGTTGTTGTTGTTGTAATAAATATATGAAAAATTTTATTTTTGAACAAATAGAGAGAGAGAGAGAGAAAGTCAAATATATGGAAAGGTTTTATTCTGTTGGTACAAAATTACGGAACAAAATTCTTTGATAGTGTGTTTTTATGTTTGTAAAGCCCAAGTTGAATACAAATACTAAATTGTCATCATAATTGATGCTCAATTATTCTTTGACTCAATAGTTAACTTAATTGTTCTTGCCTTTTTTCGAGTCAATTCTTTGTATAGTCACTCAACTTAGAAAAATATCTTATTAAAGTCACTTATCTTTTTTTTTGTTCTAACAATGTCAATCAACTTTGTACATTTTCCTTACAAACTAACAATTACTAAAATAGTCCTTATTCTTTGTAAGAAAAATGAGCAAAATAGTCCCTTAAGTTAAACCGTGAATTTAAATAGTCTTTATTCTTTTATTTTAAATATTAATAGGCCTCCAACTATATTTCACATTTTTATTTCATTACATACTCCCTCTATCCTTTTTTTGTTGGACATATTTCATTTTACACGGTGATTAAAAAATCATAACTTGAATGAAAATTTTTATTATTTTACCCTTTAGCAATATTAATGATATGGGCATAGAAATGAATATTGAAATTGTTCAGATTTTGATGTATACTATGAATTATAGGGGTATCATAAAAAAATTAATTACTTCTATTTCTATTTAGTAAGTGATCAATTAATATGAGTCATTTACATTTAGTAAGACGACTAACTAAAATGGGACGGAGGGAGTAATTAAATTTAAAAAGACATATCACAATATTAAAAAGCAAAAAAAATAAAAAATTGAGAGATGTATTTAGTTTTTAAAGTCACTTGAAGAGGTAATATAGGTTTTCCCCAAATAATATCACAAGATTGACAAAAATAATATTTAAAAACTTTAACATTTTTAAATTACACAATGATCAAATGAATTTTTCTAATTTTATTTAAGGTTGATTGATTGATATTATCATGATGTCCTCATCAATATTTAATTTATTATAGAAATTTTTTAAAATATTTATATATGATTGTTTTTCTAATAGCTAGAGAGTCAGGAGGGTGAAGGAATTCATCGTCTTCTATATGAATTATGAATTTTCTAGTAATTATTGTTAGAAGAAACTAACAACTAAATTTGAACTATTTGATCAAAAAATAAAGATAAAATAAATAAATATAAAACAATATTTATCGTTGAACTCCTAAGTTTTCAAATAAATAGAGTGCATATAAGCTTTTATAACAATATCAATCACATTTTTTTGTGGACTATATTATTTTAATATTAAAAATAGAAGTTGAATTAAAATTATACGCACTATTTTTTATAGTTAAAAAGTAATTAGTATATCATATTGTTAAAGAACATGGATCATTTCAATTCAAAAATTAACTTAAGGGATTATTTGGTTATTTTTCTTTTAAAGAATAAGGATTATTTTAACAATTATTAATTTGTAAGGAAAATGTACAAAGTTGAATGACATTTTTTTTTTTTTTTTTTGTAGAATCCAAGTTTTCTATCTTAAAAAAGAAAACATTAATTTGGTAGAAATAAAAGCTATTGCCTTTTAGGTTTAGAATTCTTAATTTGTCTGTAAATACTAATATTTAACTATTATAAAATAATTAAAAAATAATTAAAAATTTAATATATCTATCTATAATCTATTAAAAGCGTAAAGACTCCTAGAAAAGTAAATCGAATTTTTTGTCCTTCATTAAAAGACGCTGCAATAGATAAAATTATTTTTTCACCTTTTTTTAATATTGACTATTGATATATAAATATACGATAATTGTATAAGTGAAGAGATCCTAAAATAAATGGGAAGACTCTTACATTTATGAAAAAGACTCCTTAATAAATGGGAAGACTCTTACATTTTGTGTAGCTGAGTCCTAACTAAATAAGAACTAAAATACATGAGGTTTTTTTCTTATGCCGACTACTATCTGTTAAATTATATATAACTATGTTTTATAGGTCTTTAGTTCGTATCTCATTCCTGCAATTTCGTCAGCTAAATTTCGTTGCTAGAGGTTTTGTTCACATAATTCACACATATTTTTTTCTTTCTTCACTTCTCTTTATTAACTTTCTTATTTCTTTTACCCCGTTTCTAATTATACCTTAATGCATCATTCCTCAATAATTATGCAATTGCCTTCCTCAAAATACGATAGAGATCTAAGCCTCGAGTTAATTATTCAAGCTGATATGTGTTTAATGCGTATTTTTCTTCAATATAATTCTCTAGATTGGCATCCATACTTTCAACATCCATAAATACTTTGATTTGGACATTATTGAACTAAAGCATTTTTTATAGCAAGGAGTTTAATTTTTTTAGTCTAATTTGTCACATAAATCAGTGAATTGAAAGCACTGTTGGCAAAGAAAAGTCATACTACAACTATTCCTAACCAATGGTAAGAATATTCACTCTCTTTATCTAAGTCTTGTTTAATTGTTTTCTTCCAAAGAGTTGAACTGTTTCTTTCTTTAGTTGTGCTTTTTTAAAACGTAAAACTATTGATTTTTGAGTTCTTTTCGTCAACCTTTATAAATGAGATCAAGTTTAAAGACATTAACTGCTGGCATATAAAAAAAAGGTCATCACAATACTCACAGATATGCTTTTTTTCAAAGAAACTTGACACTTAAATCATTGCATAAAATACGTCGCGAGAGATATGTGATGTAACTATGATGTGATTGTCTTGAACTATATTTTTGCGTTATTATCTTGTAGTTCACTGACGATTGAATATGTTGAATACATTGAGAGAGGTATGTGATTTAACTATATATGATCTGTCTTGTGTTGTGTTATATATTATCATCTTGTAGCTCATTGATGATTGAATACATTGAATAGCCCGATAAAGATATGTAATTTAATTATAGTGTGTTGGTCTTGAACTACACTTTTGTGCTATCGTCGATTAGTCTTTCTCAAAACATGATAAACATTTGAGCTTTGAGTTAATTAGTCATGTGGGTCTTCATTATTATTCAAGCTTATACGTGTTTGATTATAAGTTTGATACGTATTTCTCTGTTAAAATTAAAGGTTAATTTGTGTTTATGTGTAATCAAATATATTTGGGTTGAAAGTATAACAAGGAATTTTGCACCTTCTTCTTCTTATCATATAATTTTGATTCATGAATTCCTAGGTTTTAAAAACTTTTATTTACTAGAAAAGTATATACTCCATTTGGTAAGTTATATAACTTTCACGTTTTGATGTTCATCTTAATCCACTCGGCCACTATTTGCTTAGAATTTAGTCATTAGTTATTTATGAGTTTTTAGTAGGAAACCACTAATATTTAGGACTTCAATGGATATGGTATGATTCAAATTTTAAGAGTTAAATTTAGAAATGTAATAATTTAACATGAAATGCATATGAATGTATCATATTGTCCGTAGTCACAAAAAATCCAGCGATATTATCAAAATAACAAGTTGACATAGTCATTCGAATACACTTTGACTCACATATGCATGAGAATCATATATTATCCGCGAGTCACAAAAATTTTAACGAGTACACTATGAATCATGAATGCCTAAGTGAGAATAAATGTTTTCTACAAGTCACAACAATAAAATTTGTGTTAGAATGAACTTCCAACAACACTTTGATATTTCTTTACAACAAGAGCATGAAGACATAAGAATTGATACGAAAAATATTTTACTGCATGCATTAAACGTGTATATATATATATACACACACATTGTGTGAGCATTTTGTGATCTTATTGTAGGGTTTTCTTAAGGAATTGAAGCGGGCAATATAGTTTTTTTTTCGTATGTAGGGAAAAATAGGTTTAGTTATAAAATTTTCTATCAATTTTAACACCATCTATAATTAAAGAGATAAATTTGTTTATGATTTGAGGTAAATTTTCTAAAATTTTAGTAAGTTCATGATGTTTACAATCTTGATAGTATTCATGATTAAAGAGATAAATTCATTTGTAATTTGAGATAAGTTGATTAAAGAGATAAATTCATTTGTAAATTGAAGTATAAATTTATATGAAAGATGTCAATAGAAGTTGTCTATGAAGAATAGATAATAATTTATTATTATAAATTTCAAGAACATACTAAAATTTTAGAAATTTTACCTCAAATCACAAGTAAATTTAACCTATTAAAAATTAGAAAACTTACCTCAAATCACAAGTAAATTTGTCTCTTTAATCATAAGATATATCAAGATTTTACCAAAGAACTTCGTAATTAGCAATTGTCTATCAAGAATACATATGAAAAATCATATAATAATTTACAATAAATAAATCATATGTATTCTTGATAGACAATTGCTAATTACGAAGTTCTTTGGTAAAATCTTGATATATCTTATGATTAAAGAGACAAATTTACTTGTGATTTGAGGTAAGTTTTCTAATTTTTAATAGGTTAAATTTACTTGTGATTTGAGGTAAAATTTCTAAAATTTTAGTATGTTCTTGAAATTTATAATAATAAATTATTATCTATTCTTCATAGACAACTTCTATTGACATCTTTCATATAAATTTATACTTCAATTTTATAATGTAAATCAATTAAGCTCAATAAATAGTGCATTACGATTTTTAACTCAAAGTTCTATATCATTTTTAAGGGTATGCACATATTAACGGTGGAATTGACAAAGAATTTTGACGACTTTATAGAAAACTTAGCTTTAGAAAAGAGAAAAATGAAAGGGCGTTTGGGGATAGCTTTATGACATTATCTTTTAGATGGATTGTTTTTTTTTTTCCTGTTAATGTTTAATTGTAACTCAATTTTGATTATATACTACTCCTAAAAATTTGGCCTTCTAACTAATTAAGATATTTCTTTATTCATGTGAGAAGAGTGTATGATGATCATGAAGAAGTTATTGGAGGAGAAGGAAGTTTGAAGACTAAAGTTGCAGAGAGGATAACAAAGAATTGGAGATTTTTTTTAGTGTTAAGGTATGTGTCCAAAATATTTTATGAAGGTTTTAATCTTAATCATTCAGATTTTAATTATTATATTTGTTTGTTTTTTGGATAGAGGTTTTCTAGAGGACAAAAAGTTTTTAAACTAGACTTTTTGTGCATCTGGATCTTTTATTTTTAAAAATTTGTTAAGGTGTGTTGACAGAGTATTTGATAAAATTTTTAATCTTAATCATTCATATTCTAATTATTATATTTCTTTATTTTTTGAATAAGAAAAAAAATTGAATTAGATTTTTGTAGATTTAAATCTTAAAGGTTAGCTTTAGAGGAGAAAATTGAAAGAACGGATTTGAAATTATCTTTATGAGGTTAAATTTTAGGTAGACTGATTTTTTTTTCTTTTAGCTCTAGAAAGGAGAAAATGGATTGATGAATTTGAGGTTAGCTTTTTTTCTTTTCTTTTCTTTTCTTTCAATGTTCAATTAATTGTAACTCAAAATTGATTATATCTTTTTTTAAAAGTTTAAACTTCTAACTAATTACTATATTTTTTTACTTTTATTATAAGAGCATATGATATTCATGAAGAAGTTATTGGAGAAGGAGAACGACTTGGAGACTATAGTTGCAGAAAGAACAACAAGAAATTAAAAAATTAATTTTTTTAATGTGAAGGTATGTATCCAAAAAAAAATTTATTAGATCTTTTGTGGATCTGAATCTTTTATTTTTAAAAATTTGTTAGATATGCAGACAAAGGATTTGATGAAGGTCTGAATCTTAATAATTCATATTTTAATTTTACATTTGTTTGTTTTTTTATAGAGATATTGAAAGTAATATTAGTATCTTCTTTTTTATTTTATTTTAATGAAATATACAATACATATATTAAATCGTTCTCCACATTAGCTAAGAAAAAAATACTATATAATTAACTTAATAACTCACATTTTTTGTCCTTGCAAATTCAAAAAATATTCAATTTACGTTGAATACAAATATTGTGTCAATGTTTTAATTTTTGTCTCTTCATTTAAATGAATGTTATATTTATCTAAGCGCTAATTGATACTATACACAATCCATTCTTATAAGTATATATTTATGTATTTTTTTTATAAACGTAAAAATTACGTGCAACACACGTATGTTTTAAAATATATAATATGCTTTTATTCCACCTCAATAAAAGTGATGGAATATTATTTATGGATCTTTTTCTCAGCTTAACAATTGTTTTTTGCAGTGAAAAAAAAAAGTAGAAACAGAAGAGTGGTAAGAACAAAAATTGGTGGAGTTTCACAATGCGTCATATGCATTCTAGAACAATAAAGACTTTAGGGGGTGTTTGAATGAGGTCTTTTTTTAAGTGACTTAAATACTAAAAGTCAAAATTCATTTGACTTTTTTCATGTATGTATTTTTTAAATTTAAAGTAAAGTGCTTAAAAGTACTTTACGTCTTTATCAAATACAAATAAAAAAAGTACTTAAAAGTTAAAAGCACCTCGAAAAGCAAATTTAAACACCCTCTTAATGGGGAATGTTAATGCAGTGCTTTCGTCTTAGTAATTTTCTTTAAGGATGTGTTTTTTAGAGAACTTTTAATGCAAATCAATAATTTTCGGATAATTATTTTTCAAAGAGTTAGATCAAATAACTTAGATAGCTTGAAACAAATTTTAAGTGCTGAATTTTATTTGTTTTTTTCTTTGGTATGACTATAGTCTAAATTAAATAAATGTAACATTTATTTAACGTCAATTGATACTTTTTAATAATTTTTATATATTATTTTATTAATTGACACGAGACACACATACACTAAGCTAGCAGTAAAATACACACGGCGTACAACAATTAAGTAAATCTATATACACTACCAAAAACATGCATTTTACCCACGGTTTTTTAGTCACGGTTACAAAAACCGTATCTAAATTAACGAAAAATTAAAAAGTTCTCTACGCTTTATAGAATGTGGCAAATATAGCGTGGCTAAAATAGGCGTTGAAATATTTCATTCCCTCCAAATGATAAATTTTATTTTTTATTTACCTCCAAAATTTTATTATTTTCCACTTTTCTCTCACTTTCCATCCCAAAGATAAAGCTTTTTCCCCCAAAAACTAAAAGTCCGCACCATTTAGCCCTAGCTAGTTCGTAATTGGACAAAAACAAAGAGACAACGCTCCACACCAAGATAGCTTCAGTAGTATTGGAATATTACTAGAATCAATTGTCCCAAAAATTAATTCTGCAATATTTCTAGTTTCAATAGTAGCGAAAGGTGGTACAAGTACTTCTTTCAGGTAATAAATCGTTGCAATTTAGAGTTTTTAAGGTCAAAATTGAAAATAAGATTCTATATTTTTCTTGTTTATTGAAATTATGAGCTTACGAAATCTGCAATTTGATGTGTTTTGTGAATTTTCTAGTTGTTAAGATTGAAAATTTTGATGGATTTTCTAGAACGAGAATTTTGGGAGATTTTTTAGTTGTTAAGAATGGAAATTTTTATGGGTTTTGATGGATTTTGATGTTGGGAACCAATATTTTTAAGGTTTGATTATTTTTTAAAAGATGTGGTAGCAACGATTTGACTTAGAGTGTTTCTTCAAAGTTTTGTGCCTTGGTCAATGGCTTAGAATCTCTATGGTTCTCAATGGCTTATAGAAAATATGGGTTTCAATTTCTTTGGAAAAGGAAATTAGGTTTTTCGAGCCTTTTCAGTAGTACCTAGACAAGGCCGCTACAAAATCTTGCTGATGGATAGACCAGTAAATACGAAACAGAACTTCAAGATAGGAATATGTTGAACACTAACCATATGTAAACCAAGTTGTCAATATCACATATCTGAGCTAACAGTTCAACCATATACACCAATACAGAGCACCGATTCTGGTAGCTTGAATTGTTGTAAGAGGTTTTCCTGAAAATAAATGTTTGATCTGTTAATTCTTTTTTAAATGAAAAGTTACATATAATTGTAAATGTAAACTGAACAAGTTGTGAAGCCTCCCCAAAATTTACAAGTGATCTCATAAGAATTGAAACCAGCCATAAAGAACATCCTATCTTTCACCATGTCTAAAAAGGTTAAATTTCTCTTGTCTTTAAGTGTTCCCACCACTTGTCTTCCACCAGTAAGCTTGACTTGCACATCCTTGTTAACAAGTTTTGCTAAATCTAAAACAAATTCTTTTCTGCCATACATTGTTCTGTAGACCTAAGCATTAAAAAAGTAATCCATTCAGTAAAACAGTAAATATAATTTACTAAATATGGAGCATCAAGTGCCCGACCATTACAACTACAACAACAAATCATGTGTAAGATGTACACAACCTTACCCCTTCTGCTTTATGGAGGTAGAGAGTATTTCTGATTGACCCTCGATAACCCTCCTCCTTTATTTCAAATTTGAACCCTTAAATATTTTTTTATAGTTATAAAATACACGTATGAGGAAGGAACATTGAAGCGGTTTGTTGTCTTTTCTTAGCTCTCTAAGAGTCTTGTCTTTCTCTGAACATCGTGGAATAACAGAATTGCCTCCTCGCTAATTGTTAAAACCTTATTTGAATCTAGTAGCTGAGTAGTTGTTTGTTCTGTGAGAATTTTTATTACTTTGTTTATTACGATCTTAGCTTTATTTCTCACATATATTGATTTTTCATATTTGAAATAGCTTCATTCCGACATAATTGACAAGAGTTGAATTTGGAAACCAATTAAATCGAAAGAATTCTCAAATGGTGTAGTTCAATTTTTGGACTTTGCCTTTTCAAAAGTTTCTGTAGATGAAAAAATTTCATGTTTTTGTACTACATGTGAATTTTCTGTTATGCACAATAGAGCTGAAGTGTTTAGTCATCTTCTTCAAAAAGGATTTCCAGAAAAGTACACATGTTGGTTTATGCATGGCGAAAAACATGTAGTTTTTAATGTAGCATCAACATCTAGATTACAGTCTGAGTCGGTTAGACAATATCCAATGCAAGATATGCTGAATGATGCTTTTGGGATCTTTGATGATAATAATTTTCAAGATTCTGGTCCATTAAATTTATCAGATAATGACCATCCTTGGGGTGCTGAAGGCCAAAGTCAAGAAGAGAGAGATAAAATTAAAGGAGTTGTTGGAGGATGAAAATCAAGAACTTTCTGATGGTTGTGCAAAATATAGTAAATTATCATTCATTGTTCATCTTTATCATATTAAGGTCTTGTGGTGTGCAACTGATAAAACATTCTCAATGATTCTTGACCTGTTAAAGGATGTTTTTCCCCATGCAAAACTACCATCACCATTTTATGAGTCAAAAAAATTGATCAAGAGGTTGGGTTTAAGCTATGATAAGATCTATGCATGTTCGAATCATTGCATGATATATTGGGGATCGCTCGAGAATATGAATAGAGATAAATGCAAAAAGTGCAACACTTCCAGGTATATACCAGATGAAAATAATGTTGGTACAAATGTTGAAATTGATGACCAACATAAGAGAAAAGTAAAGCCAACAAAAGTGTTGCGGTACTTTCCACTCATACCTAGATTGAGAAGGTTATACATGTGCTCTAAAACTGCTAAACTCTTGAAGTGGCATGCTACAAATGCTAATCCAGATGGATTATTATGACATCCTAGAGATGGAAAAGCATGAAAACATTTTGATTCATGCTATCCTGACTTTGCTTCAGAGACTCGTAATGTTCGATTTGCTTTAGCTACGGATGGTTTCAATCCATTTGGGAATCTAAGCTCTAATGTTAGCATTTGGCCTGTGATGTTGTACATCTATAACTATCCTCAAACAATGGAAGAAAAAAAATATCTTTTGGAATGTGGAATATTAGGAGAATCAACTTATTCATCATTGTCTTAATCCAATGCACATAGAGAAGAATGTTTGTGATAATGTATTGTTTACTACACTTGGTGACAAAATAAAATCAAA
Organism: Capsicum baccatum var. pendulum; assembly: GCA_030864225.1. Classification (NCBI taxonomy): domain Eukaryota; kingdom Viridiplantae; phylum Streptophyta; class Magnoliopsida; order Solanales; family Solanaceae; genus Capsicum; species Capsicum baccatum. Next base: position 45,992,597 of record CM061560.1, read on the forward strand.
AGACAATTTACAGGCCCGTAAAGACTTGCAAGAAATGGGAATTAGAGAAAATCTTCATCCATATCCTAATTCTTCTAAGTTTCCTCCATCATGCTTTACCATGAAGAAAGAAAAGAAAGATAAGGGGGACGACCCGGTTCATACCTACTCCGTAGGTGTCGGGGAGGGGGGGACCACTCCGGGCCTGACCTACGCGCCCTCACCCCAGCTTTGCTGGAGGGGCGTTTCGAACCCCCGACATCTTCCTAAAAGTTTTAAAAAATGTGGTGTTTCCTGATAACTATGCATCAAACATTTCTAGATGTGTTGATCTTAAAAAACACAAAATCTCTAATTTAAAGAGCCATGATTCCTACATTTTGATGGAGCATCTCTTGCTAATTGCTTTTAGAAGATCTCTTCCTAAAGAAGTTACTTCAGTGTTGATTGAGTTATGTAACTACTTTAGAGAAATATCAAGCAAGGTTTTAGATGTTAAGCATATACAGAAGCTCCAACAACGAATTTGGTTGAATCTTTGTAATATAAAAGTGATATTTCCTCCGTTCTTTCTCACTATTATGGTTCATCTAGTTATTCATATTAGAGAGGAAGCAATTTTTGTTGGTCCTGTACAAAGTCATTGGATATATCCAACAGAAAGGTATATTCTTTGCTTATTAAGTTGATAATTTTAATTTTTTCCTTATCTTACAATTTATTTTAATATATTAGGGTACTTGGCCATTTGAAATCTTAAATTCAGAACAATTTCGCAGTAGAAGGTTGTATAGCTGAAGGTACATTCTGGAGGAGTGTCTTACTGTTTGTTCAAGATATTTAGAGGATTGTGAAATTGAAACAAGATTTAATCGATCAAGGCATAATGATGATGATAGTGAAATTAATGCCACTAGTAAATCTGCTATCTTGTCAAAGTTGTTTCCTGCAATAGGCAAGCTTGTTGGGGCCATTAAGACTCTACCCATACCTTCAGTGGAAATCATACAATCTCATAGATATGTGCTAGCTAATTGTGAAATAGTTGATGTATTTCGAGAGTACGTTAAATAGTTTTTTATACTATTCTTTTTTATTCTAATATATCTTTATACCTTAATCTATTAATTACAATTACATTCATGGAGTTTAGAATTGAGGTCACTAGAATGCATCGTGGGAAAAGAAACTCTTCAAAACTTGTGGAAGAATATGTGCACAAACACTTTCACGATTGGTTTAAGCAATATGTAAGATTTCAAATATTTCATTCCATTTTAAACTCAATATCTCATAAAGTATATGTAATTGTCCTAGTATATTTTAAATAATAGGTTACATGTCAAGATGGTGCAAATATTATGCCGAAAATTCAATGGCTTGAACGTGGGCCGAATAATGTTGTAAGGAGATTCAAAGAGTATAATGTTCATGGATTTAAGTTTCGTACTCTGAGGAAGGAATATGAATTAAAAACACAAAGTAGTGGTGTTGTTATGTCTGCTCTTACCAAGAAATTTTCAAATGGTAGAGAATCTGTTGAACAATCAAGTGATGATATGTACTATGGTAAATTGGTTGACATCATTGAGTTAAATTATTATGGCAAGTTAAATTTGGAATCAAGTGTAAACTTTACTCGTTTAATACACACTGGTGCAAAAGAAACAGATGAACCATTTATACTTGCAACTGATGCTAGAATGGTATACTATGTTGATGATCCGATTGATGAAGATTGGTGTGTTGTTTGTCACATGAAGTCGAGGGACATATATGATATGGTAGATCTGGACGCTATGAATTTAGAGGAGCTATCAATGGAGGATATACCTAAATGTGAGCAACGTTTAAAAAATATTGAAGACTTACCATTAGTACGAGATGATACTGATGGACAAGACCAAGGTGAACCTACTCATGATGATTATGAAAGTGATGGAGATGATGATGATGATGGCAGTGATGGGGATGAAGGAATTTTACACTAGTTTAATGCCCCTATTATGAAATTGAAGGCTTATAACTAAGATTTATGTTTTGTTAGTTTTTGTTTTCACCTTTTTATTGGGTGCTACTTGTTCTAGCATTATTGTTCACAGTACTGTTAATTTCTCCTTATTTCAGTGATTTATTGTGGTTACAATGTTGTTTTCTTTAACTTTTCAGACACTTGGGTATGATTACAATGTTATTTTTTCCTCTTTTCAGTGACTTATTGTGGTTGCCGTACTTTTCTCCCTATTTTATGTGATGTATATTTCATTTTTTCATAAGGTAGCATATTAGAGCTAAGTTATGATTCTTGTTCTTATTTTTCTTCTAATCCTACTAAATGTAGGCAGCGACTCCAGAATAAAGAGCAAATCCGCAAAACTTTCCCAGGTATGAGTCGATGAAATGTTCCTAGTATAAGGGCATGACACTAAATGAAAATATCCTTTACTAAATCTGAAAATGTGTACAAACAATGATGCATGTCATTTATGCACTACTAAATTCAAAGAGTTTTGAGGTTTTGGATAAACTGACATCTCTAGCCATTGAAAATTGTTGTCTCTAAGTTTTGTATTTGCTTTTAAGTAAACCCTACAGGAGAAATCTAAATCTAGAAAAATATGAAGGAGAAAACACAAGAAGTCAACACAATCATTATTAGCAAGCCTACGAGGACGACAAACTGATAATAATAACATAACTTCCCATGATTTGGATCAATAAGATGACCATGTTATGAATGACAATATGGCAATTCCTGCTCTCAGTGTTGACAATCTAATTTCTTCTTCAAGCTCTAATGAAGCTAGCTTACAAGTGAAAGAGGAGCCGCTACTTATCCAAATTAAAGGTTAGAAGTAATTTCATTTTATTCTTTATTATTTTTTGTTATTATTTTCGATTAAAGCTAATTGCTTGTTAAAATAATAGATACATCGACCGGAGAAGTTATAACGCAAAAGATGCAAGTAGATCGAGTTTGGAACTTAGAAAAAATTAAAAAAGTCATAGTGGAACTCAAAGAAGATGGACAAGGAAGTGATAATGGTTCAAACTTGCTTGTGAAATTTTTAGGCAAACTTTCTCAAAAATCTGTATTTTGTCCCATATCAGTTGTGAGATGGGATAAGATGCCAAAAGAGAAAAAACAACTAATGTGGGATCTTATTGAGGTAACTACCTAACTTTATTGTCATTCAATTAGTTTATATTTTTTTGATATATATTGATTTATGAATTACAAATATATTTGAATGAGCATTTTGAGTTTAATTATGACAGTGGAGTTGATTGGGTGATGTAATCTTTACACGATAGGTTGAGGTCCTTTAAATATAAGTTACGAAATGACAACTTCTATTCCAATAAAAGTAAAGAAGAGATTCTTGAGAAAACTCCCAAAGAAGTAGATTCTGTTGTTGAGTGGATTGTTTTTGTGCATCACTATCATGAATAGAAGATGAAGGTAGTTTTATTTGTACATTTTAGTGTTTGTGCCCTTCTACTTTTTATAACCGAATTGATGTTTGAGAATTACAGAAACAATGTGAACAAAATGCAAAAGATAGAAAGAAACTTAAAGTTTCGCATGCTGGTGGTGGCAAAAGCAATGCAAGGAGAGGTCGTCAGATGGTAAGTTTCTTAATCTTAAATTTTATTTGAAAATTTTATAAAATATGTTTCATGCTACTTATTTTTTATTTACATATACTTGGTTAATGGTAGGAACAAAAATTAGGAAGGCCTATGTGTCGAAGTGAGGTTATTTTGTCAACTTTACTGAAGAAGGATAGCAATTTTGTGAATGAAGAAGGGAAGATTTTAGTTGTAAAATTCGTAAACTTGTCCATATTCAAATTTCAGTTTTGGTGTTGATTTATTCATGTACAAATTTATCCAAGAAAGAACCATATCATTTCCATCTTCTTTGCTTATAGATCTGTGGAGTTCTCTGCCTTCACTTCTTCTCTTTAAATCTGTCAACTGCATTTTTGTTTCATGAGTTGTTCGAGTTCTCTTTCTTAATTTCTGTTATTTTGGAGCTGATGGTGTTTGACTTGGTTGCCTTTGTGGATTGGACCTTTCTGCTGATGCTATTTCTGGGTGTCAATGTGTTATTGTCCGTCTTCCAGCTTCTTTGGATCGCATGTTTTTCTTGTCACTTAAGTGGTGGATACTATTGTTGTTATTGTTCCTATCTAACTAGTGAAACCAGTAAACCACCCTATGGTTTATCCATTATCTATGTAACTAACTGCTTTAGTCTGTAGCTAGTCAGGGTTGTTGTGCTATGCTAATTGTGATTTTTTATTCTTTTCATTAACATCCAATGCCCTAAAGAGTTAGGCTAAAATTTGGGAAGTCTTTATAGTTTCTGTAGTAGTGAATGAAATACACCTCCTTTTGTGTTTCATTCTTCCTATTTTCTTTTTGGTCTATTGTTTGGGACATTACATATGCTTTAAATCTAGCCTTCATTTTAGTAGTTTTATAAATATTGATTTGTGTATTCTCCATCTGGTCAGCTATATTACTGAAATTTTAAACTACTGAGTATCTGGCAACTCAACCAGTTGATGACTTACAGAGGTCAAGTTACTCTATATTTTTATTTGTCAAACGGCAAGTTGGTGTTCTAATACAAAATGAAATACACAAGACATGAAATTAAAAAAAGTTCTCTGAGTTGGAATATCACCATCCAGGATACAGTTTAAAGGTAAAATTAGCTTTGCTTATTTTTCTAAAAGAAATATTAATTAAAGTTGACTAACACCATAAGAGTACAATATGTACTGGTGCTACCAAAATCTAAACCTCCCAAAGCTTATAAGTGGATTAAGAACTACTAATTGTGTTAGTCTGGCCATTTCATGTTGTTTCTATTGTTGTTATAATTGTTGTAATTACTTGAATATTTATGACAGAGAAGTCTTATTGGTACAAGGATATCTCATTTATCTATTTTGATTGTAGGATAAAATATCGGAGCATCTACCTAAAGATCAGAAACTTGCTATCAATTATGGTGTTCCTTTGAAGATACTAGCTCATCCTAACGACGCCATTGGAAAAGTGTTTGGATCTGAATATTCTGAACGTGTGCGTGATTTAGGTGGTAATGTTTGTCCTTCAAAAGCTTTTAGAATGTTTAGAAATAGTAATGTGAATCTTGGTAGCTCAAGCAGTATATCTCGTCAACGTGTTGAAGACCTTGAGAAACAGGTACAAACCTTGAAAGAAAAGTTGACCGGATATGAAGAAACCAAAGAAAAGCTTGTGAAAAATGAGAATCACTTGGCAACTCTTCATAGATTTTTACAATCTAAATTTGGTAGTGAATAGCCTACTTAGAATTAATCTTCTTAGCCTTTAGTATTTTGTGAAACAAACGATAGATATGGTGTTTCTTTAACTTTTAACATTAATTTTTGTGGTACCTTTTATGAATATGTAAGGCTTGGATCTTATCTTTTGTGACTATATATTGAACAATAGTATAACTTTGATAATTATGTTTCAATTAATATCAATCTTGTGTATAATGATCAATTTATAAGTGAATGTCTATTATTATTCAAGAATATCACACTATTAACGTATTTAAAAGAGAAACAATTGCAATATATATATATATATATATATATATATATATATATATATATATATATAAAGAGCTGGCCACTTTTGACACGGTTAAAATCGTGGCTAATTGTTGTGCAAAAAAAAATACTTTAAAAAAATTGGACATTTTTACCATGATTAAAACCGTAGCTAATTGATGTGAAAAAAAAATACTTCTAAAAAACTGGGCATTTTTGCCACGGTTATAACCGTTGCTAATAGATATGTTACCACGGATGTTAAAATCGTAGCTAATTTACTCGCCACGCCCCTGTTGGGCACACTATCAACCGTGGCGAAAGAACCGTGGCTAACTTTTTTATCCACGATTTTTGTACCATATAGCCACGGTTTTGCACGTGGCTAAAACGCATTTTTTTGTAGCGATACAGGCATGAGGAATTTAAAGGTAAAATTTGGGGCATATGAACTCGTGGTCTATCTGAAAAACTAGGTATTGTATGTATATATTTTGTAAAATAAGTGCAATATCATCTTTCGACACCGACGATTCAAAATGACTGAGTGGTTCACTTGGTTGAAAGTTGAGTTATTTATATTTGAGGTCTTGGGAATAATTTTACTAAATATGTTTTTTCCCTCGCCATTGTTGGAGAATAGTTTTGCTGCACTTGCAAATGATAAGTCAATAATCTCTGAACATGCAGCAGTAGACAGTTCCAATGAAAGCAAGTTTAGCCTCGTGGCTTATACAGATAATGATACAAACAGTCCAAAGAATAAGAATAAATCAGGTAACAAACCAGCTTTGAAGCAACATAGTGAGTCAACTAAGGACTGGATTTCAAGATTTTTCGGGAAACAGAGTGAGGATCCTGTAAAACCTGTACAAGCAAGCTCAAATCAGTCTCATGAACAATTGAAAGAGGTAGAAAAAAAAGTAAATCAAGGTGTTCTCAATCAAAGTGGTTTAGATGCTAGCAGAATAGTTTCAGCTCCAAACACCAACATACAATGTGATCATGAGAAAAATAATGAAGAGATCAAAGAGCCATTCCAACAGTTTTCTGATGAGGTTATTTGTACCCAGTGAATGGAATATAATTGATACTAGATAATGAAGATATAAAAATGGCTAAGATGGAGGTAGAACAGACAAATGATCTAGAAATTATGGAAATTCCAAAATAGGTTGCTAAGGGAATTGTTGAGTCAGAGGAAGTGGATGAATTGTGGGATGATATCCCATTGGAAGCTGATTTATCTCCAAGAGTGCTAGAAAGAAAAAGAAGTATGGTAATAGAGAGAATTCCCAGCCCACTAGAACTCAACCTAAGAGAATCAAATCAATACCTAATAAATTCAGATGGTAGTAATGAAAGCTCTCATTTGGAATATTAGGTCAGTGAAATCCCAACAAGTATTTTAAAGAGTTCAGATGCTTCATAGGTTTCATAAATTCACCTTTATTGGACTGGTGGAACCATTTCAACGTACAAGACACATCAATAAGTATAAGAGGAGAGTGAAGATGAATGTGGCTATATCAAATTGCAATGGCAAGATTTGGTTATTTAATAACCACAATGTTACTGCTACTATTCTTTATGATACTACACTACAACTTACTACCCATCTACAGGACCAAAATTAGAATATCAATTTTGTTATCACTTTAGTATATGCCAAGTGTACAACAAGAGACTAAGACTATGGGATGATATTTATCAAGTTGCAGCTGGTATGTTAACTCCATGGCTTTTGCAAACGATAAGTCAATAATCTCTGAATATGCAGCAGTAGACAGTTCCAATGAAAGCAAGTCTAGCCTCATGGCTTATACAGATAATGATACAAACAGTCGAAAGAATAAGAATAAATCAGGTAACAAACCAGCTTTGAAGCAACATAGTGGTCAACTAAGGATTGGATTTCAAGATTTTTCGGGAAACAGAGCGAGGATCCTGTAAAACCTATACAAGCAAGCTCAAATCAGTCTCATGAACAATTGAAAGAGGTAGAAAAACAAGTAAATCAAGGTGTTCTCAATCAAAGTGGTTTAGATGCTAGCAAAATAGTTTCAGCTCCATACATCAACATACAATGTGATCATGAGAAAAATAATGAAGAGATCAAAGAGCCATTCCAAGAGTTTTCTGATGAGGTTATTTGTACCCAAGATAGACCAGTGAATGGAATGTAACTGATACTAGATAATGAAAAAGAGATAAAAATGGCTAAGGTGGAGGTAGAGCAGACAAATGATCTAGCAATTAAGGAAATTCCAAAACCTGTACAGACAGATGAATCTTTAATAATTCAGTCTCCTAATAGGGTTCTCCATGACATAGTTTCTCATAATATTGGAGAGGTGGACAATAGTGTTTCTGATCCTAATCAGGTTGCTAAGGGAATTGTTGAGTCAGAGGAAGTAGATGAATTGTGGGATGATATCCCATTGGAAGCTGATTTATCTCCAATACTTTTGAAGAGTGCTAGAAAGGAAAAGAAGCATGGTAATGGAGAGAATTCCCAGCCTGCTAGAACTCAGCCTGAGAGAATCAAATCAATACCTAATAAATTCAGATGGTAGTAATGAAAGCTCTCATTTGAAATATTAGGTCAGTGAAAGCCCAAAAAGTATTTTAAAGAGTTCAGATGCTTCATAGGTTTCATAAATTCACCTTTATTGGACTGGTGGAACCATTTCAACATACAAGACACATCAATAAGTATAAGAGGAGAGTGAAAATGAATGTGGCTATATCAAATTGCAACGGCAAGATTTGGTTATTTACTAACCACAATGTTACTGCTACTGTTCTTTATGATACTACACAACAACTTACTACCCATCTACAGGACCAAAATCAGAATATCAATTTTGTTATCACTTTAGTATATGCTAAGTGTACAATAAAAGACAGAGACTACGGGATGATATTTATCAAGCTGCAGCTGGTATGTCAACTCCATGGCTTATAGGTGGTGATTTTAATTTTATTTTAAAAATCAGAGGAAAATATTGGAGGCTTACCAATCATTGATGATGACCATGAAGACTTTGAAACATGCATTTCTTCTTGTGATCTAAGTGAAATTCCCTTTAAAGGGAGCCCTTTCACTTGGTGGAAGGGTAGGGTAGGTGGTGATTGCACATTTGAAAGGCTAGATAGAATTTTTACAAATCATGAGATGCAGGAAAAATCAATCATATGGAAGTGGAACATCTTGCTAGAACTGGATCATATCGGGCCCCAATGTTCCTATCTTGTGAAGATAGAATTGTCAGACATAAGAAACCATTTAGGTTTCTAAAATTTTGGACGGCAGATCCCTCTTTTCTGGATGTGATAAGGCAAAACTAGTGTGTTGCAGGATATCATAATCTTTTTTTGAAGTTCAAAGTTAATATAAAGAGGGTGAAGACTGCCTTGACTAAATGGAGTAAGAAAAAATGTGGTGATATATTTAAGCAGTTAATTATTAGGGAGGACATTGTAAAGATCAAAGAAAAGTTATTTGAAGAATTTTCTACTGCTATTATAAAGGAGTTTTACAGAAAGGTCAAATACAAGAGATACCTTCACTTTGAAGAAATTTTCTGGCAATAAAAAGTAGGATATGATTAGTTTTAGAATGGGGACAGAAATACTAGATTTTTTATAGCATAGTGAAGAAAAGGACGAAAAGGTTGCAATTGCAAAGAAGAAGGTGATATAACAATAGAGGCAATCAAATACTATAATGACCAATTCAGTCAAGATAGAGATACTACTGATTTTCCTTTACTAAAGAATATCCCCAGAAGTATAAATGAAGAGGATAATGTGTATTTATGTAGTGAGACTGATATTGAAGAAGTTAAAAGTGCAGTTTTTAACTTAAATGGGGATAGTGCAGGTGGTCCTGATGATCTAACTAGTAGATTTTATCAGACATGCTGAGATATGAGAAATGATGTGTTTGGTATGGTTCAGGAGTTCTTAAAAGGAAATTCTATTCCTATGTTCATTACTTATACTAATTTGGTCCTGTTGCCTAAGAAGGAAAATATTCAGTCTTTTACTGATTTGAGACCAATTTGTCTAAGCAATTTCATCAATAAAATAATATCAAGGATTGTGCATGATAGAATTGAGAGGTATTTGCCTAGATTGATTTCATGATTATAATCATTATGGGTTTGTGAAGGGTAGAAGCATCATTGAAAATATCCTTCTAACACAACAGGTTGTTACTAACATTAGAAAAAGAGGCAAGCCGGCAAATGTGGTGCTAAAGCTTGACATGGCTAAGGTATATGATAGAGTATCATGGTTTTCCTGATGAAGGTGCTAAGGAAAATGGTTTTTCAAAACTTTTTGTAGATATGATTTGGAGGTTAACGTCTAATAATTGGTATTCAGTACTGATTAGTGGACAATCACATGATTTCTTTAATTCCATCAGGAGAGTTAAGCAAGGAGACCCTTTAACCCCTACTATATTCATTTTATCAGCTGAAGTACTTTCCAGGTCTTTAAATGTTTTATTTGACAATGTTATGTATGTGGGTTATGGTATGCCTAAGTGGAGTTATCGGATAAATCATCTTGCTTATGCAAATGATACTATTATTTTTGCTTCAGCTAATAGATATTCTCTTAAGAGAATAGTTGCAGTGTTACAGGCATATGAAACTCAATCAGGCCAGAAGATCAATAAGGAAAAGAGTGCCTTCTACATACATCAAAATGCAGCAGCAAGTGAGAAACTACTGGTAGAAGAGTGTACTGGTATATCTAGAGGTCAATTCCCATTGAAGTATCTCGGATGTCCTATTTCTCATACTAAGAAAAGGAAGGCAAATTATGTTAAATTGATTCAAAAGGTAAAATCAAAACTACAGGCTTGGAAAGGTAATGTGTTATCTTATAGAGGTAAAGAGGTACTTATTTCTAGTGTTTGACAAAGTGTTCCTATTTATGTGTTGTCTGCTGTTGTTTCCCCAGTTTGTGTAATAAAGAAACTTCATAGAATCTTTGCAAAAAAAATTGGAGTACTAAGGTAGATGGTAAGAGCAAACATTGGGCTGTTTGGGAGAAAGTGTGTTTACCAAAATAAGAGGGGGGATTAGGCTTCAAATCTATGTTTGAAGTATCAAAGGACATGCATGCAAGACTATGGTGGAGATTTATGACACGACCCAACTGGGGCCTTGTCATAATGGGCGTCCCAAATCTGAACAAGATCAGAGACCACCCCCGTTACCCAATCCAACCTCCCGTCGTTTTTCTTAAGTTGGCTGAATTTCAAGCAAGCAAGATAGTGCAACATCTCACATGTGATCAAATAAAGATCAGTTTTTATTAACTTAAATGTTGACTAAGTGATAAAGTAATTAATAAACAATCATCCAACTTAAGTATTTTAGCTATTAATTATCTAAGTGATAGAATCAATAAAACATGAAAATAAGACAAGTGAGGAGAGAGAAATGACATAAATTATAACAAAGGAGACTGATAATGTAATAAACTACCCCAAATAAATAAACATGTAATTTAAATAAAAGAATAAATAAATATATAAAGTAAATAACAGAACGTCAAATCAAGAAATTGTTTTGGTTTCATTCGGATCGGAACCCTGACTTGTTTAATCCTTACCCGACCCACGGGCCGAATTCTTAAATCAGTAACAATGTCAAATGTTATGTAATGTCTCTGAAGATCATCACTTACAAATGACTACCCGTCCCACCCCACCTAGGTTGATTGTCAAATCTAAAGGCGTTCTAAGACAAGGATAAAATTAACGTCCTTAGAATATCTACCGTCCCACTTATCGTTCAAGAGGCATTGGACTTTGCTATTTTGAATTTATGATCTAGACAAAATAAAGTTGTGTTTTCCTAAGATTCAAGGCGCGTAAAACATATTGGATAACACGTAGCACGTAATATTCTCAAAGATACCTCTTGGTTAATTTAATTTGGTTAAGGTGATTGACATGCACGACAAGCAATTATTTATTTTTGAATCATTATCCTATAGGCATGGTATCTAAATGAGAAGCAACTGTTATTGACGAGAAACAATTGTCGAATTATTTCAAACAATGTCATAAATTGATAAAAACAAACATGCCGGAGTAATGTTAGTACGTTGGAGAGTGATACCCATTAATTAATGTGCCACATGCGAACTAGTAATAGTGTAGGAAATTAAAAAATACATGTTAAAGATATACTATTAAGATGATGTTTAATGTTGACTTGCTAAGAAATGAAATGACGTACCTAATCTACTATTAACATACTGAAAAATATGTTAATGCGCAGGATTTTCACGTTAACATGCTGAAAAATACAATGACTTACTTAATCTACTATTTAACATGCTGAAAATGTAGAAAATTAATAGTTTAAACATGCTGGAACATATATTAATGCACAGTAATTTCATGTTAACATGCTATAAATATTAACGTGCTGAAATTCGTGTTAACATATCAAAAGATGTAATGACATACTTAATCCCAGTTTTTAACAGTTTTAATATGCTGAAGAATACATTAATATGGAAAATTTAATTGTTAACATGCTCAAAATATTAACATGCTTAAATTCAATGTTGACATGTTGAAAACACGCAATGACATACTAAATCCGAGTGTCTAACATGCTAAAAATGTATTAATATGCAAAAGTTAATCATTAACATGCTCACAATATTAACATGCTTAAGTTAATGTTGACACGTTGAAAACACGCAATGACATACTTAATCTGAATGTCTAACATGCTAAAAAGGTATCAATATGCAAAAATTAATCATTAACATGCTCAAAATATTAACATGCTTAAACTCAAATTAATATGTCGGGTGTTAATTAGAACCTAAAAGCACGATTCCTGATTGAATTAATAGACAGCAGATTAAGCATGCCTAACAATTCGTGTATTAATAAATCCTAGGTTTGTGTGCATAAATGATTATTCACGTAACACATACTCAAAAGCTGTCATTAATTTCTATTAATACTCACGGACCACGCTGCCATTCCCAAACTCCCAGCGACTCTCCATACTCAAAGTATCACACTTTAGTAGTACCTGTAATACAACCAGCACGCCACAACACACAAGAAGAAAATCAGATACCAACACATAATCTCAAACAGTAAAACACATACAAGCATAGCAAGCGAACACCGAATAATATCTTAAATGCCCCCTATTGACATGCTTTTAATGATTTTTACAACACAAACAACTATCACCGAAAGAAGAAAAGTAATTGCATCGAGTGGGAACTTACCGGTCGATGATAATAAATAATAAGAAGAAGAAAATCAAGCAGCCCGAGATTGGAAAAACAAATTGCCACCGAGAGGTCAAGATTAACGCTCTGAAAGTAAGTGCAGAAATAATAAAGTAAAATTGTTTCTTTGTTTAAAGCTTTAGTAGAAGAAAGTGGGTGTTGTGTGTTGTAAAACTTGTCCAAAATAAGTGAATGGGGTTGTTTATATAGGCTAAGGGGTCAGGAACGATCAACAATCACAAGGAAGACAAATATTCTTGTCCCTTAATCAAGGGGTTTAAGAACGAACCAAACAATCATCCCCATTAGTTAATAAAGAAAATCTCCTTAAAATAAGAGTGGCTTAATCAATTATTCAACTTTACCATAAATAGGTAAGCTAAATAAATAAAGAGATCTGTCAAAATTTTAAATGAGTGAAAAAATCATCCCAAGACATCAGAAATTGTCCATAAATAAAACGAACAAAGTTTTCATATAATAGAAATCTCCGCTTACCATAAAAATCTGACAATTAACCGAATTAGAGGCTGAAATCATGATTGAGCTTTTCAAAAATATTCATTTAAGCAGACCGTCAAACCATAACTAAGCATACCACAATTACAAGAGAAAGAGTCATTCTTGTACCAATTAAAGGAAGAGAATTTATAACATAACCAAAATAGACGTGCTATGATTTTTAACAAACTTGCAGAATCAGTCTAGCAAGTGGAATAACAAACCTCTAAAATTAGTCACGAACTTTTAAAAATCTGTTAATGAGAGTTTCACAGAAATTAGGCATTTTAGTACGATAATCTACACAAGTTGACAATCACAAATCACCCAGAAATTAATCAAAAACCCAGTCATACTTCAAGAATTTTAAGTTCAGTAACTTATCAAGTAAAGAAAGAGTAGAAGGAGATTTAAGTGTACAGCTAACAATAACAAGAATAAAATAAAATAAAACACAATAAGGTGAAACCTGTACGAAAAAAGAACCGGACATTTTTCGGTGAGGTTTGGCCGGTGCTGGCTGGCGGGGTTGTCGTCGGCATCGGCTAAAGCAGCGTTGGGTTGCATGGCAGCTATTTCTCCGGCCAGCTATGGCGATTGACGTTGTAATATCGCCGGATCTCGGTACGGAGATGGAGGAGGACAATGCAGCAGCAGTGGTCGTCGGCTGCATATCTATTGTGTCATGGCAGCAGCAAAGGTGAGTTATTGTTGTTGTGGTGGTGGCGGCACCGACTGGAGAACGGAGGAGGGGGCGGCGCGGGTTAAATGACTTCGCCGGAGAGGGACGGTTCGACGTTCACCGGCTATGGTAGCCGACTGATCTTGGTGGGGTGGTGGTGTCAGTTTATGTTGGTCGGAAAGGGAAGAGGAGAGAGGGTGGTGGAGCGTCAGCAGCAGCCGTCCACCGGCGGCGACGGCGCCGATTAGAGAGAGGACGGGTGAGAGGTTTAGAGAGACAGAGAAAAGTTTGCTTCTGTTGTTAGAACGGAAATTAGGTTTAGGGTTTTGAATTAAGAAAGCAAAGAATGGGCTAAACGATCTCAGCCATTGGATCAGTTTTGATCAACGGCGGAGATTAAAATCATTTAAAAGAAAGTCAGCAATTGAATTTTAATTTGGGGTTAAAATTGAATTAATTTTGGCTATAATTGACATTAATTGAGTATAAAATTGGCTAATAATTAAAAAATAAAGAAAAAATAAATGCAATTGGCTACTATTTAAATATAATAATATAATAAGCTATCGTTATTAAAATAGACAACACATGTAGAATTAAGATTACATAAAAAATTATCGTTAATAATAGTGTAAAATAAATTAGTTATAAAATTAAAAAATAATGATAATAATAACAATAGTAATAATAATAATAATAATAATAACAGAGCTAGACAAAGTATTTGTAAATTGTGAGTGTGCATATTTACGTGAAAAAATAATTTGATAAATATTAATAAAATTATGTAAAATGTCGTATTTGAATTAGTAAATTGTAAAAATGATACTAAAAAATAATAAAATAATTTGTGCATCTTTTAAATCATGAATGTGACACATCAATATCTGTTTGATACAAGAATAATCTGTAAAAAATAATAATATTTAAAATTAATAATTTCAATAAAATAGTAGCCTAAAGGAGTATCGGGGCGGTCAAAATTGGGTGTCAACATATACGATTCATCCAACCAAGTCGTATCGAAAGCATACGATCCGTACCCTTTATCCGTACCCCTGGCAGATTTAAACCCAAGGAAGATTTAGACACTGTCCATCATATGAGTCCTAGGTACGACTCATAACCTGGCTTACAACTCATGGTGAGCCACTCGTACTCATATCCAACCTAAGTAACCAAGTCTAAGATTAAGTTAAGGAACCAAACAATCCGTAACCACCAATACGATTCATACCCCTAAGTCGTATCTATTCCAGTAATCAAAATTCATCCCACCAACCAGCACTGATTAGCATATGACTGGACCATACCATCCGTACCCCAACATACGACTCGTACCCATAAGTCGTATTGGGTCCAGAAATCAGAATTCCAAGAAATTTTCTAAGGTCCAAAAACAAGAGTGTTTCAGTCTCCCCCACTAGGAACATTCATCCCCAAATGACAAACAACGTAGGGGTAACCACACGCATAAGTCATTTGCATTATCTAATATATTTCCAATCTTTAACAAAGTTTGAAAATAAAGAGGCAAAGATATTAATCTTTCCTTTAACAAACTCAGAATATAAAGATGTGTCGAAGACACATACCTTCCGCACGAATCCAAGAAGTAGAAAACAAATAGGAATATTTGGAATTCATGTCCTCTTCCGCCTCCCATATAGCTTCTTCCACCTTATGGTTCCGCCATAAAATCTTAACCGAACCTACATCCTTGGTCGACAATCAACAAACCTGTTTATCCAAGATATCAATCGGGATTTCTTCATACGACAAAGAATCTGTGATAATCAGTCCTTCCAAAGGAACAACCGAAGAAGGATCACCAATGCACTTCCTCAACATGGAAATGTGAAAGACTGGATGAACCAAGTTCAAGTTAGAAGGCAACCCCAGCTCATAAGGAACATTACCAATTCTCTGCAAAACCTTATAAGAACCAACATACTGGGGACTGAGCTTCCCCTTATCACCAAACCGCACTACCCCCTTCATGGGAAATACCTTGAGGAAAACCTTATCCCCAACCTCAAACTCCAAGTTTCTACGCCTAACATCCGCATAGGACTTTTGGCGACTTTGGTTAGCCTTAAGCCTCTCCCGAATCACCTCCACTTTCTCCATAGCCTGGTAAACCAAGTTGGGACCAAATATATCCACCTCACCATACTCAAACCAATCAATAGGAGATCTATACCTCCTACTATACAATGCCTCAAAAGAGGTCATACCAATACTAGAATGATAGCTATTATTGTAAACAAACTCCGCCAAAGGTAGATGCCCAAACCAATCGCCACCATAATCAATCACACAAGCCTGAAGCATATCCTTCAATGTCTGAATAGTTTTCTCTGCTTGTCCATCCGTCTGCGGGTGGAAAACAGTACTCAGACTAACCTTAGTCCCCAACCCTTTCTGAAAAGATCGTCAAAAGTGAGATATAAACTGTGTGCCACGATCAGAAATAATCGAAATAGGCATCCCATGTAGCTTTACAATCTCTTGAAGATACAGCTTCGCATAATCCTCTACCAAGAAGGCAGTCTGCACTGGCAAAAAGTTAGCAGACTTAGTCATCCTATCCACGATAATCCAAATCGAATCATAGTGATTCCAAGACCGCGGAAGACCGGTAACAAAGTACATATGTGATCACTTCTTATTTCTACTCGAGCAAATTAATTTCTTGATACAACCCTCTTGGCCTCATGTGCTCAACCTTAACCTGTTGACACACCATGCACTTGGTCATAAAATCAGCCACATCTCTCTTCATGCCATTCCACCAATAGATCTCCTTGAGATCATAATATATCTTAGTCGAGCCGGGATGAACAACATAGTGGGATTCATGGGCCTCAGCCAAAATCCTTTGTCTCAAACTGTTGAAATCAGGAACACACAACCTCTCTTGATACCGTAAAGTGCTATCACCACCGATATCAAATGCCACTATCTTTAAACCACCAATATCACTCTTGATTTTCATCAAGATAGGATCTAGCACTTGCTTCTCCTTAATCTCCGCACCAAGAGACGATCGAACCACTTCTTGCACCATCATACCACCATCCTTGGAGTCCAAGAGGTGAACTCCATGATTAGCCAAGCGGTGAATATCCTTCACCAATTCTCTCTTTTCTTCATCTACATGAGCCAAACTCCCCATGGATAACCTGCTAAGAGCATCAACAACCACATTATCCTTACCTGGGTGGTAGTGAAGACTCATATCATAGTCCTTGAAAAGTTCAAGTCGTCTCAGTTGCCTTAGATTAAGCTCCTTTTAAGTGAACACATATTGTAGACTCTTATGATCAGAAAAGATATCCACATGCACACCATACAAATAATGTCATCATATTTTCAAAGCAAACACAATCGCCAACAGCTTCAAATCATGAGTTGGATAGTTTCTCTCATGTACCTTCCGCTTAGCTTCCCATGCTGCATCAACACACAACCAATCCCTACCCAAGATACATCATAATATACCATAACCCATCATTACCTTCCAGCAAAGTCAGAATTGAAGCCGAAGTCAACTTATTCTTCAACTTCTCAACACTCTCTTCACAAGCATCCGACCAAGAACACTTGACCTTCTTTTAAATCAACTTAGTTAAAGGAACAACTATCGATGAAAAGCTTTTCACAAACCACCTATAATACCCGGCTAAACCAAGAAGCTCCAAATGTCAGATGGAGACGTAGGTCTAGGCCACCTCTTCACCACAACAACCTTTTGCAAATCCACCATGATCCCCTCACCAGAAATAATATGACCTAAGAAAGTTACAGCGTACAACCAAAACTCACACTTGGAGAACTTGACATATAACTGTTGTTCCTTCAAGGTCTGCAACACCATACAGAGGTAATTCGCATGATCCACCTCACTCTTCAAATAAAATAGAATGTCATCAATAAACACAATAATGAAAAGATCAAAATACTAATGAAAAACTTTGTTCATCAGATCCATAAATGCCACCAGAGCATTAGTCTATCCAAATGACATCACCAAAAACTCTAAGTTCCCATATCGAGTATGAAAAATTGTCTTAGGGATATCTACCTCCTTAATATTTAGTTGATGGTACCCAGATCGAAGATCTATCTTAGAAAAAAACTTGGCACCTTGCAACTGATCAAACAGATCATCTATCCTTGGAAGAGGATACTAGTTACCGTTACCTTGTTTAACTGCCTATAGTCAATGCACTTTTGAAGGGAACCAACTTTCTTAGGCACAAACAACACCGGTGCACCCCATGGAGATACACTAGGACGAATAAACCCCTTATCCAGAAGATCCTTAAGTTGTTCCTTAAGTTTTCTCAACTCAATCGGAGCCATCCTATATGAAGAAATAGAAATTGGTCAAGTGTCCGGAACTAGATCAATGCCAAACTCTATTTTTCTATTCGGGGAAACACCAGGAAGATCATCCAAAAAGATCTCGGGAAATGCATTAACCACCAGGACTGACTGGAAAAAAAAGACTTTCTGAATTATTTAAACCCTGACCAAGTGATAAAGACAACCTTGAGAGATTAACCTCTGAGATCTAAGATAAGAAATAAATCTCCCCTAGGAGCTAAGGAAACACACTCACATTCTATAACCGGCTCACCAGAAAACTTAAAGATAACCCTATGGGTCCGACAATCCAAGGATGCATAATAAGAGTGCAACCAATCCATACCCAGAATGACATCAAAATCCACCATGCCCTACTCAAACAGATCCACCGAGGTCTATTTTCCACCAACAGATACCATACACCCCTATAAACTCTCTTAGCAATAACCAAGTCACCTACTGGGATAAAAATAAAAAAAAGGATTTGAAACAACTTTCAGATCGAAATAAAAAGATACAACTACATAAGAAGTCACATAGAAAAGAGTAAACCCAGAATCAAGCAAACAATATACATCACGAGAGAAAAGTTGTAACGTACCAATAATGACATCAAGTGATGCCTCGGATTCCTGTTGGGACACCAAAGCATACAACCTGTTCCAACCAACACTTGAACCAGGAGTAGTAACAGAAGTAGATGCAATACCACCAGGTGTAGGAGCAGAAGATGAAGCCACATGAATCTTATTCGTCCCCGTAGCAACCTTATTAATCGGATAATCCCTGAGCTGGTAGTATGCCTAGCCATAATTGAAGCATTTTTCCCTTTCTTTGTCGCAATAACCCCGATGAGGATGACCACAGAACTGACAAGAGAGGAATGAAGAAACTGACTGACCTCCGCTTGCATTAGATTGGGCACCCTGTGCTAAAAAATTGTCACCACCTTGGCGACGCCTGTCGCCCACCTAGTAAGGAACACTAACATAAGAGTAGGATCCAGAACTCCCCTACTTATTTTTTTGCCATTTGCCACCATCCCGACCTCCCTGAGACTGAGCACCTCCCTGGTCAGAAAATCTGCTCCTCTTACCCTGTCTATCCCTAAAATCCGCCTACTTCCTCTTTTCATCCTCCACTTGCTACATATGAACAGTCAACCTAAAATCCCTAAAACTTCAAGGCATATTCCTTAACAGACATCCTCTCCTACTTGAGGTTCACAAACTCTTTCAGCTTTGCTTCCCTCAACTTTTGGGGAAAGAAATGATCTAAGAAAGCCTTAAAAAAAGTATCTCATAAGACTGATTCTTCCACATCACCCCTATCCCTGTCCCACTCTTTATGCCACTGATATGCAACATCTTTGAGCTGATAAGCTGCAAAGTTTACCCCCTCCATATTGGTAGCCTGCATCACCCAAAATATCTTTTCCATTTTATCCAAGAAGTCCTGTGGATCCTTCTCCATCTTCACTTCAGAAAAAGTAGGAGGACTCATCTTCATAAACTGGCCAACCCTTGTGTCCTCAGCAGACAAAGTACCCGCCGCACCCTGCTCAGCCTGAGCAGCGACCATCTGAGTAATAACATGAATAGACTAACAGAATTCTACATTAGTCACCTCGCCTTGAGGAGGACTAGTAACAATTGGTGGAACTCCCGAACTATCAGGTATAGGACCGTGAGATTAGAAATGAACCCCAGAAGTAGGATGCACCCCTTCAGCATTACCCCCAGATGGGATAGAAGAATTTTCTTGTGTTCTAGATCTACGAGGCATGATCTGAAAGATAAACAAACAAAGATTAGAGAAGATTCCAAGACTGAGAATCCAAGCTAGAGAGTAGAATAACAATAAAGTGAGACATTTCTAAATGCCTTGTAGTCTCTCTTATGAGTGTGGAGCGTCACACACCTCTTAAGGAGAGTCTACTCGACATGGCTTTGTGGACTCTCAATTGACCATGAACCTAGGCTCTGATACCAACTTGACGCAACCCGATCGAGGG
Organism: Capsicum baccatum var. pendulum; assembly: GCA_030864225.1. Classification (NCBI taxonomy): domain Eukaryota; kingdom Viridiplantae; phylum Streptophyta; class Magnoliopsida; order Solanales; family Solanaceae; genus Capsicum; species Capsicum baccatum. The sequence goes on from CM061560.1 coordinate 46,013,037, forward strand.
CCTTGTCGTAATGGATGCCCCAAGTTTGAAAAGGACCAGAGACCACCCCCATTACCCAACCTCTAGCCGCCTACCCTGAGTTGGATGAATTTCGAGCATGTAGCAAGATAGTGCAACAGCTCACATGAAAACTCTGGGATAAAATTAAAACTGTGACCAACCCAACCAAGTCCAACCATCTCATACCAATAATCCAACCATACCAAATCAATACCGAAACAAGGGCCATAAACCAGGCCATAACCAAAGATGTTCCAAAATAAAATATGATGGAACAGTAAGAAATTATGTTCGATGATGCCAGTATCAATACCAATACCAATACCAATGCTAAGGCTGACACCAATACCGATCCAGTCCATCCCAACCCATAGTAGTACCACAAAGCCTCTAACCAAAAGAGTAATAAAATTAGGTTGGAACAGGACCCTAACAAGGGCCAAAACCAACATCCAAAATAAAATCAAGGTGTCTAAAAATATCTATAACATGAAATGAAGCCTTCTGAAAGAATGAAAGCTCACCACTTCAGTCCAAATACTGATCGCCGAGTCAATCACTATGTAAGAGGAGTAGAACCGTCGGTTCCTACATAGCGTGGGTATACGACCACCAGTAGACGAGTTAGCGAGTGAATACTAATATGATCTCAGGATAAGGATAAAATAATTTCATTTATAAAACCAAGTAAATCCATCCATATGAATACAACTATACATATATATAACCATGCCAGAAAAGGGGACCAGGTTTAGCATGCATTTTAAAACCTTTACCTGGATTGTATAGCTTTACTGTCCTAAACTACCCACGGGCTATATGGGTTCAGCTCCCCCTGCTGAAAGACCCCTAGTGCGTGTAGCCACACGACCAGGAAAGAAAACCTGAGATGACTAGTACATCCACTAAATATAATGTGTGACATCATGCACACAGTCACCAAGACCAACCTCACATCGGCAAATATGAGTTTTCAGTTTTGGTCCCCTGGGACCTCCACCTTTCACGGCTTTGCTACACATCCCGCCATTATTGCCCAATTAAAACTATTTTCCACATGACCAAACCATTAACCAATATTAACCAAGGCCATTAATATTGGTATCGCCATACCAGTCCTTACTTGCAAGTACTATCTATAGCCAACCATAAGGGGACTTCCAAGTGCCATTCCACTTACCATATTAAACTACTCGGGGGATTCCATGTACCCCCCAAGCATAACTATTTAGTCATTTAACTTTCCAAGCCATTTAAACCATGTGTAATTCCTTTACCAAGTTTTTAAAATAAGCAAGAGCTCTATTAAAATACTCAATGGAATGAAAACATGTTTATAGGCATTTTGTCAAACACATTGGGGGCATAATATAACCAAAACCAATTTCAATTACCATTAAACCATTCCTATGTAATCTAATTATTCAAAAGCACCATTAATGCACATAAAGCATAATTAAAACCATGGAAAACCATAACCAGTCATTTAATAGCAAAACCCCCAATTCATATTTGAAAACCAAAAGCATATAATCATTGAAGTCATGAAAATATTCATAAAAACCATGCTTTCAGTTAGAATTAACAATGAGAGAAGAGAACATGCCTTAAACCAAGATGATGATGGAAAAAAATTAACTAGACAAGCCTCAAACTAGTCCTCTGTTTGAAACCCTAGCTTTTCTTGCCCAAAAGCTTTTGAGAGAATAATAGAGTATTTTATAGAGTTTGTAGTGTTAATGAATAGAATAATAGGGTAAATAACCTTTCAAGTAGGGTAGAAGTCATGGGACCCTATTAGGATAAGTGGAAAAATATCCAGAATACCATCACTTAAGTTACATAAAATCTCATCCCAGGGATACGACTGACCCTCACGAGTCATACCCTCCAATAAGAGTGGTGCCATCTACTCATATCCTAAGCCTCAACCTCTGGATCCAATACTGTCCAGCATACAATTCATCCAACCAAGTCGTATCCAAAGCATACAATTCGTACCCTTCATCCGTACCCTTAGAAGACTTAAACCTAAGGAACATTTATCCATTGTCCACCATACGAGTCCTGGGTATGAATCATACCCTATTTTCTGACTCATGGTGAGCCACTCGTACTCAGATCCAACCTAATTAACCAAGTCTAAGATTAAGTTAAGGAACCAAATGATCCGTAACCATCAATACGATTCGTACCCCTAAGTCGTATCCATTACAGTCACTAAAATTCATCCCACCAACCAACATTGGTCAGCATACTACTGGACCATACCATTCATTCCCTAATATACGACTAGTACCCATAAGTTGTATTGGGTCCAGAGATCAGAATTTCAAGAAATTTTCTAAGGTCCAGAACTAGAGTATTTCAATTTAGGACACAAAATACTGTTTGGTCAAATTTCATGTGGAATAAGTACTGCAAAAAAACAAATTTCATCCCTTGTACAATGGAAAAGAGTATCTCAATTATGAAAGCATATGCTATAGAATAGAGATGTAGTTGAAAAGTATTTATGGTGGGAACCTAAAGGAGGTACTTCTTCTATTTGGTTTAATAATTGGACTCAACTTGGTCCTTTATTTACACATCAATTAGAAGTACAAATATGCCACTCTTTAATGGATATTGAAATTTTTATTTAGGACACAGGCTTGGCTTATGAGAGTATGAAGCATCACCTCCTTGAGATCATTATTGAATATGTTAAAAATCATTTGAATCGGGTTAAGCAGTCGAATAATGGATACAGGACTTGGTGGATTAAAACTAGTACTGGAAAGTTCACTACCAAGAGTACATGGGATGTGCTGAGAAGAAGAGAAGAAGTTCATGTGTATTTCCAGAAGATTTGGATGTAAGAACTTCCTTTTAAAATATCTTTTTTTGGTTGGAGGGTGTGGACAAATAGGGTACCAGCAACAACTATTTTAGCTAACTGGAATCCTAATTTGTCAAATTTATATTGTTGTTGTGTTGTACCAAAAGGGAAACATTAGAGCATCTATTTTTAACGGGCGAAACTGCTAAAGATGTTTGGCAATATTTTCAAATATTGCAGGTTTGTTAGGGCCATGGATTCAAATCAAGCAAATAATATTGAAATAATAGAAAGCTAAGGGAAATCCAATGCAATAGATCATGTTTTAGGCCATCCCTACTCTTATTCTATGGTTTTTATGAAAAAGGAGAAATTCAGTCTTTCATGGTGGTTCATATACTTCATCAAAGGTTGTTTGGGATATCAACAGTATGATCCAAAAGATCATTAGAATGAAATTCAGTGTTGAGCAAATTCCAGTCTCTTGGCCTAAAATTATTACAATGATGGAAACTTTTGGGCCTAAATTTAAGGCTAAATAGGTCAGATGGTATCCACCACCTTCTGGGTGGTTGAAATGCAACACAGATAGTGCATCTAAAGGTAACCCAGGCCTAAGTTCTGCTGCATTCTGCATAAGGAATCATAAAGACAATCTAGTATATGCAAAAGGGATTATGCTTCCTGACTCTACTATTTTGGCTGCTGAGGCGATTACTGTAAGAGTAGGTTTATAATTTTGTTTGGAAAATCATATTCCAAACATAATTGTTGAATATGATTCCCTTGCCAATAGTGAATATAATCAATGGTGTTTGGGAAGTTCCTTGGAGTGTGACAATGGAGGTCAACTCTATTAGGAAGATCATGGTTTCAATTACAGCAAGAGTACAACACTCCTTAAGGGAGGGAATACTCTTGCTAATTTTTTTAGCTAACATGGTTTTTCATTTTGTAGGTAACTTTGAGATCAAACATTTTCAGAATTTACCAAGCACGGGCAAAAGGATTATCAATCTAGATAAGCAGAATATTCCTCACATTAGAATAAGGAAATGCAAAATAGCTTAAGATGGGAAGAAATCTTCTTTATTCAGGATTTATTTAGAATTTTTATAAACTATTGTAGATAATATTTTTGTGCTAAATATATTGGTGTTTGAACTAAGTTCAGTTGGTTAAACATATCACGCACCTGGTGAGAGGTTTGGGGTGTCACAAATGTTATAATATCAGGACACTTTAATACTAGCATAAAGTCATCATCTTCATATGGTTACTAAAAGTTCAAATACATAAACTAATTGGCCGTATAAATTTTATGTTGGGACTTGAACTAGTGAGAAGGAAAGAATGTTAGTACTTGAAGTGTTGAAAATTGAGGAAGACTCTGGAAGTATTATTCAGCAACAACTCTAATGTGGAGATTCACCTTTCAATTCTTAAGAGTTAGTAAATTTTTGAAGATGTAAGGATTGATGGTGGTATTAATCCTAAAGTGGTATTCAGCCCATCGATAGTTAAATCTAACAAAGGTGCTAACTTACCATTGAAGGTTGATTCCTGTACATGTAAAATTAGGATTTTTATTATGATATTCAATCAGATCTATGGATATGCAAGAAAATGGTGACAACTTTTCGAGTGTTGATGAAAAACAAAAGCTAATGCTCAATCATTCAGTTCCAATTCTTAACAAAGCTTAAACTCAAAAGAGAAGAGAAGAACGAGCTCTTGCAAGGCGGAACAACCATCTTTTGGATAAAGAAATTAACAAAAAGCTAGTAGTGAAACACGGTGAAGAAGAGAAAAGGCGGAACAACCATCTTTTGGATAAAGAAATTAAATGTGATGATGAAGAGGAAATATTACTTTCCTAATTTTGGCCATTTATTTGCTGGCATCTAATTTATTATGCCAGGCCACTTTTGGGCATGGTCTTGTAAATATTAGTCTTGTTCATTTTATTAATAAAAGGGTTCAAGCCCATATTTAATTTTAAAAAAATTAATGAGTGCATCCATATTCTAAAAATTCTAGATTCTGATAAATATCAAAATGCTTATAAGCCAAAAGTCGTATACTGGTCCGCCTCTATTTATAACTTTTTAGGTTATCAGCACTTTGATTCGTGACGATCACGTATTTTATTCCTTTTTCTTTAATATTTTGTCTATTTCTCTTTTACTATGTATCCATATTCCTCCTTTCCTTACAAGGATTCTTTTCAATTTATTATTTTTTGCAAAAAATAATTAAGGATTTTTTTAGTCATTTTAATAAAATAATAACTTCTAAAATATTTTACCAACCACATTATCTGCTTAGTATCGATTTCAGCATTTTTATTCAAACATGTAAATGCATATTTATGAAACTAGTTACAACATCTAAAAATATTTTTCAGCACATAAGCTTGGGAAGGACATCTGGTTCTTCGGTTTATTTTTTCTAAACTTCAATTTGATTCTTCAATTTTTAGTTTTTTTAATAATATAAATTATGTTCCGAACTTCCACCAATTATATTCAATTCGAGCAGCAGTCACTGCCCACAGCCTCGAAAGCAACTAGCAGCGGTCACTGTATTCAACTTCTTCACCAAAGGGCAAAGGCCACAAAGCCTGGCACTACATCCCCTTCACTTCTCCAATTTCAATTTTCCCATGTTCCTTGTGATGGTGAAATTACGATATAATAAAATTACAACTGAAAAATTATAAATGAAGAAAATAAAAAATATCTTTTTCTTAACGGATCGGGCGCGATATCTCACTCTATTTAAGGAGATTCAAGTTCACTGCAACAAATGTTTTCACCTGTCCAACAGTAATATTTTTGACTTGTCTCCTTCGGGATACAACAGTCTTCTCTCAACTCAATAAACTCTGAACAAAAGTTGAGTACAAAGCTCCACCAAAAAGAACACCTCTTTTCAACTTATAAAGTATCTTTTTTACAAACTTTTATGCACTCTATATTTTTTTGTGTATCCAAAAAATATGTGAGACTACCACTATTTATAAGTAAGAAAACTTCTATGCAATGAATAGAAAGAGTAAATGAATAGTAAAGAGAGAAGATCAATGGTCTAAAAGATACAAGAATTACAAGAGTTATAAGCTAATCATAGAATGATAGAAAATGGATGAATAAAAAGTAGAAAGTTACATGAATCTCAAGAAAATAGTGTCCAAATTCAGCCACTATTATTCGAGAATCAAATGCTGCCAAATGAGATAATGCAGCATGCACGTTCTTGTGCCTTGAATTGACATTAACCAATATGAGTAACAACCATTAAAAAAGGAAAGTGCTAAATGGCCACAATTATTTGGCCCAAATTTGATCATAATTGTGAAAAGACTTCTATAGCCTTACTTTAGTTTTTACCATGCTTTCCCACATAAGTTTCCCTTCAAAATATATTAATAAATGCAGTAACTTTTTTTAATTCTCTAAACTTATTGAACAACTAAAATTGATTTAAACAACAACAATTATGAGTATAAAATATTTCTACATAAAATTTAAAAACTGTATTTCACTTCAAATTTTACTCGGTGTAATTTAAATATATTTATAATTTATTTAAATTAAAACTTAATGATTTATCCCAACAAAAAGATTTTAACTTTCTATCGTATTATTATTTTTTATTACGATGCTCATTAATTGTTTTATAATTTTTCACACACAAACGTGTGTGTATAATTTTATATTCCTCTATTTTAGTCTACTAAAGAGGGGATAAATAATTTAAATTAAAAAATATATCATCCAATTTAAAAAGTTTTATTTTAAATTTAAAATAATATCTAAGAATAAAATTTAAAATAAATTAATCAAAGTAATCTTAATTATTTGAAAAGTGGAATTGATAAATAAAAACTAAATATGTCATATTTCTATGTCTAAATTTTGAATTCTGTCATAGCATAATTTTCGTTATTAAATATGTTTCTTGATTTTTTTTATTTTACTTTTCAATTTTTTTCTTAATCAAACCAAAATAATTATTTAATTTACTCAATTTGAATTAAATTATAAATATTGATTGGGATACGATATTATTTTGGTTTGATAAAATTTGAACTACAACTTTTTAAATTTCTTAGAAACACACAATTATAATGTGCATTTCAAGAAATAAAAGGATGTCAAATTCCTTTTTAAAATAGTGAGTGTTCATGATTCGGTTTGGATCATTTTTTGATTAAAATCAAAACTAAAGTAATTTAGTCAATTTTAAAATTTTAAATGAAAATAAAACTATCAATCTGGTTTGATAGTTTGGTTTATAACTAGCTAATGATAAATTGATAATTACAAAATAATAAAGAATAATTATTTCAAATAAATATTGAAAATTAATAAATTGATATCTATGATTATTAGATAAGGGTATTTGAATCTTTTGCATTACTTTTCAATATTCTTCCGAAACTTTAGCATTTTATATTGTTTAATCGTAGAGGTTACTTCATTTCAAAAATTCAAAGGATCAATCAATTGAAGTACATTAAAACCAATCATATACTATACCACATATAGACAATTAGATTTGGAGTGTTATGTTTGGTCATATTTTTCAAGAAATAGAATTTAAAAATATCGTAGTATATGTAGAATAAGTAGACTAAACTCAAATTAATGATTATAGGGTATAAAAAATATTTATATTTAGTTATGAAAAATAATATCATGTATTCAAATAATTATAAAATTTATACATATAATTTATCGGTTCGAAGACAAAAAGCTCAAACGTATTTGACTTGTTTTTTAACTTAAATAAAGAAAAAGATGATTTGAAGGATAATTTATTCCTCTTCGAGCTATTGTTATTTTTGATCATACAAGTCTTTCGCCTCTATGTTGCACCAATTGGATAAATTGTGATTCGTTACTTATATATGTTACTAAATTGACCTTTAATTAATTATTTTTTAATTATTATGTTTGAATAAAATTATACTATATATTTGAATAATTTTTAAACATAATCTATGAGATATTTCAATAATGACAACTCAAACACTCCAGACAAGATAAATGTCAACATATTAAAGAAATCATATAGTTCATACTTCATGTGTCGAACCATAGAGAGTGAGACATACGAGTTGACAATACAAGTTTTTCGCCATTATATTACGCTGATTTAATAAATTGTGAATCATTACTTATATATATATTATTAAATTAACCTCTAGTTAATTATTTTTTAATTATTGTATTTAAATTAAATTAAATTATATATTGAAATAATTTTTACACATAATTTGTGAGATATTTCAATAATTACTACTCAAACACTTTAGATGTTGTAAATGTCGATATATTACAAAAATCATATAGTTCATACTTCATATATGTCGAACCAAAAAGAGTGAGACATAAGTGTTGATCGTATAAGTCTTTCGCCTTTATGTTATGTCGATTTGATTTAAGTTGTGAATCATTACTTATATTTATTAATAAGATGACCTCTAATTAATTATTTTTTAATTATTATGTTAAATTAAAATTATTTGAATATTTTTTAAACATAATTTGTAAAATATTTCGACAATAAAATTCTACTTTAATTCAAAAATTAAAATAGTAGTGCAATTAATCAGTTATGCTAGATGAAGAAATAAAAAATAAAAATCTGTGACATAACATAAAATTACAAGAAGTAGTGATTGAGAAATAAAAAGAAAGAAAATGAAACATGAATAATATAAAATAAAAAATTTAGATTAAAATGTAGAAATTAAAAAAATTAAAATAGTAAAAAAAATTGAAAGAATTGAACCGGATAAATGAAAACTGAAATAATCAATACTCACCCCTATAAACAATTAGAAAGAGAAAAATTAACTAAAATATCCACGTGACACCTTTTAATTTGAAGAGAAATTGATGAAAGAGGCTAAATTATTTTTTTTTCTTTTATTTCTAATATGGGGATAATTTAAAATAAAAAGTTAGCAAATGTATAATTTATTTATTTCATAAAATAATTTTTTTTTTGTCTAATGTGCGTGATAGTAGTAACAATATATATGTAGGGTTGACACGTATGAACAAAATGATTTTACGATTATTATAATGTGTAGATGTCCGCCATGTTAAAGTATTTTAAATTTTGACTATCGTGATTAAAATATTTAAAAATCTTAATCAGACATTAACAACAAATACTATAAGTAATTATTCGATCACAAGTTATCAAATTGATGTAATATAATAGTGTCAAGACCTTACAACATTAATACGTGACTCTATTAGGTTGTTGTTACTATGATCAACACATGTGGATTATATGATTTTTAAGATTCGTATATCGTGTAAATGTATATCATGTCTAGAGTGTTTTAAGTTTTGACTATTGTTATTCAAATATTTTAAATTATATTAGAATATAAATATGTAGTTTAACTTTATTTAAGCATAATAATTAATAAAATAATTTTATTAGAGATCAATTTAATAACAAATATAAGTAATGATTAGAAAATTATCAAAAATCGACATACCATAAGGGAGCAAGACTGCGACATTAACACGTGACTCTCTAGGATTGTTGCTAGCAAATAGCAATAGTCGACACATATGAACTATATAATTTTATGATTTTTCTAATATGTCGATATATATCATGTCTAACGTATTTTGAATTTTGATTGTCGTTATTAAAGTATTTTTAAATTATATTTGAAAATATTTAAATGTGTAGTTTAAATTTAATTAGACATAATAATTAATAGAAGGGAGCCTTAGAGTAACTGGTAAAGTTGCTGCCATGTGAGCAGGAGGTCACGGGTTCAACCTTTAGAAACAACTTTTGGTAGAAATGCAAAGTAAGACTGCGTACAATACACCCTTGTTGCGGAGCCGACTGCCCTTTTTGAGACATAATAATTAATGAAATTACTTAAGTAGAAATCATATTTACAAAAAATATAGTTGTAAAATTATACTACATATTTAAATAAATTTTTAAATATAATTAGAAAGTTGAATTGGTATTAACCAAAGTCATTTGAACTTACAAATTGTCAGAAGTTATTTAATATTTTTAAATTTCTTCACTTAACACTAAAAGAAAAAAAAGATATTTATCCAATTATTTTTGTACATAATTCGTCCAAGTAAAGTGAACAAGAAAAATGTTCAATCCTCATACATTGGAAAAACCCCATGTATTGAAAATAGTTAATAAACTATTGAGAAAAATTTAAATTGAGAAAGGGTAAAAATGTAACCAAAAAATTGAGTTGTAGTGTGAATAAACATTCAAATATCATTGTGTCCATCGTACATGGCCAAAAGAATTTTTTCTTCAAGTTCTTAATTACAGAAAAGGGCCGAGAATTCCCTAGTTTAAAATACATTCCTTCCAAATTCCATCAATTAGATTAAATTTGTCCTCCTTCCACCTATTGGATAAAAAACATTAATTTACACCAAAACATTAATTTATAGGTCATTACCATTTGTAGGGGGTGCGGATTAGGCGCGGTAAATTTACTAGATAATAAATACATGCGGATTAGGCGCGGTAAGTTTATTAGATAATAAATACATAGTATTTATTTTTATATAATGTATTTTGTGAAAATTATTGATTGGAATAATTTTCATTTTTATTTTCTTGACTTAAGATGTTTTATTAATTCACATTCTAGATTAGATATTATCGTAATTAAATTATCTAGTGTTTTAGGATCCTCATTAGTATTATGTAACCTTTTGTATTCTAGGTATAAACTATATAGTTGGGTTTCGATTTCTTTTAATGATTTATTCTTTTCATAAGTTGTATCCATTAATTTATGTAATTGTTAAATTCTTTGTAGTAATATTCATTAACTGTTTTTCTTCGTTCTTATATTTTTTATTTTCATATATTTTATTAATATATTCAATTTTACTGATATTCATACTTTGGGGGGTGATTAAATGGTAGTTGATCAAATGCTTTGCTATAATATTCTTTAGTTTTTTCTCTTAGTTTTTGTAAATCTTCTATATTATTTTTAAGATATTTTAAATATTCTATATCTTTTGTTTTAAAGTATTCAATTAAATTTGTTTTTATAAGGTTTTCTGTTAATCTTATTTTTTCTATTTCTTATTTCCAATATTTTAGATATTCATAGTTTATCATTTTATTCTAAAGTAAATGTATAATAATTTATTCTATTTGTACTATATTTAATATCTTGTTTGAGGTTATTTATGCTACTAACCATTTCTTCTTGTTCTCTTTTTAATTAATTTTTTAAACTATCTAAACTTTTATCTTTGCTTTTTTTCTAGATTTTTTAAGGTTTCGTCTATTCATTTTAATTTTTCTATTAGATTTTCCATTATTTCTCTAATTTGTTTTCTATAATTAATTTCTTTATGTAGGTCTTCTTGGTTTGCTCTAATTTTCTTAATATATCCTGACATTTTTAGTCTGTATAATATCCATCTGAATCTAGATAATATTGTTGTTCATAATATATGCGTAAGTTTTCTATACTGTTTAGTAATTCTTCCTCTTCATAATCTTGTAATTTTTCCAAATTATTTTCTTTATGTCTATAATTTCTATATCTCTAAGTATATATAAAACAAGTATTTTAATATCATCTGTCATTTAGGCTTGATTAAATGCTTTTTCATAATATTTTTCAGTTGTTTGTTTTAGTTTAAGTAATTCTTGCATATTTTCATTAAGGAATTCTATATATTTTACATCTTTAGTTTCCATGTATTTGTCTAAATTTGTTTTTATTTGTTTTTCTACTAATTGTATGTTTCTCATATCTTTTTTTCAAAATTCTAAATATACATAATTTATCATAGTTAGTGTGTGGTTTTGACATGTAAGTATTTATAAGAGTAGTTCGGTAGGTGTCGTATATAATTAATTCTAATAATAAAATATCTATCAAATATTTTTTCCAATATGATTTTTCTTATATCCACTATTTCTATATCCTTAAGTACATATAAAACGAGTATTTTAAATTTATCTAGAATTTCTTCAGATAAATAATTATCCATTTTTCATAAAATTGCTATTTTCAAAATATTACCTTCAATCATGCACATAACAAAATATGATGACTTTAGATTGCTATATGCTAGATTATTCTTAAATAACATATTCTTCGGTCACTATTAGCATGGTAATCTGGATACTTTTTCCTTAAACAGCGCCTCTACTTTGGTTACTCCCCTATCATGGCCTTCTTGCCTCACCTGTTTCGCCTTTAGGATGGCATAGTTTTTAGGGATTTTTCTCCTTTTCCACTTTGCTAATAAACTTCTTAACATGCTATTTTTCGAATAATTCTACTATAAAGCAACTAACATGAATTTATTTTATCATATCATGATTGTTAGGAATTTATGAATTTAGCTATTCATAATAGTAAATGAATATACATGTTCTGATAGTTTTGATAATTCTAAGTTTTGTTTCTCCATAGATTTTTCCATTAAAATATACCTGTTTTTTAATAAATAAGCAAAAATTTTTGTTGTGGACAAGAGATTTTTTGCTTCAATGTATGAAGGCTTGCCTTCATCTAAGCAAGTGCTCGTTTATTTATATTCTTAGAAATGAAAATGCGTACACTGTTTTTCTTTACATCTGTCAGCTATTTTACAAAAGTAAGAAAAACGTTTCTGCAAAGAGTCCTAAAGCTAATGTCTAATCTAATAATGACACTACTTGCCAAAAATCTAATAATGGCACTACTTGCCATAAAAGATTAAGAAAAGTCAAAAAGCCTAAGGCTAGTTACATGATATTTACATAAAGCTATCTAGCTATTTTAAATCTTTCATATTTCTTTTTCTCCTTAAATTACTTTCTTTGTCTTCTTCCTGCTAATTTTGATATATACTCTCTTACTTGGTTTACTAATCCTAAAAATGATTGTAATTTCTTTTTTGTATTTAATTCTTCTTTTGAATTTATTATTTTTTGTACTATATGTTGTTGCATTTTTATTCCACTTTTATCTATTTATATTGCTAAAAATTCTATCTGATTTTTCATAATTTCAGCTTTCTTTTTACTTAAACTTATTCTCGATTTTTTGTATTATATCCGTAAATTATTCTAATAATTTTAAATGTTCTTCTTTGGTCTCTGTATATAATAGTATAGCATCTATATATACTATACAATTAGGCAATTGTTTAAAATAACTATCCATAAGATGTTGATATCTACCTGGTGCATTTTTATATCCAAATGGTAGTACATTCCATTCATAAAATCCTTGTGGTACCGTAAATGCGGTTAATTCCTTAGATTCTTCTTCTAACTTTAAATGGTAAAATCCTGATTTACAATCAAATTTACTAAAGTAATTATATCCTTGTATTTGTCTTATTTTTAATATCTTATTTGGTATTGGGTAATTATATGTCATAGTTTTTGCATTTAAATTTCTATAATCAATAACCATTCTACTTTTTCCTCATTTTTGTTCACTATGTTAATTTATGTAACGCCCCGATTTTCTGAACCAAAATGCTACACGGTGCTCATGACCTCGAAGGACCACAAGCTAATCCATGATTGATATCTGTACCTGTAAACTGCATAATATCTCATAAAATATGCAGAAACATGAACTGTAAGGCCATAAGGTTCAATACTAATACATATTTAAAAAATATGGTATAACAATACCAAAAAGGAACATAAATACTGAAGTCTGAATATCTAATCTGACATCTAGTCCGAAAGCCTCTAACTGAACTGAATAAGGAGATGATGGGACATGTCCCCAACTAACTCCAACTACTGAAATAAAGTGAAAACTGAAATAGAAATGAAATCATCATGTCCTCGAAGGATGAGGACTCACGTCTAACTCTGACTGCTGATCCTGCAATCTACTGCTGATTTGGAGCTCATGCCTCTGAACCTATGATGTAACATAAGAGAAAGCACCATAGCACAAATACGTCAGTACGTCTGAATGTACTGAGTATACGAGTGAGGTAGGCTAAATGCAAAGGGTTATATGCATGGACAATACTGACTGATATGAACGTGAAAGTACATACATGCATACGTAATTGTAACTGAACTCGTGGAGATACGGACTACTGAGTCTGAATACTGACAACATGAGTGTACTGATAATGAGATTATGAAAGACTGAGTTTACTGATATTGATATGTAAATCACTAATAAGTGATAGATCTGATACTTTATTACTGAATACTAAGAGACTGATATTGCATTACTGATAAATGAATGATTGTTTCTGACAGTTTGAATTATGAAGAACTGATCTGATTAACTGTATTTGACAGTTCTGAAGCTGAGTACTGATAGCATGAGTTCTGATAACTGTTGTGATTGATAACATAAGTGACTATATCTCACAGTCTATAAATCTGAAGAAAACTATCTGAGTTCCATTCTATTTCTGAGTTGACTGTATCTGACAGCCCTGATATACTGAAATCTGAAGAGCTATCTGATTTTTTTACTGAGACTGGGTAGCTATAGCTGACAGTCCTGAAAACTACAACTGAAACTATGGGAAGTAGTTATCTAACCGACATGCCCTAAATACGCTATAATAGCTAAGCTGGGGTCCAATCTCTGCCCCGACTGGAGGGGTGTCAATACCGCGCCACTGGTAAGGACAGCTGTGAGAACCCTATACTGGCAAGAACTCAATGAGAATAGTAGGAACCTTAAACTGACGGGTTAAGCCACCTCATCAACCCTAATCTGACGGGTTACGATGTCTCAACCTACGCTGGCTACGTAGTTCTGGAACATAAGGATGACTACTAAGAATCACACCCTGAACTGGCAGGTGAGTTCCCATCCTTGGGTTCACTCGGTGCTAACTTCTACTCTCATTTAAAGGATACTAAACTGAATAACTGAACTGAACTGATTAGCTGAACTGATACTGATTAACTGGACTGATACTAGTGGTATTGTTTAGTAGAGCTAAACTAAGTTTACTGGATTCCAATGACTGACGGAATGTACTGAGTTCTGAGGACTGGTTGAGAGTACTGAAGTTATTGAGATTGACTGTGAATACTGAGGTTGCTGAGGTTACTGAGCACTGAGATTACTGAGATTACTGGACTACTGAGATTACTGAGATTTCTGAGTTTTCCTGAGTCACATGACTGACTGAATTCTATAGATCATGGCTTGACTGAGAGTATCGTGAAAACATTACATGGCTCTAGGCACACAACTATATTTTTCGGGTACAAGTACCCCCAGGACTCGATGGAAGGAAACTGACACAACTTGAATTTCTTGAGTACACGACCATCAATAAAAATCCATAATAAATGAGTGGGGGATTTGATGAAGTACATGGTCATCATAATATCTATCATGAATAGGAATGCTTATAATCAAGTCATAAATCTCATATTCTAATATCATGGGCATTCCGACAACATATACTATTCATAGAAATCGCATGGAAACCATTCAAGCGTAAGGGAACGACAACATGTAACGTTTAGTTCATATTGTAATGATTTGGGGATATTATACTTCATGTATTTATTCAACATCTCAAACATGGTAGGAAAAACATGGATATATTTTGTGTACATAATTTATATCTCCATTATCATACATGCTTTATATCACAACAATAACAACACATAATTTGCATGGAAATTCATATTGGAGTGTATGACTAACATGAACTTGTTATTTGGACATCATAAAATCATGTAAATATAAAGTTCTAACATACTAGGCATTTTATCGAACACCTTGCATGCATTCTTTAAGGCATAGGTGGATTTCATACTTGCATTCTATCAATCCATCTAAAGATCATGTTTTTCAACTAACAACATAACTTTCATGAGATATACAGTCACAATACTATTATATAGCAAAACAAACAAGCATCAACATGGGTATGATCATATCACCACAATCAACCAAGCTTTTGTATTTTAAAGATTGATTCTTGAACTCCACGGACGAAGGGAATCCGTGGATGAATACTACGCATACCTTGGAATGAAGGTTCTTGATGATTGACGGAGGAATTTTCTTGAAATTGGATCTTCAAGCTTAATTATGCAACCCTAGTTGTTTTTCTCTTTTAGTGCTCTTGGATGATGAGCTTTGAGATGTTAATAGGGTTGTAATGTGTTTAGAAGCTATATATTTCGTAGGGTTAAGTTTAGGGATGTGTATGGAGTGTTAAAAGACTTAATTACCCTTAAAATAACTCAAAACGAAGTGTTTTTGGCACCTGAAACTGACTTAGGCGGCGCCCAAGTGATTTCCTAATCTAGGTTGGGCGGCGCCTAACCAATCGCCTATCCTTACTGTCTCTCACGAAAAAGGGCATAACTTTTCGCTCGGGTATTGGATTAAGAAAAAATTGGTATCGTTGGAAAGCTAATGCGATTCTCTAAAATTTGGTGGGTCTAAATCATCCAAAATACCATATTAACATCGAGTTATACTCGTTCAAAGATGACTCTTGCAAAATCAAACACTAAAACTTGATGGATTCAAAAACTCTTAGCTTGTATTACCTTAAGTGACTCATATGAACATGCTTAATGTATCATAAGCTATCTTATCTCTAGGATACTCATTGTAAGTCGTGCACTAAAATTCTACTCACAGGATAGGAGGTTTCATGCGTAGGAAAAATAGTTCGTCTCCTAGCTTAGAAACATACGGGGTATTACAATTTACTATAAATGGTGGGCTATTATGTTTACTATTATTTTTTTGTATGTATTATTTTTCTAATAATTCTTCTATGTGAATTTTAAATTCTTTTAAATCATCAAAATTATATGTTAGTGGTTTTTGAGTTATTATGCTATTTTTATCTATTAATTCAATTTTTATAGTGGTTTTATGTTTTTCCCATCCTTTTAATGGATCTTCACTATATAATTGTTCTAATTTTTTCTTAATTATTTCTATCTTACTTATTGAAAATATAGTTATTTCCTTTTTATTTATTGAAAATACGATCAATTCTATTCTATCTTCAGTATTTTTTATATTTTCTAATTTTTGTGTAATTTTTTCACTTCCTTCTATCCAATCAGTTTTCTTTTTTTTTTTATTAGTAACTCTTTTTGCTCTTACTTTCTGTTTACATGGTGTTGTAAACCACCAATCCCTTCTAGTTATTATATGTGAGTATAATTTATCTAGAAACGACATTCCTAAAAATATATCTTTTGATATTAGCTCATAATTATAGATTTCTTCTATTGTTATTATTTTATCTCATACTTGTGTTTTTACATTCTTAGCTTTATAAGTAATTAAGCTTCCTTCGTTATTAAATCCTTTAACTATTATTAGTGTCTTTAATTTATCCCATTTACTTTTTGGTAAACAATTATATCTACATAAATTAGCTTCTGCTCCTGTGTTTGTTATAGACGTATAATATCTACTGTAATACCCTTCTACTACTATCTTCATTAATACATATATTTTCATATCACGTTAAAGCTCTTCTTAAGAATAATTGCTCTCTATTATATGTTATAGTTAATTGTGTATGCTCTATATTATATGGTTTTACTTGTTCTAGCCATTTTATTCCTAATATTATGTCTGCTTTTTGCATTTCTTCCTTTATTTCAAATTCTATTTTTATTTTTCTAACTCCTATTGTTATTTTTTTTCTACTATATTTTTAGTGTTTATTAAGCTTCTTGGTAGATCTGGGCATATATTATTGTCAGATTTTATTTCCTCATTTTTTATTAGATATCTTGCTATATAATTTTCTTCTTGTCTTGTATTTAAGAGTATTAACTATTCTTTTTCATTTATTGTTCCTGTTATGTATTATTGGTTTAAATTAGTTGTTGAACTTGTTTCATAACTTATTCTTTTTGATGAACTTGATGATTTTGTTTTTTCATAAGCTATTCTTTTTGTTGTGCTTATTCTATCATTTATTATTTCTAAATTTTCTTCTATATCTATGTCTCTATAACTATAATCATTATTATCAATTGTTTTTACAAATTGTTCGAAAGGACTTTCTATTTGTATTTTGTTAATTTTATTTTTCCCGTTATTTTATGTTTTGTTGTTAATACATATAGATTTTTACATCTTGCTGTAAATATTTTACTTCCTGGGGTTAGTTCTATTCCAGATATTTTCCAATATAATACTAATAATTTATCTATATTTTTATCTGTTATTGTTACTGAATAATTTGAACTTATTATAAATTTAAATTTTTGGTATATTAAATTTCCTTTTATGGCAGTTATTATACCTTTTTCTATAAGTTTTATAATTCTATCATCTGCTAGGTATAATTCTATTGGTGTATCTATTCCTTCTCTGAAACATGCTTTTATTAATATCTCTGTACCTCCTAGGTGTACGTATTTTATTGGGTCTCTAATTTTTATATCGTTTATTTCTTTATTAATTATCCTTTTTGTCACTAGTGGTATACTAACTTTACCTTTTGTATATCTACAGTCTATTACATGTTCTTTTTGGCTTACTACGTCTTATTCTTCTTTTCTTTTACTAAATATGTTTTTAATTGTTGGTATTTTAAATATTTTTTCTACTCTTAAATCTAATTCTTTTCCTTTTATTTCATTATGTGACTATCAAATATTATTTTTTGATCTATTCCTTCTTCACTTAAATATTCTTCCTTTGTTATTATTTTTATATCTTCTTCAGTCATTTAATTCATCTAATTCATTATCTGTTTCATTCTCTGAAATTTCATATATACTGTCTTCACTTTCTAATTCGTAATCTATATAATCTATCTGCATATATTCTGTATTTTCTATTTTTATTTCTGATATTTGTTTATTTTTTGGGTTTTTAGGTAATTTATAATCTCTAGTTAAATGCCCTAATTTTTCGCAATTATAACAAGTACATTCTTTTATAGATTTCTTTTTCGCAATTATAACAAGTACATTCTTTTATAGATTTCTTTTTCCTATATGGTCTTTTATGTTTATAATTCTTTACATAATATCTTTTTCTTGGTATCTTATATTTATATTTTGATTTTTTGTATTTCTTATATTTCTTATGTCTTTTTCTTTTCTTATAATATCTTTCTTCGCATCCAAATTGAGGTGCTATTTTATCTTTGCAACATGCTAAATTTCTTATTAATGTTTTTTTCATTTTTATTTCTTCTCTATATTTTTCACATAGGTTTCTATACCATTGTTGTAAAAATTTTATTCTTACTCCTAAAGTATCTACTATTTTTGCTTCATTCCAACTTTTTATTTTTTTGAATTAAATGGTTCAGGTAATTTATTAAAATATAATTTTCTTATTTCTTTACTTTCTTCTGTATTATATGTTCCTTTATAATAATATTCTTTAAATGCGCAAGTATACTCATCTATGTAACACATATTACATATTGCTAATTTTAACATTAAATTCCTATTTGTATTTTTCTCTTCATTTTGTTCTTTTTCTGTTGTTGTCATGCTGCTAAATCGTCTTTTATAGCTATTTCATATAAATCTTTTAGCATTTGTAGTTCTCTTTCTAATTCAGCAATCCTACTATTTTTAGTTTCTTCTATTTTTCGTATTTCTTCTGTAGTTTGTTGTTTTATTTTTTCTATTTCCTTTTTTCTTTCTATTTCTTCATTTTCTTTTTTCTATTCTTACCATAGCTGTCAATTTATCTTCTAATTTTAATTCTTCTTTTTCTAACATTAAATATAAATGTTCACCTATTTTCTTATACCTTCTTCCTAGATTAGAAAATACTATTTTTATTTTTAATCCTTCATGGTTTTCATATTTTTTCCATCTATTATAAATTCTTCTTTGTTCATTTTTTATTTAATTGTTAATAGATCATGTTGGTATGTATATTCTAGACTATCTATTGTCGATTCTAAATTTCATATTTCTTCTTTTTGTGCATTTATTGAGTTTTTACTAACTCCGACAATTATGTTATATTGTAGTCTTTCTATCCTTATTTTTAATTCTTTACGTTTTTTAGATATTATTTGCTTTAATTCTTTATATTTTGGTAATTTTTGTACTTTATTCATCTAAATAATATTTTGGGGAATATCTAAATTTATTTTTATCAAATAAGTCAGTCATAATTAATAAATTAATCAAATAAATCCAAATATATACTACTTCCGTAACTTTAAACAGCATAGGCTTTGATACCATTTGTCATGTTCATCTTTTAGATTATATCTTTTAAATATATTCTTATAATTTATATGTTTTCTTATTTCTGATGTTCTAGGTATTATATTTTCATCTTCTTTTTTATCAAGAGTATTTATTTCTGTGTTTTTATTTTCTAAGTTTTCTTCATTAATTACTTCTTGTTTTTCATTGATTTCTAATTTTTTTGTATTTGTTAAAATTTCTGTATATGTTTCACTATCTTCTGAATCATAATAATCTGTTTCTTCAACATCTATTGTATTTATTTTCAATTCCCTGATTTCTATTTCTTTATTGCTTATTTCTAATTTTCTTTAAATTGAGTTATCTCATTTAGTAATTTTTGTTCTTTAAATTTTTGAAAGTCAGAACTGAAACCGAACCGAACGATTCTTCAAAATTTATGCCCACACTTTTAAAACTTATCTATTTACAATCAGCTAATCCAAAACTACAAGGTACTTATTAGATCGACTGAGTCATTGTGGAGCTTTTGTATGTACTTATTCGATCTAATAGAATGATTCTTCTATATCCATACTATTAATAATCAAAGTCATTTCATGAATATAATGTGAATAATTAACTGCTTCGTATCACGATATGTTGTGTATGACATCTGTATATGTTGTATGTAAATACATATCATTGCATGTATTATGTAAGTCTACACTATATATTATTCTCTCCATTCATTTATAAGTGCTCTTTGAGTTTTCATTTTGATCCTAAATAAGTGTAAATACTTTGATCATAATCTTTTTAATATGCCCTTGTGTTTAAATATGTTGAAATCAATGTCAACTTGGAAAAGGATAAAAATTAATTAAAAATAAGTTGATAAAATTATCTTTATCTATAATATATTAAAAGTACTGTAAAGACCTTAAAAAAAGTGATTTGAACTTTTTGCGTTTCGTTAAAAGATGAAGTAGATAAAACTATCATTTACTATTTTTCTAATTTTAAAACTTAAATATATTTAAATTTTATTATTGAACCTTTCCTTATTTAAATTATATACTCTAAGTTTTGGACTTTGAAATCAACTAGAATATTACCTTAATTAAATCTTTAAAAGAATGTCACTAAGTCAAAACATGAGTAGTTGATAATATAAATTTGTTAGATTTTTTGGTAAAGCAATATATATATCTATATCTCTCTCTATATATGTATATATATACATATATATATATATGTATATATTTCTTTTTGCGAATATAAAATTGGTATAGCTTTTGGTTGACTATGTTAATTTTGACAAATTAAAATTTCCTATCTTATAATAATTGTCATACGAGTAATATATTGGAAACCTAATATAAATCACATAGAAGTTAAAAATTAATTCCTTTTTTATTTTGGACTGTTTTAAAACTTCTATAAAAGAAAAGTTACAGTTTTAAATTCTTCTTCATCAACTTTATCTAGAGGCCTCTTTTTACTTGCCTGTTTTTTGATTGATGCTTTCTTTTTTAGAAAAAAATAATTTAGTCTCCAACATATAATTAAAACTTGTGAAGAAAAAGAAAATTTCAATTACTGATGAGATGTGATAATAATCTTAATAAGAAAGAATTTGAGTTGTTAAAGGAATGAAATATTCTTGGACAAAATCTTGATGTTTTTAAAGTCATAAACGGCAAAATTTTCAATGACAATTTAATAATTTTAATAATATTCAAAACTTAAATTATATGTTTTGACATGATCACGTGATTTTATTTTTTTAATATTAACATTGTTTAAGTTTACAAGTAACTTTTTTTGTTTATTAAACTTTACGAGTTAGAATATAACTTCATTAATGTGTCTCCAACTTTGTGATATATGTTGTATTGTAAAAAAGATTATTAATATCGATAATAAATGTTTTATCATGATAAAACATGCATAACCATGAAAAAGGAAAAAAATGATCAAGTGGGACACTTAACATATTTGAGATATAGTATTATATACATATCGTTTAAATAGAATAAGATTTATTTTAACGTTAACTTTTTTGAATAATGTAATTTTTCTTGTGCGTATAATCTAATTGATTGGCGTGATACACACGTACAAAGTACGTAAACTAAACTAGTTTTTTTTTTTTAAAGTGAGAATCATTTATTTAGAAACGGAGAAAATAACATGCACATGGAATATAATAAATATACAGTGATATACAAGTTTATGTGGAGTGAAAAAGTAATTAATAGCGGTCACGGGAGAGAACTTTGGCAAAGAAGAAAACTATCTAATCTTTTTTAAAAAGAAACAATGGGCAAATCTAATCTCATCTAAATTTCTAGCGAAACTCTGATAATTTTTAGGTGGAAAAGTGGTGGACGAGGACGGAGCAGTGATAGATCTTGGCAAAACAACAACGAGGGTGTGGTAGAACAATGGTGGTTAGGATCAGGGACGGACCTAGGTTCAAAATTGTGGTATTTCAACACCCATTAAATTTAATACGGAATAAATATAATTGCATAAAAATGTATAAAAAATGATATAAGATGAAAAAAAGCACCCACGAAATCAAGAAGACAGTTGAGTACTTTGAGTTTCAGGCGGAACCTTAAAGCTTTGAGTATCAATATATATGTTTGAACCTCCCAAACATCTATGACCTCTAAATCTTGAATCCATCACTGATTAAGATTTGTGGAAAGAGAAGATAATAGAAAAAGAGAAGTAGGAGATCTCCAAACTCTTGTGGGATTTCTTGAAGGTTGTTTATGTTTTGTTATAAAACTATTGCTTGTTCTCGAAAATGTGATTCTTCCATTAGATAGGGTACCTAATGATACTCGAACAAAATACGGAATCGAAAATTAAACTACGATAAGAATACAAAAGCTAAAGATAGATAGAAAAGCAATAAGATAGACACAATGCAAGGAATTGAAAGCAAATAAAGGGTGTATCAAAACCTAAATCTTACGTAGACCTCAAGGGAATCGATTCCCAAGCAACCCACGTTTCTAAACAAAAGATCAACACAAGCGAATCCACGCTTGCATCACACTCTCACAAGTGTTCAAATTCATAATTCAACATAAACTACTTACTAAAATGAAAAGAAGTCCTATTTATAGTCTAGGCTAGGTTATTACATTATATGGGCCCAAAAGTGACCCATTTAGGAAAGACAAACACATAAAAGTCCATTAGGCACTTACTTGAGCATATGGGGCACACATGGGGCACATCCCAAGGGTGTAGTGGGCTGTTTTGACCCGCTCTAGCGGATCTAGAGCAGGTTGGGCGCACCTCCAAAGTGGATGGGGCGCATCTTCTCTTCCGGAGGCTTTCTAGCCCTGTTTGGTCTTCCATCGGCCTATCTAACGTCCTTTGTGTCTCTGCCTTTTGATAGCCCTCAAACAGTCATCAAGTATCACTTAACCTGTAAGCATCCCTCTAGCAATCCGGAGGCCATTTGGATTGTATTATCCTCTCCTTCTTGAAGAAGATTCATCCTCGAATCTACAACCTTTAAACACAAGAGAAAAAAACACAACCAATATTTCTTCGAGGCAGGAGGGTTAGAACATGGGTTAAAATCAAAACATCCATTTCACATATAACCAAACATTCGTCAAGACAATAGAAGAGAAGTCAACGTTTAATCTGCAACGGAGTTGGCTATGATAAGCATCAACAAATTCTCCTAAGTTAGTTCTAATAAAAATGTTACCAAAGAAATCATCATATGTTGGAACAACTAAGGGTAGAATCAAGGAATCATTAGGGTGTTGATTACCTTTCCATTCACAAGAAACTATGTTTACATACAAGACATACTTAGCACCAACATGGTTATGCTCACAAATGAAGAAAATAGAATTACAAGAGTTATGAGTACTTAATGTGCTATCAAGAACAAGATCATATGACGGTAAGAAGAAATAACTTAAGCACCTCACATCCCTTTCACTCGAATAACCTTCTAAGAAAGAGCCACACATTTTATGCATATTCAAGTCATTCCAAGAGACATCAACACCATCTAGGTAGGATTTTAAGTCAAATATATTTGTAGCATCTTCTACTCTAGGGTAAATTTCATCATGATTCCAAGGGAAGCTAGAAATAAGAGGAGGTAGGTACATACCTTTGGAGCAAAGACTTGAGATTGCTCTCTTGCCTTCTAA
Source organism: Capsicum baccatum var. pendulum (assembly GCA_030864225.1). NCBI lineage: Eukaryota > Viridiplantae > Streptophyta > Magnoliopsida > Solanales > Solanaceae > Capsicum > Capsicum baccatum. The sequence goes on from CM061560.1 coordinate 46,037,214, forward strand.
ACTTGCACTATGTGGACTTATTCTCTTATGCATCAACTTGAAAGTTGGCATAATGATAGTGCCAAATGTAGTGAATAACAAGGGCTTGGGTTTGTTACTAAGCTCTCCTTCTTGATCCCAAAGCTCCTCATCTTCACTATTCACATCCCTCCTCATCATGAGGCTAATATTCAAGACCTCTCCTTCTTCGAGCCAAACATCTTCATTGGGAACTTTCATTATCAATCCACAAGGTATATTAAAGTCCCTTTCAACTTTCTCTAATTTTCCTTCACTTCTAAGGTCATTATCCTCTTGAGGGCTTTCCTAACCACTATCTTTTTTAGTTACCATATCTACAAAAAAGTAAAAATTACCCTCCACCAATATTATTCTCCTTCGGTTGGGGTATTCACTAGCCTTATGACCCCAATCTTGACATTTAAAGCAAGTAATACCTTTAGAATTGGGATTAGAAGATGGATTACCTTCATTCCTTGGTGGATACCTTTGGATTGACTTATCAATGGGCTTGTTGAAATCCTTGTTCTTGTTCCAACCGGATGATGTAGAAGAATATAACCTTTATTGAAGGATTTCTTGGCATTGTTGTTCTTATCAACCTTAATGGCCGTTTCAACAAGATCTTCTATTCGGTCAAACTTATGGACAACTAGTTGAAAAGAAACTTCCTAATCTAAACCACCTTTGAACCAAGCCATATAATGATTTGGGGGTCCAACAATCTCAAGTCGAAGGATCAAGTTTTAAAACTCCTCATAATAGTCTTCCACACCTCTACTTCCATATCTCAAATTGTAGATCCTTGTTAATTATTCTTGCTTGAGCCTTTCCATAACATACCTCTCTCTCATGAGTTTCTTCAATTCATTCTAATCCAGAAGGTCGAGATTACCATTTCTTTCTCTTTGTATTCTTTTTGTCTCCCTCCAAATAGAAGTATACCCTTCAAGTTGAGCAATTGCGTGGGCGGCTTTTACATGGGCGGCTTTCTTATATCCGGTTAACTCATTGAGTTAGAATATCCTATTGCATTATATCTCCCAATCAAGGTAGATAGATGGATCACTAGTTCTTTTAAAGGTAGAAAGAGTGATATTGATTGAGTTAAGACCCGTGTCTCGACCTATATTACTGCCTTATCCCATTGATGATCTTCTTGTACTTGGGGACGGTTTTCCAAGTTTCTTTTTCCATGTGGAACCGGACCTAATATTTCTCTTTGTCCTCTATGTCCTCCTCCATGATCTCCTCTTCTAGTTCGTACAAATTCTACAAAGAGAGACACTTCATCGAACTTTTCACCTCTTTCATAAGGTTACTCACCTCTCTCATTCTCAATTTGGATGGTTGATTTAGGTTAGCTGGGATCTGAGGTGGTTGGTTTGGGTTTTGTAGAGCTTCTTAATAGGATTGATTGAATTGGGGTTGTAGGGGACAAACGGGATTTCAGTTATTTGGGTAAGTAGTGGCTTGGATGATGGGTTCATATACTTCCCTAGGTGGATTGAACATTTGGTGAGGTGTTTTCGGATTTATAGTAGTAGAGGTGTTGAGAGCATGTCCACTAGAGAAAGCATGATAGTTTTAAGGAGTGGATATGGTGGAGTTTAGATGGGCTTCCAAGGTGTCCATCCTTCTTGAGGGTGATCTTTCCGTGCTTTCCATTCTTTGATTTACATCTTGTTTTACACTCATTATGGCCGCTATTAAACTTTCTATGTTTGTCTCTCCCGAAGCTCTTAGGCTACCTTCTTCTGATGCCATAGTACCTATATAAAAGGAATACTAAAATAAAACAAAAACAACAAACATGTTAAAGTTTAAGAAATCAACCTTACAAGCTCTCAAAGTTTCCACCTTTAGTTCATTTCTCAATTGGCGTCTCAAGCGTTGATAGACCGCTTATACTCCAATAAGAAAGCTTGGTACCAATTGTGGCTTGAGGTCGGAATAGATCCTTGTTTGAAATGACTCAAAGAAAATATGTACGAACTTAAGTCAAGAACTAAAAACGAATTTAAAAGATAAAAGCTTGAAAGAAAAGTAAGACGATAAAACAAAAGGACTCAAGAACTATCAATCAACTTAGTAGATAAGTTACTAGTTGATGAGTAGTTAAGAATCAAAGAAGAGATTTAAGAATCAAGAAATGAAAACTAAGAATCAAACCTTGAGCAATAGAGTTTTAAAGATGTTGATATGTGTTTTAAGACTTGAATTGATGTTGGAAAGTGTTGATAAATTTGGATTGGTGTTGTTGAAGTTGATTCACGTCAAAAGGAGGTGATTTGCATTGGGTATGGCTGATCTGTGTTGGGCAGCCTGCTCCAGCAGTTGGGACGTAGGTGCAAGGCACCTTGGACTCAGGTTGGGGCCTTGGATATTGCCTTGAGGTGAATCCCCAAGTCAAGGGCAGACCAGGCGCACCTTGGGAGCAAATGCAAGGCAGATTAGCCGTCTCTCTCTTTGGGTTTGGCCAAAATTGACTTCCAAATAGTCCCCTCTTCGTACTCTCTTGTGGAATATTCTTTTATGATTTTGTACAAACACTTTTTCCACACTTTTATTCCTTATTTTTGAATCAAACACCACCTTTTGCTAAGAATTCAAGATGAAGATATAAATCTTTTTCAAGAATACCAAAACTTCAAAATGCTCTAACTCTTGAACCAATGATCGGAATGCGATGAAATTTTGACCCGAGGCTCTTTTCAACCTTATCAACACATTCTAAACATCATTTTGTTCAAATTCATGATCAAAAATTCTATATTTTTAATTCACATCAAACTTCTTCAACCCAAGCTTCCAACAAGGATAGAACACTCAAATGGACTCCGATTAAGCTCAAATTTGAACCCTAGACTCCTATAGTGCCAGAGAACACAAATATAACACTATAAACACAAGAAAACGCATAATTAGAAACTAAAATTTTGACCTGGGACTAAAATATGAATAGTACTTTTTTTAGGATTTTCAATTTTTGACTTTTTTTAGTTGATTTTCGAGATAGCAAAACCCAAGACTAGACGATTCTAACCTCGACTCTGATACTAAATGATACACGAACAAAATATGGAATTGAAAACTAAACTATGATGTGAATACGAAATCTAAAGATAGATAGAAAAGCAATAAGATAGACACAATGCAAGGAATTGAAAGCAAATAAAAGGTGTATCAAACCCTAAACCCTCAATCAATTAAACCGAACAAAGCACCTAAATCTTACGTAGACCTTAAGGGAACCGATTTCCAAGCAACCCATATTTCTAAATAAAAGATCAACATAAGCGAATTCATGCTTGCCTCACACTCTCATATGTGTTCAAATTCATAATTCAACATAAACTACTTACTAAAATGAAAAGAAGTCCTATTTATAGTCTAGGCTAGGTTATTACATTATATGGGCCCAAAAGTGACCCATTTAGGAAAGACAAACACATAAAGTTCCATTAGGCACTTGCTTGAGCATATGGGGCGCACATGGAGCACATTCGAAGGGTGTAGTGGGCTGTTTTGACATGCTCTAACAGATCTAGAGCGGATTGGGCGCACCTCCAAAACGGATGGGGTGCATCTCCTTTTCTGGGGGCTTTCTAGCCCCGTTTGGTCTTCCATCGGCCTCTCTAACATCCCTTGTGTCTCCTTGGTCACCATAATCATCCAATGAATGCCTTTTGATAGCCGTCAAGAAGTCAAAAATTTAAGTTAAAATAATTTAAGTCAAAAAAGTAATTAGAATAAATCAATTCAAACATACTTTAAGTTAGAAAAAAATATTAATTTAGAATTTAGAAGTAGACCGAACGCCAATTCAATCTCAAAAATATGGAAGAGGAAGTAACGTGCTTGTTTGGCTATGAGAATTTTTCTTTCCTTTTTTCACTTTATCCCAAATACAACTTCAAGTTGTTGAGAATTTCAAATACAACTTGGAGTTCTATTAAAAATGTAAAAACAAGTAAATTTTATTTTCACTTTTTTCACTCCCACTTCTATCATAAAAATTTAAAAACAACTCCAATTTATAACAAAACTTCAATTCCAACTCAATTCAACTCTAAAAAATTTCAATTTTCATGACCAAAAGTGATGTACGTGTGATTTTGATGATTGACAAAACTTGTGAGGGGACATGGTACCAGATATATTACTTATAGAACTTGATCCAATGCTTAGAGCCAACTGTGTGAAAACCTGATCTTTAGAGGGATCCTATTTCGTAGGGACTGGATTCATATTATGGATGTACACATAACCTTGTTAACTGATAGCTTCTGAAGGTGATTTTTCCTGGTTCAAATATGTTAGGTGATATGTGACATGGAATAACAAAACTAGCATAAGACATCTATTTCTAATGATTGACGAACTGCATGACAGAACCTGGTCCATAAGATGTATGAGTATGTGGTCAACTGGTGTTTGACAGTATTGCATGAGTGTGTGCGGACATCTTCTGAAAAAAACTAGTTCTAAAAAAAAACTATGTCATAGAGAGATCTTATTCCTTAGGGACCAAATAAGGGACCAGGTCCATCAGATGCTAAACTTTTTGGCAGTCAATAGTACAACTGGCAGCTATACTTTTTGTAGGAATGTTGGTGCACAACAACAGAGGAGTAACAACTTTTCAATCTTAACCAATGAGAAACTTTTTAAGTTTTTCCTTCCATTTGCTCCATATATATAGATCATTATGTGGGAGGAAAACCTAACTTTTGCACATTTAAAAATTCACATCCTCTTAGAAAAAATCTTCATTGTTCTTCAATTCAAAGATTCAACATAAGAGATCTGTTATCAGCCTACAACAGTTGCTCTTAGTTCATTGTTGTTTGAGTCTTCGTACTTTGTGCTAAATTGTAAATCTACTCCTATGTTATAAAGGATAGTTGATATTGAACTTGTCTATGTTCTTAGGTTGTGTCTCATTAACTAGAGTTAGTTAGTGCATCAACTAAGTTTAGTCAAGTTTGGTTTTCATCATTTGTTTGGCATTTTCTTGGGTAGAATTACCTAGGAGAGTCAACTAGAGGTAGTTGATAAAGAGTGATAGAGTTAGACAAGTCATGGTCAACTAAAGTTAGTTGACATTGGGACTACAATAGAGTTACTATAGTGTTGCTCATGTTGAAGTTATCATAAGGAAATGGGGTTAAGAGATTAACTATAGGATTACTGGTGTCGTCCAAATTACACCTATAAGAAAGTATAAAGCGGTCGCTGAATTAAATATAAACCTTAAATAGGTTGGGGTTGAACCCATGTGAAATAGGCCAAAAATCTATCAAGAACTTGCTGATGTAATTGAAAATTGCGTAAATAAAAAAGGGAGTTTTGTAACAATAAGAGTACCAGTAATAATTGTTGTTTAATTCATTGTGATCAATATGAGACGAGTACTAGGGTTGTGTCCCCCATGATTTCATAACTCCATAAATTGTTTGTGCTTGTCAAACTATCATGGTGTCTTTCATGGAAAATCTAACAAGTTATGTATCACCTAACCATCTCTCAATAGTAGTTTGAGTGAATTTCACTCATCCCCTCTCGGTCTCAGAGCGTCGCTTTACTAACCCTTATTTTGTGATCTCAAACTATCCCAGGTACATCTCAAGTTAATTAGATGAAGGTTGGTAGCTTTAAATAACTGTTGTTATTTCCTTTTCCTAATCTCTACCTCTTTCTCAAGCAAGTATAGAATACAAGCGAGTTCCTAATATGTGCACCCGTCAAAAAAGCAATCAAAATGAAAGAAATAATAATACAGGCAAGAATATCGATCTATAATGACTTCATACTTAACATGCTTCGTTAATTCATCATGGTTACCACAATTCTAGTAATAGGATTTAACTACTCATGGTCATAAGAATAAACGAAAATTCCATATATGAAAGCATAATGTTTAACTCACAAAGAATAAGATGAAAGTCTGAAATCTCAAATCAATTAGCAACCCTAAAAACCAATACCAAGAATCCCAAGATCAAGAATGTATCTTAGAATTCAAAACAATGTAAAAAAAGTGTATAAAGTGTGTAACCTAATAATAAACCTCAAAGAAGTATTTATAGTTAAATCAAACTTTTTTCTAAACAAAATAGGACAACACAAGTCGGCAGTGACGATGCCTCTGGCAATGAGTCATTTGGACTGACAACGACTCATTGTTAGCCTTCTAGCTTAATCATCACCTGGATTTTCTATGGCTGGTGATGGGCCATCATATCACTATATGAATCATAGGCTAGCTCGTTGGGTCCTATGCTCATCTTTAATGTTTTACAAGTTTTCTTCATTTGCTCAAAACAAGTGTCAAGATAAGTCATAGTCTGAACCTACGACTCGTCGTTAACCTTCGTCACCAGTGGTGGTGAAACACCCCTAATTTTTGGCCCTTAAAAATTCCTTGAGCTTTGATCTCACTGCCCTAGTTACGACTTGACCCTAATCGTAAGGTGACCAGTGAGGGGTGTTGAAGTTTCTATTCTAGGTACGACTTGAGGGAACGAGTCGTAAAGACGCGCGATGAGTCGTTAGGATGACTCGTAATCAAATCATGAAATTTTGTGTCTTGATTCTGCACTGAGTATAAGTGTCTCACTATAAGCCGTAAGGATATGTTACGATTCGTAAGACGTAATCATAGGATGTCTAGTGTAAATGTCCCTACGAGTCATAGGATCCTATTACAGGTTGGTTGGTTGAGTCGTGAGGATAGAAGTGTAGGGTGCCTTGGTCGTACTGCCTTGGTTATGACTCGTGGTGATAAGTCGTAAGAAGTGGCTACGAGTCAAGGGTTGACTCATAATCAAAGGTGACCCATTTTTAGTTTTAAAGTTGATGGCACTCTGGACATTTCCCACTTTAAACCTTTTGAACCCATGACTTAAAGCCTTTCTTGAGGCTTCATTATCACATCATTCCCAATAAAACACTCCTAAATTCTCTCTCAAACTCTTTGTTTAAGTTAGGGCTAGGGTTTCAAAAATAGTAGTCATCTAGGGTTCTAAGGGTGCCTTCAGCTCCAAATTTCTTGGTATTTCATCCATGTCCCTCTTCTCTCATTACTAATTTTGTAAAAGCTTGTGATTCAAATTTATTATTCATAAGATGTTGATATTGGGTTTTGAACTAAGGGTTGAGGGTTTTTAATATAAATTATGTAAATGCTTTTCAATGATATCTATGAAACTATTTTGCTTAAATTGATGGTTTGTAAATGCATTGGAGTGCATGGGAATGGTGTATGAAAATAAGGGTACAAAGAAATCCCCAAATTAATTGGTTTGGTAGGGAAATTGGTACAATCTCAACCCACTTGCATACTTGATTTTGGTTTATGCATTATTACTTGGTTTGGTTTGTTTCTTGAAACTAATGCATAACATAAATGGTTAATTGGTTAAGGATAGTTTTGAAAACCTTGTGGGGTACACGGGATCCCTCAAGTGATGTTAACAATGGAGTTTGCAGGGTACGTGGGAATCCCCTAAGTATTGGCTAATGAAATTACTTGCAACCTATGGTCGGTATGACAATACCACTTAATAATGTCTTAATGTTTGACTCCTGAAATTGGTGGTTGGATTATATGTTACATATTTTAGTTGGACAACAATGGAAGCTGTGTTAGCTAGTCGTGAAGGTGTGAGTCCAAAGGACTGATACTGGAAACTCATGTTTGCCGGCATGAGGGTTGTTCTTGATGACCATGTACTTGTGGGGTATAAAGGAATCCCCCAAGTGTATATTCGTGTATATATATCATAGAGGATGAAGGGTATAAGGGAATCCCCGGTCATTTATGATATCTTTAGTTTGTGTGGTTAACATGCACTAGGTCTGTTCAGGGGGTAACACTGGATCCATATAGCCCGTGGGTGGATTTGTGATGGTAAAGCTACATAAACTTAGGTTAAATTTTTATATATATATATGTATGTATATATGTATATACATGGATGTGTACATGTGCTTTGGTTTGACTTGGTTTGAATTGATGGCATTATTTTATCCTTATTCTTGAGTTACATACTTGCGTTCACCCTGCTAACCGTCTTCGGTTGCTGTATTCCCACGCGATGCAGGAACTGGCCATACTTCTACCTCTCCTACACTTTGACTAGGATTCGGGATTAGCTGGTGAGTCAGATTAAAGTGGTGAGCTTCTATACTTTTGGAAGGCCCCATTTTATACTATGGATTTCTTTATGTCTTTACTATTTCTTTTGTTTTGGTTTTGGTTTTGGCTATGATCGGGGGCATGTCTCGACTAGATATTCTTTGATTTCGATTAGAGAATTTATGGACTACTGTGGACATGGACGATATAGGTGTCGATATCGATATTGGTATTGGTTGGTTGTTCGGTTATTAGTGGTTTGTTTTGGTCATAAACTTATCATATTTCCTTTAAATTGATATTCTGTTATCTTTTTATATGGTTAGAATTCATCTGATATGGGGTGTAAGGAGGTCAATGGTTGGGTATTGGGGATGGTCTTCGATCCTGGTTGGACTTGAGATATCCAATAGGGCTAGGACCTGGTTTGAGTCATGTCAGATTAGAAGAACGGTAGGTTCATGGCCAATTAAGTGTCCATAGAGCCGTGTCAAGTAGAGTTTATTTTACGAGTGTGTAGCGTGCCACACTTATAAGGGAGAGGCTATGCGATATTTAGAAATGTTTCCCTTCCTTGTTGATTTAATTTGAGTTGTTGAGTCTAAGGTAATGAGTCTCTCTAATTCCCTTTTATTCGCCTTTCAGATCATGACTCCAAGAAGATCTGATGTCAGTGGGAATTCTTCTGTCCAGTCTGAGGACAATGTTGATAAAACTCATCCTATTTCAGGAATTTAGAACCGGTCCAGGATCGTTGCTTCTGATTTCCCTTATGAAGCTCCACCAATTCCTCCCCAGGTACCTTGAGTAGATGTGTTTAATGTAGAGTTTTGCTAGTCGATTCACTTGTATACCCAGTTGGTATCCTCTCAGACTGAGCAGGTTGCTTCGATTACTCCATTCTCCGAAGCCACTAGAGTGTACCAATTTATGATATTGAGTTCTCCTACTTTCACTGGTTCTAAAGTTGAGGAAGATCCTCAATACTTTATTGATGAGATGGAAAAGATCTTTCGTGTGATGCATGCCATTAATGTGGAGGGCATGGAGTTCGCTTCTTGCTAATTGAAAGATGTGACGTACCAATGGTATAAGAAATGAGACCAGTCTAGGGGAGATGATGCTGAGTCTGCTTTATGGGATGATTTTTCTAATGCTTTTCTAGACTACTTCTTTCCCTAAGAGTAGAGAGAGGTAAAGGCGGAAGAGTTTGTTAACTTAAAGTAAGGAAATATATTAGTCAAGGAGTATGCCTTGAAGTTTCATCAGTTGTCTCGGTATGCTTCGCAGTTAGTGTCTAACATGAGGGATAGAATGAGAAAGTTATCCTGAGGCTTGATTCTGAAGAGTAAGGATGCCTTGTTAAACAAGGATATGAATATTTCTTGGCTTGTGGTTTATATAAAGAAAGTTGAAGAAGAGAAGAAGAAATAGGCTAAATTTAGAAAGAGGTAGAGCAAGAAGTTTTGCTATTCGTATCAGGGTGAAGATCAGTAGCAAGGTAGTAGATATGGTGGAAAGTGGTTTAAGAATAAGTGGGGGAGTTCTGGTTCCTACTCTATGGCTAGTTCTCCCTATTCAAAGTTGTCAGATGATTATCGTTCTCAGCATGATAGTGGATAGGGAACAGGGTGCCCAATCTCAGGCTGGCAGGGCTCAATTGGCTTCATCATACCCTCTCTGCATATTTGTAGTCAGTTTCATCATGGATTTTATGATGGGGGAAGGGATAGGTGGTTTAAATATGGTCAGCCAGGGCATATTCTGAGGAACTCTCTCATGGGTAGGTTTACTTCTAGAGTTAACAAGGTTCATGTTGTCGCATTATCAACTCCTGCACTACAGGGTGTCCCTTCTAGTTCCAGCACTAGTTGTAACTGTCTCCATGCTCTCACTATTCGTTAGGAGCCCGAGGCATCTTTTGATGTCATTACTGGTATGTTGAAACTCTTTACTATGATGTGTACTGTTTACTTGATCCGGGGTTCACTCTTTCTTATGTGAGCTCATTGTGGCTATGTATTTTGGTTTTGGTTCCGGTGGCATTTTAGACCCTTTTTCTATTTCTACCTCGGTGGGTGACTCTGTGGCGGTTAGAAAAATCTATAGGGGTTGTGTGGTATCATTTGGTGGTAGATAAACTCTGGTAGATCTGATAGAGTTAGACATGGTTGATTTCGATGTTTTATTGGGGATGAATTGGTTTCACTCATGCTATGCCTTCTTAGATTGTCAAACCCGTAAAGTTATGTTTAAATTCCCTAATGAGCCTGTCATTGAGTTGGAAGGGGTTTTTCTAGTGCCTAAGGGAAGGTTTATATCGTGTCTTAAAGCCCAAAAATTAATTTTCAAGGGGTGTCTTTACCACTTAGTCTGAGGTAAAGATTCTAACTCAAAAAATCCTTCATTACATTTCATTCCTGTGGTTAATTAATTCCCTGAGGTCTTCCCTGATGATCTTCCTGGTGCCCCTCCCAATAGGAAGATTGATTTTGGGATTAATCTTGTTTCGGACACTCGTTCAATCTCTATTCCCCATATAAAATGGCTTCAACGGAGTTAAAGGAGCTTAAGAAGCAGTTAAAGGACTTTTTAGACAAAGGATTCATCCATCCTAGCGTGTCCCTGTGAGGTGCACCAGTATTGTTCGTACATAAGAAGGATGGTTCCCTTTGGATATGTATTGACTACCGATAATTGAATACGGTGATGATAAATAATAAGTGCCCTCTTCCAAGGATAGATAATTTGTTCGATCAGTTACAGGGTGCTAATTTTTCTCTAAGATTGATTTTCGATTCGGGTATGATCAGTTAAAGATTAGGGAGGTGAATGTCCCTAAGACTGCCTTCAGAACCCGGTACAATCATTTTGAATTTTTGGTGCTATCTTGTTGCTTGACCAATGCCCCAACAATATTTATGGACTTGATGATCAGGGTCTTCTATCAATTCCTGGATTTGTTCGTCATTGTATTCATAGATGATATTCTAGTGAATCCAAAAGTGAGGCCTATCCTGCCGATCACCTCCGCAGTGTGTTGCAAACCTTAAAAGATCAGCAGTTATATGCTAACCTCTCTAAGTGTGTGTTCTGGTTAAATGTTATAAATTATCTGGGTCACGTTGTATCTAGTAAAGGGATCATGGTGGATCCATAAAAGGTTGGGGTAAATCTTGGGTTTAGCCGGTTATTACAGAAGATTTGTGGAAAGTTTCTTTTCTATTGCGGCCTCTTTGACTAAATTAACTCAGAAGAAGGTGAAATTCTTGTGGTCTGATGCTTGTGATGTTAGTTTCAAGAAGCTGAAAGATAAGTTGATTTCAACTCCAGTTTTGACTCTGCCTGAAGGCAATGATGGATTTGTGGTTTATTGTGATACTTCCCATATGATACTTGGTTGTGTTTTGATGCATCATGGTAGAGTGGTGGCCTATGCTACTAGGCAATCAAAAGTTCATGAGAAGAATTATCCAACTCATAACTTGGAGTTGTTAGCTGTGGTGTTCGCATTGAAGATTTGGTATCACTATTTGTATGGAGTCTATGTAGATCTCTTTTCTGATCATAAGATCCTGTAATATGTGCTCACCTAAAAGGAGTTAAATCTCAGGCATAGGAGGTGGCTTGAGTTGCTGAAAGATTACGACATGAGTTTCCACTATTACTTAGGTAAAGCTAATATGGTTGCTGATGCTCTTAGCATGTTATTCATGGGGATTTTAGCTCAAGTGGGTGAGGAAAATAGGAATCGGTGAAATATATTCACCATTTGTCCAACCTTGGAGTGCGTCTCTTGGACTCTAAGAATGGTGGTATATTTGTGAAAGAGGTGGAAAAGTCATCCCTTGTTGCTGAAATAAAGGAGAAACAGGTACTCGATCCCATCTTAATGAAGATAATGGTATCTTAAAGTACCAAGGCAGGTTATGTGTTCCCGACATAGATGGATTGCGAGAGAGGATCTTGGCTGAGGGTCATGAATTGCATTATATTATTCATCCTGGTCCGACAAAGATGTATCATGATCTTAAGGAGATTTATTGGTGAAACAATATAAAGCGAGATATGTCCATTTTTGTGGCCAAATTCATAGTGTGTTAACAAGTAAAGGTTAAACACTTAAGGCCCAGAGGGTTGTATCAGGAGATTGAGTTGCCTGTATGGAAGTGGGAGATAATTAATATGGATTTTGTTGCCAGTCTTCCTCGGTCTCGGAATCAGTTTGATTCAATTTGGTTTATCATGGATAGGATGACTAAGTCTGCTCATATTTTGCCAGTGGGACTAATTATTCGACAGAGGACTATGTTAATTTGTTCCTCTAACAAATTGTGAAATTGCATGGGGCACTTGTTTCTATCATGTCATATCGTGGTACTCAGTTCTCATCACACTTTTGGTGTTTATTTCAGAGATATTTGGGAATTAAGGTGAGCCTTAGTACTACTTTCCACCCCTAGTCAGATGGGCAAGTAGAAAGGACTATTCAAATATTGAAAGATATGTTTTGAGCTTTTGTTATTGACTATGGTGGTAGTTGGGTTGTACATTTGCCTCTTATAGAGTTTGTGTATAATAATAGCTACCACTCTAGTAGTGGGATGGATCCGTTTGAGGCGTTGTATGGTAGGAGGTGTAGATCTCTTATCGGGTGTTTTGAAGTTGGTGAGGCTGAGATATTTGGCCTGGATTTGGTTCACCAAGTGATGGAGAAAGTGAAGAGGATTTGGGATAGACTTAAATCCGCCCAAAGTGGCCAAAATTCCTATGCGTATGTGAGGCACAGGGAATTAAAGTTTGAGGTTGGCGATTGGGTGTTGTTGAAGGTGTCTCCCATAATGGGGGTAATACAATTTGGGAAGACGGGGAAGCTCAGTCCCTGGTATGTCGGCCCGTACTTGGTATTGAACAGGGTTGGTAATATTGCATATGAGTTGGAGTTACTTCCTAGCTTGAGTTCCATTCACCCAATATTCCATGTGTTAATATTGAGAAAGTGTGTGGGTGACCCATCGCTGATTGTGCCTATCAAGGATATTGATATTTCATATTCCTTTTCTTATGAGAATGTCCCGATTGAAATTTTGGATCGACAAGTTTGAAGGTTGCAGATGAGGATGTAACTTCAGTAAAGGTTCTATGGAGGAACCAAAAGATTAAAGAGTCTACTTGGGAAGCCGAAGAAGAAATAAAGTCCAAATATCCATTCTTGTTCTCCGCTCTAAATAATCGTGCCTAAGGTATGGTTTATTCTTAACATCTTTGTTTTCTAACTTTGTTAAAGGTAAGAGTACAGGTATATGGAGTCCAATCATACTATCAATTGCCTTGAACCATCATTCGAGGATGAATGATCAAAGTGGGGGAGAATTGAAACACCCCAAATTTTCGACCCTTGAAAATTCCTTGAGCTTTAAGATCATTGTCCTGGTTATGACTTGACCCCAAGAGTAGTAGGGTGTCATGACGGCTCAGTGACCCTAATCGTAAGGTGACCAGTAAGGGGTGTTGAAGTTTCTGTTCTAGGTACGGTTTGAGGGCAAGAGTTATAAAGACGTGTGGCGAGTCATTAGGACGAGTTGTAATAAAATCATGAAATTATATGGCTTGATTCTACTTTGAGTATGAGTGGCTCATTAAGAGTTGTAAGGATATGTTACGAGTCATAAGGTGTAATCGTAGGATGTCCAGTGTAAGTCTTAATTTGAGTTCTATGTTAACCACGACTAGCCCCTATGAGTCGTAGGGCCTCATTACGGGTTGGTTGGTTAGTCTCAAGGATAATAGTATAGGGTTCCTTGGCGGTACTGTCTCGGTATCACTCATGGGGACGAGTCGTAAGGAGTGACTATGAGTCAAGGGTTGACTCGTAATCAAAGGCAACACTTTTTCAGTTCTTAACTTTAGGGCATCTGGACAATTCTCACTTTAACCCTTTGGACCCCATGACTTAAACCCTTCCTTGGGTCTTCAATATCACATCATTCCCAATAAAATACTCCTAAATTCTCTCTCAAACTCTGTTCAAGTTAAGGCTAGGGTTTCAAATAAAGTGGTCATCTAGGGTTCTAAGGGTGCCTTCTTCTTCAAATTTCTTGGTATTTCAGGCATGTCACTCTTCTCTCATTGTCAATTTTGTAAAATCTTGTGATTTAAAGTATTGTTCACAAGATATTGATGTTGGGTTTTGAACAATGGATTAAGGATTTTTAATATAAGTTATTTAAATGCTTTTCCATAATATCTATAAAACTAATGTGCTTAAATTGATGGTTGGTAAATGCATTAGAGTGCATGGGAATGGTGGATGAAAATATGGGTACAAAGGAATCCCCAAATTATTTGATTTGGTAGGGAAATCAGTACAACCTCAACCCACTTGCATTCTTGATTTTGATTTGTGCATAATTACTTGGTTTGGTTTATTTATTGAAATAATTCATAGCATAAATGATTAATTGGTTAAGGCTAGTTTTGAAAACCTTGGGGAGTACACGAGAATCCCCCAAGTGATGTTAACAATGGAGTCTGCGGGGTACATGGGAATCCCCTAAGTGTTGGCTAATGAAATTGCTTGCAAGCTATGGTCGGTATGACGATACCACTTAATAATACCTTAATGTTTTACTTATAAAATTGGTGGTTGGATTATGTGTTACATGTTTTAATTAGGAAATAATGGGTGTTGTGTTAGTTAGCCATGAAGGTGTGAGTCTGAAGGACTGATACTGAAACTCATGTTTGCCGACATGAGGGTTGGTCTTGATGACCATGTACTTGTGGGGTACAAGAGAATCCCCCAAGTGTATATTCGTATATATGTATCTTGGAGGGCGTAGGGTACAAGCGAATTGGCTATCATCTATGATATCTCTAGTTCATACATCTAACACGCACTGGGTCTGTTCAGGGGGTAACACTGGACCCATATAGCCCGTGGGTGGATTTGTGATGGTAAAGCTACACAAACTCAGGTTAAAGTTTTAAATTTCATGTTAAACCAATTCCCTATCCCATCAGTATATATATATATATATATATGTATATGTATATGCATGGATGTGCATGGATATGTAAATGTTCTTTGATTTGAATTAATGGCATTATTTTATCCGCATGGATGTGTAAATGTGCTTTGATTTGAATTAATGGCATTATTTTATCCATATTATTGAGTTACATGCTAGTGTTTACACTGCTAATAATCTTCGGACGTTGTATCCCCATACGATGCACGAACTGGTCATACTTCTACCTCTACTACACTTTGACTAGGATTCGAAATCAGCTCGTAAGTCAGACTGATGTGGTGATCTTCAATACTTCGGAAAGCCCCATTTCATGTTGGAAAGCCCCACTTCATGTTATGGATTTTTTTATGTCTTTATAATTTCTTTTAGTTTTGGTTTTGGCTATAGTCGGGGGCGTGTCCTGACTGGATATTCTTTGGTTTCGATTTGAGGCTTTGTCAGACTCTGTGGACATAGGCAGTATTGGTGTTGGTATCGATATAGATATTGATATTGCTTGGTTGTTTGGTTGTTGGTGGTTGGCTTTGGTCATAAACATATCATAATGTCTTTAAATTGACATTCTCTTATCTTGTTATATGTTTGGAATTCATCCGATACGGGGTGTAAGGAGGTCAATGATGGGGTATTGGGCGTGGTTTCCAATCCTGGTTGGACTTGAGATACCTGACAAGGCTAGGCCGTGGTTCGGGTTGTGTCAGGTGGCAAATTTCCATCTCTTGGGACTTTATCTTATTTGCTCAGTATGACTCACTCTACGACCATAATCTTACCCTACGAGTCGTAGTCTACTTGCCCTTCTATTCTTAGAGTAATATAGTGTACTAGTCTAACTACGACATGGATGATGAGTCGTTGCGTGACCCAATGACTCATTGTCCAGGCAGTCTTCTTCTATTTTGTGCATTTTTCTTCCTTTTTCCAATCCATTCACTTTCGACCTTATTTTCATGCCAAACTCAACAGACAAATCATATCTAGATAAAAATGCCTTCAAATTTGCAAGAGTTCCTTGTTTTAATTGTCTAAAGTGTCGTAATTCTACGACACATCAACACCCTCAACTTATAATGTGTGCATGTCCTCCGGCAAAAAAATTCCCAATTCAAATAAGACGCTTAACTTTAGAGTAAAAATAAAATCACTTAGCTAGCCTCTTTTTCCTTTAAAACTCATTCGCAACCACTTATGCAGATCATCAAAATCTTCAATACCCTCTAATTTGTTCTATAAAAAAAAACTCAAAGCAGTGCATACACAGTACAAGTACTCCAACACAATGGAATAGGGACATGGCATTATATTGTGAACATAAACCCTAGCTTATAGATCATTCCACTACCTAAACTAAGCAACAATCAGACTACAACCGTTACTGAGATTGAGTCAAATATGTCACTCTCACAAAGAAATCAGGCTTTATGCGTTTGATACCATAGGCTTTCCCTTATTTTCTACGTTTTAGCTTTCGAATAGTCGAGTTATAATCATTATAGGTCTTTTTTATGCTTGTAATATAGGCTTAGGGATAGGAAGGATACTTTTTGGATAAAGTGACTTATTCCTCCTTGGCACTACACTACTCTTGGATCCACTTGCTTAGCTTCTTATGTTTTCTCCCTTCTCTTTATTTTATTTTTTTCTAGGATTTGGGTGGAGTTTTCTTTTTAGATCAGATTTTTCTTTATTATATATACATTTTTTTTCAATTTACTCATACCACACTCAAACCTTTTACTCTTATTTCCTTAACTTTCTTTATCATACCCGCATCCAGCTGTGCACCCTTATGATAGCCACCCTCAACTTAGGCAATTTATCTGAGTTGAGGTATACGGTGTCCAAGGAGGGACCAGGGATAAAACAGGTTTATTATATTTGAAATGAGAAGGTAAATAGGCTAAAAAAAGAATTTGTCACTTTAAGGCTCAAATTTTTAGATCAAGGGATACTTACTTCATTTGGTCGACTCTTTAGGCTAAAGTGGACTAATTCAAACAAGACCTATGATCCTTTCCTAACCTCCTATCCTATTTCCACGAGACTAATCGGGCAACTTCTAGATCGCACAACACACATTAACTAGGTAAGATACCTTTCTTGCTCATGGCTCAGGGCTTTCGTATACATTACTTCCTATTCAGTTTATGTTAGATCAATTAGGTTATCCTACCACAATTTCTAATGCCATGTATAGATCCTACATTGGTTACAACTCAGTACATGTGCATATTACATCACAACACAAGTTTTTGGAGGGGTATTATTTATAAACACAGTCTAAAATAAGTAAGCATGTTTATACAAATCAGGTTGCACCAAGTTATTTTAATCTACTCTAAGTCACACACAACAAACAAATAAAACCAACATCACAAAAAATAATCAAACATAATAAAAAATACCTAAACATGTTGGTTTTAACTATGATAGTGCAGTCAAAGGAAAAAGAAATACGATAATAAAAACCCTCGAGTGTGGTACACCCTTACTCCCAACTAAATATGATTCACCATCTATAGTGCATATCTATGAAAGTATAAAAATAAGGGATTTAAGACATACCTAGGTGCACTAGGCATCGGATCATGACGTCTTCTTAGTAGGGGCCTCAAACTAGGCCCCATTCTCATCAATAGTAGCCCTAGTGGTAACCGGGGCGCTCATATTAATATGTGAACTGGAGGTGGCCTGTGCACCAATGATGTAGTAATATCAGGGGTCAAAACTATACCCCCACTCAAATCATCCACAACAGCAATCATAGTCTCACTCATTGGAGAGCTCTGGCTTTCACTACTATCTCATGGACCTCGATCAGATGGTCTTATGACGTTTGCTTTCTAGTTGCAATGGATTCTCTCAACTCTTCTCTCTCATGTCATTTATTCCTTTTCTTACTCACTCTTTTATCACTCTCTTCATAAGCCTTGCTTTTGCCTTTCGTACCCTAAATATCAGGCACGTCCTCAATCGAGATCTCCTCGATAGTAGGCATTATGGGAGTAAAAAAAGCTAGGTATGACCTTGTGACCATTCCTCTATAGCAGCCTGCAAAGCAGCCAACTCCTCATGATTCCTTCCAGATATGGGGATTGCACCCCTTCAAGTTTCTTGATAATTCTCTACTCAAAACTATCAAATCCCGTCTGAATACCTAGAATCTCACCCCTAATCTCTTTATTTACCCAAGGCTACACCTCCTCCTCAATGTTGAACACTTTTCTCTGAAGGGTGACTAAGCATTTTAGCATATCACTTAAAAGCTACTGCAAAACCAAAATATACCCACGTGTGGGTGAGATTGGTGCAGATGGTCTCGAGGTAGGTGCAGTCAGGACATATGGTGCCCTAGAATATATGGAACCTGCAGCATCAGTGGAGGCCTATTGCTCAGATTGTGCATTCTCGACCGGTGTGTCTCTAAGGTTAGCAAAACCCAGAGTGTCAATATCCATGTGCATGCTAGACTAAAAGGCTAACTGCAATAAAGTCACACCCAGCTTGACCTTGGAAATTAGGTTAGCCGAATCCTAAATCAATACTAAATCAGTGGTTTGGTAGACCGTCACAACGTGATCCACATTCAGTATCACAATCACCTGCTCATCTGGATATATCTGCATCAATGGGTAAGAAAAGGCCAAAATGTTGTTGGTACTAGCATCCTAATCAAGAATCTCTCTAGCAATAATCTTGGTTATGTTGATTTCATAGCACCATAAAGACCAGTTATTAGAGTAGCCTTGTTCGGGCTCAAAATATTATCTCTATCCATCGGGCTCACTTAGGGGTGAACTAGTGTCTACCAAGCCTTTGCAGAAAAGTTCAGACTACCCTAGGTAATCTACGATGAGAGTCTTACCACCCAAGGCACATTCTCTTGGTTAGTAGAAATAATACCTGCAATCCACCTCAAATATATATACTTATCTTCTGTCCCAATCTACTTAGTTTTAATCTTTTTCATATCTTCAATTTGGTGATCAATTTTAGAAGTGTCGGTGGAAAACTTGAACTCGACATTATGTAAGAATCGAGAGATTACTTATGTCAAAACATTCACCCAAACCCCTCGAATCATTAGTGAGTGCAGTGGGTCATCACCCTTCCAGGAAAAGCCCTATGGATGCATCCGCCTCAACTTCATCCAGTAAGCTGCATAATTCGTTTCTTACTTTGAAAAGTGATGAAAAACACACCAAGAAAGCTAAGAAATATAGTGTGTTGCATCCCTACGAGTCAGACTACGACTAGTCATAAGCCTTCGAGTCGTTTTGGCATTCATAGTGTCACGACCCAAACTAGGGCCTAGACGTGATGGGTATCACAAGTCCCACATAGACAGGATATCAACCACTGTATCTAACTAACCCAAATGTAACACACCCTAAATTCGGATAAATTCCAAACATATAACAAAATAGCATGGAATGGCTTAAGAAGATTTTATTTCAAGATCATGACCAACCACCGTCTACTGGTAAAACGACCAAATGATTGACATTACCCAATAACCCAGTAGTCCAAACAAAGCCTTCTAAATATATCCAAAACTAAATATCAATAAAGCCTCAGAACATGCCCCCGAAAATAGCCATAAACCAAATCCAAAGGAATAGTCAAGTATAAAGGAAACCATAATCATGGAATGGGGTCTTCAAAAGTATGGAAGCTCACCACTTCAATCTGACTAACTAGATGATCCCGAATATAAGTCAATTAGCAGGAGATGTGGAAGTATCGCCAAATCCTGCATAACATGGGAATACAACATCGAAGATGATTAGTAGGGTGAACGCTAGCATGTAACTCAGGGATAAGGATAACATAATGTCATGATTAATAATTTAAATGCATCCAAAATCAATGCACACAATCAAATGCATATATATATATATCATATGTCAGGATAGGGAACAAGGTTTAGCATGAATTTTAAAATCTTAGTCTGGATTATGTAGCTTAACCATCTTAACATAGTACCCACGGTCTATATGGGCCCCAGCTCTTACCCCCTGGTCAGTCCCCTGTGTGTGTAGCCGCACGGACCGAAGAATAATCTCATATATATGAATATGGAGGACTTGAACCTCCCAACATATACTAAGGTTACTTAATCACCCAATCATGTAATGATTTACTGTAGTACCCTGTACCTTTTCCTAGCTTAAAATCGTCAAAAAAAAGGTTAGGAGCTTTCTTTGAAGGATGAATCCACTATTGTACACGTGGTATTTTTAAGATTTTCACTTTTTTTCACGTGGAAAATTCAATAAGCTTTCCATCGATATAAAATTTGCCTAAATCCGATAGCCAGGTAAGAAGTTATGACTATTTCAAGTTCCCATCGTAAAACAACATCATATTGGTCAGTGGCGCACCGCGCCACAAGCTAAAATAACAATTGTCCTTTTCTAGTGTCTCAGCGTGATTTTCTCTATATCGCGCCAAAGTTTTAGTTCGTAAAAGAAGGGGCAACGTGATGGCTCCGCATCACGCCATCTCTTAGTTTCCCAATAGTCAAATTCCAGTGACATGATGCGATAGTGCCGCGTCGCGCCAGGAGTCCAATTCGAATTTTTTTTACTGAAATTACAAGATGCGTCCAGGATTAAAAGGGTCAATTCTCACCCCTATTTAAGCCTTTAACACGTGATTCAGCCACTTTTCACCCAAAATACACTCTCTTCTCTCAAAAATCTCTCAAGAACAACCTCGGGTTTTTCATAGAAGATTCAGAATCAAGAATTTCCTCTGTCAATCTTCGTGTATTTACGAACCAAGGTATGCATAGTGTTCATTAATGGACTCCTTTCATCCATGAAGCCCAAGAATCCCTTTTCTAAATTCAAGTTTATGGATTTTCTTATGAATTTCATGATTGGGCTGCTCTTGTTCATGTAGATAATGAGAAATTGAATTCTACTCCATGTTGGGTGATAAATTCTATACGGGTTAAATTATTATAGATATAGATTTATGCAAACCTATGACTAAACCCTTGAAGGATGAGATTAGAACTGAACCATGATGTTTAATTATTGTACAATGATGTTTACATGTACCATGCCTACAATATGTTTGATTAAATGCCTAGATGAAGGAAAAGTGCCTAACTAGCATGATACCATGAAATCCCTATGTATGTACAAGTTATGCCTATCACATGTTTTGATAAAATGCTTCTATAAATGTATTATGGATTATGATGTTAGTTATATGTTCAAGTAAGTTATGCTTGGTCAGTTTTCTTCCATCGAGTCCTGAGGGTACTTATACCCAAAATATTAGCCGTGTGCCTAGAGCCATGTCATGTCTTCACGATACTCTCAGTCAAGCTATGAATCCTTAGACTTCAGACAGTCTTATGACTTAGGAAATCTCCATGAACTCAGTCAATTGTTAGATATCAATAGTATTTCGTCAGTCAACGGAATTTAGTAACTCAGCCCATGTTCAGTTTAGTAAATCATGTTTAAAGTCTATTCAGATAGGAGTAGGAATTAGCATCGAGTGAACCCAAGGATGGGAACACGCACTATCAGAAGAAGGTGTGATTCTTAGAAGTCATCCTTGCATTTCAGAACTATGTAGCCAGCATAGGTTGAGACATCAATACTGTCCGATGAGGGTTGATGAGGTGGATAACCACTATCGGATAAGGGCCCCACCATTCTCTTTTGGGGACACTATCAGATGAGGGTCACCCACAACTTGTCCTTACCAGTGGCGCGGTATTGACACCCTTCCAATTGGGATTACAGATTGGAACCCAACTCAGCCATAATGGCATATTAGGGGCATGTCAGTTAGATAACTACTTCCCACAGTTTTATCTTACAAAATCAGGACTGTCAGACACAGTCAATCAATCTTAGTAATAGAACTCAGATAGTTCTTCAGATTTCAGGACTGTCAGATACAATCAACTCAGATACAGTACGGGACTTAGCTAGTTCCACTATATTTAGGACTGTCAGATACAGTCACTCATGTTATTAGTTATATCAGTTATCAATATGTCATATTCAGATTCATTAATCATGTTATCACGGTATCAGTGTCAGTTATTATGTCTCATGCATGTATTCTCACAATAATGATAGTCAGTCTGTTATTGTTATTGTTCATGCATATGAACCCCATGCATTCAGCCTACCTTACATGTATACCAGTACATTCAAAGTATTGACGCATTTACACTATGGTGTCTTATACCATAGGTTCAGAGACACGAGCTCTAAAACATCAGTAGATTCCAGTCTCAGCTATCAAAGTTAGCAGTGAGTCCTTATCTTTCGAGGACATGATCATCATTTTATTATCTCAGTAATTAGTTTATTAGTTGGAGTTAGTTGGGGACATGTCTCATCAACTCTTTATTCAGACAGTCACGTTTTAGAGGCTTTCTAGACTACAATATGTTCAGATAGCTTATTTTAGTTATTTTGGGTATTTCATACACCTCTTAGATGTTACATTTTTATCAGATACTATGTCTTAGTTTTGAAACTTATGGCCTTTCAATTAATGTTTTCGCATTATAAAGTATTTTATGCAGTATACAGGTACAAATATCAGTCATGGGTTAGCTTGTGGTCCTTTGGGGTTATGAGCACTGTGTAGCATTCCGGATACCAGATTTGGGGCGTTACATTTATGGGGAACTCATACATCCCTAATCATGAAATAATAATAAGGGGGACTCAAACCTCCGGGTCAATTTAACCCCCTCGTCAGCAAATGCAGTTTCTAGTGTCAGTCATCCGAACATCCATTTTTATGACTCAGCTACACATCCCTTGTTAGAGACCAAATAAAACAAGTGTCACACATTCCCATTCATGAACCACATTTCATATTAAAGCCTATATTGTTGGTATTGTTATACCAACTACACTTGCAAGGCAATAACAACATGCCAAAATAATTCTCATTAACTTGAAGAAAATAACCCCCTGTGTTCATTAATACAAGGTGGGGGACACCAACTCCCTCAGTTCATTAAATCAGACTATTATGTTTCAAATACCTCTTCATATCATGTAATTGTTCAAGACTAGTTCAATTTCACAAATTCCCACCTTTCTCATAACTCAAAACCAATTTCATATTATGGGGTTAGGGTCATAACCATTTTAAAGTCACAAGCTTGGTAAAATCACATTCCCTAATTCATCTAAAATACCCATGTATCCACAAGTTCAAAACCATAATTAAAGCATGAATAATCATAATTAAATCATGGGAAAACATTGTTCAACAATAAGCATTCAAAACACACAACCCTTATTTTTTTCAAAACTAAAACAATTCCATGAACAACACTTTAAAACACATGCTTTTACAAAATTAACAATGTGAGAAGAGTCACATGCCTGAAATAGTAAGATGTACGAAGAGAAATCACCTCGAAATCCCAAATTGATCAACCTCTTTAAAACCCTAAGTGTTCTTGACCTTGGGGATTTGAAAGTATTTAAGGAGTTACTTTGATAAGTTTCTGAGTGCTAAAGATACCCTAAAGGTGTTATAAGACATGGGTTTTAATTTACATTAGAGGGGAAATGTCTAGAATGCCCTTAACTTAAAAACTGAAAAAGTCATCTTTGACTAAGAGTCAACCATCAACTCATAACCACTCCTGACGACCACGAATCGTAACCAGAACAATCTCTAGGATACCACCCACTGCTGACCTTACGACTCAACTAACTAACTCGTAATGGACCCTAAGACTCGTAGGTCCCAGTCATATTCAACACAGAACCCATTTGGGGTATACACTAGACATCTTACGATTTACACCCCCACGACTCGTAACATATACTTATGGCTTATAGTGAGCCACTCATACTCAGAGTAGAATCATGCCACAATCTTATATGACTTGGTTAGGACTCATCCCAATGAGTCGTCAAGACACCTTATGACTCTGGGGGTCCAGTTGTAACCAAGGCAGTGAGCTCAAAGCTCAAGGAATTTTTAAGGGCCAAAATTTGGGATGTTTTAATTCTCCTCCATGTGGATCACTAATCCTCGAATAATGGGACATTGCATTTAACAGTACGATTAGACCCCAAACACCACTACTCTTACCTTTAAGATAGAAAACAAAAATACCAAGGAATTTACAATTTCCTTGAACCAGGATGAATGGCATAATGCGACTCATGAGCCTCAGCCAAGATCCTCTCTTGCAACCCATCTATATCGAAAACACATAATCTGCCTTGGTACCTTAAGATACCATCACCATTAATCTCAAAAGCTACAACCTTTTGTTGTCCCACATCTCTTTTAATATTCATTAAGATAAGATCCAATACCTATTTCTCTTTTATTTCAGTACCAAGAAATGATTGCGCCACCTTTTGCACAAACATGCCACCATCCTTGGAATCTAAGAGATGAACTCTAAGAATAGCCAAATAGTGAATATCTTTCACCAACTACCACTTATCCTCATCCACATGGGTTAGACTCCCCATGGATAACCATCTAAGAGCATCAACAACCACATTCGCTTTACCTGGGTGGTAATGAAGACTCATGTCGTAGTCCTTGGGCAGCTCAACGAACCTTCTTTGCCTGAGATTTAACTCTTTCTGAGTGAACATATTTTCCAGGCTATTATGATCAGAATAAATATCAACATGAACTTTATACAAATAATTCAGCTAAATCTTCAGTGCAAACACCACCGCTAACAATTCCACATCATAAGTCGGGTAGTTATTCTCATAAACTTTCAAATATTTAGAAGCATAAGCAACCACCTTGTTATGTTGAATTAATATACAACTCATCCCCACCCAGGACACATCACAATAAATTACGAATCCATCATTATCCTCGGGTAGGGTCAAAATTGGAGTTAAAGTCAACTTATTCTTCAACTGCTCAAAACTACCCTCACAAGCATCAGAACACAAAAACTTCACCATCTTTTGAATCAACTTGGTCAAAGCTTTCCACAAACTTTCTATAATAACCGGCTAAACCCAAAAAGCTACAAATACCAATTGGAGTCATGGGCCTAGGCCACTTTCTAACCACGATAAATTTCTGTGGATCTACCATAATCTCTTCACTAGAAATAACATGACCCAAATAAGTCACAACATTCAACCAGAACTTACACTTGGAGAACCTAACATACAAATATTGATCCTTTAGGGTCTGCAACACAAGGTAGAAGAGATTAGCATGATTTGCCTAACTCTTTGAATACACCAAAATATCATTGATAAATATAATCATGAGCAACTATAGAAATTGACAAAAAACCTAATTCAAAAGATCCGTACAAACTATCGGGGCATGGGTCAAACCAAAAGACATCACCAGAAACTCAAAATGTCTGTACCGAGTTCAGAAAGTAGTCTTTGGGATATCCGGTTCCCTAATTTTCAACTAATGGTACCCAGATCGAAGATTAATTTTAGAAAACAATTTAGCACCATGAAGTTGATCGAAGAGGTCATCAATCCTCGAAAGATGGTATTTATTCTTTATGGTTACTTTATTCAATTATCGGTAATCAATACACATTTGAAGGGAACCATCCTTCTTACGCACGAACAAAATGGGTGCACCCTACAAGGACATACTAGGATAAACCCTTGTCTAGAAGATATTTCAACTGCTCCTTGAGTTCCTTCAACTCAATTGGAGCCATTCTATATGGAGGGATAGAGATAGAATGAGTGTCTGGAATAAGATCAATCCCAAAATCAATCTCCCTATCAGGAGGCATACCAGGAAGATCATCAGGGAACACCTCAAAAAATTTGCAGGCCATCGGGACAATTTGCAAAAAAGGACTTTCGGATCTAAAATTCTTAACATGCACTAAGTGATAGAGGCATCATTTAGAAACCTATTTTCAGGCTCTAAGATATGAAATAAACCTTCCCTTAGGTACTAGGGAACTACCTTCCCACTCAATAATTGATTCATTTGTGAATTTAAAGAAGACCTTACGGTTTGATAGTCTAAAAAAGCATAACACGAATGAAACCAATCCATCTCCAGTATGACACAAAAATCAACCATGTCTAACTCTATTAGATCCACTAAAGTTTGTCTATCACCAATAGACACCACACATCCCCAGTAGACTCTCCTATTAACAACAAACTCACCCACCGTGGTAGAAATAGGAAAAAGATTCAAAATACACTCAGATCTAAAATAAAAATATACAATACAAATGGGGTCACATAAGAGAGAGTAGATCCGAGATCAATCAAATAGTACACATCGCAAAAAAAGAGTTACAACATCTCGTAATGACATCAGGGGATGCCTCAAACTCCAGAGGGGTAGAGAGAGCATAAAAATAGTTATGACCAGTGTCAAAGCCAAAAATGGACGTACAAAACCTTTGGTGTCGGACTTGATACAGCAACAAAAAAAACCTTGTTTGCTCTAAAAGCAATTTTAGAAAGATAATCTCTCTACAAGTGACCAATCTGACCACAGTGAAAGCGTTTGTTCCTCCCTTCTTCACAAAACCCATGATGGATCTGATAATGAAATCTCCAATAAGGATATAATAGAGATAAGTAAGCCCCACTAGTCTAAGATTGCACACCCTGCGACCTAAAACCATCACCACTCCCCATCCCTGCCACTTTGTTGTTGACTTTTACACTAATCTGAATAGCGAAACTTGTTACTCTGCCTTTTCCCAATTTTAGCCTGCTTCTTCTTCTCTTCTGCAACTTGCAGCATATAGACCACAAGCCGAGAAATATTTATATCCTTGTTTAACAAGGCAACTTTACTTTCAAGAATTAAGAATCAAGACAACCTGAAAGCAAACTTTCTCAATTGAGCCCTATGATAGACACCAACTTTGGAGCATACCAAGATAACTGATGAAACTTCAAGGCATACTCCTTGACTGACATCTTACCTTACTTTAGATTAACAAAATCTTTCCCATTTACATCCCCCAGCTGTTGAGGAAAGAAGCGGTCCATAAAAGCATTAGAGAAATCATCCCACAATAATGATTTGGCATCATCTCCCCTAGATTATTCCTATTTTTTATACCATTGATAGGCCACATCTTTCAATTGGTAGGTAGCAAACTCCACGCCATCCACATTAGTGGTATGCATCATACGAAAGATCTTTTTTATCTTATCGCTAAAATATTGAGGATCTTCCTCCACTTTAGAACCAGTAAAAATAAGAGGGCTCAATCTTATTAATTGGCCAACTCTAGTGGCCTTGAAGGATGGAGAAACAGAAACAACCCGCTCAGTCTAAGAGGCTACCAACTGGATAGGCAAGTGAGTCGACTGGAAAAACTCAGCATTAGGCACATCAGCTCGAGGTGCTTGAGGAGGAAAAGGGAGAACTGGTGGAGCTCCATCAGGGCAATCAGAAGTAGCGACCCTAGACTGGGTCTGAACTCCTGGAGTAGGACGAGCTCCATCTACATTGTCCTCAGACTGGATAGAAAAGTTTCTGTGGACATCAGATCTTTTTGTAGGCATGATCTGAAAGCGAACAAATAGGAATTAGAGAAATTCCATACCTTAGACTCTGTAGCTCAAAACAGAATAATAAAAAAGAAAAACATTCCTAAATGCCTCATAGCCCCTTTCTTATAAGTTTAGTGCACTACACACCTATAAAAGAGACTCTACTCGACATAGATTTGTTGGACACCCAAGGATACTAAACCGTGCTATGATACTATCTTTGTCACAACCCAAACTAAGGCTTGGCCGTGAAGGGTATCTCAAGTCCCACGTGGACCAGATATCACCCCTGCACCTAACCAACCCAAATGCAACACACCCTAAAATCAGATAAATTTAGAACATATATTAAGATAGCATGCAATTGCTTAAGAGGATTTCATTTCAAGTTCATGACTAACCACCATCGACCGGCCAAATGATCAACCGACCGACACCACCCAATAACCACAATAATCCAAATAAAGCTTTCTAACAAGAACCAAAATTGAATATCGATAAAGTGTCAGGACATGGCCCCGACAATAGCCAAACCTAAGGGAATAGTCAAGTGTAAAGAAAATCATAATCATGAAATGAGGTCTTTCGAAGTATGGAAGCTCACCACTTTAATCTGACTTGCTAGCTGATCTCGAGTTTAAGTCAATGAGTAGGAGATGTAGAAGTATGGCCAAATCCTGCATTGCATGGGGATACAACGTTTGAAGATGGCTAGTGGGGTGAACGCTAGCATGTAACTCAGGAATTAGGATAACATAATGTTATGATCAATAATTTAAAAGCATCCAAAAATAATGCACACAATCAAATGTATATACATATATATATATATATCACATGCTGGGATAGGGAACAAGGTTTAACATGCATTTTAAAACCTTAGTCTGGATTGTATAGCTCAACCGTCTTAACATAGTACCCATAGGATAGATAGACCCCAGCTCTCACCCCCTGGTCAGGCCCAGTGTGTGTAGCCGCATGAACCAGAGAATAATCTCATATATATGCACACGGGGGACTTGATCCTCTCAACATATACTAAGGTGACTTAAGCACCCGATAATGTAATGATTTACAAGGGACTTGAACATTCCTAACCATGAAATAATAATGAGGGGGATTCAAACCTCCCTTGTCACTTTTCCCTCTGCATCATAAAATATGTTTTCCAATCGGTCATCTGGATCTCCACTTTTACAACTCAGCTACACAACCCTTGTTAGAGGCTATTAAAATAAGTGTCACACATTCCCATTCATGTACCACATTCAATATTAAGGCATACATTGTTGATATTGTCATACCAACTACACTTGCAAGATAATAATAATATGCCAAAAAAATTCCCATAAACTTCGAGAAAACAACTCTCTTTGTTCATTAATACAAGGTGGGGAACACCAATTCTCTTTGTTCATTACATTAGACCATTTTGTTTTGAATACTTCTTTATACTATGCAATAGTTCAAGACTAGTTCAATTTCACAAATTCCCATCTTTCTCATAACTCAAAACCAATTTCACATTATGGGGTTGTAGTCATAACCAATTCAAAGTCACAAGCTTGGGAAAATTGCATTCCTTAATTCATCCACCATAGTCATGCACCCACAAGTTCAAAACTATAGTTAAAGCTTGAATAATCATAATTAAATCATGGAAAACATTGTTCAATAATAAGAATTCAAAACTCACAACCCTTGTTTTCAAAACCAAAACAATTCCATGAACAATACTTTAAAACACATGCTTTTACAAAATTAGTAATGAGGGAAGTCACGTGCCTGAAATTGTAAGATGTACGAAGAGAAATCACCCTTGAAAGCCCAAATTAATCAACCACTTTAAAACCTTAAGTGTTCTTGACCTTGGGGATTTGAGAGTATTTGGGGAGTTACTTTGATGAGTTTCTAAGAGCTAAAGATACCTTAAAGGGGTTATAAGACGTGAGTTTTAATTTAGATAGGAGGGAAAATTTCTAAAATGCCCTTAACTTAAAAACTGAAAAGTCGTCTTTGACTATGAGTCAACCATTGACTCGTAACCACTTCTTACGACTCATCACCATGAGTCATAACCAGAATAGTCTCTAGGACATCACCCACTGCTGACCTTACGACTCAACTAACTAACTCATAATAGGACCCTACAACTTGTAGGTCCCAGTCGTAATCAACATAGAGCCTGTTTGGGGCATACACTGCACACACTATAAAAAATAGATCAAATTGAGGGGGTTAATTTTAAAGTTTGTGGGGGTTTTAAACCCCCTCAAATTTGAATTTAGGGGGTTCCCAAAACCCCGACAATGCGAGCCGTCACAATCAATTTATGGTAGTTTTTTCTGACCGCCATAATTAATTTACGATGGTTATTTTGCAGCGGTCGATCCCCGTTACTCTAAATTTAATTATTTTTATAATAAATTTTTATATAAAATTGTGGCGGTTTAAAACCTCCGCAATTTTTATTTTTTTAATTTAGTGGAGCCCATCAATTTTTAATGACTAATTATAGATTCGAATTTTAGCTCAAATTTAATTATTTTTTTAGGCATAACCTACAATCCAATATTTGTTCAATTCATATATCATTAACAAAACATGACTAATTAAACATTGTAATTGACATGCATATCAAAAATATATTGAACATTAAACTTCAAAATTAAATTTTCAACATTAGCATCTTCAAACTCCAAATTTTGAACATTAACTAGTATCTTCAAACTTCAAAATTAAATTTAAACAGAAAACCTTCAATATTCTAAGATTCACTCCAACCACACAATTATTTCATCATAATTAAATAGCCAAGATAATTTACAATAAAATCAACGACTGTCAATAGGATCACTATCATCACATGATCTCCTTGCATCCATGGGCGAAATGGATCCACTAGCCGCATTACTTGACTACATAAAAATGCAAAGTATAAAAATGAATCAAATAAGTAACGATTCCAAATTTGGAAGTTGATTTATACTCTAGTTCATATGTAAAATTTCTTATAGAAATAATACACTATGATAATACAAACAACAATTATAACTTTTACAGCATTTTTGTAGAGCTCCACTTGTAGTACTATGCAAAAATGGGAACTCGGACAATAGAACAGCACTAGAGAACGACAAACAGTGATGACTTTCTTGATAAATGGTTTTATGTGAGTGTTGGATTGGGATTTATTACAGGCGTTGTTGTTCCTTACTGTATATTGCTATTTCTAAAGCCATAGAGATGAACATATTTTAGTTTCTTGGACACAGTCATCTACAGATTTGTCTCAGTTGGAAGCAACGGAGGAGGTCTAATGCAGATTAGTCAGAAGAAGAGAATAAGTTGATGTGGGAAGATTTGTCTCAGAAATGTACTAACTTTGATTTGTTAAAACCAACACATACTATTGATGTTAGAAAGCTTGATCGAATCACTCGACAACTTCTTGTCAACAATGCACTTGCTACTTCACAACAAGATAATTTCAAACTCCTCTATGTCATTAAACAGAACTTTACTTTCATAGAATGAGTTCAAATTTTCTTGTATGTTTTGTTACTCATATATGAGCTAGAAAATAGGGACGTAAATCTCTTTTAACATGTAAAGAATATCTGAGAAAAATTAACGACTATCATGATTATAGTAGAAAAGTTGACTTTCTAAAATGCCTTAACCATGCAATGCATACTTTCTTTCATTAATATTACTATTAAAGTGAGCATAAATTCATCCTTCGCAAGGTCAAATAAGTCAAAGAATAAGATGATAGCACTCAAGCAAAAAATACAAAATCAGCTATGAGCAGCAAGGGAAACACCAAACAGTCCACAAGAAAAAAGTAGTCCACTATTAGCAGCAATGGAAAAACCCACAATTAGATAGCATCTTAGACCTTAAACTTTATTAAATAGGAAACTACTCAAGAAGAGCAATGGCATCCAGTAACATTGAGTTTGAAGTTTAACAGAACAACAATGCAACCAAAATAATTGCTCGTACAATAGATTATCATTTCTTGAAAATAAAGCAAAAAAGAAAATTGACTAACAAGATGCCCAAGCCATTGTAGATAAGACCTTTTTTTAGTGTCAGGGTGGATGAGGTATTTAGGTTTGTATGAATACAATTAAGCAGCTTACTCCTGCAATTCTGTTTTCAACGATTTTAAATTTTCTTGTATGTTTTGTTACTCATATATGTAAACCAAGTTCTCATGGATTACTTATGTTAATTCTTGCATTTACTTAAAATTCATAATTAATTAAGTAAATTGACATATTCATTTGAAAAAAAAAGTAAAGAGAACTTTACTTACTGTTGTGGGAGAAATCATTGAAAGAGAATCAAAGAGCCCCACAAATTGTTCCGGTATTGTTTCTTCTTTCATTATCATATATGACTTCAAAGAACTCATCATCTAATTGTGAAAATTCATCATTTGATCATAGTTTTCTTAACATTGGAACAAACAAGAACCTCCACTACTTGATGCACTTGTACCACCAAAATGAGGTCTAACTTGTTTAAAAACTCTACTAGCACTTTAATACATTGGCATATTTGCAAGTGCTTGAACCTTGGCATACTGAAGTATACTAGAGAGGTGGTAAAATTCATCAACTAGCGAATCACAGAACCTGCAAGAGGTAAACAACAACAATAGATGTCAAAGAACCTGATAATTATCAGCTAGAGCATATCTACCTTAGCCAAATTAGATACAGTCATTGCTTTAACTTCTCACTGATTCTCCCTGGCATATCATTAATACATTCATGAAGGCCAACATATGGAACAATTAAAATCTTAATAACATTATCAACAAAAGGTTAAAATTTGTCTAAAAATACTTTCTCATTCATAGAACACGATTGGCCAAGTATTTGTGCCCATATTATTTTTCTTTTTTTTGATAACCAAAAGAAAGGTGCATGTATCATTTTTAGTGCACAAGTAGCAATGGGTTTCAATATGAAAATGAATCTTCTTTTAGATCAAACGTTATTATAGGTTCAAAAACTTTATCGCCAAAAAGTTACAGCCCCTTCTGTTCAGGATTAGCAACTACTGAATCAGACAGTGTCATTTCTACCGACTTTCTGGGCCTTCTATAAAATAGGAAAGCAAACCACAAAGTTCTGAACAATTCCCCATTTGCAAGGCATGGAATAAAAATTTGACCCCAATATGGATAATATGGTCCCGACAACTTTAGTAGTGTGAAGAAAAGTCCAATGCCAATCAAATGCCAAGGAAATTCTGCATTCTAACATTGGAAATAGGAGCAGAAACATGTCAAAATTCAACTGAAATTCGTTCATGCAGAAATTTATGCCTATCTAGTTACCCAGTTTTACCAATTACATAGTGAAACTCTAGAGGCAATCTAATAGTCATAGATGCACCTTTTATTTTAGTTTGAGAAATAATCTAATAGATGCATTTAATTGGTAACATTTGATATATTATTTATGTTGTATACATAATTAAGTAAAATAAAAGTGTGCTTTCTCTAGCTGCTTAAACTTTTAGATGAGATGTTCACACTCTTAAACAAGTTACATGAAACAAAACTGTATCTGCAACATGGAAGTTAACAATCAACAATCTTCTAGTAGCATTTTATGAACTATGTAAACCAAAAAGATCACCTTGAGATATGGAGATGACTCAAGAGTTGTTGTCTTTAAGATGCCAACAATAGCAATACCGATAAGAAAAGGAAATAAGGTGATATAAAGTTTTCTTTTATGTGCATAATAAGACAACTCACTAATTGAGGTAACTACCAGTACTAGTACATGCAAGTATTTGGTAACTGTCAAAACAATGTCAAGAATAAGTTGAACAAAATTGTTCAGATCTCTATTCCAAGGGAAACTCTTGACTGGAGCAGGAGTGTTGTCCCAAAATTTCCTTTCCTGGTCTATTACGTTCTGAGAGTTAAATTTGTGAGGTTCATCTGGTCGTGCAACTGCTATGGTTTATATCTGTATATTGTCTGTCTGTATCAATGTCAAAACTTGGTTTATATCTGCTAACAGAACAACCTAAGGATTCCCCGGAGATATGTTTTCCCAAGCCAATTAGTAAGGTTAATATCTGCTAACAGAACATCCTAGCACTTCTTTGTTATTTTACTTCAATTAAGCCCCTCTCGATCAAACAATAATAACAAGCAACACAATGGTGCAGAAAGTGGAATGCTAATTAGTTTTTCTTAAAAAATCATGGTGTGTCTCGCTTAATCTCTCATGCACTTCAACTAATCCATAAGCAATAGATGAGAAGAACCACCTACTATTTTTTGTCTCAAATTCTTAACCCGCTTAATTGATCATAGGGCCACACCCTTGATTGCACTAACTATTTTATATTTTCAAATTAAAAATTATAAATTCATCACCATATTTTCTTGACTTGATAGATAATTTGGTCATGCGTTCTCGGACATACATAATGTACGAAAAGGTACTATCAAAAGAGGTCAATTTGGTTCTTGGATGAGGACTGAAGGAAATATTTACTTACGTTGAATCAAAATATGGATAAAATAAAAGTAGATAGGACAATGCAAGTGAATGAACCAATTTTTCTAAAAATTTACAACAGTTTTTTGCAATAAATAAACCTATTTTTGCGGATACAATAGGAGGTAGGGAAGCAAGAAAGTATTCTACGTGACCAAATATAGGCTTGGGTTACACCTTTGATCAAGATGCTATCGACAAATATTATAACAAACAAAAGGAGGTAGATCTTCAACGAGCAAACAAGCTGTTGTTGATCACATAGTCATCCCATCTAAGATGTTGATCTCCAAGAATGAGGTTTCAACAGTAAAATTTTGGAATAATATCAAAGGCACATTTAGAGAGCCTGAGTCTGAGTCTAACTTAACTGCAATGATTGACGATGCCAATTCCTTAATACCAACTATAGGAAAGAGGGTTACAAACATTTGATTATCCTGGTAAAAGAAGAATGGCATGGCATGACGATCCTCGATATGTGGCCAATTAAGTTGTGCTTGAAGACTGTTGGATCAAAACCATCTACGCTGAAAATAACCATAGCCATATAAGAATAGGTCATTGTTGGTAGTATTATATGGAAGAAATGCACAAACAGTCACTGTTTGAATCATTTATCAAAATTATAAAATTTATCAATTTAACTTTAACTATTTAGAATGCAAAAAATTATTAATAGAATAATCATATTTAGAGTAAAACAAGAAAACCTTTAAAACATCCACTGTTTGAAATACAAGAATTCTAAAAAATTAATGAAATTTTAAAAATTTCAAAGAAAGACATGAGTGTGTAAAGAGGAAAAGAGGAAAAAATAAAAGAAAGAAATATGTAAATTTTTTACCCGAGATAGGCAAATTATACTTGACGTGATGAAAAACAGTCCTTATTTCTGCAATCCACACCAAAATCAGTCAAAACTTAAGATCAAGATCCACATGCAAGATGAAAGAATCAAAATTAGAGTTCACTTACAAGATGAAACCAGTAGAAATTTCAAAGAAGAAATCAAAACTAGTAGAAATCAACAGAAATTTGGGTAAATCAAAATTAGTGTTCACAGAAATTTGGAGAAATCAGCAGAAATTTGGTTTTGAGTATAAATCAATAGAAAATTGACTCAATATCGTGGTGTGGGCTTCTGTAATCTCGATAAGCTAAGAATTCGAGCAATCTCGTTAACAAGGTCTGAAGAAAATGGGTCTAAGCAAACTCATTAATAATCTCGTTAAACCATTTACGATTTTTAGGTAAAACTGAGATAAGTGGGTTTTGGGGGGAAAATAAGGAAAAAAATATTTGGCCAATTAATAAAATGAAGGAATATGAAATTAGGTCAGCGGTATATTTTTCAATGGATAGCGAGGGTTTAAACCCCCGCAAATATAAATTTTTTAATGAAGGTCTATTTTACCTCCGAATTAAATATAATTTTACAGAGGTTAAAATAATCCCTACTAATAAACCCCCACAATTAGACCCATTTTTTGTAGTGACATTTTATGATTTACATTCCACGACTCGTAATATATCCTTACGGCTCATAGTGAGCCACTCATACTCAGAGCAAAATCATGCTACAATCTTACATGACCTAGTTACGACTCATCCCAATGAGTCATCAAGACACCCTATAACTCCAGAGGTCAAGTCATAACCAAGGCAGCGAGCTCAAAGCTCAAGGAATTTTTAAGGGCCAAAAATCCGAGGTGTTTCACATAGAGTGTGACATAGTGCTAGGAGGTGTCACTGGTGACCCTACAACTCCACCTTATGAGTCATTGGGTTACTAGATGACTCATAGGGTGGACCATCATAGTAGTCCTTGCTAATAGGTATACTCACTATGTGTTCACCTAATGACTCTTTAAGTGACACGACGATTTGCTATATAACTTGTAGAATGACAATTAAATAATACTTAACTTGTAATTCATTCCCAGTTACTATAAGTCAAGCAACAAGTTGTAATGTGAGACTATGATTTGTAGAGTGACTCATGGGGACACCTGTAAATGTTCATCATCGACTACTCATGTTGACAATCACCACGAGTCACCCGACGACTCGTCAGGTAAGGCTACAATTAATAAAATGGATCATCATGACTATCAAAATGGGTTAGATACTTTTCTGTGTTCAATCACATTTTTTCAAGGTACTCAAACATCCCCTTAGGCTTTTTACACATACCCACACACCTAATCATCTCTACTTTGCAACTATTCTCATTATCCATGAAGACCATTTTGTTTTATGACTTAGATAATTAATCCTAAACTTAGTCAAGTTCAAGCAAAGTATTCAAAGCAAAATTCACATACATATCAAGAACAACTGAAAACTAGAAGAAAATTAAAGAGTATTTACTTCAAATAAGATGATGCTTAGATGTTTTGTTTTACTTAACCGTGTTCTTGATGTAATGGGAACTTTTAGGAGTAGTTTAGGCTCTAAATGGGGTGGTTTAAGTGATTGAAAAGTGTATTAGGAGTGGGAGAGGCAGTTATTAAAGATGGAGGTGGTTATGGAAGATGGAGAGAGTTACGCATGTTAAAAAAAGAAAAAGGAATTGATTTGGCTGAATTTCCCCTTTTATTCATTCAAACCAGGTCAGGTTAAACCAATTAGTCCGTATTATTTAAAGTTGACCAAGACTCTGGAAACAACTTATAGTTAGTGAGTACGAGTCATCACCCTTGTTTAGTGCTCACCCTTGTTTAGTACTAACAAACTTACTTGGATCCCTAGTCCTTACGACTGAAGGTGCCGAGTTATCATTAGTGACTACTACTTATTCTGAGGGTCATGAGGACTCCAGAAACTTTTTTCCTGATTGGTTTTTGCTTATCCCCCCGCCCCAACAAATCTGATAACAAGCATTGAGTGGACCTATGATTCATAGGGTCACCCATTTGACTTGGGGACCAAAAATTTCATATGGCTGGTGACAACCCGTCATTTCACTGTATGGCTGGTGAAAACTCATTATTTCACTGTATAAATCATGGATGACTCATCAAGTCCTATGCTCATCTTCAATGTTTTAATTTTTTTTTTGATTTTCTGATAATGAGTGTTAAGACAAGTCCTAGTCTGACCCTACATCATCATTCTTAGTCATCAGTGGTGGCAAATTTCTATCTCTCAAGACTATCTTATTTGCTCAGTACAACTCAAATTATATAGTGTATAGTCAACCTGCACTTCCATTCTTCAAGTTGTATAGTGTACTGGTTTGACTATGACCTGGATGACGAGTCGTAGCATAACCCGATGACTCATTGTCCAAGCATTTTTCTACTACTTTATGTATTTTATTTCATTTCTCCTATTCATTCCCTTCCGACCATGTTTTCCTGCTAAAATCAACACATACATCATATCTAGATAAAAATACCTTCGAATTTGCAATAGTTCCTTGTTTTAAGCATCTTAACTGTCATAATTCTATGACACGTTAGTTACGAGAATAAGTCAGTAATTAAACAATTGCTCTTATTTTAGTGAATTATTGTTGGTGAAAATCCTAAGAGGTGGGTCGTGGCTTATTCCTTCCTTGAGAAAGGAGGTTTACAGATAAATATCTAGTATTTCTGACTGCTTTAAGTTATACTTAATTGTTTTCTCTTGTCTAGTAAATATAGCATTATCCTATTGATAGTCATATTTAGTCAAGGACTTGGTCCCTTAACTAGTGGTGCATTCACGCAAGCCTTCAATTAGTATCAGAGCGAGTTCCTCCTAAAAGTTTAATACCTAGGAGAGATCCTGCTAAAATGGTTGCTCTACCAAATCTCCAAAAAAAGTTAGTAGTAGTTAACTACTAGAAGAATTCAAAAAGGTGTTTAGATGAAATGGTGGTTTTCCTAGAAAAGAAAACAGGAGAAAGTGTCCAAATGGGAATAAATATTGTCAAGTATGGAAAGTCTGGTCATTTCATAAAAAATTGTCCACTCTATAAGCTTGGATACCAGGTATACATCAAGAATAATCCACAAAAATCAAGGATAAAGGACATGGTCCTTGATGAATGCAAAAGAAGTAGAGAAGAAGCGGAGACTTCTATGATGGTAACTGAGGACAAATTTTGAACTTTGGATTCTCTATTTGCTCTCATGGCTGCCTTAGATGATGAAGATGAGGATATTCTTCTTGATATCCAATAGAACCTAAAAGATTACTCCAAAAATTAATTGATGAATATCATAGTCTGATTAAAGAAAAAGAGTCTTTAGTTGGTTCTACGGTGTCGAGTCTTACTACCCGGGAATGAAGCAACGTTGAAACAAAGAAGATGTCAGCCATAATAACTTAAAAAGACTCTAAAATTGTGGTTTTAAAGACTCAAATAGCATAATCTTCATAGGGAATAAGTATGGTACCAGGCGCCTCAGACTCTCTTTTTATAGAAAACACTCAACTCAAAACTAAAAATACTGATCTCAAAAAGAAAGTTGCTGATTTGACTCAACAAATGATTGATAAACTTGTTGTTGAAGTTGAAACTGAAAAATCCAACAGTTCAATCAAAATTTTTGAGCTAGAAGAAAAGGTCAATCTCTTATCTTCTTAAAATAACACTATGAATGAAAAATTGAAAATTGTGTCTCAAACTGGTCATATAGGGAAGGACATGGCAGTGACCTTCAGTTTAAACTTGAAACCAAATTAAACAAGTCCAAATTGAATCTCACAGCATAGAGAACTTGAGAGGGACTTGGTTTGAATCAAAGTTAACCTTGAAAAAATCACTTTGTTGGACAGCCTCTTTTGAAACCCCTGCTCATGTTGCTAAAGTAGGGTCAAACACTGGAATCTCAACTAAGAAAGAGTGTCAAAAATATATAGATAAACAAGGGAACTCTAGGGACCTATTCCCTCGTCCAGAAGAACAACTCTATATCCTGCTAGAGTATTTGGTACTGAGAAGTATAGGTAACATGCTGACACAGAACTGAATGAAGGGGACTAGTCCTAGTCTAAAAAGATCAAATTGCTAGCTTGGAAAAACAAAAGTTTGATTCTTCCTCTATCCCTTCTTTGGAACCCAAGTTAAAATGGGTTCTCAAATCCAAAACATAAATAGCCAAACAAGAAGGAGTGAGATAATCCAACCAGAATATGTTCATAGATAATGGTTGCTCAAGGTATATGAATGAAAGAACAAAAGATTTTCTCTCACTCAAGGCATTTTAATGGAGAAATGTCTTCTTTGAAAATAAAAAAAAATGACATAGTCTTAGCGTTGCAAGAATTGGCAACACCCTTGGTCATCAAATTGAAAAATGTGTACTATGTAAATGGATTGAAGTGCAATTGCTCAAATAAGTCTCAGATTTGTGCCAAAGAAAATGAATTGGTTTAATTGATGACACTAATTTGAGGCTTTGGAACATAGGACATACTAAATTGTCTCTCCTATAAAATTTTATCTCAAAAGACTTGGTCCTTGAAGTTACCTAACTTGAAGTTTGTAGACAACTAGACTTGTAACTTTTAGGAGAAGTGAAAGAAATCCAGGTCCTACATCAAGAAAAAGAAGTATTGGTTGTATCCCCAGCCAACCAGACATGAAATTAACAATAATAGAGTACATGATATTTGAGGTGAGTGTACATTAGCTTTGTCTAACTCAGTCTCACACCCTTGTAGGTGTACAAACATGATAAAAAAGGGGAAAACAAAATCAAAAGAAGGAATAACCAAACACAAAGAAGGAACTAAATGCTCATTGAGGGACTTGATCTCTTAAAAGGTCTGTCAGTCTTACATTACTTTTGAAATTTTAAAATATGACCGGTGCTGCCACGAAATCCATTTTCAGTTCTCTTCTTTGATTCCCTAAATCCTTTAAGTCTCCAAGCCACTTTTTTATCTATTCAACACCTCACTCTTATTAAATCTCTTAGTCACTCTAATAAAATCATTGACATAATAGGTCTAGTTACTAAAATTGAGGTCTCTAATAGGCCACCTTATAATGTTGTTTCTATGAAAGAACATGAAAGTTTTGGATTATTTCTGAAAGAGAAAAGCCATTTAAAACTATTGACTTGATTAAGAGACGCGGTACCACTCTGAATGTAAGTGTTGAGGATGTCTTGTGTTTGAACAATCGATAAAAAATTATGCAAGGAAGGGTTGCCTTTGAGAAAAGAACTTCATCAAATATCTTGGCTACAACTGAACAATTGGTTTATTTAAATGAATGATGCTTTGAGTGCTAATCAAGCTTAGTCAGTAAATAAAAGAAGAATAAAAAGAATAACTAAATTAAGAAATGGTTTCATAAAATAACTTTGGTAAATGTTGATGAACAAGAAGATAATGTGAAAGTGGATAATGGTGTGGCCGCAAGTGTTGCCAAAAGATGTAAAAAGTGATCCTTAGGTGAATGAGAAGAAAGATACGATAGGATCTAAACAGAGAAGGGATGTGGATGTATCAATTTCATCTAATGCGGCTTCATAGACAAGAAAAATAAAATAAAATGTTGATTCTGACACTAAGGGACCAGGTACTCAGACAAGGGTCCATGATTGAATTCACAAGCTAAGGAATTAACTCAAAAATAACTATAGGCTATTCTGAGAAAACAAATTGTCCTTCTACGGAAATTAGATGATCTAGAAATTACAGAATTTTCAAGCTTAGTAGACTTGGTGGCAACAATAAAGTTTCTAAAATAGTTGCTTCTATTCGACAACTTTTCTTGATTTACATACAGATAAGGTTATGGAGATTTAGGTCGCTATGTCCTTTTATTCTAAAAGCAATAGGTTGGTTACCAATATAAAAGGAGTGTATATGTGCTCAGATGAAAAAGTTCTTGGTGAGATATTTGAAGTACTTATTGAATGGAGGGTCCCTAGAAAATTATAGACTTGATGCCTTGTCTATGGATTTCTGCTCAACAAAGTGTTTAAGTTCTTTCTCAAAGAAGGGTACCCCACGGACAAAAGGCACATATTCACCATCACCACCTTGAAAGAATATAATATCGTCAAGAAGAAAAGTGAATTAACAAATTATTTTGTAGTGTCTGATCTCATGTTGGCTTAGGAATGAGAAAATGTTGAACTAGAATGAGTGACCACATTGCTTATGTAGAAGGACTCTAAGATTTCTCTATTAAAATAAGCCTTGCAACTAACTTCTGAAAGAATAAGTGAGGACCTGGTCTCCTGAATGATTTTCAAACCAAAATGCTTAACTTGTAAAGAAAGTTGCTTAAATCTCATACATATGTTTATGATGTTTAACCATAATCCTCAAGCCACTTTCCAAGTCCTCTTCTTAGTCCTCGTTTTCTTATTTCCATGCCATACTTCTATTCTTCTCAAAAGATACTGTATTCATGGCTTGCACCTTGGCACATTTTGTTATTTCTTGTGTAATATCTGAATGGCTTTTTTATAAATGCATGGATCTATATTAGTGTTTTGCCTACTTTTTACACATGTGCTCCTACCGTTATTTCCTCTTACTCAAGACATTGCAAGAGAGTAAGACAAATTAAAAATGTTAAAACAAGCAAAATTATCTTCATGAAAAAGAAATTCAAGAATATGTATGTGACAGATCTTAACTCCATTTTTAGGAGTAATTTGATATGTCTCAGTGAACATATCAATTCTTTTCTCCTGAACAAGGTCTAAGGGACTTGGTCCTCTACTGGTCCTCTAGTGAAATAATACATCAAGGCATCATTACATCTCTGCTCTTCTTGACGATAAGTAGACTAGGCATCATGTTAAGTATGGAAGATAATTCTGATTTGGTTGTATCTGTAACTATGTTGGATACTTGGTAAATAAAGAGAGCACGTGTCTAATGACTCATTACACACCACACCAAAAACCATCTTTAGCGTAAATTAATTAAAACTATTTTAGCACTCTTTGTAAATATTTTTGAAGGCTACAGCAATAGTGAAAGTGAATTAAATGAAAATTATGGCACATAAAAAGTATTTTTTATTGTAGTTATGGAATGTTGTGTGTACCATAGCAATTTATTTTACCAAATTGTGTGCAAAATTCTAAATTAGACTAAAAGCACGTGCTTTTCTTGTTAATTCTAATAATGACATGGTGATATATTTGTATGTAGATGTGGAGAAGCATTTCCTTACATCTTTTGGGATCTTATGAAGGACTGGGTACATGATAGTTTTACAAATTCACTAATCAAGGAGCAATTTGGAAAATATCATCTCCTTCATCTAAATCTCTCTTCAGTGGCTATGATCAGACTGTAGGTATCTACATAAGAATTAATTGACACAGCTTTATACTATTGTAGGTATGCACGCATAGCAAGATGGGAGAAAATAAGTGGTGGATATTATCTAGGTATCTCAAAGTATGCATACAAAAGTTCAGAAGAGGGATCAGGTGATAGCCCAAAGGTTGGCTATACACGAAATTGGTTACTAAGATGCAAATTCCAGCAACCAAATAAAGACAAAACAACACATAGAATGGAGATGAAGAAGAAGAATGCTTGAAATTAAAGGATAGATAGAAAGACCCTTACTCTTATTCAATGATTAGCACTAGAAAATGTTTCAAAATCTTCAACACACCTCACAAATAAGAGTTCAAACCTTCCTCTTAGGTGACCCAAAGGAAACACTCTTCCTCAAGTACACCTTTCTTGCCAAATTATCCAAAACAAGTGAAACCCTAACTTCAAATATTCTTGGACCAATTTTCAAAATTCTAAGAGCTAAAACTAGATACTAAAAACTACAATATAAGAGTAATATCCAATTTCATCAAAGTCTAATGAAAATACAAGCTAAAGGGTCTATTTATACTTATTACAACCAATGACCAAAATATCCTTAATGAAGGGTGCTTCTTTGGAGTGTAAAAACAAGTCATTAAAAGACAAGAATGCCCTTAATGAATAGGCGCCTATGTGTTGTAGGAATCCCTTCTTCTCTCTTCATTTGAACAAGGCTTTGTAATGTCTCCAAAAGGGTCTTCTAGTACTTGTAAATTCAGAAGCTTGTTCCTTTGAGAAGTCTTTGAAATCCTTATGCACTTTAGGCTTGTATCATCCTCTCCATCTTGAAAAGAATTTGTCCTCAAATTCGCACCTTGCAAAACCAAAGTGACGGAAAATAAGCACACAATCCTCAAGGTAGGAGGGTTAGCATTACTACCACAATTATATCATCACTCTAAGGTGGTTCACACTTAACATACATCCACTTATCCTTGGTATTTGACATAAAAAGCTTAGCATATAGGATACCAAAGACTTGAATAGCAGCAATACCGAAAGTAACTGAGCACGACCAGCAACTATAACCTTCACATTTCAAGAGTATTCCGGGTTAAATGGGAG
The DNA here is from genome assembly GCA_030864225.1 of Capsicum baccatum var. pendulum. Taxonomy (NCBI): domain Eukaryota; kingdom Viridiplantae; phylum Streptophyta; class Magnoliopsida; order Solanales; family Solanaceae; genus Capsicum; species Capsicum baccatum. Next base: position 46,080,796 of record CM061560.1, read on the forward strand.
CAGAAGATAAAAATCTAAGCCGAGATTAGCCATTCCTTTTATTAGAGAATCAAACTCACAATCATATTCATTCAAGAAAGGAAAACAGCCACCAAGCTTACTACCTCTACATAATATCAATTCAAAATTAACATGGTTATCATCATAGGCGAAGAGGTAGTATAGGAAGGAATAAAGTATAAAGACATCAACCAAGGTACTATCATATACAAGAGGGTCATGTAGTTCGTGAATAATCTTGTCACATGATAATGGATCCTTGTTCAATTTATAAGTGCTAACACAAGATGGACACAAATCATTCTTACGAAAAGAATTAATTTTGTCATCTAAAGGATCAACTGGTTCTTGCATACTCACAACAAGAGTTTGGTCCTTATACAACCTATCAACACCAAGAGTATCACAAAAGGGAGATTCATACACTTCTTGACTAATCCAATCCGAAACTACACTACTTTGGCTACTACAAGCCACATCACAACAATTCAAGTTTTTAGGAGTGTAGAAAATAGCTTGGTTACCTTGTAGATTATGAGAAGTGTTTTCTTCACTTTGTTTTGCATCATGGCATCCCTCATGCTCCACATTACAAGGGAATATGTCAAGGTTTCCCTTTGGATTCACTTCTTCCTCGCTTGTCCCACAATGGGGACTTTCGGCCAAGGGCTTGAAGGAAACTTCCTTGGGCTTCTCCTCGGGACTTCTAAGGTCTTGAACCTGCACATGAGAAGATAAAATACTAGGAAAAATGCTAGTATTTGGGTTAGTGAATAAAAAGGGTCCTTTGTGGACAAGATCCACAATCAAGCATTTTTTTCCCTTCCAACTTTACTACCCATGGTTTTCCCTTCCTTTTTCCTTCTTTGTTCACATTCTTCTTGTACCTCACTAATAATTTTCTCTCTATCTTGAGGCTTGGCCTCACTCTCTTTGGTTTCTAACTCATGGAGAGGAGTCATTAGATTTTGTGAAGTATAGGATCTTTGGACTTGAGGTGTTTGGAATTGTCGAGATTTTGGTGGACATAGTCTATCAACCCTCGCTCTAATTCTAATCATGTCACCCCTCATTGAATCCATATCACTCCTTATAGCATCATTTTCACTCTTCATTTCTCGACTCAAGGCCTCCATTTGGGCCATCAAAGCTCCCATAACATCATTTCCCAAAGGTTAGAAAGTAGTATCTTCAGTTTCCATGGAAAATGTACCTACGAAGTGTAAAAAACAGCAAGTAAAATAACCTACAAAATGAGCAAACGAGTTAGTTCAAAAGCCTCATTTCACTCACACTCAACCTCACCTCACACTTGACTTCACAAGTGTTGGAGAACCGACAATACTTGGCAAGTTACTTGAGAGGTAAGAAGCTTTGAATCAGAATCGATCTTCGTTTGAAACGACTCAAAATAAGTGATGCACGAACTTGAACCAACAAAAATACTACGACTTGAAAATGAGAAAAGTACACAAAAATCGAAGACACAAAACAACGGACTCTAATCTAATTACCAAACTAGTAGGTAATTACTAGCTTACTACTTAGTAATAGAATCAACACAAAAGCAACTAGAAAAAATAAATAGAAATTAGGAAATCTAATTTTGGAACTCAATTTGGTTGTTTGTATAAATGATGATGTGGCAGCTTGTGATTGGACATCACTTTTCAAAAATTTTAAATCTCAATACACTTGTTTCGGCCAAACACACTTAAGAGAAGGAAGAGAATTTGGTTTTGGAGGAAAAAATTTCAATGATTCAATATTGAATCTCAATACAATCACTTGCAAAGTACAATTGCAAGTACAAAGGGGGCAAATTCCAGCAACCAAATAAAGAGAAAACAACACATAGAATGGAGATGAAGAAGAAGAATGCTTGAAATTAAAGGATAGATAGAAAGACCCTTACTCTTATTCAATGATTAGCACTAGAAGATGTTTCAAAATCTTCAACACACCTCACAAATAAGAGTTCAAACCTTCCTCTTAGGTGACCCAAAGGAAACACTCTTCCTCAAGTACACCTTTCTTGCCAAATTATCCAAAACAAGTGAAACCCTAACTTCAAATGTTCTTGGACCAATTTTCAAATTCTAAGAGCTAAAACTAGAGACTAAAAACTACAATATAAGAGTAATATCCAATTTCATCAAAATCTAATGAAAATACAAGCTAAAGGGTCTATTTATACTTATTACAACCAATGACCAAAATACCCTTAATGAAGGGTGCTCCTTTGGAGTGTAAAAACAAGTCATTAAAAGACAAGAATGCCCTTAATGAATAGGCGCCTATGTGTTGTAGGAATCCCTTCTTCTCTCTTCATTTGAACAAGGCTTTGTAATGTCTCCAAAAGGGTCTTCTAGTACTTGTAAATTCCGAAGCTTGTTCCTTTGAGAAGTCCTTATAATCCTTATGCACTTTAGGCTTGTATCATCAGGTTCATCTGCATATTATAGTACCACTAACTACAGTCATAAAAGCTTTGAACTATCTTGAAATGCCACATAGATGTTCTTGTTCTTTTCCATGTAACATTGTCATGTAATTTGAACTCCATTGTCATATTTTTTTTGACATGACATACTGATTTTTCTCCTTTTAAGGCATAATCCTAACCCTTCCTTCATTTTACAATCACTTCAAAAGAACAGCTGAAAATTCCTTGAAACCCTTGGTCTAATAGTTTTTTCTGAACTCTCTTTTATGAAACCCCACACTTTTTCCTAAACTATATTATAACAACTTTGGACCCTCCTAAGACTTATTTATAAGTTTGCTACAAGTAAAGGTTCTGATGAAAGGATCAGGTCACTCAAAAAAATTTAGTAGGTTGGTAAGAATGTTACAAGAAAGTGAGAAAGTAAATATCTTGCAAAAAATTACACACAATCAGGGACCTGGTTCCTCTACTATATCTAGACGAAAGAAAGGGGTGAAATCTAATATTGATGTCCAAAATATCTATGAGCAATTGTTTGAGGGAGGTTTGTCGAGGAAAAGAGGGGATGTTAAGATTTTGTTTTTAAAAATAGATGTTGTTTCAGTAGGGACCGACCCCTGCTGGTGATTAATGCAGAAATTCATGCAAAGAGTTCACTCAAAAATATTTCTAAAAATAGTTTCTTCATGACAGAGTGTTTGATCTTGAGATGGTTGGATTGGATGCAAGTTTTCTCTAATTCCCATAAGGGGACTAGGTGCCTTGATGGCTTCTCATCTAGAATTAGCTTCTCAAAAGGTAAAGTATCTCAATTGCAAATCAAAGCTGGGGACCTGAACCAAAAGCTTCTTTAAGTTAGTAAAGATTTCAATATTCTTAAGATAACAAATGTCTTGAATCAACTTTTATCTTGTCTTCCTTCCTAATACACATTTGTATCATCCATCTTTTGCCTAAGCTTTATTTCAGACCTTATATGGCAAATTGATATTTTTCTCCTTTTATATATGCTTTTAATTGTATTAACAGAATATTTTGCATATCTTGTTGTTGCCTATATCTCTATTTCTTCTCTATTCCTTTTTCTCATGTTAGTGTTGCCCTAGTGGCTATATGTTAATATATGTTGATTTTTCTCTTACTTGATTTACCATTTGCTCTTTTTAATGGTGCCAAAAGGGTAAAAATCTTAGTAAAATAGGAAAAAATGGCGATAGAGGGAACTGATGAAGGGATCTAGTACCTGAGAGAATAATATAGTAAAAGAAACTAATCAATGGTGATAAGGAAAAATAAATAAGTGTTAGTGTCAAGGGGAACATTCTAATCAGATCCACTGTTGGCTTAAGATTGTCATCATCAAAAAGAGAAAAATGTTATATTTGTGGTTTTGATGATTGACAAATCTATTCGTAATCTGATGATTGGCAAGTTCATAAAGAAACCAAAAAAAAATTAAATATGGTTCTCTGGAGATGTTAGTGATAGGGGGAACTAATACGAGAGATGCTGGTGATAGAGGAACTAATAAGGGACCTGATACTTTTAACTACTAGGAGAACTAAAAAGGGGATAAATGCTGCTGATAATAGAAAAACAATCTGAATCTGTTAATATATTGATTATCGAGTTGTCATCATCAAAATGAGAGAAATTGATGTCCATATGGTTTTGATGATTTACAAAATTTGTGAAAGGACATGGTACTAGATTTGTTGCCTATCGAACTTGATCAATTGCTCAGAGTTAACTGTGTGAGAACTTGGTCCTCAAAATGATACTGTTTTATAGAGATCGAGTACATATTATGAATGTACTCATAAGTAACTTCTAAAGAGAATTTCTCCTGGTTCAAATATGTCAGGTGATATGTGGGATGGAATCACTAAATTGGCACATGGGACATCTATTCCTAATGATTGATGAACTACATACAGGGACCTAGCACCCGAGATGTATGAGTATGTGGTCAACTAATGTCTAACAGTACTACATTAGTGTGTGCAGATATCTTCGAAGAAAATTTGGTTCTCAAGAGAAACTATCCCTCAAAGGGATCTTGTTCCCTAGGGACCAGGCCCATCGGACGTTGAACTTTTTGGCAGTCAATAGTACAGCTAGCAGTTGTACTTCTTACAAGAAAATTGGCGTACAACAGCAGCTTTTCAATCTCGAGTAATAAGAAACTTTCTAGGTTTTTCCTTCCATTTGCTCCATATATATAGATCATTATATAGAAGGAAAACCTAACTTTTGCACCTCCAAAAATTCACATCCTCTTAGCAAAAGTCTTCAGTGTTCTTCAGTTCAAAGATTCTACAGCAAAGGACCTATTCTCAGCCTACAACAGTTGTTCTTAGTTCATTGTTATTTGAGTCTTTGTACTTTATGCTAAATTGTAAATCTACTCCTATGTTATAAAAGATCGTAGATATTGAACTTGTCTATGTTCTTAGGTTGTGTCGCATTAACTAAAGGCTAAATACATCGACAGACCCCTCAACTTGGCACGATCTTTCACTTTAGCATCTAAGGTGGACGTTGTTCATTTTAAGCACCCAAAGCAACTACAAAGTGTGTCATTTTGGCACCTTTTTGCATTAGCTCTAGCACGTGAATTGCACTTGCTTCTAACATGGACTAAATGACCAATTAATTTGTGCCAACTAATTTTAAATTTCCACATCATTATGCATCCATAATTATTTTTTAAAATAAAAAAAGATCAAAATACATTACAAGGTGTCCAATGAATTAATGACACGTGGCTTTTGACCAAATAATTACAAAAGTACTTTGACTTCATCTTCCTCACCCAACCATTCTTCAAGTTTAACCTCCATCAATGGAGGTTGAATTTTTCAAGAATGATAAACATGCCTCTTCATTCTTTAAGGATGATAGATCCACATTAATAGCTTCCCGAATTTCAAATATATGACTAAAATAAAATATGGAGGAGAAGGAGGCGTGTGCTCGATTAGAAAATTAATCAACAAAAGAAAACATGGGTACCATTAGCTCAAAATGTCCAGCAACTTGCAAAATGAATTTAGAAGCACCAACTAAATCAACTCAATCGCTTTAATAAATGATTTATTGATTAATTAGTTTGATCAAATGACGTAAGAAAAATGTCCATTAATGGAGGTTGAATTTTTAGACAAATTTTTATTTTTTTCACTTTTTAAATTATATTATTAGAAGTGATATGGAAAAAATATTCAAATAAATTATTCTCTAAGAAATAAGGGGAGGTTTGGAGTACCATTAATAGAGTTTGAGCTTGAAAAAATGGAGAAAGATAGTGGAATAAAAAATAGGAAAGAAGATGATAAAATTAAATAAAAAATAGACTAAAATGATGCTGTCACGCGCCCAAAAGTGAGTGTATTATACTCACTTTTACAAATCAACAAAAGATGTCAAAGTGACACAGTTTATGATTACTTTAGATGCTTAAAATGAACAACGATCATCTTAGGTGCCAAAGTGAAAGATCGAGGCAAGTTGAGGGATTTGTCAATGTGTTTGACCTTAACTAAAGTTAGTTAGTTACACTAACTAGGTTTAGTCAAGTTTGATTTTCATCATTTGTTTGGTATTTTCTTGGGTAGAGTTACTTAGGAGTGTCAACCAGAGGTAGCTGATAAAGAGGGCTAGAGTTGACTAAGTTGTGGTCAGCTAGAGTTAGTTGACATTGGAGACTACAATAGAGTTATTGTAGTGTTGCTCGTGTTGAAGCTATCACAGGGAAATGGGGTTAAGAGGTTAGCCATAAGATTACGAGAATGAGTCTGTAATCAAACCATTATTCTTATTTCAGTGAACTGTTATTGGTTAAAATCCGACAAAGTAGGTCGTAATTTTTTCTCCCCGTAAAGTAGGAGGTTTTAACGTAAATATTTGTTGTTCCTTACTCTTTCAGTTAGCCTTAATTACATTTTCTTTGTCTACTGAAATTTGCTTTGTCCTATTGATGGTCAAATTCAATCAACGACTTGATCTCTTGACTAGTGGCGGAATCACGAAGCCTTCAAAAGGCCTACTAAATTTCCCAACAAAACGAAAATGAATAAAAGCGACTCATAATGTGTTAAAACAATAAACAACTCTTGCTGTTACATTCCCACCAAGACCAAGTGGACAGAGCTTGTACAGAATATAAAAAGTACTAGGTGGTGTCAGTCGCTTTGAGAATCATGTCAACAAGCATGGATCAGAAACACATTTCTTCCTCAATATCACCGACACGCCGACACCGAAGCGGCGCGGAGTACCCAACTTCCGGTCAACTAGTGATGGCACCGCCTACAACCACCACTGCCACTGCCATTACTCCCTACAGACCTTTGTTATCAAGGTTTAACTTACCACCTGGTTGGGGTGTTGAAGAAGTGCCTCGCTCTACTGGTCATCATATTGACAGGGTCCATTCCTTGCTCCTTTTCTCTACACTTTTGCTAATTATTTACTACTCTCACTTTTTTTTTAGTCCGTTTAAAATAGGATGACTTTTTATATATATATATATATAATACTTTCAACGTATTTGTAGCATGTTTAATACCACAAGATTAGAGAATATTTCGATATATTTGATATAATTTTAGTTTAATAATTTATGATCACAAGATTGAAAAGTATTTTTTCCTTAAATTTCGTGCAAGCCAAAACAGATTATTATTTTTAAGCGGAGAAAGTACTTATTATTAAGTGAATTTGCTGCATCTAAGCTCTTTTATTTGTCATTTTGAAGTTGCTTAATTTTTATACATTGAGGGGTTGTTTGGTATGCGGACTAAGTTATCTCGGCATTGTAGTCGTGAGATTCTAATTTCTGGATAAAATAATCTCAAGTTAGATGGTATAAGGTGAAATGTCTCATGATTAAGTTTGATATTAGATTTATATTTCATATGATTGATGATGATAAATTTATGTCATCAACAAAATGCATATAAATTTACTCTCAAACTTAATATTGACTAGTTTAACCGGATGAGGCCGCACGTGGAACGCTTGGTTATTTAAAATTTAGAATTCTTAAACTAATGAAAAAAGTATTAGTTGTCATTAATTTTGATGACTTCTAATGAGGAAAGGTATTACCATAAATATATTTAATTAATTTTCAATTCTTAAACATTAGGAAAAATAATGAAAAGACAATTTTGTTCAAAGCAAAGACTTTCAAGTTCAAACAACATTTCGCCCAGTGGCGGAACCAAGATTTTCACTAAGGGGGTTCATTAGTGAACATACGAACTAATCGAAGGGGGTTCAACATATACTATATATACATAAAAAATGATTTTAACTATGTACATATGGGGGTTCACCATTTACTATATATACATAAAAAAAAAATGATTTTAACTATGTACATATAGCATAATTTTCCGACGAAGGAGGTTCGGATGAACCCCTACTTGAAGGGTAGCTCCGCCCTTCACACTTTTAATATATTATAGATCATAGATATAGATATAAATTATAGATTATAGATATATTCCACCTTATTCCTTACCAAAAAACAGCTGATAGTATAATGAATTGCTACAAGTTATTTTTCGCTCAACTAATATATAGCTAGTATCTTAGATTGTTATTTTCTCTTTTTTGTTGTTGAAAAAATTGGAACTGAAAAGAAAGGTGATTTTCTAGTTTCTATTACTGGAGTGACCTTCTGCGGAGTAAATCCTACGGATTAGAAAATTCTAGAATAAGGTCAAGCAACATGATACAATTGGATTAATATTCAGTTATAGTGTAGAAATTCTTCACATTGTGAGTGTATACAAGTTAAGTCCGATTCTAGTTTTACTTAATTGTGTCTGCTTTACTAACTTTCAAGTTTCAACAAGAGGAAAATGGGATGAATGTCACATGAGATTTTGAGTTAAGCGTAACTTTGGTGAGAAGTGTAAGAAGTGGTAAAGGAAACACGTAGTAGTAAATTGTTTTATACAATTTGGGTCTAACTGAAGCTGGCAGGGTAACATGTTGAATGATTTTTGTGTCTCCAAGCTTTAGTAACAATGCATGCAATCACACCCACTGCTTTTAGGTCGTACGCACATGGTTAAAAATTTCAAGAAGTATATAGTTAATTAGGCATTTGGAGATGAGTTGGTTGAGATTGAAGGAAGAAATAGTATTGATGTTGAAGTTGAAAAAGGGTATTTGAAAGTTGAAGTTGCGTTTGAGAAGAAAAATATAGTCCAAGTATTGTGAGTGAAAACCTGTTTTTCAAATTCTATATTTCATGTTTGAAGTTGAAATATGGGCCGAGTTAATAAATAAACATTTATTTGAAATATTCTCCAATATTATTTCAAAACTTTGAGCAGAAATCTATAGCCAAACAGTTAAATCAGCATCTTTTGTGACGAAAAAAAGGGGTGAAATAGAACTGTGTACCCACTGATTTAATCACAGTGTATCATTTGAATGTATTTCTAGTTATCATGAAAGTATGTGTTTTAAAGGTTTGAGTTTTGCGATACCGCTACACATACATCCTTTGTTTGAAGAAATATTGGTACTTTCAGAATGCTTTGCATTTTTATTTTATAAAGTATTTTCCTACTCCGGGGATGCATATATTAAGATAGCAAATCAACAGGTGGAAAGATCACAGCTGGTCTAGGAGCCTAAAGAGCTCAATTGACTTAGTTGTAGAGGGCGACTGAAAAGGAGGCTCAACCCACAGTAGTGGGCAGCAAAACCTGGTTTGGTTCACTTTGTCGTGGAATTCGAATATTAGTGGACATTATAACTGGGTAATTTGTCCCTCGGGAACCTTACATGGTAGGTCCATAGTATAACTGGCGAAAAGAAGAGATTAAAGGAATAAGAATGAATCTGAATTGAATTAAAGGTTGATTTAAATATGAGATGGTTATGGCTTTGTCTCTGAGGTTATGTCATGCGTGATGAAAGAATTGATGACTCTGTACTTTGACCTTCAATTTTACTAGTCTATGACTACTTTCGATCATTTCTAGTGCCAATAAAGATGCAGCAGGGGATCGATAATGAGTCTTTGTTGCTGACAAAGCTTCAATTTCAGATTGCTAACCCCTAGTACTTTCATCAAACTTGATTGGTGAAAGCTAACACTGAGCATGTATTTACCCAATGTATTGATAGCAAAACCTCAAAAGATAAGAGCTGCTCTGTCGATCAGATATTACTGGAAATTCGTAGCCTTTTAAGTGATCTATGTAGGCTTGGGCACGTCCTTTCATTCCGTTGTAATGGAGCTAAATTTGTCCTTACCCAAGTATCAGATTATTTATGGAAATGCCAATTGAGTTTATCACATCATACTCTAAAACATACACTATGTTTTCATGCAGTACTACTATGAGCCCGGGACTGGGCTAAAGTACAGATCATTGAGAGAAGTCGAGCGACGATTGAACGGTGAAATAGTTGCTCCTAGAACCAGGGTATCAACAAGGAGAAACTATTCTAAGGCAAGTGTAAGAGTAGAACATTCCACAAAGATTTAGTACTTTAGCTAACTTGATGATGCCTGAGTATGAATCTCCTCTCTTTTTTTACTTTTTGTTTTTTCTGTTCTGGTCATCCATGGAGTATTCATCCTTCACAGAGTTCTCTATCTCGGAAGATGGTTATCTATGACGGAAAGGTACGGATTTGGCTGCACTTTAGCCCTGAGATCTTTTACTTAACTATTACTTGTGGATGGTATGTGTTGAACCATTATTATAGTGATATATTTTCAGGTTTTTTTTTCTTGTGTGTGTGTGTATGTGTGTTTTGATCTTGGGTTCGGGATGGGGGCAGCTGGAAGGATGAGGATCATATTGTCATTCTTCTTGTAATCGAAAATTAAAATTTGTCAAAAAGCAATGGGCTTGGATTTTCAGAAGAAAATGAGTTCTGGTTGTTCGTGAGGTCAATTACACTTAACCTACTAAAATATAATTCTGAAAGAATATAGTCCAAATTTCCGGTATAATGTTGGTAAGTAAGAATCACAATCTTCTCCTAGTAATTGCAACAGCAACTCCAACTTTTAGAATAGTCTAGGACTTGGGACCTTTGAAATCTATGAACAGGATACCACTTTTTCACTGTTATTGTTTTCTTATGATTTTAGAAAACACAAGCTTCATTTGAAAATCTTTAAAAGGAATGCAAAGGTTGTAATCCCACTGCTTACTCGGAAATATTAGCTAAATGAATCGAGGGTGTTGTATTCCTTGAAAGAAAGTTAGACGACAAACCAGCCCATCTTACATTGATGTGGTATGCAAGTAAAGGGTAGGATTTTCAAAAATTTAATCATCAACTGATGGTGCCTTAAAGCAAGGTGAAAGATGTATTCTGAATCAAATAGGAAACCTGACAATTCACATCGGCAAAATTTCAGATGGTGTGTATGGATCAAGAGAAGTTGAATGAATGGGCAATTGTGCCATCAACACGTGCAGCCACCGTACCCTATGATCTTCCTGATGGTTGGGTAATAGAAGAGGTACCACGTAGAGACGGAAGCTTGGTGGATAAGGTACACTCTCCTGTCCTTTTAATATACTGAATTCATTTTATCTATGTTGACATAAGCTGCTGTTATGTTTTCTAAGATTGGCCCAATCATTTATGTCTGATAAACCATGGTACATTATCGGATCGAAAGTAACATCTCTGAAAGTTTATGAAGTATAGTTTTTTAGGTAAGAGAGCTTTCCCCTACGGACCGATAGTGGTACGTCAGGGGGAGTGGGAATAGGATCATCCCATAACTTTGAAATTTCATAAGCTTTTCGTGAACATATCGTACATCATGTCTCGTGTATGAGATCACTGATATGTGCTTCATTTTGCACATTTTGCAGAGAGCCAGTTGAGCATGCTTTTGCATTTTTACGAAATTATTCATTGGGAAATTATCATGGAATTTCTATCTGTGATAGGCATTAGGTGCGTTACTGAATTACCTTGCTGATCTAGCATAATTGACATTGGGGAATCAGGAGTGGGGTGCCCCGGGCCTGAAGCGGTGTCACGTGACACCGCTTCATCGAAATGTTTTACTAAATATGTATATATTGATCATAAGCAAGATGAAAATATTGGGTATAAAATTAAAAAAATGACACCTCATGTTAATATAGTAATTTATTTATTTGTTCACTTTTTAGAAGTTTGAAATATTTTGTGTACGCCACTGTGGAGAACTAGATTAGACGTTACAACCATATTGGATGTCTAACCGAATTATTAGTTTATGCTACTGACTAATCTATCTCATGTGGGCTCAACATCACAGTAACAATGCACTGCGTGGTCCTTTGCAAACAAGGTAATACTGCGTGCATTGTTACTTCTTTTGATTGTTTTCAACTTTCTATAATTCAGTTTTACCTTGTTTCGGATGCACCAATTTGATGTCTCAAACATCGTCATATGGTAATGTCACATATAAGCATATCAATGCAGTTATTTATCATCAAGTTCTGTCTCTCTGTTTCTGAGTTTATGAAATTTCATCTATTAAACATGCTGTTCTTGTCCGTTTTGGATATTACGAGAAAGACCACTCCGTTTCTCCTTTTCCTTATTTGTTTTGGTAAGTGCCTGTGTGACGAAATTATAAACTGGTTTTATTTTTGTTCTTGTGTGTAGTATTACTATGAACCAGGTACCGGACTAAAATTTAGATCCAGAATAGCAGCACAGAGATACTTGGCGGAAATGAGAGAAGACGTTCCTTTGTCAGCTAGTTTAGAAGAATTAAAAGAGAATAAACCATTGTCCAAGATGTTTAAGTTGCACCATCATGCAAGGGTGGGCTAATATCATGTAGGTCAATACAAGCATGACATTTATTTTCTTTTGATGTTAAGAGTGTGTCTCCTTTTTTGCCTTTGTAGAAATCTCCTCCATGTACGAGAAACATCGTTCGAGAGAATTCCGACAAATCCTCGTTTCTTTCTCCACCAGCAAAAGTAAATTGGGTCCTTTCTAGTCCTAGAGGGGATGCTTGGAATCCTTTCATTGCTGGAACACCAATTCCTTATTCAGTAAAACAGCAGTGGACTAAACGATTCATGTTGCTCATGAATGACGAGACCCTCAATGCAGAAAACTCGAACTAGAAAGGTAAGCCAAAGCACTAAAGCTTCAAATCTTCTATACTCCCTTTCATAAAAGTACTATGTATATTTTCTCTGGAGTTAGTGTGTGGAAGCAACCGAACACAGCTCTCTGCATTTATTTTCCTATCTTCCTTGCAGGCGCTAAACCGAGAGTCCAAAAAGAATGCTGTTCTGGAAACAGTTGTTTACGTTTCACGAAAGCTTAGACTACTTCTAACTAGAGAACTGCATGCTAATCTTGTATATACCGACATTATGCAACTCCTTTTCACTTTGCTGTCTAACCACTGTACATAATCTCTTGTTCTGCTAATTCTGTGTTTGCTCATGCTCTCAATGTGTTTTGTAACCAATTCAACAACTTTTTTCTATGGTACATGTTTTTTCTTTGGTACATGTTTTAAGTACGGATGTATAATTAAAGTTTGTAGTTTCAGTCATATACAGTAGTTATGGTTCATATCGCATGTATTTATTAGGGAATCTACTTGTAACACCCCGTATTTTCGAGCTAGAAATCCGAACCGTCGTTCCTACGTGTATAAGCTCTAATTCCATGGTTTATATTTAAATTCATGTGTCATGATCCTTCTCCTAGTCTATGAAGTGATTATGAGGTGAAAAATGTTCATAGAAATCGCTTAAAGCAAAGTTGAGCTAAGAATTCTTCATTCGTCCAAAGTTTGATATTCGATTCTACAAGGGTCATCTTTGAACGAGTATAATTTTTTGTATATATAGAGTTTGGTAGATTAAGACCCATCAAATTGTAGATAATCAAATTATCTTTCAAACAATATCAATTTCGCCTAAATCCGATAACCGAGCGAAAAGTTATGTCATTTTTTGTGTGAGGCAGTAAGGGGTCACGATAGCCCCGCGACGCGAGGGCTGCTTGACCCAAATAGTGGTCGCGGCGCGAGGGCTGCTTGACCCAACTAAGGGTCGCGATGCGGGGGCTATTCCCCCACAGTTTTAGCTTCTTAAGGATCAAGGGTCACTTTGGTCCTTTCCCCTCAACCCCAAACGTCCAAAGCACGAATTATAACACCCAAAAGGGCATTATTTTTCCATCTTCTTCAAATCAACTCACGTAAAAACCTTTCCCTTTCCCCAAGGACAAAATTCAACTCTTCTCCTCCAAGTAATCTAGAATTCAAGTCTTTCAAGTTCAAGAGTCTCAAGAAAGTATCAAAGTTAGGGTTGCATCCTTCAAGATAAGAAACTTAAGGTACGTGGAATTTTCCTAAACTACATGGGCATGGTGAAATTATCTTAATCATGTTTAAATGTTTAGAAATCATGAATTTACAAAGGGGTTTGGATTTACAATTACAATTATGCATTTGGAAACTTTATTGGTGATAAAAGTTTTGGTCTTGAGGTCTTCCCCCTTAAATTCGTTTTTCATTCATATATATGTATACGTGTGGCTTGAGTTTTGAAACTTGATTTGAGAGCATGAAGATTTATACTCCCTCTCTCGTTATGAATTATTCAATTGCATATTGAGAAGCATGACATAAATGTCTTTACTATTATTTGTTGACTTGGTTTTGATGATGACTTGAAGAGGGGGCATTTTCTTAATTACGTAAATAAAAGTAATTATTTAAAGAGACTGCATGATTTGTTACAAGATACTTGACCACCATGTGTTTTTGAATTGAATTGAGGATCCTTGACTCTGTTTTCATGAATTTCAGTATGCATATCCTCTTATACTGTTTGACTAGTTTAGTGGTCTGAAAATAATGTTTTAAAAGAGAAGACTGTAACATGATAATGTATGGCTTAGAAATACGACTTTCAAGTCTTGGTATCACGATACCAAATCAGATAATGTCATAACAGATTCAGAACATCACATAAGTCAGTTTTCATTCAGATTTCTTTTAGAATATGATTTCAGAAAGATGCATGCTTAGAAAAGGCTAAAAATAGGCTTAAGATATGTTAGGTGGTTACCTGAAAAAAGGCACGAGTTCAAATAACTCATTGCCCGAAATCGTGTTTTACCGATATGGGTTATTATGTCCCCAAGAGGAATTCTACGCTGGCTTAGTGCCCTGTGGTGTATCAAACTCAGACACTCCAACCCTTGCGGCAAACTTGAGTTGGGGGCTTCCTCGCCGAGTCAATGGAGGATTCCATATAGCCCGTGGAATATCAAACTTGTAGGGGTGTACCACCTAACTCAGAAGTAACAAAAAGATTAGACTTATATTGACAAGATTGTTTTAAGGTCATTGAAATTGCCCATGTATTTTTAACTATTTCATGCATGATGTTTCGTACTTTCTCTCATCTATGTTATATATATAAATATATTATTTTGGATTGCTCTGCGTACCAGTACATCTGTATTGACGCCCTATATTTCAGGGTTTGAGGCTCAGTCCAGAGGTTTCCGCTAAGCCGTAGATTTATTAAATAGAAGTATGCAGTTAGTGAGCCTTCTTTATTTCGGAAGACCTGTTTTTAGAACATTATTTCATTTTAGTTTTAGGTCCGACTAGGGGCCTTGTCCCAGTTTTAGACAAGTTGTTAATTTTTGATGTATTAGAGATTTTGCAGACTGAAGTAGATGTTGTCTTGATACTTATGGATTTCATTCAATATTGTTAAATTGAACTCAAAACATGACCATAATTTCGTTTGTTTAATTTCCGCATCTTTTCTTTATTGCTTATGAATGGTGTTCAGGATTGCCAGATAGAAAGGGGTGTCCGGTCCTTCATGGTTTGGGATATCCATCACGGCCAGGGTCACGTCCGTCATGGCCTCGATTTGGGTCGTGATAAACATGGTATCAGAGCATGGTTCATGGTCCCAAGGTGTCTGCGAAATCGTGTCTAGTAGAGTCTTGCTTATGGGTGTGTTGTGCACCACATTTATAATCAGGAGGTTATCAGGCATTTAGGAGTTGTTTCTTATTCTTTCATACTCTAGTTCGTGTTACAGCGTCGTCCATAAAAAAGTTATCCAAATTTCTTCCTTGTTCAAATTTCATGGGCCATGCCTCATTGTCTAGGCGATACAAGTCTAAGTCTTTAGCTCCCCCAGCGATGTGATTCTCTCTGATTGAGTTGTCTATAAAGTTATGAATATGCATAAGGACGTGAGAGGAGTCCATGAGTTATTTAAAGTGTGTTGATTTAAGCATACACCCTACCTGCATCAGTTGTGCGGTTGAGCCTGAGGTAAGGAGTGTATTCAGTCTCTTTTAATAAAATTCTTGTTGCGGAAGTCATGTTTAAGAATAATGATTTGTAGCAGCATATTGGAACTGTATTTCCACCTGAGTAGTAGTATATGTTAAAGTGTCATGACCTATTGGCAGTGAGATGGTCCAGAAGGTGGTGACATGAAGTCACAAGGTTAGCAGCCAGAGTGAGGGTGACATTTTTGTACGTAAATAGTTTTAGTTATATAATCACGGATTGAGGAGTGGGTTGCCATTGTATAGTAATAGACTAATGGGGTAGCAATATTTGTAGATTGTATGATAGTCTATGGAGGAAGTGACTAGATATGATTATTATTTGTTCAAAATAGGGAAGGAGCTCAAAGTGGATAGTTATGGTGGTTGTAGAAATCATTTTTAAGTGATAAACGGAAAGGGGTAAATTAGCTAATAAGTTGTAGGTAGAGACTCGTAAGTGTTTATTGAGTTTTGAAGATTATTGTGATATATGATTCGGTAAGTAAGTATGAGGTGAGAAATTAGAATATGTTGATGTAACACCCCGATTCACTGAACCGGAATGCTACACGGTGCTCATGACCCCGAGGGACTACAAGCTAACCCATGACTAATATCTATACCTGTAAACAGCATAATATCTAATAAAATATGCGGAAACATGAACTGTAAGGCCATAAAGTTCAATCCTGATACATATCTGAAAAATATGGTATAACAATACTAAAAAGAAACATAAATACTGAGTTCTGAACATCTAATCTGACATCTAGTCTGAAAGCCTTTAACTGAACTGAATAAGGAGTTGATGGGACATGTCCCCAACTAACTCCAACTACTAAAATAAACTGAAAACTAAAATAGAAATGAAATCACCATGTCCTCGAAGGATAAAGACTCACATCTAACTCTGACTGCTGATCCTAGAATCTACTGCTGACTTGGAGCTCATGCCTCTGAACCTATGGTGTAACAATAGAAAAAGCACCATAGCGCAAATGCGTCAGTACGTCTGAATGTACTGAGTATACAAGTGAGGTAGGCTAAATGCAAAGGGTTATATACATGGACAATACTGACTGATATGAACGTAAGAGTACATACATGCATACATAACTGTAACTGAACTCATGGAGATATGGATTACTGAGTCTGAATACTGACAACATGAGTGTACTGATAATGAGATTCTAAAAGACTAAGTTTACTGATATTGATATGTAAATCACTAATAAGTGATGGATCTGATACTGTATTACTGAATACTAAGAGACTGATATTGCATTACTGATAAATGAATGATTGTTTCTGATAGTTCGAATTATGAAGAACTGATCTGATTGACTGTATCTGACAATCCTGAAGCTGAGTACTGATAGCATGAGTTCTGATAACTATTGTGATTGATAGCATAAGCGACTGTATCTCACAGTCCATAAATCTGAAAGAAACTATCTGAGTTCCATTCTATTTCTAAGTTGACTGTATCTGACAACCCTGATATACTAAAATCTGAAAAGCTATCTGAGTTCTTTACTGAGACTGGGAAGCTATAGCTGACAGTCCTAAAATCTGTAACTGAAACTGTGGGAAGTAGTTATCTAACCGACATGCCCCAAATACGCTATAATAGCTAAGCTGGGGTCCAATCTCTACCCCGACTGGAGGGGTGTCAATACCGCGCCACTAGTAATGACAGCTGTGAGAACCCTATATTGGCAGGTACTCAATTAGAATGGTGGGAACCCTAAACTGATGGGTTAAGCCACCTCATCAACCCTAATCTAACAGGTTAAGATGTCTCAACCTACGCTGGCTACATAGTTCTGGAACACAAAGATGACTACTAAGAATCACACCCCAAATTGGCGGGTGAGTTCCCGTCATTGGGTTCACTCTGTGCTAACTTCTACTCCCATCTGAATGACACTGAACTGAATAACTAAGCTGAACTGAATAACTGAACTGAACTGATTAGCTGAACTGATACTGATTAACTGGACTGATACTAGTGATATTATTTAGTGGAGCTAAACTAAGTTTACTGGATTTCGATGACTGACAGAATGTACTGAGTTCTGAGGACTGGTTGAGAGTACTGAAGTTACTAAGATTGACTGTGAATACTGAGGTTGCTGAGGTTACTGAGCACTGAGATTACTGAGATTTTTGAGTTTTCCTGAGTCACATGACTGACTGAATTCTATAGATCATGGCTTGACTGAGAGTATCGTGAAAACATAACATGGCTCTAGGCACACACCTATATTTTTCGGGTACAAGTACCCCCAGGACTCGATGGAAGGAAACTGACACAACTTAAATTTCTTGAGTACACGACCATCAATAAAAATCCATAATACATGGGTGGGGGATTTCATGAAGTACATGGTCATCATAATATCTATCATGAATAGGAATGCTTATAATCAAGTCATAAATCTCATATTCTAATATCATGGGCATTCCGACAACATATACTATTCATAGCAATCGCATGGAAACCATTCAAGCGTAAGGGAACGGCAACATGTAACGTTTAGTTCATATTGTAATGATTTGGGGATATTATACTTCATGTATTTATTCAACATCTCAAACATGGTAGAAAAAACATGGATATAATTCGCATACATAATTCATATCTTCATCATCATACATGCTTCATGCCACTACCATAAGAATACATAATTATCATGGAAATTCATATTGAAGTGTATAGCTAACATGGACTTGTCATGTGAATATCATGGAATCATGTAAATAGGAATTTCTAGCATCCTAGGCATTTTATCAAACACCTTGCATGCATTCTTTATGGCATAGGCGGATTTTATACTTGCATTATATTAAACCACCCAAAGTTCATGATTTTCAACCAACAACCACATATATTTCATGAAAAAATCCTTAGATATCATCTTGAAACTTAAACATCGATCATCAACATGTACATATTCATATCACCACAAAAAGTTTACAAAACAACATTTAAAAGCATGATTCTTGAGCTCTATGAACGAATTGAATCCATAGATGAACACTACACATACCTTGGAAGGGAGGTTCTTGATGATTGACGGAGGAATTTCCTTGAAATTGGATCTTCAAGCTTAATTATGCAACCCTAGTTGTTTTTCCCTTTTAATGCTCTTGGATGATGAGCTTTGAGATGTTAATAGGGTTGTAATGTGTTTAGAAGCTATATATTTCGCAGGGTTAAGTTTAGGGATGTGTAAGGAGTGTTAAAAGACTTAATTACCCTCAAAATAACTCAAAACGGAGTGTTTTTGGCACTTGGAATTGACTTAGGCGGCGCCTAACCAATCGCCTAAGTTTGGTTGGGCGGTGCCTAACCAATCCCCTATCCTTACTGTCTCTCACGAAAATGGGCATAACTTTTTGCTCGGGTATTAGATTAAGGCGAAATTGGTATCGTTGGAAAGATAATTAGATTCTCTACAATTAGGTGGGTCTAAATCATCCAAAATAACACATTAACATTGAGTTATACTCGTTCAAATATGACCCTTGCAAAATCGAACACTAAAACTTGATGGATTCAAAAACTCTTAGCTTGTATTACCTTAAGTGACTCATATGAACATGCTTAATGTATCATAGGCTATCTTATCGCTAGTATACTCATTGTAAGTCATGCACTAAAATGCTACTCACGGGATAGGAGGTTTCATACGTAGGAAAAATGGTCCGTCTCCTAGCTTAAAAACATACGGGGTATTACAGTTGATAAGATTGAAATGGGTTATATCATAAGATTAAGATCGACTAATCCTATCATGTGACTTTACCCCTTTGATGGTCTTTTCTTTAGTAGTAGTAACCCAGTACTTCAGGAGAGAAGGTATATAGTAGATTTTAAGTTATAATAATGAGGTTATAGAGGGGTTGTGATAGTAGGTAGTAGCTAAGTGAAGTGAAGTATTTGGGTTGATTTCCCAATTTGATGGACTAGTATAGTATGTGGCATGCTTTACCGGTGGTATATAATTAAGGATAGATAATAGGCTTGAACTTTAGATGTGAAGTGTAGTGGTGACAATAGTAGCTCAAGATTGATGATGCATGTTTTATGGGAATTAATTAGTAGGCTTGATGTGAGGTGTGAAATAGCCTAGGTTAGCAACTTGTGGAAAAAAGAGTGGATAATTATGATATTTATGTACATGAGGACTAGCGTTAAAATGATGAATTATGGTTAAGTCATTAAGGTGATAAGAGTGATAGTCATATAAGAATAAGTTGAACTCCAAATAGCATGTTGTTAGATAAGGTTGTCTGGAATAAGTGTTATGTGTACCTAGTTTGTGTTTTTGAGTTTTATAGTACGGAGAAGTTTGGGGAGTTGTTGTATAGTGTTCATTAAAGTAAAACTTGAGAAAATATAGGTAGGCAATGTGCGCCTTTGGTATAGTTGTGCAAATTTTGTCAAGTGATTAGAGGTGTAATGCTAGAATCCTAAGAAGCTAAAGACAAAACGTTAAGTGTTAAGAAGCATGGATGTCCAGGCCCATAATAATGTGAGTCGTAAGTTGGCAATTTTGGGGGTTAAAGAATGTTGTGATTAGTATCCCTGAAAGGGGATATCCTAGAAAGAAATTAGTGTGTTTTATGAAAAAAAAGTATTGTGAAGAGTGGCGGATATAGATTTGATAAGGGGATATGTCCGTAAGTCTAGGATTGTGACTTTGATCTAAGGGGGAGATGGTGAATTAAGGTAGTTCCCGAATGTTCTCAATGTGGCAAGTTGCGAGAAGGAACCATGATAAACCTATTTATACCCAAGCATACTCGTCATACTTCAATTTAGGAGAGTATCCTGCTAATATCTTACGTCATTTGTTCAAGTCATGCCTATGCCTATGGTTCGAGTTCTCTATGGACTTATGTTCATGATCTGACCTCCAGACTAGAAGAAATAATGTCTCTCAGTAATCTAGTCTTTCATGTATTCAAGTCATATATTATGTTACTCTTGACCCATGCAATCTATGTCTCTCTGTATGCTTGGTCCTAAGGAAATATGTTTCTATATGTCACCGATTCATTCTATGTCGGGTTTAGCCGAAGTGATAAAGTTTGTGCAAACTCATGGAAAATCTCAGTTCTTTAAATGAGAAGCAATCGCTTCAAGTGGCAATCTTTGTCTTAGTTGTAATGTAACACCCCATAACATTCTAGACTCAATACCACTCTTAGTTGTATGTATGGAGAGCTTACAACCTGAAATTTTTTCCTAATTATTAAAAGACTTAGTCATATTTATGAGCTCTTAATTTTTATGATTTTCAAATTGATCTTCCCGACCCCGAGACGTAGATTTTTGAGTTGATTCATGATCAGGGGTAAAAATGGGGTGTCTCGGAGAAGTTTCGGATTTTTCAGATGACGTTTGAGGCATGTTTGGATGATCAAAATAGTGGGCCAATGTGATAGCGACGCGTTATGCTAGGAATCATGCCGGTAGGGACCAAAACGGTGCGTTGCTTAATGCATTGGGTGCCCAGTTCGTCTTATTATTTCGGGTCCAGGAGGGTAATTCAGTTTTTTCCCTTATTTTATCTCGATAGGTGCATCAATGTTTTCTCACTGTGCTCTACCCTAA
Source organism: Capsicum baccatum var. pendulum (assembly GCA_030864225.1). Classification (NCBI taxonomy): domain Eukaryota; kingdom Viridiplantae; phylum Streptophyta; class Magnoliopsida; order Solanales; family Solanaceae; genus Capsicum; species Capsicum baccatum. The sequence continues at coordinate 46,102,212 of CM061560.1, forward strand.
GAATTCATGTTGTATTTTATTTCTTCCGAATGACTCTCCACTTATGATCCAGACACTTGATATAGGAAACACTTCGTGATGGTATTGTATCTTCACCTCATGTCCCACCTTGAGTAAATTAACAGATATGGGTTATAATTGAGTAATGTTTCTCCCATTCTTGATGCTTGTGCTCGGGTCCCATAATGACCCTCCATATGTTTTTATGATGGTGATGGTAGAAGCGTAGTAATGTGTTAGGTAGGTGAGTAGATGTTCTTGAAGGTGAAAATTTTTATGTGATTTCTTGAGCTAAGGCTATAAAAGATGAGGGGAAGAAAAGGATGGACTTTTATTATGAGAAATAGTTGGGAATGACATATATGGCGAAAATCCTTATGAATGTGATTGAATTTGCTGGCCTTAGCGGGGAAAGTCCATGAAGTGGGTGTAGTAATGATAGGCTTAAATATTGTGATTGATGAAAACATAACCCATGTACTATGTGGTTAGTATTCCTTAAATTAGAACCCGAGGGTGTTTGACGATAGTGATAAGGTAATATTCTTAATGGGATGTAAAGTACATGGTCCTATAGCTTAAGTTATCACCTTGTTTCCCCGAGTTAGGCTTCAAGATAGAAGTACTATGCGGGGGAACTCAAACTCTTATGGTTAGAAGTGTTGTGGGAGAATTGTAAATTAGCGAGTGTGGAGTATGTTATTTATTGTTTAGGGTGTAGACGATTAGTGCCTCTAAGTTTAAGTCTATTCGTGGTACTTTGTAAGGTAGAGAACCCTTCTAGTCATATCTTCCGCGAAATCTTATTTCATTATTAGTACTAATATAAATCAGGTCTATGATCATCAAATAAACCCCAGCCTTATGTTGTGATGATTATAATTCATAGAAGTCATGTGCAAGATCATCCCTATGTAAAGTCTTATTATTCCCATGTTTCGTGCTTTCATGTTACACTATGGGTTATTATAAAGCTCGTTTGATGCTCTTGCATATTTTGTTGAGGAAATATGTTCAAAGCGAGGTTTCATTATTTATTTTACACTTTTAGAGCTTCAACAAGTCCCTACCCATCATTCGGGGATGAATGATCCCAAGAGGGAGATAGTGTAACACCCCGCATTTTTGAGCTAGAAATTCGAACCATCATTCCTACGTGTATAAGCTCTAATTCCATGGTTTATATTTAAATTCATGTGTCATGATCTTTCTCCTAGTAAATGAAGTGATTATGAGGTGAAAAATGTTCATAGAAATCGCTTAAAGCAAAGTTGAGCTAAGAATTCTTCATTCGTCCAAAGTTTGATATTCGATTCTACAAGGGTCATCTTTGAATGATTATAGTTTTTTGTATATATAATTTGGCAGATTAAGACCCATCAAATTGTAGATAATCGGATTAGCTTTCCGACGATACCAATTTTGCCTAAATTCGATAACTGAGCGAAAAGTTATGTCATTTTTCGTGTGAGGCAGTAAGGGGTCGCGATAGCCTCGCGATGCGAGGGCTGCTTGACCCAAATAGGGGTCGCGGCGCGAGGTATGCTTGACCCAACTAGGGGTCACGACGCGTGGGCTATTCCCCTACAGTTTTAGCTTCTTAAGGGTCAGGTCACTTTGGTCCTTTCCCCTCAACCCCAAACGTCCAAAGCACGAATTATAACATCCAAAAGAGCATTATTTTCCAATCTTCTTCAAATCAACTCACGTAAAAACCTTCCCCTTTCCCCAAGGACAAAATTCAACTCTTCTCCTCCAAGTAATCTAGAATTCAAGCCTTTCAAGTCAAGAGTTTCAAGAAAGTATAAAAGTTAGGGTTTAATCCTTCAAGATAAGAAACTTAAGGTACGTGGGGTTTTCTTAAAGTACATGGGTATGGTGAAATTATCTTAATCATGTTTAAATGTTTAGAAATCATGAATTTACAAAGGGGTTTGGATTTACAATTACAATTATGCATTTTGAAACCTTATTGGTGATAAAAGTTTTGGTCTTGAGGTCTTCCCCCTTAAATTCGTTTTTCGTTCATATATATGTATACGTGTGGCTTGAGTTTTGAAACTTGATTTGATAGCATGAAGATTTATACTCCCTCTCTCGTTATGAATTATTCGATTGCATATTGAGAAGCATAACATAAATGTCTTTACTATTATTTGTTGACTTAGTTTTGATGATGACTTGAAGAGAGGGCATTTTCTTAATTGCGTAAATAAAAGTGATGATTTAAAGAGACTGCATAATTTGTTACGAGATACTTGACCACCATGTGTTTGTGAATTGAATTGAGGATCCTTGACTCTGTTTTCATGAATTTCACTATGCATATTCTCTTATACTGTTTAACTAGTTTGGTGGTCTGAAAATAATGTTTTGGAAGAGAAGACTGTAACATGATAATGTATGGCTTAGAAATATGACTTGCAAGTCTTGTACGATACCAAATCAGACAATGCCATAACAGAATCAGAACAGAACATAAGTCAGATTTCATTCAGTTTTTTTAGAATATGATTTCAGAAAGATGCATGCTTAGAAAAGGCTAAAAAATGGGCTTAAGAGATGTTAGGTGGTTACCTGAAGAACGCACGAGTTCAGATAACTCATTGCCCAAAATTGTGTTTTGCCGATACGGGTTATTATGTCCCCAAGAGGGATTATACGCTGGCCTAGTGCCCTGTGGCGTATTAGACTCAGACATGTGACACCCTAACTTAGGATAAGGAGTCCCTCATCGGCAAAACACAGGAGTAATGCTAGGTATGTAAGTAAGCAAGCCTTACTCCTTAGTGATGCATTTTAAAGTCATGTCGGCTTGGGCCCAGAGCGGATAATATCACTAGTGGACAGGCTAAGGGAGTCTCTCGGGCCTTTGTGGTTCGTATGTCCATCTCGGCCAGGGCCTCGGATCGGGTCGTGACAGAATGGTATCAGAGCCCTCCTGTGTCAGCCCTGTCTATGTGGGCCAGAGTTCAAACTAAGTGTAGGCAAATTCCGATAAGATGGGAAAAACCTCAGTCCTGATTGTAGGCAAATCTCATTCGGTGGGGCAAACCTCAGCGAGGACGTTGAGTCCATAAGGGGGGGTGTATGTGACACCTCAACTTAGGATAAGGAGTCTCACATCGGCAAAACACAAGAGAGATGTTGGGTATACAATAAGCAAGCTTTACTCCCTAGTGACACGTTTTAAAGTCGTGTGGGCTTGGGCCCAGAGTGGACAATATCACTAGTGGTCGGGCTAAGGGGGTCTCTCGGTCCTTTGTGGTTTGGGATACCCATCGCGGCCAGGGCCTCGGGTCGGATCGTAACAAGACACTCCAACCCTTGCGGCAAACTTGAGTTAGGGACTTTCCCGCCGATTCAATGGAGGATTCCTTATAGCCCGTAGAATATCAGACTTGTAGAGGTGTACCTCCTAACTCAGAAGTAACATAAAGATTAGACTTACATTGACAAGATTGTTTTAAGGTCATTGAAATTTGCCATGTATTTTTAACTATTTCATGCATGATATTTCGGATTTACTCTCATCTATGTTATATATATATATATATATATATATATATATATATATATATATATAAACACATTATTTTAGATTGCTCTGCGTACCAGTACATCTGTATTGACACCCTATATTTCAGGGTCTGAGGCTCAGTCCAGAGGTTTCCGCTAACCATAGATTTATCAGACAGAAGTATGTAGTTGGTGAGCCTTCTTTATTTCGGAAGGCCTATTTTTAGAACATTGTTATTTCATTTTAGTTTTATGTCAGATTGGAGGCTTTGTCCCAGTTTTAAACAAGTTGTTAATTTTTAATGTATTAGAGATTTCGCAGACTGAAATAGATGTTGTCTAGATACTTATGGATTTCATTAAGTATTGTTAAATTGAACTTAGAACATGACCGTGATTCCGTTTGTTTAATTTCTGCATCTTTTCTTTATTATTTATGAATGGTGTTCAGAATTGCCAAATAGAAAGGGGCACCCAGGCCTTCATGATTCGGGATGTCCGTCACAGCCAGGGCCTCGGTTCGGGTCGTGACACTACTAAATATGTACAAATTTAAATTTCAAACTCAATAATTCAAATAATCAGTAGGTTCGTTCACACACTGAATTCATAAAACTTAAATTATGGATTTTCTTTAGATAAAATTGCTAATAGTGGCGAATTAATGTCAGTTCAAGTTTAATTCTCTGAACATGTGCTTTGCTTTTAAGGTTATGAGTTTGAGTCAACACAAGAGGAAAAATAAAAGGGCAAAGGCTCAAAATATCCTTTTACTTTGATAAATTGGCTAAAAATTTTCCTTCGTTATACTATTGGGTTAACTGTACCTCTATTGTTATATTATAAGGTCTCGTTAGCAAAGTTATTAAAAATATCCCTTTTTAACACTTCTTCATCAGACAAGGTGAGAGCAATGTGATGAGACATTTGGGGTCAGATGAATGCTATGTGGCATGCCATCTCAGCTTTCAAATTTTTTTCCTTTTTCATTTTAAACACTTTGCTTCAAATTTTATTAATTACTTGTATTTAAAAAATTGACAATTTAAATACTCACATATTTTATTTATTTAAAATAAAATAACAATCATCATTAATCAATGTTGATATCTCCTCACCAAATGAAAGAGAATCACCATCAAAGGTGACGGGAGAAAAAAATGTGTCACACATCAAGCTGTAAAGAGCAAAAGCGGCGAGTTTGGAAACTGAGTTTTTCAAGAATGTGGTGGATTTTGAAAAGTCAAGTGGGAAGGTGTTAAAAGTGGGGGTTTAAGGTTAGCGAATTGCTAGAAAAAATTGACACCGCCATGAATATCTTACTACTAGTGATAGTAACTTGCCTTTTTTGTATGTGTTAACTACTCACATATTTTATTTATTTAAAAAAGTTGATAAATTAAATAACTAAGTAAATAAAATTTGAAGAAAAAAAATCTGATGATGAGATGGCATGTCACGTGGTATCAACCTCATTCAAATATCATGCCACGTGGCTGACACTTTGCCATGATGGAGAAGTATTAAAAAGAGGGGTATTTTTTATAACTTTGCTAATGACAGAGGTATATTTGATCCAATAGTATAACAATAGAGGTATATTTGACTCAACAATATAACGAGGGATAATTTTAGCTAATTTATCAAAATAGAGGATTATTTTTAACCTCCCCTCCATACACACTCACAAAAAAAGATAAGAGTTCGTAGGAAGAGATTTTTTTGGAAAAACAAAAATCCTTGCAAGAGATTTTCTTTTTTTAAAAAAAAAAATACTCTTGTCATAAATTTGAGTAGCCTTTAGTTTATCTATATCTATATCTATAATTTGTATATCTATAATCTATATTATATAATCTATAATATATATCTATCTATAATCTATAATATATCAAAATTGTGAAAGGCCTTAGAAATGTTGTTTAAACTTTTTTTCCTTCATTTAAAATTTTCACTTTAGATAGAATCGTCTTTTTACTATTTTTTTCTAATATTTAAGAGTTGAAAATTAATTAAATATTATTTATAGCAAAACCTTTTCTTATTAGAATTCATCAAAATTAATGACAACTACTATTTTTTCCCTTAGTTTAAGAATTCTAAATCAACTAAATTTGATTTTAAGAAAATTTTAAAAATTTAGAAATAAATATAAAAGTGTTAGAATAAGGAAAATTTAAGAAGCACCAAATTTTAAAAGTTTTAAGTACATAATAAAAATATAATCAATGATTTTGTAAAAATTTAACTTTAAAAACAAGAAAAGATTTTAAATATAGAAAAAAAATAATGGTACCACAAATATGGTTCAAAATGATGCGTCTCTCTTAGCCTCTGACGACAAGAAAAAGAGGTACTGCATGGCAAATACAAAAGTGATGATCGATCAACCACTTAAAACTTCTGCTGGTAAAATATGTATGTGGTTAAACTAAAATATATGTTTATGTTTATATTATTATATTAAAATGTGAAGGTTCACTAAAAATCTCTACAATAAATAAAATTATTCAATTTTAAATAATCAAACATTACATATACGAATCACGTGGTTAAACTACGATCATTAAAGAGAGGCGGTTCTAACATTTTGACTCAAGGTACCGTAAAAGGCAAAGCACGTCTCCATTATTAGAAAGGATTAAAAAAAAAAAAAAAAGGCGTAGTCATTCTACCTCCATTACTCCCTTCGCTATGCATTAGTTAATTTTTTTCAAAAAAAATATATTTATTTTTATTTGATTATTCAAGTTTTAAAATTAAGAGTGTTTATACATATATTTTTTATTTTATCTTTAGTAGAAATACTAAATATATTCATAATTTTCAAAATTATTAAATGGTACATGAATGATCTCAATTCTCAAAACCAAAATTAAATGATTATTAGTAGTTTCAATTATAACTACTCAATGTTTTAGAATAATGCATGGGATTGAGTAATAGGTATCAAATTTCAATGTTTAATCATTGCATTTATTATTGCACTCTAAAATATATATGCGAGTAAGAGGGTGTTTGGATTAGATTATAATTTGATCAAAATGGTTTAAAAGCCATTTTTGGATTTAAGGAGTGTTTGGCAATTTAAAAAATTGCTTTAAAAAGTCAATTTTGGCTTTTTAAATGCCAAAATTTAGAAGTTGGTCACTCCCTACTTATTTTCTTTAGCTTATAATTCATTGAAATTTCATCAATTAAATGACTTTTGTATTCCTTATAATTTTCACTTATTCCAAAATTATCCTCTTGTAGCCCTTATAATTTTCACTTATAACATTCATGATCTACAACAATTTTTATAACGATTAACTTTTTTTTAATTTATTTTTTTATATTATATTAAATTATATTTTTTGTAACAATATATATTTTACTAAAATAATTAATAATATTCAAACAAACGTTATTATTATAAAAAAAAATTATGTATACGTAGTAGCTTGCTGGCAGTGTATACTATTTATGTGTTGTATCTTTTATTTTATTTTATTTTGTTTGTTTTTTCCTTTCAAGAAAACCTATTTTTTATCTTAAAAAAAAATTGATAAACCTATTTTTTATCTAAATATTTTTTACCTTAAAAGTTTTAATTCAAAATTCTAATTCCATCCCTGATAAGAAAGAGTATGAATTTAAATTAATAAGGTTTCAAAATAAATATCAAGCATTAAATAATTTAATTTTTTTCAAAGATTTTCTTAACGCACAAATTTAATAGTCATTCATGAAAATATTATATTATATTTTAGTTTGAATCATTTTAGAAAATAAAAATTAATAATAATTAACTCTACATATTGTTAACAGCTTTAAGGGTATTTCAGACATTTTAATCAAAAAAAGTGCTTAAGAACACTTGTTTATCAAACACATCAATAATTTTTTTTTTAGTTTCAATACTTTTATCCAAACACGTAACTGCTTATTTTTAAAATAAGTTCAACACTTTAATAGAACTTTTTAAAAACTATTTTTTTCAATCTATCTAAACGAGCCCTAAGTATGTAAAATGCATCACTATATATTAATTTTTTAATGAATGTGTCAAGTATTAAAAAGTAAAGGGAAAAAAAGGCGCAGCCATTCTATCCTTCCTTTACGTTTCTTTTTTGCTTCCACCCAAAAAAAGCCAAAGGCGGAATTAATTACTACTCATTAGTTGCCGTTGAAACTTTAAAAGTGCATTTGGATGAATTTGAAACATTACAATTCTGGCGGATTAGCATTTACTGTCCCAGTAAAAACTTAGTCATAGAATTTTGCGCTCTCTCAAAACGCCTGCACACCTATGAGTATTCTCATCGGTCCTACAAATTGAGGGTGCTGCTTTTTGGAATCAATTTCCATCTGTCTTTTTAACTTTGATGGGCAAAATTATCTGATATCTAATATTTTTTTCGTTTCATTTTATATATCGTCATTTGATCAGACATAAAGTTTAAGAAATTCTTTCGTCCCATTTTATATGTCGTTATTTGACCGAACACGGAGTTTAAGAAATAAGGAAAGACTTGATAATATTTACCAAATTATCCTTTGTCAAAAAATGTGCTACTATTTTTTTTTAATTAAGTGGGCCCAATAAAAATAAAGTGTAATTGTGTTTTTAAATATTTACCAAATAAGGAAATATGACATTCTTTTTGGGACGGACTAAAAAGGAAATGATGACACATAAAATGAGACGGGGGAGTATCTAATATCTGTTGTTGCTGGTGGGAGATGTCAATGAATTTAGTTGATGTGCACGAACAGAACACTTTGATTGAGTGCAGCCAAAATTTGGCACAACTCAGATTTGCTAATTGTGAAAGGTACCAAGGATTTGGGCAGCCCTAGGCACCCCATTCATTGCACAAGTTAAACGAAATGCTATATCCTAGCCCCTGGGATAACAAGACCATGCATGCTCAAAAAAAGGAAACTAACCCCATAATGTCTTATTCCCTACAAGTTATATCTCAATATCCTTTCTAATCAAACTTACAATACAAAAGTAAGAAATGAAATATAAATTCCTACAAATGTTTGAAAATATTCTTTATCTGCCCTCAAATTGAGAACTTTTTTGCTATTCACTCACCAAGAAGCAGTCTGCATCATTTAAGAATGTCACCTCCCAGATAAGTGGAGGGACAGATTGTCCCTCAAAACTGAAGCAGTGCTGTCGACGGATTCACAAACCTCTTGCCCGTATCCCGGATCATGGTTATGAAACGACAGAGGAAACTCATCCAAAACCTCATCTTCCATGTCAATAACAATGTTGTGAAGAATGCAACATACAAGGATAAACCTTGGTAACTTGTTTTTGTCAGGTCTCCACATCATTCCATGAATCATTTTCCAGACTTCTTTCAGCCTAGACAACGCCCTCTGTGCCACGATACGAGTTGCAAAATGCCTCTTATTGAACTCAGCTTTAGATTCTGAAAGTTCTTTACCTTGATAAGGAGTTAAAAGCCAAGGTAGCAAGGGAAAGCCAGAATCACCTATGATATATTCCCGTAGTTCCGTCTCTTCAGTTAGCTTAATCGCGTTCCCGTTCAACCTCTCTCCTGTCTCGCAGAGTTTAAAAAAGTTTGAGCTCTGAAGCACTGAATTCTCGTTCATCTTTCCTGGCAATCCCGTAACAACATCTCGGAATCTCATATCAGGGTCAACTATTGCTTGCAGGACCATGCTGTGGTTGTTATTTTGATCAAGCCATACATCAGCTGTCTGCTCAGAGGAAGACAACATCATTGTGATATGTGTAGCGTCAATTGCGCCACAACAGTTTGGAAGTCCTTGAATTCTTTCAAACTTGGACTTTATCTGTGTAATATCCTCCTCTGTTGAAGGCCACCGTATGTGGTGAAGTCCCTTTTCCTCAATAGCCTCTATAAAGCGCCAAGTTACTTGAGACACTGTCGAGTGGTGTGCACCAAATGAGTCACCCACTGAAATTAGAGAATTACCTGAGCTCAGCCTCCTCAAAGCTAACGCTACTTGCTCATGCAAAGACATGGGCTTGCCATTTGAAAACACAAAGTGGGCTGACTTTGCTTGCATGTGCTCCTCTGCAAGGGAACATATGTAGTCGAAAGTTCTTCTAGACATCTTGAAAACAGATTGGAACTTATCCAAACCCTTCGACGGAGAAACATTTCCTGCAGAAAAAGATAATTTATCGACTACAGCAAAATAATCAAATTTCATGCGGCAAGACCATCCAAAAGGCAGGATTTAACTCGGCAGAATATGTACTTAAAACAATTCATAACACAGAGGAACGAGCAGCCAAAGGACCTTTCTACTAATTAGGGGGAGAAGGTGGGGGTGGGGGTTGTTACGGGTGAGGACGATCCAAGAGAAGATACTACAGATCACAAATTATCAAGTTCAAGAATTTAGGTTGATTACGAAAGCAAGTTAATATAAGTAAAGTAATCATATTTTAGTTCTTCATAAAGTTTTTTAATAATTCCATGGCTTGGTTCTTACTAGTAATCCCTTGAAATATAGCATACAGGCTTGGAAAAGCTTTTCAAGTTCTTCGGTACAATTTAGTTGGGCAAGGAAAAAGGGAAGTTTCTTAAAGCTTCCATTATGGATCAAAGCATACATGATTTATCAGAGTACTCACAACTTGGTCTTTGATCAATAGATGCAATTCATATGGCATTTTCTGTCAACTTGGATATTTTCATGCCCTTGTTCATGAATATGTTCCGAAAGAAACATGCATATTATTTTTCTTCTTGACATACAAAACCAAAGTATTCAACGGGGTACAGTCGAAACTGTAAGCCAAGTCCATTTCTCACATTAGTTGATAGACATTCAGAGATCTAAAGCTAGTTTTCCAGAGCTCCATAACTAATTTAAATGAATGAGGGATTTCTACCTCTACCGTGCTTTGATATTTTCCAGCGAAACAACATGGAAAATCAATACAATAAATGACACCAATTATCAAGGAACAACAAATATTATTTTGGCCATTTTTAAAACTACTGTTTTTTTTTGCTTTCCAACTCTTACTGTGACTAGGAACACCTTTTCATAAATTATTTTCGGTTCTTTGCTCAATCTTTAACGTAAGGAACAGAGAACCATCTATTTGAACTTAAAACTGGAAACGAGCAAAATAAAATACTTCAAGATATTGCGATTTTCGTATTTCTTGAGTAGATAAATTGTTTAATAAGAACCACCTTAAAAAATATATCTCAAATCTATCTCCTTTCACTCTATAAATTGAACCGTCCAGCCTACTCACCTCTATTGATGAATGAGGATAACAAACAAGAGGTTTTCACAAAGTCTAATACTTTGCCTCAGGTCTCCATCTAATCTCAATTTCCGAAGTTCTAACTTAAACGTCTGTCTCGATATCTGAACTGTGAACTTAGATATCTCCATCATCTTTTTTATTCTTTCACCTACATTGCATACTCCTACACTGTTAGGTCTGTATATTGAGCAACATGTTTGTACTTCTCACGTAGTTTAGAACAAAATATAATTGTTTCCTATGCTGTCAAATATGGGACAACATTGTTATGGCAGTTCAAGCTACAAAATAATCAAATAGCATGACTAATTGTCCCCTCAAGCATAGGAGGAGCAAGTGGACATGCAGAAGAAATACCCAACAATAAGCAAACGCCCTTCATAAAAAATAATACTCTAATAGTAAATTTTCCAAAAGAATTACTTAGTAGCATATTCATGGGATTCGAAAACCTCCAAGAGTCTATTGATTACTACTACTGAATGTAATAGTTATTGGCATTACTCGTACATATATTTACACAAACACACGTATGTATGTGGAAGGGGAGCCTTGGAGTAACTTGTAAAGTTGTTGTCATGTGACCAGAAAATCACGGGTTCAAGCCTTGGAAATAGCCTCGGGCAAAAATGCAAGGTAAGGCTGCGAACAATAGATCCTTGTTGGATTTCCAAACTATAGATAGGATCACCGCGTAGGCAGGCCTACCCCCGCCCGATAAGACTGATCATGCCCTGCTGCTTGGCATGGAATCAAACTAGCCTATCATGCCCTTTCTTCATTCCTCCTTCTCCGCTCCTTCTTTTTCGACATATGCGGCGGCGGGTTACCAGAGAAGGGGGGACAACTCCTTTCTCCAGATAGATGCCTGAATCGGACATATGAGATGAGCCCGTCGCTCTTTGCGTGAAGACCAGATGCGCTCGGTCGGGCCCTTCCTCGGACCCTGCGCATGCGGGAGCTTTAGTGCACCAGGCTGCCCATTTTACACACATATGTATGTATGTATATAAATTTGGAGAACTTCTCAACCCAGCACAAAGGTTCATAATCTTTTTTAGAAAAAAACTATTGTTATTATCTTTTATGGATAAAAGATGAGTCCCTTATGCATGAATATGTGTGTGCACTGGTGCTAAGTAGGAAGTAAGGACCTAAGAAACCAAAGGCACATCCTCTATTGCTCTATCAGTGATTCTATGGAGTAGATGAAGAACTTATATCAGAAATCAACGTTAAAAGAACTCATTAGTGTTGATTCTGTGTCAACTTTTTTTTTTTAATAACCGTGGTGTCCGGACCAGCTTGCGCGTATCTCGACTAATTTCACGGAGTACCTGTCGCCTCTCACCAGCAATAGGTACCACGTAACTCTATCCATCAAGGCTAAGATAGATAGGAAGAAACCATCTAGCGTTTTTGTCCCTGTTGGAACACTTCATTGACCACACTTTTTGCACCAGGTAACTTGTGGTATAACAACATTTACTTATGGCACCCGACTTGACACAGACAAAGATATACTTGGTGAAAGAGCTGCAGCATTTCCTCGTTGGTCTTTTCCTCTAATTTTGCCTTCAAAGACACTAAGCTAGACTATCTTATTGACTACCATAACTAACATCTAACTTACAAATTCAACAGCTTTATAACTCTATATCTACATGAATATTATTATAATATCCACGTAGAAAGCAAAGACATAAGCACCATAATACATTCGAGTAATATCTTTGTACTAGAACCTTTGTGGGAAGGACGGCAGCAGATAAAATGGCATTTACTGCACCAACTACTTAACTATCATCTATTGCCTGGTAAAATTAACACGCAAAGATATGATTTGGCTACATATCCACTATACGAATGGTCATAGAGAAACCTTCGTGACCACTGGCCTTTGCTTCAGGAAATCCATCAAGACTCCACTGAATCGCTGTTGACAATTAAGTGCAAAAATGCCTCATAAATTTCATACTTCCCAAAACATTCAAATGCTAATTGATCTTTAGAGAAACCAACATATTATCCACATTTGTGGAAAGGACCATATTTCAAAAGCTAAAGTAAACTGATCTACTCAGGGAGTCTCCTTTATCCAAGTACTGTAGAGTACAAAATCGTCAAGTATGAGGAGCATAAACAAACTAGAAAATATCCTCACAATACATAATGGTCGGTACTGAAACATTTGTGGAATCACCTTATAAATATATCCGAGTTTCATTCTCTTTTCACTAAAAACTCCACCAATTTTAAACTCGTTGAAAATCTGAAAAATCCAGGTTCAATGGCTTCACCCAAACTGCGTTTTAATGTGAAAGACATTCATCCAAGTACCATGCATGCAACAACTTAGAGGATCACAACTACACTGCTAATACAAGAGGACCACCACTATAATCCACTGGAAGTGAACGAATATTATTCTCTAGAAGTCAGCAATATTCGGACCATATAATCTACTTGGTTAACTGACCGACTGCACCTTAGTTCAAAGAAAGAGTGCAATGCCAAACCAAGAATGTTCTTTTCTAACATCCATTTCTCAGCTATTTGCAACTCTGTTGAACTTTTGGGCCACCTTGTCTGACATTGATATCCACTTTGGTCTGAGTACTTCGGCAAAAAGATGTACCTTGGGTACACCCCTAATTAACTCTGGTATATACTAACCCGAATTCTATATGACAAGCCAGAGTTATCTTGCAGCCAAGGGAGAGCAGAGGTTTGGACTGTAAGATAACTATGCTCATTGAGTTCTTGGCTTCATTATAGAATGGGAACTTTAGATCCATTGATAACTTAAAAGCTAGATGCCAAACTAGAAACTGCTAAAACGGAATTAATAAGTGCTTTTGGTCACGCCTCAACATCTTTTTAGAAAAAAAAACAGAAAAAAGCAGAGAGAAAACAATTTCCCGTTACAGTCTGCAATGGTCCTTTTTTGGTGGATAATCAAGAACCTATTGTCATATCCAGCCAATCTCCAGAGCATGGGGAAAAACAGAGAAGTAAACACATTTTTAAGAATGTATTGGCCTAGATAGATGTTGAAGAGAAAAGACAACGAAATTTTCGGTCATTAATCATCACTAACACCAAGGATGATAGATGCAAACTTTCATGCTCATATGAAACTCGCATCAAGATCTGTAGCCAGCTAAGTATTGTAAATGGTTCTCCAAGGAACAAAAGATGAAGTAAAGATACCAGAATGATTATAATTTGGTCGAAGCAACAAAAAAGTGCTATGCATTGAAGCATTACGGGGATAGAAAGGTAAGGAGTCAAGAAGCTTCATTGGAAGTATTCGTACACGTCAACGTGGTCAATATGTGAAAAAAACTACAGGTAGGCTCCCTGAAGAACCAGGCAGGAAATGACATACTTGCAAATTTCATTTTTGGCTATACAAGATTAATTGTTGGATAGCTGGTTCATTTACCAATTTAATGCTAGGTCTAATACTGATCTGCATTCGTCTAGGCTAACAACTTGGATTACTTCAAATACGCTGCAGATGAGTTGATCACCTCACTCCAAATTCCAGCTTCTAAATTTTTTTCTTTTTTTGGTAACGTGATTTTAATTCTCAAGAACTTCCAACTGTTTTCTCCAGTTTTTCAAACTTCAGATCTAGAATAAAAGAAATAACATGTACATCAACCAAAAGAGAAAACAAACTTTAGATAAAGAGCCTTAAGCACAAGGAAAATCTTAGTTATCTTATCAGTATCCTACTTCATTTAACATAAAAAGGAAACCATCTTGATACTGAAGAACCAAAACTTTATAATTGATATGCAAAGCATTTTAGCATTTCCCACCAGTCCTCACACGTTAAAAAAGCAAAGGGATCATGAGGTACAATTTTTATGGTAAAACACACCATTGGAACAAAGCAACCTTCATTGTAAAAGGAATGACACACGGTATTATGCAGATGAATTTAAAAAAACTCTCCTTTATAACTTGGAGTTTGTAGCAATGTGCATCCTATACCTGCACTTGCAGATTGCTCACACTGTTGATTTAAACAAGTGAAAATCTTCAAATGCTATTGTTAGTAGAAATGACCAAAAAAATCATAATATTCCTTTGAGTGACAGTTATAACTGCGCTTAAGCAGTCCAAAGATAGATCATTTGGACAACAGAACCAAGGATAAAACCTATCAAAGCACACATTCTCAGGTCTAAACTTGTCTCAAATGGCACTCTACGTATTTTGTCTATGTCAAACAAGTACACTACGCATACTCCTAATTCATAATAGTTTAATCAGAAAAAGGAAACTTCAACTAAAAATAGTAAAATTAAGATGCAAATACCAGTAAGAACTTATACTCCAGACATTGTAAACATCGACACATTTCCAAATCCGAATCATTATTGTAACAAGTGCATACAATTTAACCCCTTCCGCTTTATCTATCGCATCATTTGATAACAAAATGAATCGGCGCATTAGGTCAACACGAGCGTTATATAATCGAAACTCCTAACAAATGCAAATTAGGGATCTTTGATTCAAAATTCATGATGCATTGAGATAAGAGAAGCATGTAACACCAATGAGATACAAAGAATAAAGTGAATTCAACTATTCAAATGGGGATAGATGATGATCAAAGGGAAACTAAAATTAAAAACCACTATTCAATACTTCAAAAAGACCAACATTTTTTTAATCTAACACAAACATAAGAACAGATAAACTGATAAAGACTTTGAATTAAAATTTTACCAGCAATTTTTCTTGATAACATCTCAAACCAATCAGCAGAACCATTCTCTGAAGACCCAGAAGCAAAATAATCCTTTTCAACTTTTTTCTCTACCTTCCTCTTCTTTTTTTGACCTCTAACAGGACCCATCACTCAATTGAATCAAAATCAAGAAACCCCACTTGCTTCAAACAACCAAAATCACAGCAACTTCAATGAATTCAAAGATAACACAAACCCCATTTCTTGCAAATACCAAAAAAAAACACAACGAAAGATCATAAATTCATAATCATATACAAGATAAACAAAAAACATGCAAAACTACATATGCAAATAGAAAAATAAATAAAATTAACTCACCCCATTTCTTGATGCCATTGGTTTGTGTTTTTGTTGAGTGGCTTTCTTGAAATGTTTCAAAGCATGCAAAGTGTATATTGTCAAAGAAAAAAGAAGTGTCTACATATTGCAGGTGCGTGAAAGCTAGCTCGAATACAGTGGTTAAGTGACTATTGTGGGTTTTGACATAAAAAAATGGACACACTATAGATAGGAAGAATGCTTTATGGGAAAATTAATGTAACAAGAAAACAATATAGAGGTTTTGTTGTGTTTGTATTTCCTTAAAAAGACAATGTGAAAGACATGAAAATGGTGGAGACTCTCTTTACAATGGTCAATACTCAGAGATTTAAGAGAGAAACTAACGGGGCTTGTAAAAGGTTTTAGTCAAGTTGTTGATATTACCAATTTGTAATAATTCTTTGCTAGATCCATAATCTAGATTAAGGAATAATTTAGAGAGAAAAGATATTGTTTGTTTTTTAAAACACAGTTCACGTTTATTTTGTGTACCGTGTTATACTATTGTCGTTATTCTCGTTTATCACGCTTCT
This sequence comes from Capsicum baccatum var. pendulum, assembly GCA_030864225.1. Classification (NCBI taxonomy): domain Eukaryota; kingdom Viridiplantae; phylum Streptophyta; class Magnoliopsida; order Solanales; family Solanaceae; genus Capsicum; species Capsicum baccatum. The sequence continues at coordinate 46,118,641 of CM061560.1, forward strand.
TTACTTTTATTACACTTTTTTTGAGTTAGTGTCATTATTCTCGTCTGTCACGCTTTTATTACACTTTTTTGAACTATGAGTCTATCAAAAACAGTCTCTCTTTACCGGGTAAGATTACGTCCTATCCTTTCTAGATTACATGTGAATATGTTATTTTCTTGTCTATTATGATTGAGGGTCTATCAGAAATGGTCTCTCTAATCATAAAAGTAAAGGTAAGATTTACGTACGTTCTTCTTCCTTAAAATTCACATGTAAAATTTCATTGGTATGTTATTATGAGAGTATGCATATCTAGACACTTCAACTTATCTTCACTATATCAGATAAACACTATAACTTTCAATGTAATCATCTAGACAACTTCAAAATCTATGTGTGACGAATGTCCACTAGACATACTAAGGATGAGTTGGAGTGTTTAGTTTTCAGTTGGATGTCCACTAGACATAGTAAGAATGAGTTGGAGTGTTTAGTTTTCAGTTGGAGTACATGCTTTCAAAGTTAGATTGTTCACTTGTCATCTGAGACCAAGTTTGAGTGTCTGCTTATATATTGTGTCTGTTATTATTCTTTTATTGAAATTATAAATGAATGAAAGAATGTAATTTCGATGTCCGAACTTTTAGAGGCACACATATATATAATTTAATAGGTATCAGAGTTAGACACAGATAAGTTCAAGTTCCAACGTCTGCATCAACAAAAATATCTATTACGATTGGCTTGGGAAAAAAAATTGACCTTGATATGGAGACATATTAGATATGAAACTCAATAAACCTTTTAGCTTAAAATCATAGAATGAGACGATTCACATAATTCAAATAATTTTTAAATATAATAAGACTTTGGTTTAGAGTGTATAGGTCAAGAGACATTTTGAGATTATAAACTGGTAATTATAGATTAGTACATATATTAAAGTGTTTGTACATGAATTGAGGATTCGCTTTTTCTTAAGTAATGAATAAAAGGATAAATGTGTGCCACAAAAAGATTTTACAAAAATAAAAATGAACTGTAAAAAATATAAAGGAGATAGAATGGACAGTTAATTATATATTTAATACGAATCGCACATGAACAATAATCGGAGATGACTCTCATATAGTTCCATATCTCATCTAAGATATGTTGGGAAGAGGTTCAAGTTGACCATGAAATAGAGATATTTTAAGCATTTCATTAGTTACAAACTTTCAATGCTTCAATAAAAAAACTTATATACTAAAAAAAAAACTTTTAACAAGTTTCTAGATCTCTCAAGGCAAATGCATTAGAAAGAACAAAATTTAGCAGATGTTATTACTAGGGTACTTTTGGCGAGACGTATGGTATTGCAATCAGTATAATAGTTGGCTCTATACATGTGACCTACTATCAGAAAAAAAAATTACAATAGCTAAATGGTGATCAAACTTGTCATTTGGATCGGGTCGACCCGTTTCGGTCCAATTAATCCAGCCCGTTTAAGAGGACCGATCCGGTTTGAATCGGCATAATGGGCCATCGGTTCCGGACTTTGCTGTCTAGGATGGCCAGCCCGATGGATCGGCCCAGTTACGAAACCAGACCAGACCCACCGATTACCCAACTCGATAATTAAAAGAAATATTACAAAAGGCTGCTGCTGGGGCTAGGTCCAATTGGACCGTTGGCATCCCAATGACATTATAGTCGTTGGCTGGCCCAATGGCCAATTGGCATACTTTAAAAAAAAAATCAATTTTTTTTTTATAAATACCCCAAATTCAAAATTATTTTTCACACATTCTCAATCTCCCATTCTCTCATTCGCTTTCAAATATTCTAATTATCTCCTAAAGTGCTCAATTTTATTTTTTAATTTTGCAATTACAAATACCAAGTGAGAATTTTCTAAAGTCTCAACTTTCGGATACTTTTAAAATTTGATATTGTCATTCTATCTGTTATTTTTAATTTTTAATTACTTTATTATTTGTTGAATATTTATTTTTATTATTTTTATGTATTTTGAATATTTATTAGTTTAATTTGTAATATGGATAAATTAAGAAACCTCGATAAAAGTGTTAAAAAAATTTATTCCGAAAGTGATAGTGGTAGTAAAAAATGAATTGGTGGCGGTTCCGATAGAGGTAGTTTAAGTATTAGATATACCTGTATGCCTCTGGTATCAATTTGTGAATCTTTTGAAGATGAAATAGGTGTAGGTGCTCACGATATAAATTATTTAGAAACTCAAAAAAATTACGGTATAGAAGAAGAGAATGAAGTAGATGCGGTTGATTTAAATGTAGATTATAATAATATTGGTGAGACACCTGAAGTCAGTAATGCTAATGTTAAATCTGAGTCGGTTAATCTTCTTCCCCGTCCTCCCCGTGCTCCTGTAAGATCTCATAAAAGAACTAGTATTGCATAGGAATTTTTTTCGGAAATGGAAGGAGAAACTAAGGTACAATGCAAATTTGTGAAGTGGTATATGAGCATAAAATCGGAGGCAGTAAAGAGGGTACGCATTCGTTGATGAGACATTTAAGAGAAAAACACGCAGTAGAGTTAAGTCTTGCACAAGGTGTTGAGGTTGTTGGTGGGCCAGCACAAAGTAGATTGAACCCAACAACCGGTCAATTAGTTAAGAATTATAATTATAATAAAATGAGGGGCCAGGAAGAAATAGTGAAAATGATAGTTATGGGTTGTTTGCCTTTCATTTTTGCTTCTTCGGATGCTTTTATTCATTATATTCAAGCAATTTATAATTCTATGTTTACAGGTATCCCTAGAAGTACTTGTTTTGCTGATATTTTTAGACTCCATGCACAATATGTTTATTATTTATCTGCATTATTAAAAAATAATTCATGTAGAATTGCTCTAACTTTTGATTTTGATCGTGTTGTTAACAAAAATAATTATTTAATAATTATTTATCACTGGATAGATAGTAATTTTGCTACGCAAAAATGTATTCTAGCATTTTTGTATGATGAAGACCGTATACACACTGAAAGATTTATTTCTGGATCTATTTCTAAAGTAGCAAAATATTATGGTATTAAAAGAAAAGTTTTATGTATAACTTTTGATAATGCATCTAACAACAAGACTGTTGTTGACTTGTTAAAAGTTGAACTTTCTCCTTCGTTACCCAAAATATTTTATGTTGAGTGTGTCTGTCATATATAATTTAATCGTAAGAGATGGTCCTGAATTTTTTGAGCTTTATATTGAAAAGGTCTGGCTTGTTGTTGGCTTTATTCAAGGAAATAATCGAAAAGCTAGAGTGAAAGAATTTTAAATCAAATGTGAACAAAATGAATTTAGACCAATATTTAGGTCAGAAGAATGTGATACTAGATGAAATGCTACTTATAATTATTTAAAAATTTGTCTTGTTTATCATATTCCCTGTACAATGACTTTTAATTAATATTCTGATTCTTTTCCTGAGTGTATGTTGGGCTGCAATTGATTATCTTTTTAAATTTTTGAAAAATATTGATATAGCTACGGTTGAATTGTTTTGTGCTTATTATCCTACTATTTGTAATACTTTAGTTTATTTAGTTGACGTATCTTGTTTGCTTAAGGAATATAAGAATAAAGAAGGTTTCAAAGAAGTTATTATTGCTATGATTGCTAAATTTAAAAAATATTTTTATCCGCTTCTCTCAATTTATTTGATTGGTGCTATAATAAATTCATGTATGAAATATAATACTATGTCCGAATTTAGTTGTATTATTTATAATGTTTTAGAGATAAAGTTTGAAGAAGAACTTTCTTTCTTTACGGCTATGAGTGGTGCGAACAGTTACATGAAAGCATTATATAAATATTATGTCGATTTACTTGATGAAGTTGTACCGGCAAATATCTCTCCAACTGTCACTTCTCAAGCTTCCGAGGAGCCATCATTTTTTAAAAGGCAGGCACAAAATAGCTATCCTGATTACTTTTTTTATTTAAATGTTTGGGATAGGGAGCAACCTTCATCATACAAAACACATTCTCGGGAAGAGTTTAAGTATTATCTTCGACAGCCGATAGAGGATCGTAGAGCAAGGATCAACGCGCTAGATTGTTAAGAATAATGAAAAAAATATCCTGTGCTTTCAAGGTTAGCTAGAGATATATTGAATGTTCCAATGTCAACTGTTGCATCAGAGAGTGCTTTTAGTTAGGGACGACAACAGCTTGGAGACAACCGACACTCATTAAGAGGCAATGCTATGAATGTTCTAGTTTGCCATAGATATTGGATTAGAGCGGAACGAAGAAATCAAGGAATAGAGGTGGAGCTGGCAGACGAACAAAATCTTGAAAAAATTATGACTTCAAGGGAGAACTCAACACAATCAAGTTCAATGCGTGATTTTGCCCCCATTGATTTTGACTATCCAATGGCAATTTTCGTTAATATTAACATACATGAGTTGGAAAAAATGATGCAAAATTTATATATTTCTCAATAAGTTTTGGATCATTTTGCAATCAATAAAATACAAGATTCATTCACTCACATATTTTTTTTTCATTTAAATTGAATGTGTAATTTGAATTAAATACTTTTAATATATTAGTATCAAACTTTACACTAAGTCATAAGCATAACAAATATATATATACAGATAATGAAAAATTAAAATAACATTAGCAAATATTACTTAGACAACTAGTATTGACATATAAAAATACTATATAAGTTTATCTTTTAAGTGATGTATACAAATTTTTGAATATATGTTCAATACTACAAGTATTATTATATTAAGTAGTGTACATTGTACGTATATATATGTGTGTATTTTCTAAACTACTATAACATGTAATGTATATATGTTTCAACTTTCAAGTGGTATTTTAAGTAGTATATATTCTACATATATGTGTATATATTTTCTATAGACTAAAGTAGTATATATGAATGTAGTCATGTGTATATGTTTTTCAAAGTAGTATATATATAATGTATATATGTTGTATATATATATATATATATATATATATATATATATATATATATATATATATATATATATTATATGTGTGTGTATATATTTTCTATTGATTAAAGTAGTATATATATAATGTATACACATGTTTTCTAAAGTAGTATATATGTAATGTCTATATGTTGCATGTATATTGTTTCAGACAATATTTTAAGTAGTATATATATTATATTGTATATATATATATGTATATATATATATATATATTGTAGAATGAAGTAGTATATATATATATGTGTGTGTGTGTGTGTGTGTGTACATATTTTCTAAAATAGTATATATGCAATGTATATTATTTCAAACAGTAATTTAAGTAGTCTATATATTATATTGTACGTATATATGTGTATATGTGTGTATGTTTTCTAAAGTAGTATATATGCAATGTATATATATTGTATGTATATTGTTTCAAACAGTAATTTAAGTAGTATATATATTATATTGTATGTATATATGTGTATATATTTTCTATAAACTAAAGTAGTATATATATAATGTATACTTGTGTATATGTTCTCTAAAGTAGACAAGTAGTAATGTAGTATATATGTAATGTATATATGTTGTATGTATATTATTTCAAGCAGTATTTTATGTAGTATATATATTATATTGTATGTGTATATGTGTATATATTTTCTATATACACTACAGTCTAAACTCTAAACTCTAAAGTAGTATAATATGTAATGTATATATTTTATACGTTTATTGTTTAACGTATTTAAAATGTATATAGGTGTTCATATATAGTATACATCGAAAAAACATGTAAATTTGAATTTAATATTATTTGTTTTACATAATGGATCGGTAACCGGCCCATTTCTCGAAGCGGGTCAGACTGAATCGGTCCAGACTAGTTAAAATCGAATCTAGACTAAGTGGGCCGGTCACGGACTATTTGAGGATTTTTTTACCGTTGGGCCCGGATCGGACTGGCTCATCAAGAACCGAGTTCGAACTGAACCGGTCCACAAACCGGTTACAATTAATAGGCCGATGTCATTTTAAACCGGACCACCTAGTTGAGAGGTATAATGGTGATAGACAACTTCAATCAACCACATACCCTTTATTACTAGATCTAATTATCCACGAAAAGTAAAAAAAAAATAGAGAGAGAGGTAAGATCTGACGACGTTCTTCTCTCCTCAGAACCACTTGTGAAATTTTATTAGTATGTTATTATATATGATATATACACAAATAACGATCAAACTTGACATTATTTGACAATTAAACACTTCTAACTTTTAGTATCCGCATCTAGAAAGATCAACTTATTTTCACTGTGTTAGTTGAATACTCTAACTTACAAAATGATCATCTAGACACGATTTTATATAATTAGTAGGTATCAGAGTCAATCAGAGATGAGTTCAAGTTCCGACATCATGCATCGATAGAAATATCTTTATATGATTGGCTTGCGAAAGAAAAACGTAACTATGATAAAGGGTACAAACTAATTAAACTTCTTAGCTTAAAATTGTAGAATTAGACAGTTCACGTAATTCAAATTGTTTTCAAGTAAGATAAAACTTTGCTTTAGAGTGTATAGCTCAAGAGGCATTTTGAGATTGTGTACTAGTAATTATAGATTAGTAAATATGTTAAATTGTTTCTACATTAATTGATGGCTAGCTTTTTTTAAGTAATAGGAAGAGAATAAATGTGTGCAACTGAAAGATTCTACTAAAATAAAGATGGATTGTCAAGAATGCGGAGAAAGTAAAATAGATGGTTGATCAAATCTTAATATAAATCGTAACTAATCAAAGTCGACAGCTCTCTCATAATTTCCTCTTTTAAGAACAATTGGAGAGAGGATCAAGTTGACCTTGGAATGAAGATATTTTAAATATTTCATCAATTGTATATTATATATATTACATCAATATTTCAATAAAAATACTCTTATGCTTTCAAAAATTTTATGTCTCGCAATGCATTAAAAACAAATTTTAGCAAATGTTGTTATTAGGGTTGGTAGTGAACTTGCTTTGAAGGCATGGACGAAGTCACCTATATCAAAGGGTGATCAGATGCACATTATTTATCGAAAAATTATGTTGTGTATATAGGCTAAATGTTAGTTATTATGAGTGAGTATTTAATTTTTTACACCCTTAATGCAACTGAGAAGAAAATTTGCACTCTTTATCAAAATTCTGCCTCTCTGCCGCTATTTGAAGGAAAATGTATTAGTAGCATGACTAGTATTATAGTTGGTTCTATATATGTGGACCTGCTATTAGAAAAAAAAATTATAACATCTAAATGGTGATGGGTAACACAGTCAATACAAATAAAGGGTCATCTCAATAAAATTTGGGGTCTAAAGCCAAATATACCGGGGTCATCTCAATATATATATATATAGTTAGTCAACTTTTCTAATTTTTGAAGACGTGAAGTCATTAATTATATTTTTATAATCGAGTTGTTCTAATAGTTTTCTTTTTCAATTGATAATATAGTTAATTCATTTAATCTCTCTTAAGACATTATTGATCTTAGATAAGATTTTATCAATTTTAGTTTTGAAAAACTTCTTTTGGTTGAGGCAATAGTTACATGAACTGTTAACATTATTACATAAGTAGTATATGTATTTGAAAAAGAATCAAGTCTTTTTATTTAATTTAGTATCTCTATGAGATTTTTATCTTATACTTGTATTATTTCTCTTAACACTCTTAATTCAAAAAATAAATTTCAACCATCAATATCAGAATAACTATTATGTTTTAAAGAAAGTTCAAGATAAAGACAATGTCTTTTTTTTTAAACTCTCATTATCTAGTGATCTCAACTTTTTACCACTAAGTAGGAAACTAAAAGTATTTTCATACGCTTCAAATTAGTCAAATCTATTTCCAAGTGAAAAATGGCTTGATCTATTACAAGAAACAATCAATCCTAAAATATTCTTCAAGAGATTTTGTGATTTTGTTATCAATAATTTCATCAAATCATTTCTTTCCAAAAATATTACGCGTTTTACAAAATTTGAATTCTATATTCATGTGAGATGCAATTTCCTTAGCTGAAATTATAACAGTGACAAATTTTTCTCTATATTGATCTATGAGAACATCAATATGCATATCCTTAGATTGTAAACTTTTATTAATTGGGTTAACCGAAAAAATACGTTATATCAAATAGTCATATCCCATAAAAATTCAACATTTGTCAAGTTAATAAGTTGTCAAAAAAGTAGCTTTCCTTTTAATTCTTGAATCCTCACTATCTTATTCTAATTACAACAAGACATCTCTTATTTATGGTGCTTGAAATCTTAATGCTTTAGTACCAATACGACTTTCTCAACGAGTTTATGATAATAATTTAAGAGTTAGATTGAAAGATCTTTTTAGATAATTTTTTAAATTTGTAAGTAAATATAAATTTTTTTACTAAGTGTGTATAAATAAGTACATGTTTAAGAAAAAATGAGTCAATTTTTTGCGGGCCGTAAGTCATTGCTTTAGTGGCCTAAAGGTTCGATACTTAAAATCCTTTATTGCTAAAAGTAGACTTTCATTAAAAAAGGTGAAATTTTACATATATTGATCAATTTAAAGTAAAGAATGAATTCGATCACTTTATTCTTGTACCTGTTGTATGGTTTTTGTTTGAGACTCGATTAATTAAATATCGGTTTAAGAAAATTACGTATTATATATTTAAGACGGTTTCATTTTGAAAGTTCGAATCTAATACCTCTAGTTCAGTTTGTGATGCTTTCTCATCCCACCATATATATAAACTTTGGTTGTTGCACATGTTACTTGTAGATCCATAATCTAGATTAAGAGTATATTAATTTGTAAGTACCTCTTATATATCGCTCTTATCCTCTTTGCTAATTTTTTATTACTAATTGATTAATATGTTGCTAATTTACCTGATATCTGTACACCTTCCTAATTAGCCTTATTATGCCAAAGGACTTCACTGATTTTGTCGACCAGTGAATATTGTATTATTGGCTTATAACCTACTAATTTCATATTATTTTTGCGGCACATTCAAATAAAGCTATAGATTGGTCAAACTTCTAAAAGGCCAAAGAATATCTATTTTTTAAGAAATAATACATAGTACTTATTTTAGCGAAGGGGAGTGTTTGATTAAATTTTTGATGAAAAAAAATTATTTTGAGCAGTAATAAAAGCTGAAACAGTAATTTTTTTATTTTTATCTTTAGAATAAAATTTACCCATATCAAAAAAGCATACTTACCAAATGAATTAATAGTAACTGCCTTTTTTCTTGAGATAATACTCAATTATCCCCTGAACTATACCCAAAAAGACTATGACACACCTCAACTTAAAGGGGTCCTATTACTCCTGAACTAATTAAAAGTGTAATTTTGACATCCTTAAGGCCGACGTGGCACATACGCAGTGACAGATGTACATGTATTCCAGGAGGTTCATCCAAACCCCCTTCGTCAGAAAATTATATTATTTTTACATGGTAAAAAAAAAAATTATGTATAAATAATAGAGGTTGAACCCCCTTCGACTAGTCCGTATATGTACTACTGAATCCCTCACTGAAAATCCTGGATCCGCTCCTGCACATATGTGGCACAACACACTGAAGTGTCCACGTAGGCACACGTGTGTGCCACGTAGGCATAAAGGTTGTTAAAATTACACTTTTAATAAGTTCAGGAGTAATAGAACCCTTTAAGTTGAGATGTGTCATAGCCTTTTTGGGTATAGTTCAGGGGATAATTGGATTTTTTTTTTTTTTTAATTTGACAATAAATAGTATATTTTCTTTTTTGACATTATTAGACACAAACTATTAAAGAAGTACTTTTCAAATTTTCGCCAGATATAAATTATTATACCCAAATTATTTTTTAATAAGAATTTACTATTTTTCAACTAAAATCGAAAAAAATTCTAGAATATGATAAAAGGAGAAAATTGTACTTGTAGTGATAAGGTAATAATGTAGGAGGAATTACAAGATCTATTAATAGTAGAAAAAAATAGAAAAAGACTATACATTAATAAAACTAGAAACAGAATTATACAATTTTAGGAAAAGGTATGCAACAAATAGGAGTAATCAAACATCAAAAAGACATAGATAAAATAATATAAATCCTAGACAAACTAGAGATAATTAGAGAAAAATACTTGCAACATTGGGATTCCAATCAAATTACTTGCAAAGTAGAAATAATTAATCCAAAATATACTGTAAAAACAACATCTATAGAAGCTATAAATAAAGACCTTAAAGACTTTGAAATATAAATAAAAGAGTTATTATAATTAGAGATAATTAAAATATATATATATATATATATTATTTTATGTTTGTATAAATAAAGTTCAACAAAAATTATAAATAATAAAATTACTCATTTTTTTTAACTCTTACCCTAAATTTTAAAATTCTCAATTTTTCACTGCCTCATGTATCAGCTTATATTTTAATCCTAGGATGAGGGAAGTGTATATATGAACATTTAGAAGTTAGTCATTAATTTTCTCCCAAAAAGTTCCCCAAAGAAAGTTGACAGATCTAGGTTGCTCTATCTAAAACAAGAAATATAGGGTGAACTATGAGAGTAGGATTCTTGAATGAATACCATCAAAGAATATGTTAGCAGTTGATGTGTTACTTTTTCATTAATTAGAGATCTCAATTTTGAAACTTTAATAAGAAAAAATACTTGATAGAAAATATTTTTTTTAATGGGTCCTGCATAATATAAATACAAATTAATTAAGCTTTACTACAAATACTAAATGCTAAATAAAAATTACAGAAAAAAAAAGATAAAATCTTTAATTGAATTAATATAACTTTAAAGCATTAAAATAAAAAAATAAAAATAAGTTTCAGGAATAGAAATAAAATAATAAAATGTCAAATATGTATTAGAGAACCTTTGTTTTTCTTATTCTTTTTTCTTTTTGGACTAAAAGAAAATCCTCTCATTAACCTCAATGTGGTGCATCACTTAGCAGCTAGCCCTTTATCGGAATGGATGGTGATCGAACGATTGAGACTCCTTCACCATTAATCATAAAATTTTGAGTTCAGATCCTTAAAAATAGAAGAAAAAAAATATATGCCGGAAACATCATCCTCAAAAATAGGTTATGTAATGCACAAATTTAAATTTAATCGAGTTTTGATATAAATACCAAATATAACATTTAAAAAAAACTAGCCTTTCGATTTTCCTAGAGTTTATCTTCCATGTAATCTATATTATTATATACTAGTTTAATATACGTATTTTGCACGTGTGTCAAATCAATTAAAAGTTTATTTCTATTACATATTATAAGTTATTACACAGAGGAAAGAGATCAAAGTAATGAAAAAAAAACTATTGAAGAAAGAAATCAACTTAAGTCAAAAAAAAAAACTCTATGTAAGGTGAGAAATCAACTTTTTCTCAATTATAAGGAATTGAGATACCGGTGGAGTTTTGGAAGTTCGTTGGAGAGGCTGGTATAAGGTGGTTGACTGGATTGTTCAACGAAATCTTCAAGACGACAAAGATGCCCGAGGCTTGGAGGTGGAGTACCATGATCCCTCTCTATAAGAATAAGGGGGACATCCAGAGCTGCAATAACTATAGGGGGATCAAGTTATTGAGTCACTCTATGAAGATTTGGGAGAGGGTGGTCGAGGTGAGGCTGAGACGGATATTGTCTATTTCGGAAAACCAGTTTGGGTTTATGCCTGGCCGCTCGACGACGGAGGCAATTCATCTGGTACGGAGGCTGGTGGAACAGTATAGGGAAAGGAAGAAGGACCTGCACATGGTGTTTATTGACCTGGAGAAGGCATACGACAAAGTCCCCAGGGAGGTGCTTTGGAGGTGCTTGGAGGTGAGTGGAGTCCCGCAGGCATATATCAGAGCAATTAAGGACATGTATGAGGGAGCGAAAACTCAGGTGAGGACGACGGGAGGAGACTCAGATCATTTCACCGTCTTGACAGGATTGCATCAGGGATCTACTCTTAGTCCCTTTTTGTTTGCCTTGGTGATGAATGTGTTGACGCGACGTATTCAAGGGGAGGTGCCGTGGTGTATGCTTTTCGCGGACGATATAGTTTTGATTGATGAGACTCGAGGGGGTGTGAATGATAAATTAGAGGTGTGGAGACAAACTCTTGAGTCTAAAGGGTTCAGGTTGAGCAAAAGCAAGACAGAGTATTTGGAATGCAAGTTTACTGACGTGAGGCTGGAGGATGAGGTGGTAGTGAAGCTGGATTCACAGGTGGTTTGTCAGAGGGATAGTTACAAGTATCTCGGGTCCGTGATCCAGGGTAACGGTGACATTGACGAGGATGTCTCGCACCGTATTGGGGCGGGATGGATGAAGTGGAAGCTCGCGTCGGGGGTGTTGTGTGATAAGAAGGTGCCGCCTAAGCTTAAAGGCAAATTCTACAGGGTGGTAGTCCGTTCGGCCATGTTGTATGGAGCGGAGTGTTGGCCAGTTAAGAATTCTCACATCCAAAAAATGAAGGTGGCAGAAATGTGGATGTTGCGCTGGATGTGTGGACTAACTAGAGGGGATAGAGTTCGGAACGAGACTATCAGGGAGAAGGTTGGTGTGACCCTAGTGGAGTGCAAGATGCGGGAAGTCCGATTGAGCTGGTTCGGACACGTGAAGAGGAGGGGCATGGATGCCCCGGTTCGTAGGTGTGAGAGACTAGCGTTGGATGGTTTTAGGAGGGGTAGGGGTAGGCCGAAGAAGTACTGGGGTGAGGTGATTAGGCGGGACATGGAGCAGTTACAGCTCACCGAGGACATGACCCTAGATAGGAAGGTCTGGAGGACGCGAATTAGGGCTGAGGACTAGGGCCAGTTTGGGCCGCTAGTGTAGGGAATTACTGGCTGGGGGTAGTATCCTGGTTATGATTCCGTGTTCCTTGCTTTAGTACGAATCTGGGTGCTTTCATCTGTTTTCTTTTACTTATGGCTGCCATATTTATGTTATGTATTCTTGTTATGTGTTTTACATGGTATTTGTGTATTTATGTTATGTATTCTTGTTATGGCTGCCGTATTTATGTTATGTGTTTTACATGGTATTTGTGTGGTATCTGGTGCCTTGAGCCGGGGGTCTATCGGAAACAGCCTTTCTACTTTTTTAGAGGTAGAGGTATGGACTGCGTACATCTTACCCCCCCCCAGACCCCACCAGGTGGGAATACACTGGGTTTGTTGTTGTTGTTGTTGTTGTTGACTTAGATTATGACTATCTTTATATTAACGCATAATAATATAATATTTATTATTATTATTATTATTATTATTATTATTATTATTATTTAAACGACTGTAACATATCTTCTTATATGAAGATTTTTCTCTAAGATTTATTATTGATTTAGCTTACCAAGATTGTTCAATTATTCAAAATAGGTGTTTATAAAAAAATAATAAATTCGTCAAAGTTAACCTAACTTATCAATTCAAAGCTTTAAAGCAAAGAAACACTAACTTACATACTCCTAAGTGATCTAAGAAGCTGCAACTCCAATTCTCTAAATCTGTTTTAAATAAAATAACAAACAATTCAGTATCAAAATAAATCAAATCACAAAAAACAACAATACAAATATAATGTAATTTCATAAGTGGAGTCTGTGATACTTATAATTGTACTTAGTTTATGAGATATAGAGATGTTATATTGATGTATCTTACCTCGATAACTCAATAGGAATCATCTCCGAATCATAGTTATAAATTCATAAGTCTCAAATTAATAATGGTGGTGTGAAATGATCGAGGTCCCTTCACCCTTAGTCAGATGCCCGTAATTCTTCAACTTCAATGCAACAAAAGAACTTCTTATACACAACACTGATTGAGCAAAAATAGACATCTAAAATTAATTTAACTTTAAAATTGTGTTCATCTATCATGTTTAATATTATCATCATCATCCGTCTTCAAGATACCTATAAAATCGGTGCAAAAATAAATCAAACATTATAATATAATTTTTGAAAGAAAAAACATTCTAAATCAGACAATCAATAAACTAAAATCAAAAGTAAAATATGTTCAACAAAAGCACGGAATAGATATACATGAACTAAGAATTATAGATGAAATAAAATTGAACATATTGCACGCATGAATTTTTTGATAAACTTTTTATTCTTTTTCAAGTTTAGATAGTATCTTTTATGATAATTTTTATTTAATTTTTTTACCACATATTTTAGGACTCTTTAATTATTACCTCCAAATATTTTTATCTTATCATATATTTAAATCTTTAATTTTTAAAATATAATTTTATGAGTTATATAAGGAAAATTCTCTAAAATTTTATATTGTTACCTTTCTTGTTTTCTTTTTATTCCTTTTACGTATATTTTTTTTTCCTTCTCCTTGTTTTGATTCCTTCTTTCTTTCCTTTTATTTGTATGATTTGCATTCTTTGTTACTCGAATTTTTATTTCTTTTTCTTATAATTTTAGTTAATTTTAAATTATTAAAGATAAATAAAAGTAAAAAGATAATTTTATCGAAAGTAGAGACTTTTAATGAAGGGTAAAAAGTTCAAATCACTTTTTTATGAGTCTTCCCATTTTAATATATTATAATATAAATGTAATAAGGGAGAATCCAAAGATTCGGTAGTACTTAGTTGGATTCAACTAATGTTTATCCAAATATTTTGTCATATTTAGTTAGATTACAACTTATGCTTATTAATTACTTTAAAAGATTTTTTCTTCTTTTAAATTTACCTTTTGACATGTGTTTTTAACTTATTATTTCATATTAATATTTTTTTTGTCTCCTTTTTTATATTATCCTTGATTTAGTTCAATATTACTTCACTTGTCATTATATCATAACTAGAAAAAGTATTTTTTAGATATTTTATAATACCTTAATTTGATTTCCTCTCTCCTCCCCCCCCCCCCCCCCCTCCCCCAAACCTCAACACACACATCTACCTCTTTTTCTTTTGCATTATATATATAATGATGTTAAGTCGCTAATTTTGATAAATAAATATATGTTACTTGTATTTATTTTATTTTGAAATTTTTTTCAATAAATAATAATCCTAAAACATATAATGATTAACATTACTTTACTACTATATATAATGGAGAACACCCAATTTTTACAGGTTTCACATGAATTTATTATGTTAATTTTACCCTAAATTATATTTTAAAGACCTTGAAAGATCTCACCCATTTTTGTAAATTTAAATAATTATATTGACATTTAAAACTCTATACAAAAAGTAATGAGTAATAGAAAAAGTGATAGTGACACCATAAAAGATATAGTGACACCATAAAAGATTTACTTATCCAATCAGATTAAAATTAATTAAAAAAAATTGACGATTTCTTTTATATAAAAAAATAATAAGAGACAACACCCAACTTTTTAAAATCTATTTTGTCCCTAATTGAAGTTTTAATAATCTTGTAAGATTTCACCAATTGAAAGAATATCTACAAAAGTATTTTGCTAAATCAGACTTTCAACTATTTAATTTAAATGTTATCTTCATTTATAAATTAAATTTATTGACATAATCATACAATAATTTGTAGCATCAAATATTCTTTATATTACTAATATTGTATTCTTAAAAATAAAATGGGTTAATCAATAAGTTTAATTGATAAAAAAAAGATAATGAAGGTTATTCAACATAAACCAACAATCATTTTAGATTGTTAAAACCTTTAATTTAAAAAAATTCAATAAAATGAAAAGGAGAACATTTTTAGTGCGTGCATTTATTTGAAATTTAAAAAAAGTCTAAAATATATTCTAAAAAAATGTTATTTTTTAACTTACAAAAACTTCTACTTCATTCATTTTAACTTGTTTGTATGATTTTGACTTAGTCCAAAGTTTAAACGTTGATGAAGATTTTTTAATTTTGTGATCTTAAACTAAAGATATATGTGGAAAGAATCAAAATATCATTTAATCTTATGGTCTTAAAAAGTTCATATGAAAAGAGATATTAAAAGAGTCTGAAAAAAAAAGAAAAAAGATACCTTTTTTTAAACGAACTAAAAAGGAAATAGGATACAAGAAATTAAAATGGATATATGATTTAACAATTTAAAAATATTGAGCGATTATCGAGCTATTTTCAACTAATACTGTAATGTTACAAACACAAACAAAAAACAAGAGTAGCAAAAACCAGAAATATTATAAATATAAATGTTAATGTAGTTTGGGCTCGAGCATAGCACGAGCCAAATGACACTAGTATAACATAAAGGAAATTTATAGAGGAACTGATGTGGCATCTCTATATGACCTTCATTTCTATTTATTTTTTTCTTCTTTTTCTGAATTTTTTTTCATCTTAATTAAAAAAACCCTATCATATTTACTATATCAAATTATATCTCATGAGTTATAAAAAACTTTCATCTATTTGCATTCTCCACTTAAATGACATGTCTTCTCAACTTCATTTTACTTAATTCTTATGAATTAATCAATCTATACATACAAATCTTCTATGGAGTTGTTGGATACTCATTTGCATTTTCTCCTTCTTCTTCTTTAATAGTATTTTTTTGGTCCTTCTTTTCTTTACATTTTTTTCATATGTGATAATATTATCATTTTGATGAAAATCATCGAAATATTCTTTAGAATTTCTTGTGTAATAATATCCAAACACAAGTTCATTAGGATGAAGAAGCAAGTTTGATGGCGATGTAAAATTCATCTAGTGCCGTCAATATGGGCCAGGTTCGTTGGGCCGTCCTGACCAGGCCTGTAATTTAATGAAGTTGGGCTTCAGTTTTTGCAGCTCATTTAAGAACATGACTTTTTAGCCCAGCCCGAATAAGCCTGTGGTCCGTAAGGCTTGAGCAATGTAGGTTGGACTAGACCGTGGGCCGACCTGTAAGTTAAATAATAAATAGTTTAAAAATAAAATAAAGTACTAAAAATAATAAAAAACTTCAAAGCCCACTCAAAATCTATTCAAGTAGTACTAGCTAGGTTTAAGCAAATTAAACATCAAAGACCACATGTTCTCACCAAATATAGAAGTTGCATCCATCATGAAAATGTCAAAACACTTGTTACTACTCGAAATTGGTTGCAGAATTTCTCTCAAATTGGTAATATTTTTTGCATACATGTAAAATATTATTAGTTCTTTAATTTTATTATTTCTTAATGTTTAATTAATTAATATTGTATTTAAATTTTAGATGAAAATTAAGATTTTGAGATAACTTTACCAGAAGATGATTCAGAGATGCTTGATGAAGATAAAGTGCTGATGTTAGACACATAATAAGTGCCACGAAAGATTTTCTTGAGGAGTTCATTTTTATTTTTAATGAATAAAATATTGACATTTTTTCTGTTTTGTTTATCTTGATATATTGAAACAAAATTAGGTTAATATTTTTAATTACCAATAATATTTTTATTCATTGACTATTTAGATTGCTTATTAGTATTTTTATTTGGTTCGAAGGATATCATGTCAAAAGTTATTTAATTTCGCTATTAAGATTATTTTTTGGGGGTGTTGGAGACTTGATTAACAAGTATTAACACCATGTAATATTGTCTGATAAATATTTATGTTTATTAACATATTAAAATTAAATTACAAAATATTATTTTTTAAAAGGTGGGTTGGCCCGTGAGGCCCGCAGCCCACAGAGTAATGGTGTGGGCTTAGTATTTTTTGGCCATCATTTTGATGGGCCAGCCTGACCTGGCCTGTCAAACTCAAAATCCGTGTGTGCTAGCCCGAATGGGATAGACCGACCCGTATTGACAACTCTAAATTCATCAAAGAGAAAATTAATTTAATTTGCTACAAGTTGTTCAAGATAAAGAAGAAGTTTAATGATCTTGGAAGATTCATCAAGCGAGATTATCAAATTAATTAGTTTGGCGAAGTAGAGAAGTTTGAATAATACATACATACATACATACATACATACATACATACATACATATATATATATATATATATATATATATATATATATATATATATATATATATATATTGATAGATAGTAGATAGATAGATATATTTTAATTGTTTATTATAGTATTTTTCAGTTAACTATTTCGGCAAACACAGAAAATATACCCTTTAAGAATAAGACTTTATTACAAAGTTTTACACTATGTCATGAGCAACGAAACATTTTATTTCTTTAAAACTATATATTTGTGAAGAGAACATGAGTGTTCTTTTCTTAATTTAAATTAATGAGATTTTAATAATCGCTCGAAGTGGCGAATTAATTTTCTGTTTTTCTGAGTAAAGTGGAGTTTGTAGGTTGAGGAATAGACAACGGTTTTCTGTTTTGATATGCAGTTATACTATTTAAAAAAAATTAAAAAAAATCATCAAGTTTGAATAGATAAAAATTTGAACTCTAAAAATTTATTAAATTTTTAATATTATAGTGAAATAATGTTTTGGTATCATGAGTGAAATAATATTAAAGAATTTTTTTTATTAGATATCATGAATAAATAGTATTTAAGAATTATTTCACTCATTCTGCTTCAGGATAAGATGTATAAATATTTTGTTTTGATTTATATAAGACTATTTACTAGGCACAAACTTTTTTTTCTTTTTCTTTTCAAAAAGAAATTTTTAGAATTTTTGATCTACAATAAATTATATATATATATATATATATATATATATATATATATATATATATATATATATATATATATATATATATATATATATATTTGTTGGCTATGAATTATTTTATTAAGGATGAAAAATATATTTTAAGTTATATTATTTCTAATTATAAAAAGGTAAGTGCCACGTAAAATTGAAATATATAAAGTATAAATTTGAAAATAGATACTATGAATGGAAAATTTTAATTTTTCATGAGATATGTCAACTCATACTTGTATGAGGTATTCTCTTATTGACAAGTGGGCTTTAGTGGATCCTACTTACAAGTAAAAGAATCATATCTTCTACGGGTGTGTTTGGTATGATGGAAAATATTTTTTGGAAAATGTTTTCTTATTTTTTCTTACTTGGTTGTAGTAAAATATTGGGAAAATATTTTTCAAAATAACTTATTTTCCTCTATTTGAGGGAAAATGACTTCCCTCATGGGTCAAGGGAAGTCATTTTTCAGAAAATGACAAATGTGACATGCCCCCATCCTCGCCCCTCTTTCCACCCCAACAACACTCATATTCACATTACTAAAAAAATTCACATTACTCAGAAATATTTTTCACCGTGCTCTGCTTTAATTTTGCACTGCTTGAAATAAAAAATAGTGAAACCCGAATTTTCTCCCTTTTCAATGTTCGTTGAATGTACTGTTATTTCCATATGCATAGAGGAAGACTTACCTATGTTACTTTTGCTAATTGCATATTTCATTTTGTCATCGATGTAGCTTGTTTCACAAGATTGAATAAGCTTGTCGTTCCGTTATAATACTATTGATTGTAGTATCTTGAGATTGTCCTGACAAAATATTGAAATATATCTCCTATATTTGCTAATTAATAGTTGCTTAAATTTTAGTGACTTGTAATATTTTAGTATTCGATAGTGATATTATTTGCTATGCTTAAATTAGTTCTTACAAATTGTTGAGTTACTAGAGGCAGTAATATACTAGTTAACAGTTAGTAGTATTTTCTAAAAAATATTTTTTCATTTACCAACCAAACACTAGAAAATATTTTTCTGAAAAAAATATTTTTCGAAAAATATTTTTCACTTACCAATCAAACATGAGAAAATAAATAGAAAATCAACTTATTTTCCTGAAAAACTTTTTTCAAGAATAGATTTTTCATCATACCAAACACACCCTATCTCTTTTTCCATATTCTTTTATTTTTCAATCCTTTTTCAAAATATTTTATTTTTCTATTTTATTGTATGCCTTTTAAAAAGATTTTACGGAATGTGTTTATGTATCATTTTTGTGACATAATTTGTAATATTTTCGAATTCAAAAGTTTAAAGTTGGAGAATGCTTTTTGAAATTTTGGCTAGTGGACCTAATTATTTGATATTTTTTTTCGTTCAGTTAATTTTGATCGATTTTTTGTGTGATAGGTATATGAATTTTAAGTGGAATTTTTTTTTTTTTTTGTAAAAAGTTAAGTGGAATTACTCATACGTTGATTTGGGTTGATTTTGGTTAAAATAAAAAACAAATCAATTTAGTTAATTTTAATTATTTAAATTAAATTAAAAAATATTTTATACAATATCAAATTGATTGTAGTTTTAATTTATTTTTTAATTTTTTTTAGTAAGGATATTTATCTCCTTTTCTCCTTGCCATTAGAAACGAAATTTCATTAATTGCTAACTTGTAATCATGAACGATTTTTTTTTTATTATGATGGCTATAATCATTTTGAATTATGATTAATGTCTTAATATCTGTAAACTTTAATTAGGTGATTAAATTTTATAAAAAATTATAAATAAATCTAAGCAAAAATCTCAATATATATATATATATATATATATATATATATATATATATATATATATATATATATATTGTGATTCATGTATTTCTTTTTAAAATGTATTTAAACCTAAACTTATTAGTCCAAGAGAATAAAAGTAAAGTAATAAAATTCTGATGGAACATTATGTAAAATAATTTATAAAAATTGATATATTTCCTATTTCATACAAATAATTATAAAATTAATGAACTCAAAGATTATTATTTTATAAAATATTAATATTAAATCAAATAAAACTAAAAATATATCAATTTATTTCATTAATTTAATTTTTGTTTAGTTTAATTTTAATCAAATTACGAAGGAATTAAAAGATGAAATGTGAAACTATAAAATAATTTAAAGAATTATAGTCTGCGTATAGTACATTGATGAAAGAAGAAAATGAGAAAAAATATTGAAAGAGGGCAGCAAGAAGAAAAGAAGAAAAGTGATTGGGAGAATTGATATTATAGTGGGTCCCACAATTCTTGTATGTTCTCTCCTTCTTGATAGTTTAAATTGACAAGGGTCCATAATCTATGTGTAAAAAAATAGTGGAGACTCATACAATTAATGTCTGCCACGTAATAAGTGTGTCTCATACAAATTAAAATTTTTTTTGTGAACGAAATAATGTCAAAAGTTTTCGCACTCTTACCACTTGTTATAAGTTTTTCATGCACCAAAAATGAATAGGTTCATGGGTAAAATAATGTTAAAGGAATTATTTCGCTCATAGTACCCCTTTGAACTCCAAATTTTCGTCTTCTACGATTCCAACTCTTAGATTATGTCCTAAAGTCGAATAAACCCCTAGAAGTTCAAAAAATACTTGCTAAGAGAATCAATTAAGTAAAGTTCGCGAGTTAAATCTTATGCAACTAAAATTCCACGATAGTGTTATCTAGTAAAAACTCTACAAATTCAGTTAAATTAATTTGAAATTAGTCTTGGCAAGTCAAGAAAAACTTGTTAAGTCCACAACTGAAGTAAAAAATATCTGATGACGATCTTGACAAATCATAAATTTCAGATAAATATTTAGCATTCTCAAAGTCACACTTTGGACAAAATAGTTTGAAAGTCAAATGTGAATTTTTCAACTCAAATCGCGAGTATGGATTTTTTTCAAAGAGGATAAACTTAGAAAAAATTAAAAAATTAACATAAATTAAATGACACTCCCAAAAGCGGATACTTGTACACTTCAGTCGTTAAGAGTAATACAGTAGCATCCTCACAATTAGGTTGGACGTTCGGTATTCGATTCGGTATTTTTAAAGTTTGGGTTCGGTAATTCGGTAATCGGTATTTAAACATAGATACCATATACCATACTTAAAAACATCGGTTCGGTAATTCGGTAATCGGTAAATTAAACTTCGGTTCGGTACGATATTTGGTAATACCAAATTAAAGTTGGAGATGTGCAAATGTACGTTTAAACTTCAAAGAGCATATTTAATAGAAACTCTACTTAGTATTCTTTTTGTTACTTTTACGAATATATTACCAAGGTCCAAAAGATTCTTTGAAATGACTAATATTCTCTCTCTCTCTCTCTCTCTCTATATATATATATATATATATATATGCGATATTTGGTAAATACCGAATACCAAATGGTATTAATATCTTGTACCAAACTCAATCCCGAATATCAAAATGTTAAGATTTTAATCCCAAATGCTATACCAAATATCGAATTACCGAATACCAATTACCAAATTTTTTAGTTCGATCCGATAATTCGATTTTTGGTATATTATGCCCAGCCCTACTCGCAATCCAACATTTCTATCACTATGCCCAATAAATTACATAACATCAAAACTTTTCTTTACTAAATTATATAAAATCTCTATTCTTTTTATTAACTAAGTAAATCTCTTTTTTAAAAAAAAAAAAAAAATCAGCTGAATACATCCACAATCCATAAATTTTCAGATACAGAATTTTAATTATGTATCTCTCTTTGGTCTAGTTAATATATTATGTATCTTGACCAAATAGTTTCAAAATAAATGTATTTTAGTAATCAAAATTATGTATCCTCAATTTCAGAATTATGTATCTAAATGCTAATTACGTATCTGAGTAAAAATAGAGTAATTAAATGTTATATTTTTAAGTTCAAAACTATGTATCTCTACTTTAAAATTATATATCCGGTTGCTAATTATATATTCAAGAATTATAAAATAATAAATTATTTATAATTTAGCAAAGAATAGGAATAAGAAATAATTAAGAAGAAATTTGTTATAATCTATGTAAACTTTTCTATTTTAAACTTCATGAAAATAGTATTTCTCATTGAGCATTCAGTGAGCCCATATAGGTATGTTCATGGGTTGAAGCTTGTTTGTTGGTCCTTTTGCAAAATTTTCAACCTTTACCTAAATATTCAGCTGAGAAATTTGTATTGCATGACAATTGTTTGCAATATGTAACATAAAAGAACTCATTCTCCATTATATGGCACTTTAATAGTTTAACAGCCATTTGATAGAGTGTATTAGAAAAAATAATGCATATAATAGTTTTGTGTATTATTAATATTTTGTTTGATATAGTTTTCCAGCGCATATATAATTAATGCAAGTATTAGTTATATTCTATTTGATATTAAGGTGTGTATAACTCATACATAAAAATTCATGATATTAATAATGCAATAAATTCTAATACATGTATTGACATGGCTAAAGGCACCATTGGCCCTTAAACTTTTTTCACATTCTTTCTATCATACTTGTGGAGGGTATTTCTATAAATACATCAAATCCCTCGTCAACTTGTAGCCAAAACTTACTTTAGACCCTAAATTAATCGGGCAATTATTTACTCCCCTTAAACACTTTAAGGTGAATTAATTTCAACCCTTACGGCTGACATGGCGAAAAAAAAAGATAAACGCGTGAGTTTTTTTTTTAAAGGGCTAAATTTTTCTTTAATTATTATATATATATATATATATATATATATATATATATATATATATATATATATATATATATATATATATATTCAAGAAAAAAACAAGAAAATCCAACTTCATCTTCTTCCTAACACAACCTTACCCCACCTCGACTCCCACCCCATTTTTTCATCTTCTTCGAACCCCCACACTCGTTTCTTTGTGTATTGGTGTGTTTCTTTCTTAGCATTTTTACTTGTGGAAGATTGATTTTTGGATTTGAATTCATTGAGGTCTTTAATGGTGGTGTTTCTTTGGTTGTTTTATTCTTTGGCAAAGAAGTGCTGGTTTTGGATAGATCTGAGGAGATTTTTTTAATTGTAGGGGAAGTGATTTTGGTTGAATTTGAGTATTTGATGGAAATAGAATTGAGTTTTTTTTTATTTTAAAGGGCCAACTTTTTCTTTAATATTATATATATATATATATATATATATATATATATATATACAAGAAAAAAAATAAGAAAATCCAACTTCATCTTCTTCCTAACACAACCTTACCCCACCCCGACCCCCACCCCATTTTTTCATCTTCTTCGAACCCCCACACCCGTTTCTTTGTGTGTTGGTGTGTTTCTTTCTTAGCATTTTTACTTGTGAAGATCGATTTTTGGATTTGAATTCATTGAGGTCTTTAATGGTGGTGTTTCTTTGGTTGTTTTATTCTTTGGCAAAGAAGAGCTGGTTTTGGATAGATCTGAGGAGGTTTTTTTAATTGTAGGGGAAGTGATTTTGGTTGAATTTGAGTATTTGATTGAAATAGAATTGAGTTTTATCAATTGAGATTTTAGTGCAAGTTTCTCTTCCCAATTTTGAACGAGCTTGGAAGTAAAGTGAAGATTAGTTTTCTTGTTCCCAATTTTGTCAAAAGAAAAAAGCAGAGAAGACAAATGCTATTATTGCTTTTATTTTTTCATATCGGATTGTGCAATTTTATTTGTGTTTTGGATTTGAAATTTTATGTATTGGTTTATTTTTGAGATCATGTATTTGTATTTAGTCTGTTGTTCGATTTGCTCAAGTTGCAAATCTTACGTATATCCAAGAAAGGAAGAAGAAGAAGGAAGAGAAAGGGGGGTGCGGGGGGCTGATGAAGAAGAAGAAGAAGAAGGAGGTGGGGTGGGGGGTTCTATTTATTTATATATATATATAGTTGAAAAAAATATATATTATATATATAAATAGTACATATATATATATTTTAAAAAAATATATATAAAAAGTATGTGTGTGGGATTGTTTTTTTTTAAAAAAATTATAATATCTTACGTGGTAATGACATGACACTGATGTGACATTGATTTGGCATGACATGGCGTGTGTAGTGCACTCTCCATTGTGAGAGTGAGATTTTGATTTTGAAGTTGAAATTTAATTCACTTTAAAGTTGTTAAGGGGGTAAATTTAATTCACTTTAAAGTTGTTAAGGGGGTAAATAATTGTCCGATTAGTTTAGAGTCTAAAGTAAGTTTTGGCTACAAGTTAAGGGGAATTTGATGTAGTTTCTCTTTGTAGACAAATATTATTATTTTTTAAGAAATTGTTTAATGTATATTATTTTTAATACACCAAAAATAAACAATGCATAAGAAAAACCTCATTATAACCAATACTAGCATAGCTAATATCAGCATTACTAAAGCAACCATTACTAATACACCATCTTTTGCATTATTATTAGACTAAATAACATAAATAATCAAACATAAGAGAACTATTTACAAAAGCCCACATAATTTAAATTAGCTACAAAACACAACCTTGAAAAAATACACGTATATCTTAGGTAAAGATGCACGTGACTTGACCTAATTAATAGCAGCGCGTCCCTATATTACACGTGATTCAGCCTTGGAAAAGCACGTGTGTGTCTTAGATAAAGATTCATGCGACTTGAACTGTGTATTTCAAATACGCAACTCAGAATAATTCCTTCAACAAATTTTGTAATTGTTTAAGCTTAGTTGATCTCTTATTATTAGGGGGTCAAATATCTGAGACTTTTGTTATTTTCTCTTATTATTATACCCCTATCAAATGTCTCCTGAAAGTAATATCTTTCGATGAATATTGTTCAAAATTATGTCATAAAAAAGGATCCCGATTAAATTTTATACACCTATGCCATAAATAATTATATGAGACTGAATTCAGTCATTTACTTGAATATGAATTATTTTTGAGAAAAATAATATAAATATATACCTTAACTTATCATATTTACATCAATTATCACTCTTAAAAAGTAATTACAAAAAATTTAATTAATTATACATCTTCGTTGAATGTACCGAAAGCTAATTATGTATCTCGACAGACCCAAAATAAAAAAAGTATCGGGAGCTAATTATGTATCTCTACAAAGAAAAAAATGTATCTTCGTTGGATGTGTTATGTATCTCGATAGACCCAAAAATAAAAAAAAATATCGAAAGCTAATTATGTATCTTTACAAAGGAAAAAATATATCTTTGTTGGATGTATCAGGAGCTAATTATGTATCCCGACAGACCCAAAATTGAGATTTTGAATCATTATGCAAAATATCAAAAAATTTTATAATTAAGCTTCAAACTCTTGGAATTTATATTGTTTGCCCTTAATTTTGCTTTAAATTCAGACAAAAACTATATGAAACTTTAGACAGGACGTGTCTAAAATTATTTCGAAGTGAACAGATACTTAAAAATCTTTAAAAGATAAAGATAAATTAAAATGGTTGTTCTAATAGATTACGGCATAATAAATTTATACTAATGCACTTAGCCAAACACCTTTCTTAAAATGTATTAAGATAATCTGCAATTGCAAGAGCAACTATTAGATGTTACACTTCACTTAAAACAAATGCATATTGCATTATTTCCTTCACACCAAGAAGAACTCAGTTTTAAATACCAAAATGCAAAATGGATTATTACTAATTTTGGTCCTATAGGAACATGATATGATAAATTGGTCCAATTTCATTATTACAAATTTTGGTTCTCTCTTCTTAAAATTTGATTCAATTACTTTTTTCAAATATATAAAATTTTCTTCACAATTTCTCTATTCAACAAGTACCCCATCTCTATCTCCTAATTGTTGAAATCATCTTAAGAAGTTTGAATATCAATTTTGGAGGTGCTTGAGGCAGATTTGAGTATGTTGGAGACTTATTGATTTGGACCATTGGGTTATTCTTGTATCACTGCTATAATGGGTTAGGCCCGATAATTTTTATTTGTCCTTTATTATTATAACCCGGCCCACATGTATTGTATATAAAGCTTGGGCACAAGATATTTTGGGACTTCAATTCATTTTTCCTCCTTTCCAAATAATGAAAAGTTCTCTCCTTTATCTCTTTAGAAGGTTTCACTGAACTGTATTGTTTCTACTATTTTTCGTCAATTTCGTCTTCTTTGAATGTTTACATGGTATCAAATCCTAGACATCAGTAGAACTGGTATTCCCTGTGGTTCAAAATCTTCTTCACATCATCGTCTTCAGTTGAACAGTACGATTTTTAGGCTATTTTGGTGATTGAGCAGATTTTTGGGGGCACTAGATCATTTTCATCTTTGGAATTCTTTTTTCGAAGACCATTTCATTTTTTGGTTTGTGAAAACGTCTGGTATTTTACTTGATCATTGTTGGTTTGTATGTGGACAAGTTTCTCCTAGCTGATTTGTATGTGGACGAGTTTCTCCTAAACCTCGATATTATTTTTTTGTGCTGAAAATTTGTTTTTCTGCCCTTGTGTTGCTAATTCTGTTACGTAGTTAGTTTTACAATAGATGGAATTCCAACCTCTTCTTCCCCTACCAGTACTGCTACTGCACTGCCTAGAACTGATTTTCACAAGGATGATTTCACTCATCCTTGTCACCCTCTCTATGTCCATCCCTCTGACATTTTGGGGGGATCCCTTATAGATGTTCCATTTGATGGAACTGGGTACGCTAGTTGGCGTCGTACCATTCTGGTAACTCTTTTCGTTCGTAATTAGCTAGATTTCATTAACAGTAGCTCCCTGCATCCTTCCTCTGATTCCCCTTTAGCTAGACAATGTCAGAGATGCAATGATTTAGTATTACCGTGTCTTCTTAAATCCCTGTGTAACGATATTAGTAGAAGTGTCGAGTACTCTGAGCTTGCTAGTCAGGTGTGGAGTGAACTTGAGGATAGATACGACAAAGTAGATCATACGAGACTATTTGAATTGAGAAAAGAGCTTGCGCATATTTCTCAGGGTTCTATGGATATTCCCTCCTATTTTAATCAAATTAAATAACTTTGGGATGAAATTTCATCTATTTCCACTAAGTGAGCTAGGTCTTGCACTTATGATGCCAAAACTTTTTATCAAGAGGATGAGGATGAACATAAACTATATCAGTTTCAGTTGGAGTTGAATGAAATGTACGCCTAGGTTAGGAGTCACATTCTTCTCATGAAGCCTTTACCCTTTATTGATACTGCTTATGGCTTACTGTTGAATGATGAGAGGCAAAGACAAGTTTCTACTGGTTCCTCATTACCTTTTCCTTCTGGGTCTTCTTCTTTTAATGCTGGGGTTGTTAAGAACAATCCCCCTCTCCCATCAAGGGTTAATTTTGACTTTAACCTCTCTAGAGTCAATCTGGTTTGTAAGTATTGTAAGAAACCAGGTCATAGCATTGATAAGTATTATAAATTGAATGGTTTCCCTCCTGGTTTTAAGTTTACCAAGTCCATGGGTCCTAAGAAAGTTGCTGCATATGGGGAAGTTGCACCCTATCCTCCAAATTCTCCTGCTCCTTCTACTTCTGGGTTCCCTGGTTTGACTGCTGAGCAACACACTCAGTTGCTGTCTCTTTTGCAACAAGCTCAGATATGTCAACCTAGACTTGGATCTGCTCCCTCTTCATCTTTTATGATGGCTTCTGCTAGTTTTACTGGTAAGCTTGTAGATGTTACTGTTGTGTTCAGCTCATGCTTGCTTTCCCAAATAGTTAATTTTTTATGAGTTATAGACTCTAGGGCTTCTGACCACATGACCTCCTATAAAGAATTACTGCATAACATCAAGACCCTACCTCTTCCTGTTCTTGTTTCCCTTCCTAATAGGTACAAGATCAACGTTACCAATACAGGGTCCTTAACCTTGTTCCCTCACATGACCTTACATAATGTTTTCTACATTTATACTTTTCAGTACAATTTAATCTCTGTCCATAAACTACTTGACCAACTCAATGGAGTTGTTTACTTTACCAGAACTTTATGTCTTACAGGCCCCTTCTAAGAGGATGCCTCTGGTTCTTGGTAAAGTAGACAATAACCTGTACAAACTGCTGCTGCCGTGCTGCTAATTCTTTTCCTTCTCTTCCTAGTTCTAACATATCCAATTCTTGTGTATCTCCTGCCGATGTAGTAAATTCTGCTTTCGTTGTACATGATTCTATTAATAAATCTGATTCTTGTATATCTCCTGCAGATGTAGTAAATTCTGATTCTGTTATACATGATTTCATTAATAAATTTGATGTTCTTTGGCATTATAGACTTAGTCATATTCCTTTCTCTAGAATGAGACATATCCAGATGTCCAGTCTCTTGTGTCTCAAAAACAATCATTTCTTTGTTATGTTTGTCCTTTAGCTAGACAAACAAGACTTTCTTTTCCTGTCAGTTCCATTAAATCCACTTTGCCTTTTCAATTAATTCACATTGATACTTAGGGTCCATATCACTCCTCTACTTATGATGGGGATAAGTACTTCTTAACCATTGTTGATAACTTCTCTAGAGCCACTTAGACCTACCTCATGGGTTCAAAGAGCAATGCTTTTGATCTCTTAAAAGCTTTCATTAGTATGGTGAAAACCCAATTCAGCTCCAAAGTTCTTTGTATTAGAAGTGATAATGCCTTGGAACTAGGGTCCAACACTGCTGGTTCTGCTTTCTTTTCCTCTAAGGGCATCATTCATCAAACCTTTTGTCCCCACACTCCACAAAAAAATGGGATAGTAAAGAGGAAACATAGACATTTACTTGAAACTGCTAGAGCCCTATTATTCCAATCTTCTGTGACTATTCGGTTTTTGGGGGATTGTGTCTTGACTGCTACATATCTCATTAACAGACTCCCTTATCCTTTATTACACAATAAAAGTCCTTCTGAGGTCTTTTTTTTCTAAACCTCCTTCCTGTTCTCATCTCAAATCTTTTGGGTGTTTATGCTATTCTACTATCACCATATCCCACAAGGACAAGTTTTCCCCTAGGGCTGTCCCTTGTGTGTTTTTAGGTTATCCTTTTGGTAAAAAGGGTTACAAATTGTATAACCTCGCCTCTAAATCCTGTTTTGTATCAAGAGATGCCATTTTCCATGAACATATCTACCCCTTTGTTGTTTTCTTACATCCTTCTACTTCTTATCTTCCCATCTTCCCTTTTTCTTTTGATGATGTTTTTCCTCCTACTTCTGTCCCTTCAGCTTCTGCCCCTGCTCTTTCTCCTCCCATTGTTCCCTCACCTGAATCAATAACACCTATTTTTTCATTCACATTTGATGATCCAGTTCATACTACTGCTACTACTCCTTCCTTACCTGTTGTGAGACATTCTACCAGATCTTCCTCCCTCCCTAAATATCTCTAAGATTACTCTCTCTCTTTTTACCTTACACACTCAGCTGGTCAGGCCTTTAGCTCCTCTATTGTCCCTATTTCTACTTCTAGGAGACTTGCTGAGGTTGAACCTAGTAGCTTCTCTCAAGCTGCTGTTATTCCTGCTTTGTAGAATGCCATGAAATTGGAATTTAAGGCTTTAAATGTCACTGGTACTTGGGTTATTGTTGCTCTACCTTCGGGTAAGAAAACCATTAGTTGTAAGTGGGTTTACAAAATCAAGTACAAAGATTATGGTTCCGTTAAGAGTTATAAATCTTGATTGCTAGTTAGGGGTGACACCCAAGTTGAGGGTATTTATTTCTATGAGACATTATCCCCTGCTGTGAAAATGTCCACTATCAAGACTCTAGTGGTTGTTGCTATGAAAAAAAAATGGCCCTTGTTCCAGTTGGATATTAACAATGCATTCCTCCGTGGGGACCTTGATGAGGAGGTTTATATGAAGCTCCCTCTGGTCTTATCTGTTGATTCTGGTATTACTGCTGGTCCTCTGGTTTGGAAGTTATAGAAGTCACTTATGGCTTGAGACAGGCTTCCCGGCAGTGGTATGCCAAACTGTCTCATGATTTATATTCCCGTGGATATAAACATTCTCTTAATGACTGTTTTGCAAAAATTTTAACTTTTAAGAGTCACCACTTAATTTACTTTTAAAAAGAATTAAGAAAACCTTTGAGGGTTACTTAAACGATCCAAAACAAAAAAAAATAATTTCAGTTTGAAGATTTTGAGTAAGAGGTTCCTATTAATACTCTTGGAAGGTTGTTAAGGCACCAAGAGTATCCGCTAACTTGTAGTTATCCGGACTGTTTGAAAATATCTTTTGACTAACTTCAAAAAGAAAGATTGATTGTTGAAAAGTAATTGATTTTAGGAAAATGCTTGTGTAAAATAGATTTGGACAACTTAGTAGGGATTTTAACTAAGTCTAAATAAATTAATAACAAAGAATGTAAAAGGGGAAGGGAAAAAAATAAAAGACCTAGGCCATTGAGCCCAAATTAATAGACCCTGTCCTAATCTAATTGGGCTTTTGACCCACACCTGTCATAATCTAAATATTGGGCTTTCGACCCACAACCTGTCCTAAGCTAGTTTTCGGACCTTTGAGGCCCAAAATCTGCCTCACATGTAGTAAAATAGAACTTTGGCTTCGAGGATCAAATGAATGAATAAATAAATGACTAAATGATTAAATACAAATTTAGCCACAAAAGTCCAAACTTTCTCATCATTTTGACAAGACAACATGAGAACAAAAGTGGAATAAACATCTTGAACGAAAATAAAGCTAGCACTTCATCCTTATATGAGGATTTTTAAATCCATTAAAATAATTAGCAAGCAAATGACAAATTCTTGACTTAACTAATTACTATTTTATTAAGACGAAACAAACAATAATAACTATTTTTCCAACATAAAAGAAATAACTTTACATGCTAAAATAAATATATCCGTCAACAATGAATTTAAACAAGTCATGAGTTCGTCTTTTGAGCAAAGATCAAAACTTTATACATAACAATCAAAGAATAAAGTCACAAGGAAAACAATCAATATTAACTATTATTTCAACATAAAAGAAATAACTTTACATGCTAAAAACAGACATATCTACCAACAATGAGTTTAAACAAGACATGGGTATGTTTTTCAAGCAAAGATCAAAACTTTATACATAACAATCAAAGAATAAAGTCAAAAGGCAAAACAATCAATATTAACTATTATTTCAACATAAAAGAAATAACTTTGCATGCTAAAAACAAACATATCTACCAACAATGAGTTTAAACAAGACATGAGTATGTTTTTCAAGCAAAGATCTAAACTTTATCAAAAAAATCAAAGAGTAAGGTGAAAAGGCGAAACAATCAATATTAACAATTCTTTTCAACATAAAGAAAATAACTTTACATGCTAAAAGCAAACATATCCACCAACAATGAGTTTAAACAAATCATAAGTACATCTTGTAAGCAAAGATTGAAACTTTATCTATAATAATCAAAGAATAAAGTAAAAAAAGGCACGTACAACTATTGTTAGCTCATTTTTATAGCATGAACATGAAAATAATTAAAATATCAATACCACAATGTTCTATGGCCTTCAAGGCCATCTACAACAAACAATCTCAGCAAACAAAATTATAACTATGAACTACGAAGAAGAAAAAGATGAAGAAGAAAATGATAATAAAACTTAAAAAAAAAAGTGTGCTACCTTTTTGGGGGCAGCAAAATAAAACTACGAGCTTCGTCGGAATCAACCACCACCGAAAAACGTTGCTGGCAACTCAAAAATTTTGATTAGCCGACCAACTCTATGAAACAAAAATTTTTATTAAATAAAAATAACTATTTTGCTCAAAAGAATTTTTTCATCTCTCTAACCTCTTTTTTTTCTTACTTTTCAATCCTCTTTTTACCAAAGTAGTGGTAGTATTTATAGGAGAGAATGAATTTTTATTTCCTCTCTTCCACCAATGTGGGAGAAAAGTATTTATAGGAAAGGATGATGATTTATTTCTTATCATCCACCAATGTGGGAGAAAAAGCAATTAAAGATATTTTTGAAATTTTAAAATTGAAGATAAGGTGAGGTGGAAGATAATGTGGGGGGAAATTGTATAATGTCGTACAACTTTTGAATTTGAAAATTGGAAAAGGACAAAGTTGGGGGGAAATAGTACAATTTAAAATTATTTTTTGGTGGAAATAAGTTATGAGAGTTTTTGAGAATTTGGGGATTATTTAGAATATAACCCCAATTGAGATTTGAAATTTAGCCATATTTTTTAAATTTTGATCAAATTAAAAATTAATTGACGAATTGCATTGCAATTATGGCCAATTTGATTTCAATTATGGTCAAATCTAATAGATTGGATAAATTAAATTAAAATTTAATACAAATTAATACTTCTTTTAATCACGAGCTTCTTGATTTAATAAAATCAAATGCATATTTATCCAAATAAATTATTTTGATAATAAATTATATCAAAATTAATATTTTAATCATTATATTTATTTTTAAAATAATACTTAATTAAAATCCAATATTTCATAGAATAAATATTTAAGTAATCAAATTATATAATCTTGTATAACTGAACACGGTAATATATAATCGCTAATTAAAATGACAACATCAAGTACAAAAAATATTTTGAAAAATTTTTATTTGGATGAAATAAATATTTCAATTTTATTAAAAACTAAACAAACCAGGATTAAATTTAGTCGTGGAGGGAAAAAACTAGATGTCAATAACTGCCCCCTCCATTTGGGTAGG
This sequence comes from Capsicum baccatum var. pendulum, assembly GCA_030864225.1. NCBI lineage: Eukaryota > Viridiplantae > Streptophyta > Magnoliopsida > Solanales > Solanaceae > Capsicum > Capsicum baccatum. Next base: position 46,152,134 of record CM061560.1, read on the forward strand.
GTGGATGCAAGTAACCCTGGGTAAAGGGAGGTTGACGTTCCTAATTTATTTGTCCGACCATAAATTTGAATTTGAAAGAGGTAGGCTTTCGCACGAGTTTCATAGAGTTATGGACGGACCTTGGTATCAGATTTCCTATATATCTTAGGTTATTTGAGAATTCAGGCCACTTGCAGTTCATAAAGCTTGATGTGAAGCACGATTTCTAAAAAATTCACAAGCTATATTGGTTTTAGAGTTTTTAATAAAATCGAGAAGCTGGAAAGAAGGGATTTGGGGAGAGGTTGGAATGCAATCGAGTTTTCTACATAGATCCTAGCCTATATATCCCCGAGACTCGGTGAATCAGAATGCTTGTAGTTTGACTCGATCGGTAGGATAGATAGTCTCTTATTTTAGACGATCTTTGGCTCAGGATGAGTGACAAGTTAATCGAGTTGTGGAAAAAAGGCTTGTAACCTCTTAACCATGAGTGTGGAATCCTTTATATCCATAGCGCAGAACTTACCTGGATATAATTTCCAAAACTTTAGGTGCACTATGACTCGAATTTGAAAGAAAGAGAAGTTTACCCTCGATATGAGTTTAGAAATATACCGAAGGTGAAGCTAAAACTAAAATATCTCAAAAATTCCCACATGTTTTTTAACAGGGGTGTGGTTGGATGCTGGTGGTGATCATCCTTTGGCTCGCGTCCAGAGAGTTTGACGTCCCTCTCTAGACTGTGTCCCATTTTGCTGCTAAAAAAGAGTTCCACATTGTGTTGTGTCCTATCTGGAGTCGTCCGCACCTGTGGTTTTGATTTGAGATTTTCATTCTCTCGGATGCTCTTGAAATTTTTTTAAACAAAAGTGTTAGTGTTAAACATAATTCACGAAAGAGGTATATAGTCTTTACCATATCTCCATGTGAGTTGTTGCCTGAAAAATAAAGTCATCCCTTTTATGTACCTGTTTGGAAGGAAATAACTTGCAATAATAGACACAACAACTCTCTTGGTTGTTGCATAATTATCTCATTTGTCGGTTGAATATGTCTTCAAAGTGGGGTGACTCTTTTTGACACCGGTGATGCTTTATGCAGAACGGTCCCTGCAACCATGTAATATTATGCTGAGGTGAACCATTTTGGTTGCCTATGATAACTTTTCAGGTTATTGACAATAATCTTTGCATGTGACCTCGGGTAAGTCCTGTGTATTTTTTGTATCGATACAACTTATTGATTCTCCTTGAAATATCAATCTTTGGATAATCTTGCGCATTATTTGATGTTGGATACAAGGCGACTCACAGATATACTTTGAATTGCTAGCTTCTAGGTGATCCCACACATTATCCTACCTTGGATAAAAGATGGCTTACAGATATCCCTCCAATCGCTAGCTCTCAGGTGTTCATGCACATCATCCGACCTTGGATACAATATAACTTATAGATATCTCTCAAATTGCCAGTCTTTGGGTAATCCTGCACATAATCGATCTTGGATATGACACAGCTTATAGAAAACCCTTGGACTTACCAATTTGATGATCTCGCATATTCTCCGGTAAGGATTTAGTTGCGACTTATGGATAACTTTCGGACTACCAATTTTTGGGTAACCTTGCATACTATCCGTTTAGGATGTCATTGTGGCTTACAGATGACCTATGGGCTATCAACTTATAGGTAATCTTGCGCGCTATCCTATTTCAAATAATATGACCTATAGATGACCTTCAGATTGTCAACTTCTAGGAAATCTCATATATCACTAGTCTTCATATAACGACTTAAAAGCATCCCTTCAAATTGTGTGCTCTTGATGCATTCAGATGCTGATTCATAAAATGATGAGATATCCTCGACGCCAGCATTTGTGTCTCACGTGTCAACAAATTTTAAATATTGATGATATCCTCGAGGCCAGTGTTTGTGTCTCACGTGTCAACAGATACTAAATGTTCATGATTTCCTTGACGCCAATATTTGTGTCTCGCATGTCAACAGATATTAGATGCTGATGATATTCTAGATGCTAGTATTTGTGTCTCGCGTGTCAACAAATTTTCCATGCTGATGATATACTCGATGCTAGAGTTTGTGTCTCACATGTCAACAGATATTAAATGCTAATGATATCCTTGATGCCAGCATTTGTGTCTCATGTGTCGATAGATATGAAATGCTAATGATATTCTCGATGCCAGCATTTGTGACTCACGTGTCAACAGATATTAAATGCTAATAATCCTCAACGCCAGTGTTTGCTTTGGCGTGTCAACAGATATTAAATACAATAGCCTTCTCGGCAATGGCATAAAATAACCCTCTTGGCAATGATATAAAATGACCCTCTCGACAATGACATGAAATGACCCTCTTGGCAATGATATGAAATGGCCCTCTTGGCAATGATATGAAATGGCCTTCTTGGCAATGACATGAAATGGACCTCTTGGAAATGATATGAAATGGCCCTCTCGGTAATGGCATGAAAAGACCCTCTTGGCAATGATATGAAACGACCCTCTTGGCAATGGCATGAAATGACCCTCTTGGCAATGACATAAAATGGCCCTCTTGGCAATGATATGAAATAGTTCTTCTGGTTATTTGAAAATAGTTTCACCTGAGTCCATTTATCTGCATTTTGCTTTCTGCATGTACCTTTACTTAAGGTAGACAATTAGTAGACACGATGTCGATCTCACTGGCGACCACAGTCAAGATTTATGATAGTTTAATGACAAATACTGAGCATCATAATTTGAATGACGTATTCTGCTATTAATCTTCTCTTTTTGAAGAAATAATTAATTAGAAGATCCACCGAATGCAAGTAAATGGGGCAAAACCCTGTTTGGGGATTACTCAAATACCATTTGCTTCGCTTCAAGGCAAATTTTGAGGATTACTTTTGGATCTTCCTCCTATTGAGTAATCCTTTTGATTGTTGTATTTATTGTGTCGACTCTCTTGAATGTACCCAAAAATATCGTTCTTGAGCATTATATGCTCTAGTATGGCTTGCAAGTCGCTTGGAGGTTATTTTGAAGAAGATTTCCATTTTGTGTACTTATCCCTGCTTACACAGAAAAATAATTAGTTTTGAGTGAAAGTACTCTGTGATGACCTCCTTCGATCCTTGATTTGCTCCTCGCCATCTTTCGGGTACTCTGTTATGTTTTGACTTCCACCCTGACTCCTCATTCCAATAGATGCCTAGGCAATCACTAAGTAAAATATTTGTATATATTTTCAAAAGTAGTCTTAATTTTAGAAACTAATTTCGAAAGTTTCTGTAAAAGCTTTAGAAAATCTCTGCCAGTCATGTCGTGTACTAGCTCAACGAACGTCTTCCTCTGGGTCCTGAATATATCTGACATTTGATGGAGGATTGTCAGAGATTCATCATTATTGAGGCTCTCTATCAAAAGTTCAATCATAGCCGGAGATTTAGTTTTTCTAAACTCTGTCGTAGCTAGTGACTTTTAAAGTTTGACTTTAACCTCTAGTGTTAGGAAATTTGAAATATATTCCAGTGTTTAGTGGAAATTTTGGGGCCTTTCTCAAAATTTCTGCCCCAGTTAAATTTGTTGGAGATGACTTCAGCTCTAGGGGATTCAAAGTCTTTGTTAGTCTTCGTTCTCTTTGTTTTTGGAAGATGATCTTCCTCTTGTGAATTTTTGAGATTATTTCTCAAAAATTCTGCCCCAGTTTTCATTTCTTGGGGTTATATGACCAAGCCATTGGGGCACCTACGTATCCCGTTGAAGCAGGAATCAGGTCAAACGTAGTTCAAAACTAAGCTAAGGATATATAAAAAAATCTAATGGGTTAACCGAACCCGACATAGGCCGGCTACGTATCCTTTTTTGTGTAATTTAGGTCACCACGTAGTTCATACATGAAAGGAAAGGATAATTTTTTCTAAGGGGTTGACCTAAGGTGACATAGTTCGCCTACGTATCTCTTTCTTGGAAATTTAGATCAAACATAGTTCGTACATGAAAGGAATGGATTCTAGGCATTTACACATCATAAAATAGATACTATCATAAAGGCGATTACAGATAAGCCAAGGAAACAAAAACTAAAATATCTTTCAAACACAGTATCTCTTTACCGCATCAGAAATGATTAGTTTGGTCTACTTTTGACCATCCATCTCAGGTAGGATTAGGACTCCTCCAGGTTGGGCTTCTTTCAATTTTTAAATTCCTCTATATCTTTCACTAACTGCTCCTCATCACCTTTTTTATTCATCATCATTCCCCTCGCTTTGTTCGTCTAACCCTTGACATAACATGACATTGGTAGGCCTTAAATTACCATTTTGAAACAAACCAAGTTAGACGATAATAAGATAATAAAAGACAATAATATAATTATATTTCAAAAGTAAATTCTTAAATGAAGGGAGGAATTTTGAAAAATAAATAAAAACTATGGCTCATGACCCGCGCAAATGCGGGCCCATGCCTTTTTGAAAGCTGTAAAACACGAAACAAAAATTTGAGATATAAAAGGATGGATAACAGGGCCTCCGCTGGATCATCATCGATTTTTAAAACTTTTAGTAATTGCCCTTTCATCTATCATGACGGGCGATGAGTTATGAATGGAGTAGAGGTCCAATTTTACAAAGCCTCTCCTGGTGCAACCTTTTTCACCCCACTGGACTTTGGGAAATGTTCTGGTACAACATCGTATCTCTCGAATAGATTTCCTATCCCATCCCCAAAACCGTCATCATTTGGCATCTCACGCACGGGAAATGACTGATATAGGAGTGGCAAGGGCCTAGGCAGACTCGTCTTTGTCTTATCCTCAATCTTATCCTCCTCCGTTGGCTGGTATCCTAACCCATACTTAGATACTTTTTCTGGGACCATAATGGGTTCGATAATTCTTTCTAAATTTCTACTCAAAACACTCAAGGCAACCACGACTTTCTCTATCTTTTCCACTCCTTTTGTCTTTTTGAAATTTCGTGAATCTACCTTAGTAATAGTCTTACTAGATATCCATTCACCTGCTATTTCAATCATGCTAACCGTGGCTCTCTCGTGATTAGGCAATGGATTACTGGTGATATTTGGTGTCGGCGCGTAATGATCTTCTGATCAATCAAGTCTTGGATCTTGTATTTCAGATTGATGCAATATTCAGTATTATTCGTCGGCGCTCCTGAATGATAAGTGCATACTTGATCGACCTGAAAGAATCATGAATTGAGATTGGTGGTCTTTGGTGGAATAGGCTGTAAATAACCAGCTTTCATCAACCTTTAGAAGAGCTGGGTATGACTTTTAGCCAATGGAGTGAATTTTCTAGGAGGCTTCTTTTCGAGGTTTACACGTGGGGGGTTATACTGATTTTGATTAGTAGGGGGAGGTAATTGATGATAGTTTGGAGACGTTTGAACGTTTATTTAGTTGTTTGGAAGAGTAGCTTAAACATGAGACTGATAATTTCGCTGCGGAACTTGACATTGGGTAAAATATTTAGAAGTGGAGCTTGATATTGGGGTTGGGCGTAGAATACAGGCTGAAAACTTAGTGACGGTGGTGAGAAAAGAATATTCCTAGGCTTGAATTTCCTCTTCAATTTATCAACAAAATTAGTAGAGACCGCAGTGACATCCTCTCTTTTCTTCTTTGGAAACATGGAAGACCCAGATAATATCAGGCTTTTGACAATCTTTCCTGTTTGAATTCCTTCCTCTAGTAATTCCCCAATGTTTACCAAATCTGCAAAAGTTTCCCTAATTGTGGATACCATCTTAGTGTAAAATTCTTCCTCCTGAGCATGATAGAACACATACACCATTTTTTCTTCAGACATGGGAGGTTGTACCTTGGCAGCTTCTTCTCACAAGGAAGGCATAGTCTCGGAAAAACTCATCATTCTTCTGCTTGATACGGTCTAATGAGTATCGTTCAGGGACTATTTCAATGTTAAACGCAAACCTATCAAGGAAACCTTTAGCCAATTCTCTCCAACTAGTCCATCTTTTCAGTTCTTGCGACCTGAACAAATCTAAGGTTTCCCCGCATAAGCTCCGAATGAACATACGCATCAATAATGCCTCATTTTTTCCTACCCCCACCATTTGATCATAATACCTTCTCAGATGGGCCATTGGATTTCCTGTACCTTCGAACACTTCAAATTTAGGGACCTTGTATCCTTCTGGTATATTTACTCCAGGGTGAACACATAGATCATCATAACCTAAACCATCAATGTCTCCCACTCCATGATATTCCTTGATCCTCATAATCTCTTCACACAAAGCCAACAACTTTATTTCATACTCGGTCTTCCACTATTTTTCCTTTTTCTCAAAATGGTATATCTCGGGATTAGGAAAAGAATTATAGATGTCAGGGGATATGATGACATGAGAAGGATTTAGAAGGATAGCTTGATTTTAAGGATTCGAGGAGGTTGGTTGGTAGGTGTGAAGGACATTTTTGAAATTGGAAAAGTTTTATCAAATTTGAGAGTAGTTGGGGGTATCTGAGAATGATTTTGCGGATTCAGAAATGAATTTTGTGGATTTGGAGATGGATTTGGTAGATTTGGGGATGGACTTTGTAGATTTGAGAGCAAATTTTATGGATTTGGAAGTGAATTTTTTGGGTCCGAAAATGGGTTCTGGGGATTTGGGAATGACCTTTGTGGATTTAGAGACGGGTTCTGTGGGGTTAGGGATAGATTTTGTGGATGGTAAGCATCTGGGTTATTTTCTCAATTGGTGTTTTGGACTAGTTGAGGAGCAGAGATAGACGATATGTTATTTGGATGGTTCCCAAGAATAGAAGTACTGAGGGAAGGGATCTGGAGTGGAATCGCGTGTCCTCCTGGAGTGGGGGCGTTGACAGTGATGGCTAAGTTAGCTAAATCTCGAGTATGATTCATCTCCTCCTGAAGCATTTCTAATTTTCTCGTGAGTTCAACAATTATCTCACTTTGTTCCGCTATTACATTGTCCCTGATGGTCAACGCATTTTCTTCATTGCTTCCAGTCATTTTTGAATGATCTGGGATTTTATGAACTTTTGACCGGGTGAAGTAAGGATGTTCTGCTAGTTTGTTTCAACATGAAGTAGTTTTCGATTATCTGTAAAGTAAAATAACTCAAAGGCAGATGTGTTAGTTTTCGTATGTGTGATAAGTAATGCAAGATACTTGACAAGAAGTAACCACGTAGAGTTATTTGTGTCATAGCCAAATTGATCCACAGGATCATAGTGGATAAATTTTCCTTTGATCCAAACAAATGCACATAAACACATAAGACAGTTATATCACATAAAATCATTATAATAATACGTATCCTAACTAGGGTGACCCTTTTGAGCTAAAGGTTTAGGCCTAATGAATTTTGAATAAAATATACGCCTTTTTAAAGACAATCCATTATCCCCCAAAACCTTCAATGACATAAATACCTACAAAAGTTACACAAAAGGGATACAATCTTTAGGGAAAGGGGAAAAAATAACATGAGACAAAGAACATTGTCCCGCGCAGGGGATAGGAAATACTAGTTCATGAATGTTTTTCTATTGGCATTCGCCCTCTTAGCTTTGTCCACTTCTTGTCATTGATGACATCAGTTGATGATCAAGCTATTTTTGTATAACTATGCTTTGGGTGCAACCGTCTAAATCAATCAACTCCTTGCTTGACTTGCTTTAATTCCTCCCGTAATTGGTGTATGATTGAGGCGTCCTTATACGAAAGTAAGCAAAGCAAGCTTTCTCCCAACCCCCAAAGTATAATGGATTGGTTTAAACAAACATATATTTCTTTAACACATAAATATGAGTCGTCTGTAATTGACCCGGGGTCAATAGACGCAGGACGGGTTTTCTAATGGGTCCAATACCCCCTTCGAGTATTGGTTCATCCTAGGCTTATGCCTAAAAGGGTTTTGGTTTAGCTCTATCCTGGGTCACCTGAGTGGATTTGAACCGAGTTCCCAAGATGTAATACCCGTACCTTTTTCCTAGCTAGAAATCATCTCAAGGATGCTAGGACAACCTTTGTACACATGGTATTTTTGAGATTTTCACTTTCTATCACGTGGAAAATTGGGTTAGCTTTCCAATGGTAACAATTTTGTTGAAATTCGACATCAGACGGGGAAGTTATGGACCGTCACAGCCAAGACAGTTGAGCCACGTACTGGATAAGGACTGACAGACGAGTTGATGGACCGTCAAAGTTGTGACGGACTGTCATCCAGGCTGTCAACTCTTATCCAGTGAAACCCATTTCTGGTCCACGTCTGACGGGCTAAGTGACGGACCGTCAAGTGTCTAACGGACCGTCATTCGGACTGTCATAGACCACATTCAGTTTAATTCCAGGTTATTTTAGCAGGGGTATTCTGGTCACTTATCACTCGCCTACATATACCCAGATAAGTCAGAATTCAGCCATTATGCTCATTATTATTTTACAAACAAAAACTACTAAATTTAATCTCCAAGAACAAGACCCAATCTTCTTCAAGAATCAAAGGATTTCAAACCCTTCAAGTTCAAAAATGTCAAGAACCTTGAGTCAGGTATTCGTAGTGTTCATCTAAGGACACCTTTCGTTCATAGAGTTCAAGAACCATGCTTTTAAATGAGAAACTTTGATTTCCTTGTTTTTATGTGACGTTGTTCATGTTAATGATCATTGTTTAAGCTTCAAGATATAATTTAAGTTGACTTCCATGATGTATGCATGCTTGTAGTTAAAACCCATGAATTTGATAGTTCAAGATGATTAAAATTGTTGAGAAAACCTATGCCTCAAAGTGTGCATGCAAGGTGTTTGTTAAAATGCCTAGAATACTAAAAATCATGATCCCATGACCCCATAGTATTTAAATGACAAGCTATGTCAACTCTTAAGATGATTCCACATGAACTTCCATGCTATTGATATGTGTTGCTAGTATGATTATGCAATGAACATGATATTAAGGTTGTGCAAATACTTCCATGTGACATGAAATCCTTTCCATGCAATTCATTATTGATAACCATACTTAGTATGAAATTCCTTATGTACAATATTATGAATTATGGACTCAAATCTTGTGATTAAGTCATGTCATGTGTGTCAGTTTCCTTCCATCGAGTACTGGGGGTATTCATACCCGAAAAACATAGCTGTGTGCCTAGAGCCATGTTATGTCATCACGATCATCTCAGTCAAGCCACAATATATAGAACTCAGTCAGTCATGTGACTCAGGAAACCTCAAAAATCTCATGATCTTTGTAAATTCTCAGAGAGTAGTACTATTTCATCAGTCAACGGACGTCAGTTATTCATTCTATGTACATTCAGTTAAATTATGTTTAGTCTCTTTATATGGGAGTATAAGTTAGCACTGAGTGAACCTAAGGATAGGAACTCACCTGCCAGTTTAGGGTGTGATTCTTAGCAGTCATCCTTGTGTTCCAGAACTATATAGCCAGCGTAGGTTGAGACATCTTAACCTGTCAGACTAGGGTTGATGAGGTGGCTTAACCTGTCAGTTTAGGTTTTCCACCATTCTCATTTGAGTACCTTCCAGATGAGGGTCACTCACAATTTTCCTTACCAGTGGCGCTGTATTGACACCCCTCCAGTCGGGGCAGAGATTGAACCCCAACATTGCTATATGCATTATTGGGGCATGTCGGTTAAACAACTATCTACCAATGTTTCAGACTCAGTTTCAGTAAAAAAACTCAGACAACTCTTCAGATAACAGTATACTAGAACTGTTAGATACAATCAAATTCAGTTATAGTACGGGACTCTGATAGTTCCATCAGATGCAGGACTGTCAAACACAGTCACCCATGCATTTAGAACTACAGTATCAGTCATAATTAGTTATCAGTAAACTATGTATTAGCGTACAAATTTAGATATCACGCATTCGTGATCTCTGTTTCGATGTATGTATGTTTGCACTCTCACGTTCATATCAGTCAGTTAGTTAGCATTGTTTATGCATGTAACCCTATTTATGTTCAGCCTACCTCACTTCTATACTCAGTACTCCAATTGTACCGACGCATTCGCGCTATGGTGCTTTCTCTTTATGTTACACCATAGGTTCAGAGACACGAATTCCAGATCAGCAGTAGCAGACGCATTCCAGTATATAGAGCTACAGTGAGTCCTCTTCATTCGAGGATGATATGATTTGATTTATTCATTTATTATTATAGTTAGCTATAAGTTTATGAAGTTAGTTGGAGACATGTTCCTTCAACTCCTTATTCAATAGTGTTTAGAGGCTTTCAGATTTAGTTCATATTTGATTCAATTTTTCACCCATATAGATGTTATTTTACTAGATTCTTTATTCAGTTGAACCTTATAGCCCACATGTTTATGTTTTCCGCATTATTATGATATATATATTGTAGTGTACAGGTACAGATATCAATCATGGGTTAGCTTGTGTTTCTTCGAGGTCATAAGCATCGTGTACCATTTTGGTTTAGGAAAATTGGGGTGTTACAATCTTGGTATCAGAGCCTAAGGTTCAATAGAGTCCTAGGAAGTCTGAAAGCCGCATCTAGTAGAGTCTTATGCATGGGTGTGCTGTGCTCTACAATTATGTATAAGAGGCTATGAGATGTTTTAGGAACAGTTTTCCTTCTTTCAGTATTCTTGTCGTGCTAGTGAGTATAATCTCAAGTTAAGCTCTCAGTCTAATCCATTCTTTTATTATTTTAGAATATGCCTCCAAAGAGAAGAAACCAGCCAGTTCCTCAGCCCGAAGACCCTTTGGGCGAGCATGTTTCTTATGCGGAGTTTAGAGCCGTATTCACCACACTTGCTTAGTACATGGCTGCCCAAAATGAATAGCTACCAGTTATTTTGGCCAATACAGTGGCCAAATCAGTCGCATCTAGGATTCGGGACTTCACCCAAATGAACCCTCCATTTTTCTTTGGGTTTAAGTCTGATGAAGACCCTCAGGAATTCATTGACCAAGTCCATAAGGTCATTGACATCATGGGAGTTACTTCTGTTCAGAGTGCCGAGTTAGCCACATACCAATTATAGGATGTTGCTCATACTTGGTACAAATAGTGGAAGTCTGAGAGGTTAGAGAATGCAGGTCCTATAGAGTGGGAGGAATTTGTCACGGCTTTCTTAGATAGATTCTTTCCCCAAGAGCTGAGGGAGGCCAAACTTCTTGAGTTTATTAACCTCAGGCAGGGAAATATGACAGTTAGGGAGTATTCTCTCAGATTTACTTAGCTTGCCAGATATGCCCCTAATGTGGTTGCAGACAACAGGGCTAAGATGAGCAAGTTCATGTCAGGAGTGAATGATAGCGTGGTAAATAAGTGTAGATTTACGATGCTGAACAGTGATATAAATTTAGCCACGCTCATGACCCATGCTCAGCAAATAGAGGAGCAAAATGTTAGGGCTAAGGAGAGGCAGAATAAGAGAGCAAGATCAAGCAGTTTTAGTTTTGCTCAGCCCAAATCAGAGAGAGAAAATTGTTCCCAGTTTCATCCCAAGTCATCAGCTCCAGTTCAGTCTTCAGCCAGTGCTCCAGCTCCTAAGTTCAGAGATAGAGCACCCGGCTCTAAATCTCAGGGTAGTATCAGTAATGCCCAAACTAATCCCCTATGTCAAACTTATGGTAAGAACCACCAGGGTGTTTGTAGAGTCGGTAGTGATATTTGTTTTGATTGTGGCAAGCCAGGCCACAGAGTTAGAGATTGTCCTTAGTACAGTTATCAGGGTCAGCAAAATCATTCCACAGCTCAGTCCGATCGCCCGAACCAGCAGGGTGCCACTTCCAGTGCTACTAGTGGGCAACACCCAAACAGACTCTATACTCTCCAAACTCGATAGGATCAGGAAAATTCTCCTAATATCATTACTGGTACGTTATAGATTTTCCATGTTCATGTTTATGATTTGCTAGAACCAGGTGCATCCTTGTCTTTTGTTACCCCTTACACAACAGGCAATTTCAGAATCAGTCCCAAAATTTTAGCAGAGCCCTTTTCAGTTTCTACCGCAGTGGGTAAAACCATCATAGCTCGACGGGTATATAGAAACTGCCCGATTATGATATTTCAGAAATCCACTTTAGTAGATTTAGTTAAGTTGGAGATGATTGATTTTAATATCATTCTCGACATGGATTGGCTTCATTCCTGCTATGCCACAGTTGACTGTAGAAACAGGATAGTTCAGTTTTAGTTCCCGAATGAGCCTGTCTTAGAATGAAAGGGTAGTATTTCATCTTTCAAGGGTCAGTTTGTTTCCTACCTTCGGGCAAGGAAAATGATTTCTAAGGGGTACGTGTCTTATCTCATGCATATTAAAGATTCCAGTTCCAAATCTTCTAGTTTTGAATCAGTCCCAGTGGTTAATGAATATTCAAACGTTTTTCCCGAAGATCTTCCAGGCATTCCTCCCAAAAGAAAAATAGACTTTGGCATAGAACTTCTCCCAGATACTCAGCCTATTTCTATTCCGCCATACAGAATGACACCAACAGAACTCAAAGAACTGAAAGATTAGTTAAAGGATTTCATAGATAAGGGATTCATCAGGCCCAGTGTATCCTCATGGGGTGCACCAGTCTTATTCGTGCGCAAGAAAGATGGTTCTCTCAAGATGTGTATCAATTACCGTCAGCTCAACAAAGTTACGATAAAAAACAAGTATGCTCTTCCCACGATAGATGACTTGTTTGAACAACTTTAGGATGCCAGTTATTTCTCCAATATAGACCTCAGATCAGGCTATCATCATCTCAAAGTTAGGGAATGTGACATCCCGAAGACAGCTTTCTATACTCGGTATGGTCACTTTGAATTTTTAGTCATGTCCTTTGGTCTTACCAATGACCCTGAATCTTTCATGGACTTGATGAACCGGGTGTTCAAGCAGTACTTGGACATGTTTTTCATAGTCTTCATAGATGATATTCTGGTCTATTCTCGCACAGAGCGTGATCTTTCAGACCATCTCGGAATTATTCTTCAGACTCTGAAATATCATTAGTTGTTTGCCAAGTTCAGTAAGTGCGAATTTAGTCTAAGATCAGTAGCATTCCTTGGCCATATTATTTCCAGTGATGGCATTATAGTAGATCCTCAGAAGGCCGAAGCGGTAAGAAACTGGCCTCGCCCTATCTCTCCATCAGATATCAGGAGTTTCTTGGGTTTGGCTGGCTATTACCGATGGTTTGTCGAGGGATTTTCTTCTATTGCATCTCCTATGTCTATATTTACTCAGAAGAAGGTTAAGTTTCAGTGGTCATATTCTTGCGAGAAGATTTTTCAAGAGTTGAAGACTCGACTCACCTCAGCCCCAGTTCTAACTATTCCAGATGGTTCAAACGGTTTTGTAGTCTATTGTGATGCGTCCAGGATAGGTTTAGGTTGTGTTCTCATGCAGCATGGTAAGGTCATAGCCTACGTCTCTAGACAGCTAAAGCCCCATAAGAAGAATTATCCTACTCATGATCTTGAGTTAGCAGCCGTAGTATTTGACTTAAAGATTTGGAGGCATTATATATATGGAGTTCATGTAGATGTCTTCATAGATCATAAGAGTTTACAGTATGTCTTTTCTCAGAAAGATCTTAATCTTCGTCAGAGAAGGTAGTTAGAGCTCTTGAAAGATTATGACGTGAGTGTCCTTTATCACTCGGGCAAGGCTAATATTATGGTCTATTCTCTTAGTAGACTCTTCATGGGTAGTGTTTCTCACATAGAGGATGGTAAGAAAAAGATAGCCCAAGAAATCTATCAGCTCGCCAGACTAGGTGTTTGCTTAGTCGACTCTTTAAAGGGTGGTGTATGTGCTCAGAGTAGTTCAGAGTCATCTCTAGTTTCTGAGGTGAAAGAAAAGCAAGACAGGGATCCTCGGCCTTGCCAAGCTAAAAGAGTCAGTTCAGAATCAGAAAGTAGAGACTTTCTCCCAAGGGGGAGATAGTGTTCTTCGGGTCAAGGTCGTCTGTGTGTTCTAGGTGTAGATGACTTGAGGCAGCGAATTCTTATAGAAGCTCATGGTGTGTGATACTCTATCCATCCAGGGGCCACTAAGATGTACCACAACTTGTGGGAGATCTATTGGTGGTGTGGGATGAAAAGAGATATTGTAGAGTTTGTGGCTAAGTGCTCTACATGTCAGCAGGTTAAGATAGAGCATCAGAAACCTAGTGGGTCCATGCAGGAGTTCACCATTCCTACTTTGAAGTGGGAAGAAGTGAACATGGATTTTGTGATGGGTTTGCCTTGAACTCGTCATCAACATGATTCAGTTTGGGTTATTGTAGATAGAATGACCAAGTCAGCTTATTTCCTTCCAGTTCGTACCTCTTATTCAGCCGAGCATTATGCCAAACTCTATATTAGGGAGTTGGTCAGATTACATGGTGTTCCATTATCTATCATCTCAAATAGAGGTATACAGTTCACCTCTCACTTTTGTAAAGCATTCCAAAAGGGTCTTGGTACCCAAGTTTATCTTATTACTGCCTTTCATCCTCAGACAGATGGTCAAGTAGAGAGGACCATTCAGACTCTTGAAGATATGCTAAGGGTGTGTGCAGTTGATTTCAAGGGAAGTTGGGATGACCACTTGCCACTGATTGAGTTTTCATACAACAATAACTATCATACCAGTATTTAGATGGCTCCATTCAAAGCTCTCAATGGTAGTAGGTGTAGATCTCCAGTCGTTTGGTTTGAAGTTAGTAAGGCCTTAATCATCGGTCCTGACTTAGTATTCGATGCCTTAGAGAAAGTTCAGTTGATCAGAGAGAGACTTCGGGCTGCTCAGAGCTGACAGAAGTCTTATGCAGATGTTCGTAGAAAGGATCTCGAGTTCAAGGTCAATGACTATGTCTACCTCAAGATCTCTCCCATAAAGGAAGTGAAGACGTTCGACAAGAAAGGTAAACTCATTCCCTGCTATGTCGGTCCCTTCAGGATTCTCAGTCGCTTCGGCAAGGTAGCTTATGAGCTCGAATTACCTTTAGATCTAGCCTCAGTTCATACGGTCTTCCATGTATCCTTGATCAAGAAGTACATAGGTGACCCAACAGTTGTAGTCCCTATTTAGAACATTGATGTTCAGGACAACCTCTCTTATGAAGAGATTCCAGTCAAAATTTTAGACTATTAGATTCGTAAGCTGAGGAACAAAGAAGTCCCTCTAGTCAAAGTTCTTTGGAGAAATTAGTCCGTTGAGGGACCTACTTGGGAAGCAGAAGCAGACATGTGTACCAAGTACCCTCACCTTTTCTTCGCCAACCTAGATCAAGCTCAAGGTAACAGTCCTCCTTAAGCTTATTCAGTTTCACGTTCAGCATTTAATACAACTTGATATTTTGTTTCATGTTCATGTTCCATCACAAATTTGGTATCAATTACCATTACATATTCATTCATGCATACATGTATCAGTCCAGTAAATAATCGTGCATCAGATATGCATTCTCATTGCGAGAACCTCAGTCATGAATTCATGAATCAGTTACACGTGCATCAGATATGCATGTTCAGTATAATGCATTCAGTTTGTTAGTCATAAGATCATGTTCCAGCTACTCATGTTCAGATTATTATTTTCCCTCTCAGTCAGTTCCATTCGAGGATGAATATTCTCAAAGGGGAGATATTGTAATACCCGTGCCTTTTTCCTAGCTAGAAATCATCTCAAGGATGCTAGGACTTACTTTGAAATGAAAACATATCTTTATACACGTGATATTTTTTATATTTTTACTATCTATCACGTTGGAAATTGAGTTAGCTTTCCAACGGTACCAATTTTGTCCAAATCCGACATCAGACGAGGAAGTTATGGATGTTTTACTTGGAACTGTTGGAAATACCCAGGTATGACAGCCAAGTTGACGGACCGCCACATAAGTGATGGACCGCTACTTTGACCGTCACAGCTAAGGCAGTTGAGCCATGTACTGATAAGGACTGACGGACGAGTTGATGGACCGTCAAAGTTGTGACGGACCGTCATCCAGGCCGTCAACTCTTATCCAGTGACTCCATTTCTGGTCCATGTCTGACGGGTTAAGTGATGGACCATGAAGTTTCTGACGGATCGTTAGTCGGACCGTAACACGCCACATTCAGTTCAATTCTAGGTCATTTTAACAGGGGTATTTTGGTCACTTATCACTCGCCTACATATACCCAGATAAGTCCGAAATCAGCCATTATGCTCATTATTATTTTACAAACAAAAACTAGGGTTTCTCTCTAAATTTAATCTCCAAGAACAAGATCCAATCTTCTTCAAGAATCAAAGGATTTCAAACCCTTCAAGTTCAAAAACATCAAAAACCTTGAGTCAGGTATGCGTAGTGTTCATCTATGGACCTCTTTCGTTCATAGAGTTCAAGAACCATGCTTTTAAATGAGAAACTTTGATTTTCTTATTGTAATGTGATGTTGTTCATGTTAATGATCATTGTTTAAGCTTCAAGATATTAATTTAAGTTGACTTCCATGATGTATACATGCTTGTAGTTAAAACCCATGAATTTGGATGGTTCAAGATGATTAAAATTGTTGAGAAAACCTATGCCTCAAAGTGTGCATGCAAGGTGTTTGTTAAAATGCCTAGAATGCTAAAAATCATGATCCCATGACCCATTGTATTTAAATGACAAGCTATGTCAACTATTAAGATGATTCCACATGAACTTCCATGCTATTGATATGTGTTACTAGTTTTATTATGCAATGAGCATGATATTAAGGTTGTGCAAGTACTTCCATGTGACATGAAATCCTTTCCATGCAATACATTATTGATAACCATACTTAGTATGAAATCCCTTATGTACGATATTATGAATTATGGACTCAAATCTTGTGATCAATTCATGTCATATATGTCAGTTTCCTTCCATCGAGTCTTGGGGGTATTCGTACCCAAAAAACATAGTTGTGTCCCTAGAGCCATGTCATGTTGTCACGATCATCTCAGTCAAGCCACAATATTTAGAACTTAGTTAGTCATGTGACTCAGGAAACCTCAGAAATCTCATGATCTCAGTAAATTCTCAGAGAGCAGTACTATTCCATCAGTCATAGGATGCCAGTTATTCAGTCCATGTACAGTCAGTTAAATCATGTTCAGTCTCTTCAGATGGGAGTAGAAGTTAGCACCGAGTGAACCCAAGGATGGAAACTCACCTGCCAGTTTAGGGTGTGATTCTTAGCAGTCATCCTTGTGTTCCAGAACTACGTAGCCAACGTAGGTTGAGATATCTTAACCTATTAGACAAGGGTTGATGAGGTGGCTTAACCTGTCAGTTTAGGGTTCCCACCATTCTCATTTGAGTACATGCCAGATGAGGGTCACTCACAACTGTCCTTACTAGTGGCGCAGTATTGACATCCCTCCGGTCGGGGTAGAGATTGGACCCCAACATTGCTATATGCATTATTAGGGCATGTTGGTTAAACAACTATCTCCCACAGTTTCAGACTCAGTCTCAGTAAAATAACTCAGACAGTTCTTCAGATACCACCATACTAGGACTGTTAGATACAGTCAAATTTAGTTATAGTACGGAACTCTGATAGTTCCATCAGATGCAGGACTATTAGACATAGTCACCCATGCATTCAGAACTACAGTATCAGTCATGATCAGTTATCAGTAGACTATGTATTAGCGTACAAATTTAGCTATCACGCATTCGCGATCTCAGTTTCTATGTATGCATGTTTGCACTCTCACGTTCATATCAGTCAGTTAGTTAGCATTGTTCATGCATGTAACCCTATTTATGTTCAGCCTACCTCACTCGTATACTCAGTACTCTAGTTGTACTGACGCATTCACGCTTTCTCTTTGTGTTACATCATAAGTTCAGAGACACGAATTCTAGACCAGCAGTATCAGACGCATTCCAGTAGACAGAGTTCCTGTGAGTCCTCTTCATTCGAGGACGCTATGATTTTATTTATTCATTATTTTAATTAGCTATTAGTTTACAGAGTTAGTTGGAGAAATGTTCCTTCAACTCCTTACTTAGACAGTGTTTAGAGGCTTTCAGATTTAGTTCAGATTTAATTCAGTTTTCAGTTGTTTTGGGTATCTTTCACCCATGTGGATGTTATTTTACCAGATTCTTTATTCAGTTGAACCTTGTGGCCTACATGTTCATATATTTCGCATTATTTTGATATATATATTATAGTGTACAGGTACAGATATTAGTCATGGATTAGCTTGTGGTCCTTCGGGGTCATAAGCACTATGTAGTATTCCGGTTCAGAAAAATCGAGGCGTTACACAAACGGACAACTTGGGTTTGAAAACACGAACAACCTCCGACTCCCTAACGTGCCGGTAAACTGTCATGTTTCTAAAATTTTATTTGGAATTGAACAACAAGGGCTGGGACATCCACGAAATCCCAAAACAATATAATAATCAGCAGGAACATGTCATGAAATGCAATAATTAAATTTCGCAAAAATCAAAACACATAAACATGTAAGTATTGTAAACTGTTAGTCGAAAGATAAAATCAAACATTTGGTTAGAACCTAGTTAGATATCTCCAGCAGAGTTGTCATCTCTGTTTTGCAAAAATTTTAACTTTAAAGAGTCGCCACTTAATTTATTTTTAAAAGGAATTAAGAAAACCTTTGAAAGTTACTTAAACGATCCAAAATAAAATAAATCATTTAAGTTTGAAGATTCTGAGTAAGCAGTTCCTATTAATACTCTTGGAAGGTTGTTAAGGCACGAAGAGTATCCGTTAACTTGCGATTATCCGGACTGTTTGAAAATATCTTTTGACTAATTTCATAAAGAAAGATTGATTGTTGAAAAGTAATTTATTTTAGGAAAATACTTGTGTAAAATAGATTTGGATAACTTACTAGGGATTTTAACTAAGTCTAAACAAATTAATAATAAAGCATGTAAAAGGAGAAGGGGAGAAAATAAAAGACTTTGGCCTTTTGGCCCAAATCAATAGACCCTGTCCTAATCTAATTGGGCTTTGAACCACTTGCACCTGTCCTAATCTAAATATTGGGCTTTCGGCCCACAACCTGTCCTAAGCTAGTTTTCGGATCTTTGAGGCCCAAAATCCGCCTCACCTGTATTAAAATACAACTTTGGCTTCGAGGCCCAAATGAATGAATAAATAAATAACTAAATGAATAAATAAAAAGAAGACAATAATAAAAGTCGAGACTTTTCAAGTCTCTTAGTGACCTCATCAATGGGTTTTGACTCATTTTCCTTCTTTGTCTATCTTCTAGTACTCGCACGCCATGTAGTGGACCATGGGTTTAAACTCCGAACTTGACTCGAAGAAGTGAGCCTCATTGACCTATTATGAAATACAAGAGGAGAGGAATCTATTTGAACTCGAGATATTTTTTGCATGCAAAGAAAAAGATGAAGAAATTAATATATGTTCAAGGGATAATAGTTACATATTTCAAAGCAAAAGAAAATATCAAGAATCAATTTTTGAATTACAATGATATGCACACTTGCACACATATAACAAGAGTGAGAGTCAATAGATAAAATGCAAAGTAAAGGCATCCACTTGCATGCCTCATGATTTTTGTTCATATTAAGAATGGACAAAGGTAAAAGGAAGAAAGTCAAATTCAATGAATTAATGCGAGAAACAAACAACGTAAGCTTGTGAAAGTAAAGGGATGAGGCAACAAAAAAAATACTCATGACTTCTAAAATTGATCAAACATAGACACTAATTCATATAACAAAAGAAAATAAAGGTTAACTTTTCAAGAAAAAAAATCTTTAAATTTCAATTAAGGCGACATTAACGAAAATTCATACATCTAAATTACAACCAACATTTTATGAAAATATGTGTAATGACCTATGATTTATATTTTTAAGACATCGTTGATTTTCTTTTGATATTATGAATAAAAAAGAGACATGAATCAAGTCTTTACACACACAAAGAGCACATATAACAATCCGAAGTACGAAAATAACAATAAATGTTTAGCTTCTCTAAAAGTGAAATATTGTTCAACAATCATACTATGCATGAGTCAAAAATCTCCAAATAATTTTATTTAGCCACAAAAGTCCGAACTTTCGCATCATTTTGACAAGACAACATGCAAACAAAAGAGGAATAAACATTTTGGACGAAATTAAAGCTAGCACTTCATCTCTTACATGAGGATTTTGAAATCCATTAAAATAATTAGCAAGCAAATGACAAATTCTTGACTTAACTAATTACTATTTTTATTAAGGCGAAACAAACAATAATAACTATTTTTCCAACATAAAAGAAATAACTTTACATGCTAAAACAAATATGTCCATCAACAATGAATTTAAACAAGTCATGAGTTCGTCTTTTGAGCAAAGATCAAAACTTTGTACATAACAATCAAAGAATAAAGTCAAAAGGCAAAACAATCAATATTAACTATTATTTCAACATAAAGGAAATAACTTTACATGCTAAAAACAAACATATCTACCAACAATGAGTTTAAACAAGACATGGGTATGTTTTTCAAGCAAAGATCTAAACTTTATTCAAAATAATCAAAGAATAAGATCAAAATGCAGAACAATCAATATTTGTTATTCTTTTCGACATAAAGAAAATAACTTTACATGCTAAAAATAAACATATTTACCAACAATGAGTTTAAACAAGACATGAGTAATAATCAAAGAATAAGGTGAAAAGGCGAAACAATCAATATTAACAATTCTTTTCAACATAAAGAAAATAACTTTACATGCTAAAAACAAACATATCCACCAACAATGAGTTTAAACAAAGCATAAGTACATCTTGTAAGTAAAGATCGAAACTTTATCTATAACAACCAAAGAATAAAGTAAAAAAAAGCACGTACAACTATTGCTAGCTCATTTTTATATCATGAACATGAAAATAATTAAAATATCAATACCACAACGTCCTATGGCCTTCAAGGTCATCTACAACAAACAATCTCAGCAAATAAAATTATAACTATGAACTACGAAGAAGAAAAAGATGAAGAAGAAAATGATAATTAAACTTAAAAAAAAAAGTGTGTTACCTTTTTGGGGGCAGCAAAATGAGACTACGCACTTCGTCGGAATCAACCACCATCGAAAAACGTCGCCGCCAACTCAAACATTTTGATTAGCCGACCAACTCTATGAAACAAAAATTTTTACTAAATAAAAATAACTATTTTGCTCAAAAGGATTTTTTCATCTCTCTAGCCTCTTTTTTCCCTTACTTTTCAACCCCCTTTCCTACAAAGTAGTGGTAGTATTTATAGGAGAGAATGGAGTTCTATTTTCTCTCTTCCACCAATGTGGGAGAAAAGTATTTATAGAAAAGGATGAGGATTTATTTCTTGTCATCCACCAATGTGGGAGAAAAAATAATTAAATGTGTTTTTGAAATTTTAAAATTGAAGATAAGGTGAGGTGAAAGATAATGTGGGGGAAATTGTACAATGTCGTATAACTTTTGAATTTCAAAATTGGAAAAGAACAAAGTTGGGGGGAAATAGTACAATGTAGTACTATTTGAATCTATTTTTTTGGTGGAAATAAGTTATGAGAGTTTTTGAGAATTTTGGGATTATTTAAAATATAACCCCAATTGAGATTTAAAATTTAGTCATATTTATTTAATTTTGACCTAAATTAAAAATTAATTGATGAATTGCATTGCAATTATGGTCAAATCTAATAGATTGGATAAATTAAATTGAAATTCGATACAAATTAATACTTCTTTTAATCCCGAGCTTCTTGATTTAATAAAATCAAATGCATATTTATCCAAATAAATTATTTTGATAATAAATTATATTAAAATCAAGATTTTAATTATTATATTTATTTTTAAAATAACACTTAAATAAAACCCAATATTCCATAGAATAAATATTTAAGTAATCAAATTATATAATCTTGTATAACTTAACACGATAATATATAATCGCTACTTAAAATGACAAATCACGTACAAAAATTATTTTGAAAAAATTTTATTTGTATGAAATAAATATTTCGATTTATTAAAAACTGAAGAAACTCATGATTAAATATAGTCGTGGAGGACAAAAATTAGGTGTCAACAATGACTATTCCTTGTTTACTAAGGGTCCTGATGACTCCCTTTTTATTATTGCAGTTTATGTTGATGACATTATTTTAACTGGTTGTGATTTAAAGGAAATTGATGCTCTCAAGTCCTTTCTTCATTCTTCTTTTCTGATCAAAGATTTGGGCACCCTCCACTATTTTTTTGGTATTGAGGTGTTGTACACTGCTTCAGGTGTTTTACTTCACCAAAAGAAATTTGTTTATGACCTCTTGGATTCATCTAATAGCTTGATTTGTTCTCCAGTGGTCTATCCTCTTGAGCTTAACAGTAAACTGAAGGCTAATGATGGTGTTCCTCTTCCCAATCTTGAGGAACATAGATGTTTGATTGGAAAATTTAACTTTCTCACTCACACACGTCTTGACATTTCTTTTATTGTTCAGTATCTCAACCAGTTTATGCAAAATCATTGTGTATCTCACATGTCTGCAGTCCTGCATCTACTTCGATATCTCAAGGGCACTCTTGATTATGGTATTTTCCTCTCTTCAGCTCCTAATCTCTCCCCTACTATATATTATGATAGTGATTGGGGTACTTCTATTGATAGTCGTCGATCTGTCAGTGGTTATTGTGTCTTTTTGGGTGATAGTTTGATTGGTTGGAAGTCTAAGAAGCAGACTATTATTTTTCTTTCTTCGGCTGAGGCCGAGTACAGGGCCATGAGTAAAGTTGTTGTAGAGATTACTATGCTCATTCGCCTTCTCTCTGATTTTGGTATTTCTGGTCTAACTCCTGTCCCTTTGATTTGTAACAATCGGGCTGCTATTCATATTGCTAGGAAGCCTGTTTTCCATGAGCGGACCAAGCATATCGAGATGGATTGCCATTTTGTGTGCACCAAGTTGGTTGATGGATTGATATCTCTTTCACATACTACTAGTTCTTCCCAGCTTGCTGATGTTTTTACCAAATGCTTGACTGGTGTCCAACACCATTCTTACTTGCTTAAGTTGGGAGTTTTCTCCTCCTCCAACTTGCGGAAGGGGGGTGTTGGACACTAATTGATGTGGACCATTGGGCCATTCTTGCATCACTGCTGTAATGGGCTAGGCCCGATAATATTTATTTGTTCTTTACTATTATAACCAGACCCACATGTATTGTATATAAAGCTTGGGCACAAGATATTTTGGGACTTCAATTTATTTTTCCTCCTTTCCAAATAATGAAAAGTTTTGTCCCTTCTCTCTTCTTTCTCTCTCTAGAAGGTTCCACTGAATTGTATTGTTTCTACTATTTTTTGTCAATTTCTCCATCTTCTTTGAATGTTTATAGAGTAGAATATCGAATTGAAGTTTCTAAGTTAAATATGACTTTGTATGTGTATCTCACACATATGCTCATGTATATCATATTGTATATCCTTTCATCTCTCGTATATCATATATAGTTGTATACATCTGTGAGGTAATATATGTCTAGAATATGTATACATATTTATGTATATCAATATGTGTAGAACTACTTATTTGAGCGTATCATCATATATATTACATATTTTGAGCTGAAATTCATATCCATTATCACATTCAATCAGTGAACTATATAAAAAACTTGTGGGGTGGGGGAGATAGATTTCGATAGAATATCAATTTAATTTTAAAAAAAAATTAAGGAAATGAATGAAGAAAGGGGACAAAAGTGGAGGAGAAATTTAAGAAGATGAAATGAAAGAAAGAGAAAAATGGGGGAGAGAGATACTGATGGAATGAAATATGAAAGATTCAAAGATTTAAAGAGATGACCACTAAGTACATTTGGTTTAGGTTTAATTTACTAAATAAAATATTTATTTAATTAAAGACATTCCAATTTTATGTAAGAAGTTGTATGTACAAGTCAATATCCCTATTTCTTAAAACTAGTTAATCTCAGGCATCTAAGCTCATCATTAGAATTAAAAGCCCATCAGTTAAGCCCAGACCAGTTTCACCATCTGACGAGCTCTAGATTAGAGAAATACCTTCACATTTCCTATATATCAATCGAGGAAAGTAATGAGAAAAGATATTACCCGAATCGTTTGGTATCTGGTTTAGAGTTGAGTTATGCAGGTACCAAATCCAGTATAAGTGATACCACATTGATAATTGATTTGGAGGAAAGTTATTCATGAATTATAAATTAAGAGAACATTTCCAAAAAATAGTAATAGCACTAGGCTTAAGTATAAAAAATTATGATAATTTGGATATTTAACAAATGTAATTTAAGATTCAAAAATTCATTACGTATTAGTGATACAATAGTCTATAGAATATGCTTTATATCAATAATACAACAATTCGCTTTGTGTTGTTTATCTGTATCATTGATACAATAATTCACTTTGTATTAGTAAACAACACAAAGAGAATTGTTGTAATACAAAGCAAATTTCAGAAACTATTGTATTACTGATATAGAGTGAATATTGTATCACTAATACAAGAAGAATTTCAGAAATTCTTGCTATGTTTGGCAAAACTTTTAAAATCTTGCTATATTTGGTAAATATAGTGTATAAGTTTTAATGATTAACTTACATAAATTCCGAATTTTTAATGGGTTCTAACACCTTTTCCCATAACTTTCTTTAATTACATGATATCCCGAATTTTGATATTTGTGATATATATTTTTGTCCTTGATACATATACATTGTGATACATTTGTAATTTAGTAGTTAGTTAAATAAAGAAGTAACTAATTTTTAATTATTATAGAGAGTAAAATTAGGCACAAATCGTGGTATAAATACATCTGGTTTCAGATATATCAGAATAATACATCTAGTAAATTACTCAATCCCCATTAAAGATTCAATCTCACACAAAAATAAATAGTTTACATATGTCAAACATATGTTAAATGTATCAAACATTTATAAGTAAATCAAAAATATGAATTGCTATCAGAGAGTATTTGTCATATGTATCACCAGTATTTCAACAACAAATGTATCATATTGGTAATGTATATATTTTTGATAAGTGATTAACAACACCATTATATATTTTTATACTATTATATCAGTGTTACATCTGTCTTTTCTCATGGGATAAAATGTATCAATGATGCACGTATAAAATATATCACAGAATTAAATAAAATACCATATGT
Source organism: Capsicum baccatum var. pendulum (assembly GCA_030864225.1). Taxonomy (NCBI): domain Eukaryota; kingdom Viridiplantae; phylum Streptophyta; class Magnoliopsida; order Solanales; family Solanaceae; genus Capsicum; species Capsicum baccatum. Next base: position 46,177,405 of record CM061560.1, read on the forward strand.
ATCAATTGAAAAATATCCAAATAGAATGAGGGTGGTGGTGAAACTGTTAAATGACCAAAAAACATATGTATCATTCTTAAAATTATTAGAGTACACAATTTCTTAATATGTATCTATATATGTATTAAATATATTTATTTGATACATCTGTATAGGTCTTGATACATATGATTGATACATATGTATATATCTTGATACTTATGATTGATACAAATAATCCACCACCACCACCTCCTCCATCGTTATTCGCACCATCACCGCCACCTTGGTTACCGCACCCCCTCCGTCATTCGTTCTCACCATCACCACCACTTTGGTTGGTCTCGTTGGAAATTTAACAACTAATTATTCAATTTACTTATGATTGATACATATAATCCATCACCACCACCACCCCTTTCGTTCATCCGCACCATCACCCCTACTTTGGCTACCCCACTCCCTCCGTCATTCGTCCTCATCACCACCGTCACTCTGATCATTCTCATCACCGCCACTTTGATCGTTCTCGTAAAAAATCTAACAACTGATTGTTCAATTTCTCTTCCTTTTGATAATGGGTATTGACTTAGAAGTTGAATTTTTATTTCAAAATTGATAAAAGAAAAGTTGATAAAAAGAACAGAAAAAGACAATGAAACTGGTGAAGAAGTTGCAATAATCAAAATGAAAGTTGTATCAATTGATGATAATTTGGGAGAGATTTTAGGGGATGAAATTTTTTGAGGAAAAATAGATTGCATGCATTAATTATGGAATAAAAGTAAGATGAGGGATTTTGTTCATATGTATCAAGAGTAAAATATTAAATTCGAGATTCTAAATAATTATTTAAAAGGTAAGGAATTTTGGTAATAAGGTCTCTTAGGTTTGTGGTGTGTAATTGTTTCATTAATATATGTATAAATTATGAAATAATTTTATATTATTTTGTGCAGAATAGAATATGGAATAACTAATATATAACAAATTAAACTTAACATATCTAATTTATTTATAAAATAATACATTGATTCCCACATAACTAATTCACGTATTACTAATACCTGCATAACTTTAATCAACTACCAAACATCCCCTTAGGATATGTTTGGTATGAAGCAAAATATTTCCCACAGATCCAAAAAATATGTAGGTATCTTGTGTTTGCTACGTATAAACAGACAATATTATTTCAAAAATATTTGTCACATCCTTTAAAAAAATTTGCTTTTTCGAATAAAATATTTTTTAAAAATTTTGACCGGACAAACATGATAAATAGAAAACAATGTCTTCCTCCAGCTACACACACTCTTACTCTCATCTCTCGTACATTTAAACCTAAGCTATATTTTCTTGCTATAATTATTCTAAAATATGTTTAATTTTTATGAAATGTAAAGCAAATAAGAAGAAGAATAGAGAGAATAATTATTATTGCTCTTGAGAGATTTCTTGTTGAGGTTAATTACAATGAAAGAAATTCCATTTATTTATAGAAAAAAACTAACCTTGAGGATTCTAACTTTTCCATAGATAGACATTCATTATATATGGTAAAGTAAACATTCACTATATATGGTAATATATTTATAACACTCCCCCTTGAATGTCTAATTGATCGATAATATGCCTCGTTAAACCTTACTAGAAAAAAACTCAGTGGAAAAAGAATCTAGTGAAGAAAATAGAGTACAAATCTCTAATAATACGGATATAGGCTGCCTCATTAAAATTCTTACAAGAAAAATTCAGTGGGATAAAACATCATAAGGAAAAAAGAGTACAACGCATATTAACACCCCTAATGAGAACATCCTTAAACCTTTGCATCCCGATCTTGTGCACCATCTTCTTGAAAGTTGCAATTGGATGAGACTTGGTGAATAATTAGTCACATTGTCACTTGAACAAATATGTTGCACATTAATATCATCATTCTTTTGTAGCTCGTGTGTATAGAAATGTTTTGTCGAAATGTGCTTTATTCTATCTCCTTAAGTCCTTCCTTAAGTTATGTTGTGCATGCTGCATTATCCTCATAAGAAATCATGAGTACCTTATCACATTTCAAACCACATTTTTTGCGAATGAGAAGTATCTTGGACCTCAACCACACACACTTTTGACTTGCTTCATGAATAGCTATTATCTCAGCATGGTTCGATGAAGTGGCTATAATAGACTGCTTTATATATCTCCAAGATATGACAGTACCCCCACATATGAACACATAACTTATTTGAGATCGAGCTTACTATGGGTCAGATAAGTACCCAACATCAGCATAACCAACAAGATCGGGACTACATTCTTTAGAATAAAATAAACTCATACGTTTGATCTCATTTTGATGTCTCCTAGTAGAAACATCACTATACCTTGCTAACAAATTGATCAAAAGGCTATATCGAGTCTTGTAGTATTTACAAGATATATTAGTACACCAATTGCATTAAGATATACAACCAATCCAATTCGGTATAGTTCTCATTCCAACAAATAATCTATTGCTTTTAAAAACCCTCCAAGAGTTTCAATAATTTTCAAGTTATAAATTTATATATGCCTTAGTAGCAATCATTAGTAATAATCTTGAAATTACCTTTAGATTTATAATCTTTCATTGTTTGGTAGAGTCTCGTGCTGATAACGTATTATGAAATATAAAACAAATAAGAAGAATAGAGAGAATAATTATTATTTCTCTTGAGAGATTTCTTGATGGAGTTAATTACAATGAAGGAAATCCTCTTTATTTATAGAGAAAAACTAACTTTGAAATTTCTAACTTTTCCATAAATAGACATTCACTATATAGGATAATATATTTATAACACTAATCATAAAAAGTTTTATAATACTTTACGTAATTTCAGTTCAATTTTTCAAAAAATCCACATGTGAATTTACATACAAATTTAGGACATTTGATTTAGCCTACCACTTTTGGGAGAGAGTTAAAAATTGTTTTAGCTTTATTTCTTGTGATGACTGAAGATGGGGAAACTATGGAGAATCTTGCTGCTTCGATATAAGACAAGGTTGACAATTATTCAAATGTCTCAAATTTTGAACTATACGGTTTTTAACTTATTAATTTTTATGATATCAATTTTCACGGTTTCAAATCTGAATTTCCAATTATTTATTAGACATTTTGTAAAGAAGCTAATGGTCAACACAAAGTTTTTCTATAGCATTAAACAATCGATGGATCTTCTAATCGATGCTGAGGCTATGTAGAAAGATTTTTTTAAACTTCTAGATGGTAGAAAAGGTCAACATAGTATCAAGGAATTAGGCCTAGTCATATATATAATTTTTAACGCCAATTAAGGTGCCAAATGTACTCTATACCAAATTGAGCACTGATTCAACATGCTAAGTGACGAGGAATATAACTTATTCTCTAGTTATTATCCGTAATAGGGGGCGGACGCAAGATGGAGAAAAGACGGTGCGCAATGGAAGAGAGATGGGGGTCGGGGAAGAATCTAGCTATAGGTAAGGGAAAATTCAGTAGCTTTGAAATCAAATGAACATGCCTAGATAATTTATCCAGAATATGTAAGTTATTTTTTCTTAAGAATTCAAAATTCATAAACTTAAAATTTTGAATTTGTTTCTTCCCAAATCGTTTCGTATTAATTTTTGTTTCGTTCGCGCCCCCATCTTTTAAGGTGGTATCAAGTCTACTTCAAAACAAGACAGGGAAGTAAGAGGACAGTTGCAAAACTGAAGTGTGAAGAATTCTTTTTAACAAAGTTTACGGGACAAAATGTGTATTTCCCAATGTTTAATTAAAGTTGATGCTCTCAACTCTCAAAACTCATGTTGACTCTCAAAAGTCTTAACCAATATAAGAGGAAAGTTCATATGGAAAGACAATGATCCAGCATGCAAAGAGACAATCAAACAATTCCATCCACAAGAGTCTCAACCAAAAGAAGTTGTATTGAAATTCTTAATAGGAAGCAACAGACAGCAATCCTATCACTTACTTTTTCTCAATATAATCTTGGAACCTACTGTCAATAGCCGCCGTGATTTGCAAGTCAATTAATAGGACATCTTGTCTTATGTTTATATATCACTTACGTCAATCATGTTTTCTATCTTCTCTCTTTGTCTTTTCTTTGAGCTCGGAGAGATCGTATCACTATTTAAAAAATGAGAAATAGCGTTTGAGATTATATTGAGTATATTAATATAAATTATGTAGTTAAATGTCACAACTAATTCTACTTAATAAAAATTAGTGATATACCAATATACTCAATATGATCTCACAAATAAAAAGATTATTTTTGATAGATTCTCGGCTCAAGTAAAAACATTACAAAGCAATTCAGAAAAAAAGAAAACAACGGGAGTTAAGAAGCCAAGAAAAAGTGCTAAACAGTAAAAAAGAAATCATAACTACAACAAACATGAATACGATAATCGAAGTAAAAGAAACATTAAATAGTAGTAATAGAAATAAAATAGCAAGAAAACTCCCCGAATAAAAAGAAATAATAACTACAACAAACATGAATACGATAATCGAAGTAAAAGAAACATTAAATAGTAGTAATAGAAATAAAATAGCAAGAAACTCCCCAAATATTACTACGATTTTTAGTATGGAAGAATATGTGAGGCAACTCTCAACTACCTAACTAATACTCTCCCCTAATTCATGTCCTCCATAACCTTTTATTTAAGATCATGTCTTTGGTAAGCTGAAATTGTAGCATGTCCTGTCTAATTATCTCTATTCAGTACTTCTTTGGTCTACCTCTACCTCTCGTATAACCATCCATTGTCAATCTCTCACTCCTCCACACTGGGATATCCGTGCATCTCCTCTTCATATGAAACCATCTCAGTCTCGTTTGCCGCATCTTAATTTAAGATTAGTGATAATAGATTATCAAGAAATTATATTAACTACGAGCAATTTGACAACAGATTAGCGATAAGATTTATAGCTAATTTCAGTTTATTTACAACCTAGCAACCATGGAGATCAGAACTAGATATTGCTTTGGTGAATGCTTCTGACCCTCTAAGCTACTATTGCTTGATTTAGCTCTAGATTTGGGGTGGAACCCCTAGCCTTTTGCTACCATGTTGGCTACTGCTACTACTAGAAATACTGGCACTGCTACCGCAAGACAAGTCAGTGCTGCTTCCTAATTCCTTTCTGGTGGATTGATTCTTTGGCCTTCTTGGAATGCATTTTGCTTTCACCCCTTCTATCTCTTTCTCCCTTATTTCAAACTTCGCGCTCCTGCAAGCAAACCAGTAATAAACAAATAAATATTGTCACACCCGTCTAGGTTTGAAAGAGTCTAACACGCATTCATATATTGACATTTTTTAAGAGTCCAAGCAAATAACAGTTGAGCAGAGTATAACAGAAGCAAACTACTAGCAGAGGATATATGTACATCTATGATTAATTTTATAGAGTTTATGGGCAAAAAGTTAGACATTTTTCCATTTCAACTGGGGGGAAAAAGAAGAGGATTAGGATGAGCAACCCCACAAGAATAGAACAGCAGGCAGCAATATTGCTACAAAATTAATACTAGAACTCTTTTACTTTCTGCAGAACGATGCTGTCTAAATCTGGATATGGATTTTCTGAAAGATTACACAAAGTTATTAATGTTTAGCAATTAATTAGCTACTACTTGTAAACTTTGGATAGCAATATGATTGTGACATTGTACCAACACCCCTAAGGCCTATACTAAGTTACAAGAGGAAACTGAGCAGTGGATAAGCCAATGAGGAAATTGTACTTTCCAATCATGAAAACAGGGCAAAATTTCACATGCTACCAGTCACTTGTGAATTAGCCTAGCCTTTTTGTACGTAAATAGACGTGTAATGGTGTATAAACTTTGATTTCCAGCTATTTTTTGTTCCTGTGGAAAATAATAAATGTTCAATCACCTAAAACCAGAAACTGCAGAACCTCTTTAAATGATATTCCTGATAAATTACTATGTCTTGAATAGTTGTTTTCCTATGTCAATACTGTTCTCAGATTGCAGACTAATTGACCACATGAAAAAGCCTTCCATACACCCCTGGATAACTCCTAGCTGACACCATAATGCAATAATAATACACCAAATGACATGTCTTTAAGACTCTTATATTACACAGTAACATTCTAAATTGCTCGGATTTTTTTAAAATGTTATCACATACCCTTCAGATTCTTCTACATTACTTTTGAAGGATCTGATTCACACTTGATGACTTTTTTTGAAGAATATGAGCAACAAATTGCTGTGATACTATAAAATACACTTAAAAATCAACTGTCTATAATAAGTGAATCTAATTACCTCAGAAAGTAAAACACCCCTCAATGTTCAATCTGAATTGTGCCGGAAAGTCCTGCCTTAGGAATTAAAGCGCTCCCTAATAAAGACAACTCCATATCCGAACTCAATCCCAAGACTTCTAATTAAAAATGAAGAGTACCTAGCACTGCACTCCACTCCAACCCTTGTCACGATGTTAGTAAATCCTAATTATGTATGCAGTTTAAGTAGAAGACAGTTGATGCCCTTTCTCCATTTCTACAATTAATGACAATTTTAGGAAGACGACACATTTTTGTTTTGAGTGAAACGAACATTATTGAGGGAATCACTCTAGGCAAAGTCAGGCACAACATTTTGGAACTAAGCAAAGAATTAGGCATAGTCATCATATATATAGAAACAATTTGACACGAAACAAAGCAAATCATCATAGAGTAGTCCTCTCATAGATATATTAGAGTAATAAATAACATATGTATTAGTTTTGATACTATTTCATATTTTATTTGATATAATAATATTTTTAATACATGCATATTTAATATATGCATTAATTATACATTCTATTCAGTATTATAAGATGTATAATTATTACATAACAACTCATAATATGAGCAATACTAAAATTATTAATACACAAATAAACATGATTAGAGATAAAATCATGCTTAAATACAATTTCATTCCAGCTTCCTATGAGCTCATAGTTTGTAGGAGGAAGAAAAATTTATTCCTATCATTTTCGAGGAAAATCAAACTCAAATGAAATTAAGCCCAGTCTGCTTTGCAACTTTGCTACTGGTCATTAACAACCACTCACTCCTAAATCTATCTATTATGAACTGCTAAATGAATTCCTCTTGGTTCAAACGAGCCAATGAAAAACAAATTGTCTCAATATTATTTGTTCACGTTATTTAATACACTATTCTTATAGTACCTCCCTCCGTCCCATTTTATGTTTTATCATTTTCTTTTTTATTTATTCCAAAAAGAATGTCATCTTTTCTTATTTGGTAACTATTTAAAGACACAATTATACATTCACTTTTATTTATCCCACCTATAAGGACTTACTTAATTAAAAATAATAATAGTACATTATTTTAATGAAGGACAATTTGATAAAAAACATCAAATCTTTATTTATTTCTTAAATTTTATGCCCGATTAAATGACGACACGTAAAATGGAACGGAAGGAGTATAACCTAGTCGCTGAAGTATATATGCATTAAAGAAAGAAAAACAACAAATTCACAAAGGAAGTTGAACTCACCGATCTGCATTAAATGAAGAAGATCTCTTCAGAGCTGGATATTCGTCCTTCTTTGTCTCTATTAAGCTTCCACTAAAGTACTCTTTATCTTCTACCTTAATGATTCCATGATACTCCACCTTACTATTCTCTGCACCCTTCTCTACCTGATTATCATTCATTTCTCCCCCACGTGGTACCTTTGATTTGTAATGTGAAATCAACGATAGCCCATGATCTTTTCCATAACCACCGGGCCCACAATCCTTGAACGACATTGACCCACACGATAAAAATTGCATCAACACGGAAGATCCTCTGGTTTTACCACTTGATTGATTATTATCAACTGTATGATCTTCGTTGACTGTTTCTGACCGTATGATTACCCTACCGTCCGCCTTCATCAACGTTTCAAGTGTTTCCGGACTTGAATCAGACGGCGGAGGCGAAATCTCGCCTCTGCTCAGTTCCGTTGAATGACTTTGAGTCCGTTCTATTTCTTCTTGTTCTTCCATGACAGTTCCGATTTCCCTCCGCCGGCGACGGCGGTCGTCGGTCTGAGTTGAAGCATCGGCGGCGGCAGCTTTGCCGGAGGATTCGTTAACAGAATCTGCTTTGTAGACTCTGTACTCGTTGAAGTCGGCGGAACACCACGATTGGTTGCGCCGCCGCGAAACTGCCGGAATTTCACGATCTTCGGTGAGTTTTCTAACTTCCAGCGGCACATGAGTTTTTGAGCTGGAAAATTCTACTTGTTCTTCTTCAGATTGAGATGTTAGCGTTGTTGTTGCACCATCAACAAGTTCTGATCCTTTGAGAACGTACTCTTCGCCGTGTGCTGGATATATAAAATCGTGCTCCGCCAAATCGTGCCACACAAATCCGTTTCTGTAGCTCCTGAAGTGCACAAAATTGCAAAAATATCAACTTCAGGTCCATAAATGTATAAAACTAGTGACACATATTTACAAACAATAATATACACACTAAAAAGAGAAATGCAACACAACGACTCGCCCAACTTAGTACTATTCTTGACCAAACACACTTAACTTCAAAATTTTGATGTAATTCAATGTGCACATATTTGATTAAAAAAAAAAACTCAAATAATTTACCTTTTAGCAGACCAGGAGTAGAGAGAAGCCATGCCTTTTCCTCGGAGAAAATTCAAGCGATTGATCACATCTGAAAACAACAGAAGAACGACATTTAAACCAATTGTTAAAAGCATATTCATAACATTAAACGTCAAAATTCAAACTCAAATTCTTCAATTTTTAACCAAATTCCAAATCTTAGAAATGAATTAAATTTTGTTCATTTGTTCTCATAATTACTCTCAACTTTGCCTTGGCCTCTGCGCCCTAAAACAATTAGTCATTAAGGCTCTCGTTAGTTATGCACAGGTTATAAGAATGGGCTGGATAACAAATATCTATTTACACAGTTTTACTTTACATTTCTGCAATGTAAAAGACTATTTAAACAACTTGAATCTATGACCTCGTGAGCTCCACTCCAAATGATAAGAAAAATCAGCCAATGAAAAATACGAGTACCTCTTAGATAAAGGCCATCAGGGGAAGAAAGATGGACTTCCATGAAATGAGGGTGTTCAAGTTGTCCATTTCTAGTAAGATAATAAACAACAGGCACTTTACGTTCAGATTTTAGCTTCTGATTTGGATTTTGAGTCCAAACTTTAGTACGCTCCGGACTGATTTCTCTCTCTTTCCATTTTTGTTGCATTTGCAGCTCCGTTACTCTAACGGATCTAGATGATACCGCCATTTAAGCTTGTTAACAATTTTTGCTACAAGAAAGAGAAGAAATAATGGAAGTTGGAGTTTAGTGTCTCTTCTTCTATATAGAGAAGGTTAAGGGAATGTTTTACGAGGCAGAATGCTTGGAACTATGTGAAGAATTGAAATATAGAGAGTGAATAACGGGGGATTAATTTGGTGGGAAGGTTGGCATGGGTTGTAGGGATTGGGGGGGTGGGATGAAGCAAAGGGAGGGAGCAGAGATTTCAAAATACGATGCGGCAGACAACAGCTACCTGTCAAATTTCACTTGTCTTATGTTTTTCTCCTTACCTCTTGTATTATTGAAATAATTTTCTTCTATCTTATGGTTCTACTTAGTCTATTTTAATTTATTTGAATTTATTACATATTGAATTATAAATCTTTTTTAACAAATTATTCTCCTATACCAGGTTAACATATCATATTTCTGTGCCTATTCGTCAAAACCTTTTTTTTTTTAATTGAAACGTGCCTATTCCTTAAAACGGATTATAAAATTTGTGTTTTAAGTATATTATCGCGTGTGTTGCTGTATACTTATCAGATTAAGTGTAAAATTAAAAAATTAAATTAAATAATTTCTGAATTTGAAATGATTTTTTTTCCTATGAATAAAAAGAAAATAAGTTCATATTAATAATAAAAATATAAATTGTTGCTTTTCTATAGTATCTTTGGCCGCATAAATTAGGGGTGGGCGTTTGGTACTTCGGTTCGGGTTTGATTTTTTATTTCGTTTTTTTTGATTTTCAGTTATGGAATTAGGTGTAACAAAAATCGAACCAAATTAGTTCGGTTCGATTTTATTCGGTTTAATAATTTTATTTTTTTGGTTTTTGGCCTATTTAATGGGCTAAATTATATTTATAAATCGGACTAGTTTAACTTTCTTACGTTAAAAAAAAATCAATATAAACTTATAAAGTTTTCTAGGTGACAAATAAGAATAATCACCTCCAATGCAAAAATCAAATGGAGGACTATATATTAACTTTCGGTTACCAAAATCAATGAAAAAAATAACTTTCAATTTCGATTACTGAATGTATTTGGATTTTGGGGCTTTGGGTTGTAGGCAGTAGTGAGTTATAGCTAAAGCCTAATAGCTTATGAGCTTATATATTATAACTATTAAATAATATATATATATATATATATATATATATATATATATATATATATTATAATTAGAAAAGTATATTAAAAATTTTGGTTTATTTCGATTTAAACCGAATTACGTCGACCTAAAAATCGAAAATCAAACCGAAATATTGAATTTATAAAAAAATAAATCAAAATCAAACCGAAATAAAAAATCAAAATAATTCAATTCAATTTGCTATTTTGGCTTTTCAACATTTATGCCCACCCCCAGCTTAAATGCCTCATCTTAATCATTTCTATATTAATCTGATTATTTTTTTGGTTAGAATTTTCCTGTTAGAACTGCTCGATGATTTGAACCGGTCTAAGTGATTAAGATATGTAATAAAACGTAAATATCAATAAGATTTTTATTTCAGAATTCTTATAAAGATATCAATTTTTTAATTTTATTTATTCACCGTTATCGTCATCATATCATTACCAATTACCCTTGCCACTCCCCTCTACTGTCAATCACAATCACCTTCAGCTACAATCACCATCGTCATTGGCGGATTCAGGAATTTTTTTTAGAAGATTCAAAAAGTAAAAATATAAATAGGTGAATAAACCAACAAAATATAATTTCAAGAGGCGTAATAGTATATAATCTATAAATATAAAATACTTAAACTTATATTTTAACTTATTTTAAAGTTTTTTTTTAGGCTTATACTTAAACTTATATTTTAACTTATTTTAAAGTTTTTTTTTTTTTATATATAGCAGGTGAGGTATGTATTCTTTTTTTTAATAGCGGTAGGCTTCTTTTTTGTTCTGTAGGCGTCCAACTGTAGGTTTCAGTCTACTTTTTTTAAAAAAGCTTCTTCTTTTTTGTTCTGTAGGCGTCCAGCTGTAGGTTTCAGTCTACTTTTTTTAAAAAAACTTCTTTTTTGTTCTGTAGGCGTCCAGCTGCAGGTTTCAGTCTACTTTTCTAGAATTTTTTTTTGTAATATAATTTGTTATTTTATTAATTCATCAAAAACAAATAGTATTTACAATAATATGGACCAACCCATATAAATTAAAAACATATTTAAATTGAAAGGGCCCAATTCTGAACCCGATCCAGTCCAAAATCCCTACTTTAATACCTATACCCATATCAGTAAGGTTTTCTATTTGAATCTTCAACTCAATCGACGCTTGAGCTAACATCTGAGCTGCTTTCCCTTCCTCTATCTTCAGTTCTTGCTGAAGCTTTTCATTAATTCTACTTCTTGGTTCTTCATGGCTACTATCTTCATCAGCTTTTAAGAGTGAGAATAACTTACCTCTTTTATGAATTTGGTCTTCCTTTAATTTTGATCTTGAACCATTTTGTACCTTAGATTCTCCTGAGAAAAGATCTCTATTTTGTGCTCTGGTGAGGATTAGAAGATTCTGATGGCTGTTATCCTTCCAAGTAAGTACGACCCTCCTGTATTTGCTTTTAATGATCTCATCTGTTCTTTGACACTCTACATACTTCCAATTATGACAAAGAGGTGCTCGGATCCTCAATTGATTGGAACTTATCAAGCTATACAGGTGTATGTACTGCTGAATATCCTTGTAACCCTCCCCATTTTCTGTAAATTCTTGTTGATGGCTGAAGTATTTCAAGTTAGGTAGGTTTTCATATTTTTGTTGCTGATTTGTAACTACTGCTTGTAAACACTGAAATATTAGCCATATCATCCTTATCACCCAGTTTTTAGTATTACTCTCATGTAGGGACATTGTAATTTATCACTGTTTAATATCTGTTTCCCTCTGATTTCTAACTAATTGTATGAACTGATTGTGAACGACCCTTTATCTATAGCAATATTAGCTAAATGGTCAGCTAACTGATTTCCTTCCCTCATAATATGTTGGAATTCTATCTGCTTATGAACTGCATGTGACCAAATCTGCTCTAAATAATGTAGAATATTCCAAGGGCATTTCCATTGTTTGGTAACTATTTTCACAATAGCTAGGGAATCAATCTGAAAAATTATCCTTTCATAATGTGTAGTAGAATTATGTAGCATTGCTTGTAGCATAGCATAAGCTTCTACTTCCACATTGGTAGTATCTTCCATCTTAGCTCCTTTAGCATGAAGTAAATCACCTCTCTCATCCCTTAAACAATAAGCATATGAACTAACTCCCAGATTTTCTCTGGATGCACCATCTGAATTATATTTGACCCACCCCTGTTTGGGAAGTTTCCACAACACCTGAATAACCCTCACTCCAACTTTGTTATTCTTAAGTTCTTCCAGGATGTCTAGCCATGCATATGGAAATATCTTTTGTGGCCTTCTGACTTTAAGCAAAAATCCAATATTTCTAGAAATATTGAAAATTGTTCTTTGTTCTGATATTGCCTTGCCATCATGCTTCCTGTTATTCCTTAATCTCCATAATTTCCAAATTATGATGCTTGGGAGTGCTTTATAATAAGCTCTATCTCTGCTTCCCACCTCTGCATTCCACCAGGCTAGAATAGTTTTCCTTAGCCCTAGTCCTTCAATGATGATACCTGCAAAAGAAGAAAAATAGGACCAAGTCCTATTAACAATAAATGACCTTCAAAATATATGAGACATGGTTTCTTGGTCTGGATCTCTACAACACCAACATCTTGATGGACCTTGTATTCCCCATCTTCTAATGTTTTCTTCCACTGGTATTTTTCCTTGCCAAAGTCTCCACATGATAAACACCATCTAAATGGCATTCCTTTTATCCATAAGGTATTACCCCTGTGTCTACAATATGAGAGGCTATCTCAAGAGGAAACAACTGAGTCAATATCTGATTATCCCATGCTCCATTTCTAATTAAATTTTTTACCTCCTGATACCTGCTATCCCATTCCTTGTTGTCTTGAACACAAATGTATAAGCTTTCCAGAGTTGTCCAATTGTCCAACCATAAATTTGCATTCCCTTGATTTGTTTTCCATAAAATCTAGTGTTCAATCAGTTCCCTAGCTTGCAACATTTTCTTCCACACCTGAGATCATCTTCCTGTTTTTCACACAATCAAATTAGGATGTTCCTTTTTATAGTACTTATTATGCATAAACTCACTCTAAATAGAGGACTTGGTTCTAAAATTCTACCACAGCTTACAAAATAAAGCCATGCTTATATCCTGCAATGATCTAAATCCCAACCTTCCTTCCTCTTCAGGCAAACATAATTGCTTCTACCTTACCCAATGTCTGTTTCTTCCTCCAATATGATTACTCCAGAAGAATTGAGCAAGCATTCTGTGTATTAAATTTAACACATTAACTGGTGGGTTCATTACTGAAAGACAATGAATTGGTATGCTTTGTAGAACATTCTTGATCAATACTACTCTTCCTCCATATGATAGCATTTTACCCTTCCAACTTTGTAGTTTGCTGCTGATTTTCCTTAGAATGAATTGATAGTAATCCTTTTTTCTTCTCATATAGAAGATAGGACAACCTAAGTAAGTAAAAGAAAATTCTTTTCTTAGGATCCCAGTAGCCACCTTATCCATAATCACCACTCCTTGAGAAACCCCTTTATGCAAGTAAATAACACTTTTCTCCTTATTGATCTTCTGCCCTAATATTTTTTCATACCTGTCCAAAGTAGAGGCAACTTTTTGCAAAGTACCTAACTCAGCTTTGCACAGGATGATCATATCATCTGCAAATGCTAAATGATTTATCTTTGGTCTTCCTCTTGGCATTCCAAATACCTTGAACTCCTTTTTATCATCAATGCCTTCAGTGCTCTGGACATAAGTTCAGCTGCAATAATAAAGAGGGTAAGGGATAAAGGATCGCCTTGCTTTAAACCCTTATAAGATCTAAAAAATCCCTTTGGTTGTCCATTCAGCAATAAAGAAAATCAATTGTTACCAACTAACCTGTAAACTATAACCAATCCATCCTATCATATGCCTTCATCATATCTAATTTGATCGTCATGTTAGGTATATTCACTCTTTTCCTTATTTCAGATACAATCTCCTGAACCATCAATATATTCTTTGCAATGCTCCTCCCTTTAACAAATTCTGCTTGCTCTTCTGAGATAATATCTGATAACAACTTTTTAATTCTGTCATGTAAAATTCTGGAAAAAATTTTATTGACAAAATTACTTAAAGAAATAGGTCTCATGTCTGAAAATGTGTTCACCACCTGCTTCTTTGGTAGGAGTACTAAGTTTGTATGAGTTACAAATCTAGGTAGTTCCTGTCCACAGAAGAAGGCTAACACCATTTGATAAACATATTCTCCTATTATATCCCAACTATCTTGAAAGAATGTCCCTGTCATTCCATCTGGTCCTCTTGTACTATTTCTGTTCAAACCCATCACAACATCTTTAACCTTCTAAAAATCTAGAATGACATTTAATTGCACATTTTTCTCCTCAGTTACTATTGTTGGCAATTCATCCAACATAGTAAAATCCTCAATTACAACTTCTCTGGAAAATTGCTTTTGAAAAAAAAGAAACTGCTTCATCTGCAATGCTATTCTGATCTTCTAACCATTCCCCTTCCTTATTTTGAATTCTTTGTACCTTTAACCTGTTTCTTCTTCCTTGTACTATTGCATGGAAACACATAGTATTACTTTCCCCATCTTTGAACCATTGTAATCCAGCCTTTTGCTTCCAAAATTCTTCTTCTCTCCTCAACTGTACATTCAACTCAGCTTGAGCCTTGAATAATCCTTCTCTATTTGCTCCTGTTGGCCTCTCCTCAAATTGCTTTTCTTTCACTTTAATTATCTCCTCCAGTGTAGCAATTTCCTGAAAAATATTTCCAAAGTGTTTCTTACTCCATTTTTAGTTAAAGCATTTTTACCTTGCTTCAACTTATGATGGAATATAATGAATGGATTCCCATGCACCTGAGTATGCCAGTTTTCTCTAACAACTTCCATACATTCTTTATATGACAACCATATATTTAAAAACCTGAAAGATTTAGTAATATGCTCATTAATAATGCTAAACTTGATTTGCATTGGGGTATGATCTGATCCACTTCTAAACAAATGCTCCACCTCCATTATTGGAAATAAATCTTTTAGCTTTTCATTAAACAAGACTCTGTCCAGTCATTTGAAAATGCATTCTTCATCTATTTTATCATTCCACCGTGTATACTTGCTCCCTTTAAAACCAGCATCTTCCAAATTACACAAATTAATGCACTGTAAGAAATCTTCAGTCTAAGCTACTGTTACAGGCAGTCCCCCTAGTTTTTCTTCCTCATTTATGATGACATTAAAATCACCACCCACAATCCATGGTTCTGTAACTCTCATGGCCATGTCCTCTAATGATTCCCATAAAGCTACTCCACCATTCCTGTTGCCTTTGACATATACTAGTGTTACCACCAGTGAAATTCCTGTATTTTCATCTGTAACTGCAATGTCAGTTGTTGTTCCTCATCTGCTATCACATTAACACTCACCAATGTATCCACCATGACCCATATTTTCCTTGTTATGTTTGATACTGTATGCTGCATTCCCAACCTCTTTTTATAGTCCTCTATATTCAACTTATCTTAAAACGGCTCCATCAACCCAATAAATGAGAAATGATGTCTTCTTTGCAAAGTAATCAACCTTGTGAAAGTTTTTTGTGTATTTACTGACCTTATATTCCATCTTAGTACATTCATCTAGATTTATTCTTTATTGACCTTTTTGTATGCCTTGGACTTGCTTTGTCTACTTTGTCATTTCTTTTCTGTACACCATGAATTTCCTTCATCTTCAAAATCATTTTTGGTGACAAATCACCATCTTTAGCAACCCCATTATATTATTCCTCAAATCACATTCATCAAGATCCTTCCTTTGTTTATTACAAACCTCCATTTGACTTTCTGCTTCAATGGCTAATGGAATGATATTCTCAATAATTTCAACATCTTCTTGTTGTTGTTGATTGGCTAGCACTAATTCCATAAACTTCCCATCATTTTGCTTACATTGATTTCCTTCTTCTTCTGATCCTTTCTCCTTTGACACTGTCTTATCATTTACCAGCTCTTCTGCATGTTGTACTTGTTGTTCTTTATGAATTCCATCTCCTCAGATTCCTCTGTATCCTTAAGAGCCTCAAAAGTATTTGATATTTGAACTTCCTTCTGCCCATCTGATTCTACTTCTTCCAAAATATGACCATATTGGTCCTTCTTATACCTGTTCTTTCTGGTGTGTCAGTGTTTTGTATATCTTTCCCCTCTTTTCTAGAAAAGCAGCTTGACAGGGATTGAACCCGCGACTACAAGAAGTGGAGATTGTACCACTGAGCTATCCTACAATCTTGTGTCAAGTAGTTCAAAATTAATATATGTACATAAATATAAATTTTCTATCTTATATATACAACGTGATTTTTTACCGAAAAAGTTTGGGTGAACCCTCGCCATTACGTAGGTCTGCCCCTGACCACCATTGTTAATTTCTACAATTAATCATCATTATAACTAATTACAATTTACAATCATCTAGCAATCACTATTACCGCATCAACTATCATCATTGATTATCACTATATAATACTATCGATCATGCATCGTCATAAATCACCATGAACCACCATTGTTAACCATTATTACCGTCAATCATCTTTACTACTACTATTATCTATTACTCATAATACCACCATCATCCAAGATCATCCAAATTGATGCCCACAACTACCGCCAACAGCTAAATACCACCACACCAATCATGTAATATATTAAATGTATTAGTTGATATAGTATTAAATTTTAGTATTTTATTATTTTTTCTAATTATTAGTTTTTTATTTAAATAAATTTTATACATTTTTTAAAAATATAAGAAATATTATACATTGAGATATTCAAAATAAGATGATCTTAGTATTTAAATTTTAATACAATCTTTTAATATTTAGATATATATTCAGATTCAAATATCTAATTCTTAACGCATATTTTAATATTCAATTATATATTTGTATTAGATCTAACGTCTTATTAAAAGTCTTATTTTTAATAAAAATAAATGAATCATTAGAGACAATAACCTGATATTTACCTTGCTTTTTAACCTCTGCATTTGTTAAGAAACCAAATATATAACTTTGGTTTATGATTATGTTGAGTAAATTTTATGGGTGGTCTATTTAATTTTGTATTTTTTACTCAAAAGTTATTTTTTTTATTTTGTAACACAAAAGTCATTTAATTTTGTCTCATCTTTCACAAAAATTATTTTAATATAATTTGGTTAAAACACTACCTAAAATTTGAGATGAAATAAAAAACTATCTCTTATATTTAAAGACAGGTTCAAAATGGCTCCCACATATACTTTTTTTAAGCAATTTTGATCCACTATATTTCTAATAAAAATGAATCATTTTATTTTCATATGTTTGACAAACTCTACCTACTAAATTAAAAATATTGAAAAAAGGTAAAATAAAAAATAAATAAATAAAAATTTCTTTATCATAAATGTGCAATAATTACATTTTCATTTACTAACCCTTTTACTGATATACAATTTTGTTTGATTAATTTATAGACTTTTTTTTTTACTTTTGCGACATATTATTTTGTTCATATTATCAGTACACTATTAAATAAGTAGATATGATTTTCAAATTATTTTGTAATAATTTCTATGAATTTTATTTTCAATAAATTGGCTGTGCAAAGTAAATTGGAATAGCTTTTAATAGTAAATAGAGTTAGAAAAATAAATAAAAATAAAATAATGTTACTTATTATGAAATAAAAAAATAAAAAGTTTTGGATGATAGATATTTTGGAAAGTTTGGGGATGGAGCTGAAAGATTTGCTGAAATTTGATAATGATGACATAATGAAAATTGTAAAAATTTACAAAAGTATTTCACTCTTTGGTATTTCAATTATTTAAAAAAAAGAAAGAAAAAAGGGTCAAAAATATCCATATACTTTGATTAATTGGTTAAATTTGTTCTTCGTTATACTTTGTGGCTATTTATACGCTCGTTATCACAAAAATTTACACATATACCCTCAAAACTAATGGTGTGCCTCAAATTGATCAAAATTAACTGATTTCAATTTTAACCCGACCCGATTCACAATCCACCAACCTAACACCGTCCAATAATTTAACCCCTTTCCATCACATTTCCTTCTCTTTCCCTTCCCTTCTTCACCTCCTCCATCTTTCCTTCTCAACTTTCAAATATACCAGCCATGGAAGAGAAATACAGAGCAAATAACTAGTAAAAGAATAATTTATATAGAGCATTAGACCAGAATATATTACTTTCAATCTCAAAATTTTAGTAAAAATAAGAATCAATAGGAAATGATAATTTCAAAAAAATAGACATGGACGTTGTCGAATTCCAATGCAAACCTCTGCTTCTTCTGCGGGTGTGCCGATGACTTTGAAATGATGATGGCGGAGGCGCTGCCTCTCTGATCTTCTTCACATACCGTCTGACGAACTAGATGGCGGCTTTCGCCCTTCACGTTAGCTATTGAAGATGTAGATGGTGGAGAAGCGATAGTCTTGCAAAAATCTCATCGGAGAGAGCTTTAAAGGAACTGAATATTGAAATCATCATCCATGGACTTTGTTGCTATTTTTTTTTAATTTCTTTTTTTTACTTGCATTTAGCTCTGATTTTTCTTTCAAAGGTGAAGGAGGTGAAGAAGGGAAGGAAAAGAGAAGAAATGTGATGGAAAAGGGTTTAAATTGGACGGTGTTGTGTCGGTGGATTGTGAACCGAGTGAGATTAAAATTGAAATCAGTTAATTTTGATTAATTTGTGGCACAACGTTAGTTTTGAGGGTATATATGTTAACTTTCATGACAACGAGGGTATAAATGGCCACAAAGTATAACTAAGGACAAATTTAGCTAATTAATTAAAGTAGAGGG
Organism: Capsicum baccatum var. pendulum; assembly: GCA_030864225.1. Lineage (NCBI taxonomy): Eukaryota > Viridiplantae > Streptophyta > Magnoliopsida > Solanales > Solanaceae > Capsicum > Capsicum baccatum. Next base: position 46,196,844 of record CM061560.1, read on the forward strand.
ATATTTTTTACCCTTTTTTCAAGAATTAATTCCAAGTATACAGTTTTGTATAGTGATAAATAGATTAAAAGAATTGTTATAAAGAAATCAAAACAATCAAAGTCAGTGTGATATCATATGTAAAATGAGAGATCAACTTTCAAAAATGAAATTTGTGAAGGGGTCTATGAAATTATTCTACAAATAAATAAATTAATCTAGAAAGTCACACCAAATTCTGTATTAAATCAAAAAATTTTGCAAATAATAAATTTCTAAATGTGATTCAATATTAATTTTTTGTTTTAGAATTTTAAAAAATTTAACAATTAGAGTTTGTTAAGAATTTGAAGAAAATCAAATGCACTCACATATAGTAAGCTTAAAGCACCAAAACATCTCAAAGTATATTTGAGGGGTTATTTTGAACCTATCATCAAACACAAGAGATTTTTTTTTAATTCTACCTCACATTTTAGATAGATTTTTAACCAAATTATATCAAAATGATTTTTATGAAAGATAAGACAAAGTTAAATAACTTTTGTGTAACAAAATAAAAAAAATAACTTTTAAGTAAAAAATACAAAAATTGGATGACCAGCTATGAAACCTACTCATTATGTTTCTCTCTGCTCATATTCTTTACACTATGTACTTTTTGTATACGTTTCTAATTCACTTTAGATACATCAAATACTTTTGAATTACACAGTTCAATTTTTTATGTTGAATTCGTTCTTGATTCTTGTCTGAGTAAATTCAAAATAATTCAAAAACAGTTGACTTCACACTTCTGCTCTGCGGTACTTCACCAAACATTGACTAAATCCTACTATGATTATTGTGTTATTAAAAACATCTTTTTCTTCAAAGCAAATTGAAAAAATATTTATTTACTTGGGACCCAAATGTTTGGAAAATTTCCTATTAATATTAATAATTAATAATAGATTGTCAATGCCTGGTGCCGTCTAAATGCGGATGTAGCGATTAACTGAATCCAATAATTTGATGTAAAATATGAATTTATATATAAGAGTTCATAACAATTGCTAAAGTTAGTACATATGAATTCATAATGTTTAAGATATAATAGATTCAGTGTTAAAATTCTTAAATATTGAATTCGGTCATAATGATGAGGAGGGCCCTGATGCTCTAGTGCGAAGGTGTGAGACTCTGGCTATGGATGGTTTTAGGCAGGCAAACGGTAAATCGAAGAAATATTGGAGGGAGGTGATTAGACATGATATGGAGCTATTACAGCTTACAGAGGACATGACCCTTGATAGGAAGGTGTGGAGAACGCGAATTAGGATAGAGGGTTAGGGGATGGGAGCGCGGCGGTAGTATTAGGGGAGTTTCTGGTTCGTAGTGTTGTGGCTGTAGTTTTTGGGGCTAGTGGTGTTGGCTTTTTTGCATCCCATAATAGTTTGTTATGCACTTATCTTTTGTGTTTGTTATACTGTTAGTTTGTTTTGTGTACCATACTAGTTTATATGCGCTTACTTTTTGTATTTGTTATACTGTTATTGATCCTAAGCCGGAGGTCTATCGGAAACAGCCTCTGTACTTCTCTTGAGGTAGTGGTATGATTTGCGTATACTCTACCCTCCCCAAACCCCAATAGGTGGGAATACACTGGGTATGTTGTTGTTGTTGTTGATCATAAAATATGAATCGCTTCTAGATTGTCATACATAAAATATCAAATCAATTTTCAAAACGAAAAGGACTTACATCAAGTGTGTGTTTGGTTGATCAAAATATTTTAAAAAATATTTTTTTAGGAAAAACAAGTTATGAAAAAATAAATAAAAAGATTTTTCTAATAGAAGTGCAAAAAATAAATTTCAAGTGATATTTTATATTGATTGTGTAATGCCCACCATTCAACGCACCGCTTCTCCACTTTCACACATGTAGGCTGTAGCCCCCATTTCCCACGTCAATTGTCAAAATTATATATCAATATTTTCATGATAATGTCTTTTATTTGCTTATCTAAAACAAACAATAAATAAAAAGCCTAATTAGTATTTTCCTAAATATCATTTTCAAGATCATTTTTCATCGAATTCCTTTTTTTGACCCAACTCACACATGTCAATCAGTTTTGATAAGATGATTTGACGGGGCAGATCTTTTGTTGAATTGTACAAGAATGTACGAGATTACTGTAGCTTGAAAAGATCGTATCTTTACTGTATTTGCAACTTTTACTAGTACTTTTCGAAAACTTTTTACCACGGGCCTCATGCACCATCTCATATTTGCGTGAGGTTCCTTTTATTTTGACACATAAACTTTATGGGTTTCACCACTTAAAGTAATTTACATTTTTATATTCTTTTATTTTCTAACTTTTTTATTTTTTTTGGACAAATCACTTTTTTTCTTTCTCTTTTTTTTTTATGGGGTTAACTTTTATTCACTACTTTTTTTATTTTTCATTCTGTCTTTTTCTTCAATTTTTTCCCATGCTACTATAGTAAATAAATTGAAGTTTTTATTATTTTGATTTGTTTTTATTTTCTCCTAATTTTTATTTGTTGGTATTTACAAATAAATTATTTTTTTTCACTTGATTATGATGGTAATTTATATTTTTTAATTATATTCTCTTAATTCTTTGTTAGTATAAAGAATTTTGGATTTGAAAATTTGAAATTAAATTTCATAAGTAATAAATTTATCTTTCGTAAGTCTATATGAATTGTTTATTATGATTTAATATTATTAAAGTCATCTCTAATACTTAGAAACTAAAGAATCAATCACATATTTTTTATTGTTAAGGGTATCTCTTGTATAATAAAATTTAAAGTTGATAGGATCAAAAAAATGGAGTGTGTCCTATATATATATATATTTAAAAATCATTATTATTTTATTATAAATAAGAAAAATAATTTTAAAAATAAAAAAATTCAAATATACCGACCACAAGTGGTTGGTTTTCTTTTAAAATTTATTTATTAATTTAAAAAAATCGACCACTTGTGGTCGGTTTTTCTGGATTATTTTTTTTAAAATAAAAAGCAGCAAATGAAACAATACAATACAACAACAACAACAACAAACCAAATGTATTCCCACTCAACATACAAAATGCCACTACAACACATACAAAGTGTCCAATAAAAGTGTAAAAGTGTAACAACTACAATAATACATACAAAAGTGTAAAAACTACAACAAAATGCCCAAATCCAAAGTAAAACACATACAAAAGTTAAAAAACTAAACTCATCTTCATTATCATCGTCATCGTCATTGTCCTCGTCTTCCACATATTCATCAGAGTTGATATCATCCAGTGGGCCTAGACCTTTTGTAACCCGAACTGCATCACCTGGACATGGAGGAATAACCTCTGCAGACTAAATGAAAGAGTTGAATTGCTGCTGCAGCATCCTGACTTGTATTGCTATTTCATCTTCCCTCTTCTGCGCCCTCTCTCTCTCTGCAGTAAGCTCATTAGTGAGTTTAGAAACCGTATTTTGTAGGGTTTCAACAATTTCTCCATCAACTGAAGAGTTAGAGTATGTAGAGTCGGACGAAGACCTAACATTCTCACCAAATTTTTTTTTGTGGTATCATAGTAATGGCCTCTAACTGCAGGACCCACAGCTTTTTCCCATAACTCCTCCTCTACATGTTGGGGTAGTGGGTCACCCTGACTTTCAGGAGGCTGAGTACTACGATACTCACTAACAAGCTGCGTATATTTTTCCTATATTCAAAGTAAAGTTAAAATTAAAAGTCAAAAAATATTGAAGTACTTATACTTGAATAATATCAACTTTAAGAAAAAGATTCATAAATTCAAAATTTGATTCTTACATGGGCAACTTTTGCATGAGGTTTAACCCAAACATCTTCATCAATCGGGTTCTTTTTCTTTTTCAGATGCGCTTCCTCGAATAACTCATCGTGTGGTATCTTCCTATCCTTTTCTTTTTCCTTCATATGAAAAAAATATCAATCTTCAAATAATTAAAAATTTAAATAGAAACAAACAATTAAAACTGTAAAATTTATATACCATTTTTTCCTCCACAACAATTACACTTTTGGCACCCGCAGTATGTAGGGACCCATCCTTGGATGATGCCCGAGCTTTCTTGCCTTTGTCCCTCAACAATTGGTATTCTTCGTTATTCCAATAGCGAATATACTGTTGCCGTAAGGATTCACTTATCCAGTCAGGTCGTACCAAGTTGGTTTAGGCCTAATCCAATAGACCGTTAAATCTAGATCTACATCTTCTGAAAAAGTTCCTCTTTATAAGATATGCGTTCGCATCATCCCATCAGTAAAATTTCTACAATAAAAATAAAAATATAATATTCAATCTTTTGTTCTAACAATATGTTAAGTAGTCAATAAGTTAAATCCTTACATGAAATTCTTGAAACATCCTTTCCCTGTCAATTTGTGAAACCTTTTGAGAACTGGTCCAGTAGCCATTGAAGTTTCGACAAATGTATTTTCTCGCAGTTTGTCCAACTCCAGCATCCGGCCTAAACCTACAATACAAAATCAAACAGTAATTTCATAGAGCATAATAATAAAGTAATGAAAAAATAAATAATGTTATTATATTTAAAAATCTTACCCTGTCCCATATGGAATAAGATAACGCCTCCCAAAATCATCACTGTCTCTGGGTCGCGGAGCAAGGGATGGTGGATGAACTGGCGTGGGTGGATCTGAAGCACCGGATGGAGTGCCGCCAAGATGAAGATCCGATAACCAAATAGAGCCAGCAGAATCACCGTGTGAACTAGGGTGATTGCTACAAGAAGGTACTGACGATGGAAGATGTATGGATGTGCCAGCGGTCGTTCGATAACATTGTGGTGGCGGTGGCACGGTGATAGGAGTAAAATGAGTTGGTGTAGACTCATGTAGTGGCCCCACATACGTAGGATCAGGAACCGAATGTTGAGATGACCTAGAATATGAGGTTCGTGCTGTCGCGTCAACAAACCGACCCTCAAATATATGAATACCTATCTGTCGTCTATAAGGCGGAGACTGTTTTTTCTTTTTTGCTTTCGTAGGATTAACTTTTCCCTTACCTTTGTCACCTCTACATGATATCTAAATTATGTAAAGTTAACCAGTAGTTAGTTCCTACAAAATGAATATATCAAAAAACATTCCAAGTAACTAATTTCAAGTTACTAATTCACATTTCAAATCACTCCAACAACAAGAGATAAACAAGAATATTTTTATTACTATATAAATTATGAAAAAGTGAAAACAACAATCTTAAACAATATATTATATATCAATCTTAAACAAGAAACATAAAGGTAAATATATAGTACAAAATATAAAGATATCAATACATAATAAATACAACCTACACAACTAATCCTCCTTTTCTGAAGACTCTCCATTAAACCATTCTCCCTCTTTGAAAGTTTTCTCATCTCCTACCCACTAAGCCTCTTTTTCTGTAATATTAACTTCTTCAAATATATTTTCTGGGTGATTCAAACTATCCACCAAGTCAACGTCCACTATCTAGTGATCAATCTGCATTTTATTTGATACGCAGTCTCCAGCACATTCTCAACTTCCACCCATCCTATAGGCTTTGTTTTTATCATCGACCACCAGTCAGACTTATCACTGCGCAACGGATAAAGAGCATAATACACTTGTTTAGCATTTTGCGCTAGAACAAATGGATCATAAATAGGATACGACCTATTGTGCTTCACTTCAATGATGTTATGCTCCTTATGTGCTCTTGTGCCTCTTGTGCTTGGATCAAACCACTAACATTAAAAGAGGACAAATGTACTCTTGTGCCTCTTGTGCTTGGATCAAACCACTAACATTAAAAGAGGATAATTTTTTATTGGAAAACCAGCATACTCCAATTCTAAAATCTCGTGTATGATGCCAAAGTAATCAACATCACCATCACCCTTAACCCAAATACCACTATAGTTTGTTTTCCTTATTCTGGAGTGTTGTTTGGTAGAAAATTTAAACCCATTTACTGTGTAAGGGACATTGCATGAGCTTCAACTGGACCCAAAGAAATATCTCTCAAGAGCTGATCGTATGCGGCTGCATTTGGTGACTGGTGTACCTAAAAATATTATACATATATATATATTATATGTTAGTTGACGAATATGTAAATATTTAAAATTTATAGAAATATTAATACGCTTACGAACCTCATATGTAAACCATGTTGCAAAGGATGCATACACTTAATTTTCCTGGAATTGTGTCTTAAATGAACTGAAGATCCAACATGTGAAACACAATTAATTTCTTTAAGAGAATGAGTAAACAAATAAAATATATTAAAATTTTAATCTCCTTACTTCAGAAAGGGCTCAACTTCCGAGCAATTCAACAAGACATACAAAGTTATTGATTTGTGCTCCGTGGGAGTGAACCGGTGACATATGGTCTTTTTAGCCTTACAACCAGATTGATTAAAAATTGATATCGATTCCAAATGAGGCTCATTCACATCGTCCTGATGACTATTCGGTCGGTTTCTTGAACAAGCAACATCATCAAGAAAGTAGTATGAACAAAATTGAGATATTTCTCTTACAAGATATGCCTCAACTATAGAGTCTTCCACCCTATGTTTGTTTTTGGGACCCCTTTTCAATTTTTCAATTGCCCTGCACAATCTTAAGATTAGATGTTTACTATATTAAAAAAAGATACTTACAAATTTAAATATGTTGCAATTGCTTACCGTTCGAATGGATACATCCACCTAGTTTGAACTGGACCGCCTAGCTGAGCTTCGTGCACAAGGTGAATGGAAAGATATTCCATCCAATCGAAGAACGATGGCAGAAAAATCTTCTCCAACTTGTTGGTGATAACAACAATATTACTTTTCATTCGCTCCAGATTTTCTTCTTTTAATGTGGTGGCACATAAGCCTTTAAAGAACAAACTAATCTCTGCTATTATTTTCCATATGTTTTCAGGTAAATCAATAAATGCAATTGGAAGTAATTGTTCCATGAAAACATGACAATCAAGGCTTTTATTTCATGCAAGATTCCTTGTGCCATATCAACCCTCTTTCCCAAATTTGAGGCATATCCATCGTGCATCTTTAAACTTTGGAACCACTCACATATTTGACGTTGTTGGCCCAACGTAAATGTAAAATTAGCCTTGGACTTAAGAACATTGTCATTGGGCCCCTCATGTTAGTGTAATTCTCAGCGTTTACAATATTCTGGTAAGTCAAATCTAGCCTTAGGATTATCCTTTGTTTTGCCGGTGACATCCATAACTGTGTTGAACAAGTTGTCAAAATAGTTCTTCTTAGTATGCATGACATCAAGATTATTTCTAAGTAAATTATCTAGCCAATATTCTAACTCCCAAAGTATACTTTGCTTAGTCCAGTTATGCGAAATGCCATATCCATTAAGCCTGTACAATGGCTCCTCGCTGGCTTTAGGTAAATCCTGAACTATCTCCCAGATATCATGACCAGACAGCCTTGGAGGTGAACCATCATATTCCCTTCTATTCCTTCTGAATGCATTCTTGAGTAACCTAAATTCATGATCAGGTGGCAAGAAACAACGATGACAATCAACCCATGAATATTTCCTGCCATGTCTCAATGTGAAGGATTTTGTTTTTTTCATGCAGTATAGACAAGCCAGCTTTCAGTTGTCATCCACACAGACAACATTCCATAAGCAGGAAAATCATAAACAATCCACATTAGATATGCATACAGACTGAAATTCTGTTTAAGTGAGATATCCCAAGTTTCAACCCCCTCATGCTATAAAATTTGAAGTTCATCGATCAAAGGTTGCAAGTAGACATCTATTCTACTTTTTGGATTACGCGGGCCAAAAATAACACAATTTAGAAATATATAGGGACTAGTAATCAACACTTCAGGAGGAAGATTATACGGGGTGTAAATATAGGACAACATGAATATGGCACAACACCAACTGAAAAAGGAGAGAAACCATCTGCACATAATCCAAAACGAATATTTCGTGGCTCAACTGCAAAATTTGGATAAGTTGTATCAAAATGCTTTTAAGCCTCTCCATCAAATGGTTGACACATAACACCAGTAGGCCTTTTATTTTCACTGTATCATCTCATATGAGGAGCTGAGCTATTTGAAGCATACAACCTCTTCAACCTTGGTATTAGAGGTAAATAATGCATTGCCTTAATAACAATTTGATTTTCACTAGAACCATGCTTATATCGAGGGTGCTGGCAAAACTTACAAGACTCTAGGTTAGAATCTTCCTTAAAGTATAACATGCAGCCATTTTCACAACAATCAATTTAAACCGAAGAGAAACCCAACTTTGACACCAATCTTTTTGCCTTATAGAAAGAATCAGGAACCTCCAAGCCGGGGTCAACTAACTCTTTAATAAAGTCTATCATTGAGTCCATTCCTCCTTCAACAATATTCCAATTAAATTTAATACTTAATAATCTAATAGCAACAGACAAACGAGAGTGTGAACACCTGTCAAACAAAGGATGACTAGCACCATGTAATTGTTCATAAAATTTGCCTGCGTTGTTATTAGGAACATCTTCGACATTTTCCTAAAGTTGCCCCCGTGTTGCATCCAAAAAGCACTGTGCACCATTTATGTCATCCTAGTATCGTGATATTCATTTTCAATAACAGAGTTATTTTGCCCAACATCAACATCAAAAGCACGCAATCATAAAAATTCCTCGAGTAACCCCTTTCTATAAAGATGTTCCTTCACAACTTCTTTTTTTAAAAGATTTATACCATCACATCTAACACAAGGACAACGAATAGCCCCAAAACATGATCAAATATCAAGTGTCTTAGCATGTTCAACAAATCATCTGACACCTACAACAAATTTCTCCTAAATACCCATTCTATTATCATTGTTCCGTTAATATATCCAGCTATAATCAGGTTCCATCTACGCAATCAATCAGATTCAACTAATTATATTAAGTCACAAAAAAGTTTAGCAAGTGATGACTACGCTTTATCAAAACAAAAAATCACCTTCAAAGTCCCTATACTTGAATCATTTTCAACCTACCAAGTCACCAAGCATAACCACTTTCAAAATAAAAAAAACACCTTTAAAGTCCCTACACTTAATCATTTTCAACCTACCAAGTCCCCAAACATAACTACATTCAAAATAAAAAATCACCTTTAAAGTCACTACACTTCATCATTTTCTACCTACCAAGTTGCCATGCATAACCATTTTCAAAACATAAAAACACCTTTAAAGTCTCTACACTTAATCATTTTCAACCTAGCAAGTCACCAAACATAACCACATTCAAAATAAAAAATCACCTTTAAAGTCCCTACACTTAATCATTTTCAACCTACCAAGTCGCCAAATATAACCACATTCAAAACAAAAATTCACCTTTAAAGTCCCTGCACTTAATCATTTTCAACCTACCAAGTCACGAAGCATAACCACTTTCAAAACACAAAAACACCTTTAAAGTCCCTACACTTAATCATTTTCAACCTAGCAAGTCACCAAACATAACCACATTCAAAATAAAAAATCACCTTTAAAGTCCCTACACTTAATCATTTTCAACCTACCAAGTCGCCAAACATAACCACATTCAAAACAAAAATTCACCTTTAAAGTCCCTACACTTAATCATTTTCAACCTACCAAGTCACCAAGCATAACCACTTTCAAAACAAAAAATCATCTTTAAAGTTCCTACACTTAATCATTTTCAACCTACCAAGTCACCAAACATAACCACTTTCAAAACAAAAAAACACATTTAAAGTTTCTACACTTAATCATTTTCAACCTACCAAGTCACCAAGCATAACCAAATTCAAAACAAAAAATCACCTTCAAAGTCCCTACACTTGAATCATTTTCAACCTACCAAGTCACCAAGCATAACCACTTTCAAAATAAAAAAACACCTTTAAAGTCCATACACTTAATCATTTTCAACCTACCAAGTCACCAAAAATAACCACTTTCAAAATAAAAAATCACCTTTAAAGTCCCTACATTTAATCATTTTCAACCTACCAAGTCCCCAAACATAACTACATTCAAAATAAAAAATCACCTTTAAAGTCCCTACACTTCATCATTTTCTACCTACCAAGTCGCCATGCATAACCATTTTCAAAACATAAAAACACCTTGAAAGTCTCTACACTTAATCATTTTCAACCTAGCAAGTCACCAAACATAACCACATTCAAAACAAAAAATCACCTTTAAAGTCCCTACACTTAATCATTTTCAAACCTACCAAGTCACCAAGCATAACCACTTTCAAAAAAAAAATCACCTTTAAAGTCCCTACACTTAATCATTTTCAACCTACCAAGTCGCCAAGCATAACCACTTTCAAAACATAGAACACTTTTAAAGTCCCAACACTTAATCATTTTCAACCTTGCAAGTCATCAAACATAACCACATTCAAAACAAAAAATTACCTTTAAAGTCCCAACACTTAATCATTTTCAACCTACCAAGTCGCCAAACATAACCACATTCAAAACAAAAATTCACCTTCGAAGTCCCTACACTTAATCATTTTCAACCTACCAAGTCACCAAGCATAACCACTTTTAAAATACAAAAACACCTTTAAAGTCCCTACACTTAATCATTTTCAACCTACCAAGTCACCAAATATAACTACTTTCAAAACAAAAAATCACCTTTAAAGTCGCTACACTTAATCATTTTCAACCTACCAAGTCCCCAAGCATAACCACTTTCAAAAAACAAAAATACCTTTAATGTCCCTACACTTAATTATTTTCAACCCACAAGTCACCAAACATAACCACATTCGAAACAAAATAAACACCTTTAAAGTTCCTACACTTAATCATTTTCAACCAACCAAGTCACCAAACATCACCACATTCAAAACAAAAAAACACCTTTAAAGTCCTTACACTTAATCATTTTCAACCTACCAAGTCACCAAACATAACCACATTCAAAACAAAATGAACACCTTTAAAGTCCCTACACTTAATCATTTTCAACCTACCAAGTCACAAAACATAACCACATTCAAAACAAAAAATGAAAAACAAGACCAATAAGATGTCAACAACAATGCTAGTAAATTGAACAAGGCCACACACAGCTTCACTAGACTTGAATATGAACAATAAAAGAAGATAACAACAATGTTAGTGAATTGAACAAGGCCACACACAGCTTCACTAGACTTCAATATGAACAATAACAAGACTTCATTATAAGAAAATAGAGAGATCAACTTACCTTTGCTTGGCGTAAATTAGAGTGAAAGAGATAAGGGGTCACCGAAAAAAATAGCAAAGCAATCCTTTTACCGAATTCGGAATCTGTCAAATAGTAAAATTATTACAACGAATAATCTTTCGCTTAAATAATTACAACAATTTAGTAATGGAATAGGAATAAGATTTTTCCAAAAAAAAATAAAAAAGGAATTGTAAAAACAACAATGAATTTGGTAAAATTGAGCTATGGTCTTACTCAGTCTTTTCTTAAAGATTCAATCTTTTAACACAATTCGACCAAATAAGAGATCTCAACAAATACTAGTAGCATAAATATCAAGATTAACGAGTAAAATGGAGAAATAAATATCAAGACTAACCAAAATTTATATAATTCAAACTCAAATTCGTAAACTTTAGCTAAAATCTAACTCAATGAAACAAAATCTTAAATCCTAGAATTTAATTTACACAAAAATCAAGCAATCAAAGAGGCAAATGATGGAATTAACCTCAATAGAAAGGTAATTTATCTAATTAAACTTCAGATTCAAAAAAACATTAGCAAAAATCTAACAAATTACACAAAATTCCAAAATTAGCTAAAATAATCTAACTAATAAACCAAAAATCTAATTCGTAAGTTGGATTCGTCGGAGAAGATGGCTGAGCTTCGTCACCGTCGCCGGATCCGTTCAAGTGTGTGTTGTATGTGTGTTTAACGTTAAAGTGTGAGATTGGAGGGTTTTGGAGTAGTTGTTGCTGTTTTGGACGGGATTTTGGGTTTGTTTTTGGCATGTTTTGTGTTTTAATATGTAGTACGGGTTGGGTTAAAGAATTATATATATATATATATATATATATATATATTTTAATTATTACGAAAACCGACCACATGTGGTTGGTTTTAAAAAATAATTAAAAAAATATTTTTAAAATTAAAGTTTAATAAATTACAATTAATAAATTATAAAAATAAGTTAATAAATTAAAATTAATTTTTAACAAATTAAAATTTTAATAAATTCTATAATATTTATAACAACACCCAATTAATTTAATACAATTTATATATATATAAATACATAGTAGATACACTTTGTATGGGACCCGGACAACATCCAATTAATTTAATACAATTCGTATATATATAATTACATAGTAGATACACTATGTATGGGACCCGGACAACATCCAATTAATTTAATACAATTCGTATATATATATAAATCAGATAAGTAGTTATTTTATCTTCACATTAACACGAGTAGTATATCTCCTCAATCGTATAATAATATCAATGAATTTTGCAAATTACGATAAATTTTTGATTAATTAGCTTTTAAATATGATACAACAACAACAACAACAACAACAACAACAACAACAAAAAACCAAGTGTATTCCCACAAAGTGGAGTCTAGGGAGGGTAAAGTGTACGCAGTCCATACCGCTACGTCCAAAGAAGTAGAGAGGTTATTTTCGATAGACCCCCGACACAAGATAAAGAATAATAAACAAAAGCATAATGAAACATGAAGCAAGATGGATGACATCAAATAAAAAAAGGATTAAGACATAAATATAAATCAAAGCAGTATGAGATAAGGTAACCAAGTGCAATGTGCAATAAGAGATAACAAATAGCGCATCCGAAAAATGACACCCACCTAGTAGTAACAGACACTCACAGGATAGAGACACCCTCCACACCTAAACCCTCATGACTAGGAGCTCTTACCTATGGACACAGTCTTAGGATTAGTAACCTAGCTATACCAGAGCTCTTCTAACTACTAGCTACAACCCACGTACACAACCTATCCTTCTACCTTTATCCACGACCTCCACACCTTCCTATCTAGGTATTGGGTTCATAGTAATGATAGGGTGTGAATGGAAATGTTAATACATGCAGGAACCTGTGAACAGTTGTACTGTTTCGCGTGAACAGTGCACTGCTTCACGAACTGATGCGTGAACAGTGACTGTTTCGCGTGAACAGTAGCACTGTTACGTGAACAGTAGCATTGTTACGTGAACAGTAACACTGTTTTGCGTGAACAGTGCACTTCTCCACGAACTGCTGCAACACTGTTTCAGAAAAATGCTGCATTGTTTTAACTGAATAGACATGCATGTTCAGGAAGAGTCACACACCTCTATTATGAACCAATGCCACCTTTTCAAAAAGGCATCTAGTGGCTATATAAACCTGGTTTCATCCACAGGTTTATGATATAGAAAACTAAAATTTTTAGACTACAAACTTCTTCTTCTATTCTTAAAAATACTCTTAAGTGTGATCATTCAAACCGTGACTGTGTTCGAAGAATCCGCCTATTTGAGGTACCGCTATAGTCGGATTGAAGGCCATTTTATCCTGGGAGGAAAATTCCACAACCTCGGGTACAGTGAGGGGAATTATTTCCTTAAGGAAAGTCCGTGAATTCGGACGACTTAGTCTTAACAACATTTCTGTTTTCATCTAATTTTTCTGAAAAACACACTTCTTTGAAAGATCTTTTATGATCTTGTGTTGAGGGTGTTACACAACTTCATAAGAGTTCTTGTTTTGTACTTGAACTAGTGTTGAAGTAGTTATTCTATATTATACAGATTATACGCACCCGTATTGTCGGAGAATAACAATTAACAATCTTAAGGAAATAAACTACAAAATCTGTATAACTTGTTTTTGGAGATTAAAGCTTATGCTTTCTACTCCGTTTGAATTTAACTTGTGATTAGAAGACATAAAATCTTCATCAAAAGTTGAAGTTCACTCGATTGACGATTTGAAGTTATAAAAACTTCGTCGTTAATTAGAAACAAGAAGGAAAAGTTGTAAAGTTATTTAACTTTATTAAAAAGTATTCTGAAAAATACTAATTTTTCTGTCTTGTGGTGACAGGAAAAATGACAACTGAAAGTCAAATTATGAGTGCGACAACGTCTCTGGGGGCAACTAATATTGCCACATCTAGTCGCACAACTGCTCCACCATCGATGGCCCCGGCGGAGAAGCCCGAAAAATTTTCTGGCATCGACTTCAAGCGGTGGCAACAAAAGATGTTCTTTTACCTCACCACGTTATGTCTACAAAGGTTCACTAGCGAAGATGCTCCCGAGGTACCCGAGGAAACCTCGGACAAGGATCGCTTTGTCATTGTAGAAGCTTGGAAACATTCAGATTTCCTTTGCAGGAACTATATTCTGAGTGGTCTCCAAGATGACCTCTATAATGTCTATAGTGGAACTAAGACATCAAAAGAACTGTGGGAGGCACTTGAACGGAAATATAAAACGGAAGATGCGGGAATTAAGAAATTCCTTGTTGCACAATTCCTGGACTTCAAAATAATTGATAGCAAATCTGTTGTCTCTCAAGTACAGGAGTTGCAAGTCATCATACATGATCTCCTAGCAGAAGGTATAATTTTGAAAAATACCTTAGTTGAGCAAATTAAAAATGTTCATAATACTCACATAAACTATTTTGTAGGTTTAATTGTGAATGATGCTTTCCAAGTAGCAGCAATAGTTGAGAAGCTACCACCTTTGTGGAAAGACTTCAAAAACTACTTAAAGCATAAGCGCAAGGAGATGACCATTGAAGATCTTATTGTCCGACTTCGTATTGAAGAAGACAATAAAGCTGCCGAAAGAAGGTCAAAGGGAAACTCTACAATGAATGGAGCACATATTGTAGAAGATGGCCAAAACAACTCGAAGAAAAGAAAGAATGTTGAACATGGAAGCAATCATCCCAAGAAAAAGTTTAAGGGAAAGTGCTTCAACTGTGGCAAAGTTGGCCACAAATCAACAGACTGTCGAGCCCCGAAAAAAGGGAAGAAAAAGGACCAAGCAAATCTGATTGAGTCCAACAAGGATTATGACGACCTGTGTGCTATGTTCACGGAATGCAACATGGTCGGCAATCCACGCGCTTGGTGGATGGATTCAGGGGCCACACGCCATGTCTGTGCAAGTAAAGAGTTGTTCTCGACATATGCTCCAGCTCAAGTGGAAGAAACAATTTACATGGCCAACTCCGCGACTGCTAAGGTGGAGGGAATAGGAAAAGTTTGCCTAAAGATGACATCCGGAAAGGTTTTGACACTGAATAATGCGTTATATGTTTCGGAGTTACGTAGGAACTTAATTTCTGTTTCACTCCTAGATAAAAATGGTTTTAAATGTGTAACCGTTTCTGGAAAAATAGTAGTTAGCAAAGGAGAAATGTATGTAGGAAAAGGCTATCTCGAGGAAGGCCTTTATAAGATGAATGTAATGAATGTTGAAATGAATAAAAATTCAAATTCTTCTTACTTGCTTGAGTCTTATAATTTATGGCATCAACGTTTAGGCCATGTTAATTACAAAACGTTACGAAAACTGATTAACTTAGAAGTTTTGCCAAATTTTGAGTGCAATAAATCTAAGTGTCAAACGTGTGTAGAATCAAAGTATGCTAAGCATCCTTATAAGTCTGTTGAAAGGAATTCCAATCCCTTAGACTTAATACACACTGACATTTGTGATATGAAGTCAACACCATCACATGGTCGAAAAAAGTATTTCATAACTTTTATTGACGATTGCACTAGATATTGTTATGTCTACTTGCTAAATAGTAAGGATGAAGCAATAGATGCGTTTAGGCAATATAAAACTGAAGTTGAAAATCAGTTAGACAAAAGGATCAAAATGATAAGAAGTGACAGGGCGGAGAATATGAATCTCTCTTTGTGCAAATATGTGTAGAGAATGGAATAATCCATCAAACTACGGCCCCGTATTCACCTCAATCTAATGGAATTGCGGAAAGGAAAAACCGAACTTTGAAGGAAATGATGAATGCCTTACTAATAAGTTCTGGTTTACCGCAAAACTTGTGGGGGGAGGCTATCCTTACAGCCAATCGTATACTCAATAGAGTTCCCCATAGTAAGACACAATCAATTCCTTACGAAAAATGGAAAGGAAGGAAACCCAACTTGAAATATTTCAAAGTGTGGGGGTGTCTAGCGAAGGTTCAAGTTCTTATACCTAAAAGGGTTAAGATAGGACCTAAAACGGTGGACTGCATGTTCATAGGATATGCTAAAAGCAGTAAAGCATGTCGATTTTTGGTTCATAAATCCGAACATTCGGATATAAATGAAAATACGGTAATTGAATCAGATAATGCTGAATTCTTTAAAAACATTTATCCGTATAAAACTACACATGAACAGTCTAGTGGAGGATCTAAACGACCCCGAGATGAACCAAGTGAGAATGTACATAATGAAGAAAATCCAAGACGTAGTACACGTCAAAGAACGTCAACTTCGTTTGGATCGGATTTTGTAACATTTCTCTTAGAAAATGAGCCTCGAACGTTTAAAGAAGCGATGTCGTCATCAGACTCATCCTTTTGGAAAGAAGCAGTCAATAGTGAGATTGATTCAATCTTAAGTAACAATACGTGGGAATTGGTTGATCTTCCTCCAGGAAATAAACCTTTAGGTTCTAAATGGATCTTCAAAAGGAAAATGAAAACGGATGGTACTATTGACAAATACAAGGTAAGACTTGTAGTAAAAGGCTTTAACCAAAAAGAAGGTCTTGATTACTTTGATACATACTCGCCAGTGACAAGGATAACCTCAATTCGGGTGTTAATTGCCTTGGCGGCAGTATATGATCTTCAAATCCATCAAATGGATGTGAAAACCGCATTCCTAAATGGAGTATTGGAGGAAGAAATCTACATGGAACAACCTGAGGGTTTTGTGGTTCCAGGAAAAGAAAATAAGGTGTGTAAACTTGTTAAGTCACTTTATGGACTAAAACAAGCACCTAAGCAATGGCATGCAAAGTTTGACCAAACCATGTTGGCAAACGGATTCAAGATAAATGAATGTGATAAATGTGTATATATTAAGGACTCACCAAATCACCAAGTCATTGTATGTTTATATGTGGATGATATGTTGATCATCAGTAGAGACATTTGTGACAAATGCAACCAAACGAATGCTCGAGAGCAAGTTTGATATGAAAGACCTCGAAGTTGCAGATGTGATATTAGGTATAAGAATCCATCGAACTCCACAAGGGTTAGCACTGTCACAGTCTCATTATATCGAAAAAGTACTTGACAAGTTCAAGTATATGGAATTCGATATTGCCAAGACTCCATTGGATGCGAACTTTGCACTTCGGAAAAATGAAGGTGAAAGTGATTCTCAATTGGAGTACGCAGGAGTATTGGGATGTTTAATGTATATAATGAACTGTAAACGACCAGACATAGCATGCACTATCAGTAAATTGAGTCGGTGCACGAGTAATCCCAACAAAACTCACTGGATGGCAATGAAAAGAGTTTTGGGTTATCTTAAATACACTCAAGACTATGCTTTGCATTATAATAAATATCCCGCGGTACTTGAAGGATATAGTGATGCAAATTGGATCACCGGATCGAACGAAGTAAAATCCACAAGTGGATATGTATTTACTATCGGTGAGGGAGCAGTTTCTTGGAAATCATCGAAACAGACTTGTATCGCTCGCTCTACAATGGAATCTGAATTTATCGCTTTAGATAAAGCCGGTGAAGAAGCAGAATGACTCCGGAATTTCTTAGAAGATATTCCTTATTGACCCAAGCCAGTGGCACCAGTATGTATACACTGTGATAGCCAAGCGGCAATAGGTAGGGCAGGGAGCATGATGTACAACAGTAAGTCTCGTCACATACGTCGAAGACATAATATCGTTAGAGAACTTCTCTCTAGTGGAATTATCACTATAGACTATGTAAAGTCAAAGGATAATGTGTCGGATCCACTTACAAATGGCCAATCTAGAGAAGGAGTAGAAAGGACATCCAAGGGAATGGGTTTAAGGCCTAGGACAAGTTAGCATGGCGGTAACTCTACCTAGCAGACTGGAGATCCCAAGAGCTAGGTTCAAGGAGATCAAACAAAGTTATGTCTGACAGGTTCAACATTGTCATTTACCCAACCCATTCTCATGATGTAGACAATGTATAGTAAACAAGGATAAGACTCAAGGTGAAAAGTCTTTTAATGATTATCTAAATTTGGCAGATTTGACCAAATAGTTCAATCTAAAGGATTGAAACGTTTAGAAATCACCTATGTGAGGACGAAGTGGAAGCCGCTTCAAAGATAATGTTAGTAAAGGCCTATTCTCTAAGCTCTCATGAAAACCAGGACGTGTTCATGGCTGAAAAGAACAAAACCGTAAGAACCATAAACGGTAAAAGGCTGGTTGTGTGACATGTGTTGTCTAGGTGTACATTAAAGCTCGACGGTTCAAAGATATCAAATCTACCGATTGACCGAGTGCATCCGATACATGTTCACTACGGAAAGTTCAAAGGGAAACCCACTTATCCAGATGCAATCAGTCTTTGCTTGATGATCACATACTGTCCGTAAACGTTTTATAAAAAATAGCCATTCCCATTCATGTAGGGGATTGTTGGGTTCATAGTAATGAAAGGGTGTGAATGGAAATGTTAATACATGCAGGAACCTGTGAACAGTTGCACTGTTTCGCGTGAACAGTGCACTGCTTCACGAACTGATGCGTGAACAGTGACTGTTTCGCGTAAACAGTAGCACTGTTACATGAAAAGTAGCACTGTTACGTGAACAGTAACACTGTTTCACGTGAACAGTGCACTGCTTCACGAACTACTGCAACACTATTTCAGAAAAATACTGCACTGTTTTAACTGAATAGACATGCATGTTCAGGAAGAGTCACACACCTCTATTATGAACCAATGCCACCTTTTTAAAAAGGCATCTAGTGGCTATATAAACCTGGTTTCATCCACAGGTTTATGATATAGAAAACTAAAATTTTCAGACTACAAACTTCTTCTTCTTGTCTTAAAAATACTCTTAAGTGTGATCATTCAAACCGTGACTGTGTTCGAAGAATCCGCCTATTTGAGGTACCGCTATAGTCGGATTGAAGGCCATTTTATCCTGGGAGGAAAATTCCACAACCTCGGGTACAGTGAGGGGAATTATTTCCTTAAGGAAAGTCCGTGAATTCGGACGACTTGGTCTTAACAACATTTCTGTTTTCATCTAATTTTTCTGAAAAAACACACTTCTTTGAAAGATCTTTTATGATCTTGTGTTGAGGGTGTTACACAACTTCATAAGAGTTCTTGTTTTGTACTTGAACTAGTTTTGAAGTAGTTATTCTATATTATACAGATTCTACGTACCCGTATTGTCGGAGAATAACAATTAACACTAGGTTCATGTCCTCTGTAAGATAGAGCTGCTCCATATCATGTCTAATCATTTCCCTCTAGTACTTCTTCGGCCAACCTCTCCTTCTCCTGAAGTATTCCAATGCTAGCCTCTCACACCTACGAATTGGGGCATCCGTGCCCCTCCTCATCACATGTACAAACCATCTTAGCCTTCTTTTCCGCATCTTATCCTCCACCGAAGCTGTAACGTCCTGAAAATTTGATGAAATATGTGACATTTATGGTTTTGTGTGATTTGAATATTTTACCCCTCCCCATAGTTGCATTATGGTATTTCTGGGGTGTGGGAGTGATTGGCATGATTTTGATGCATTTTAGTATCATTTATGCAATATTGTGGTTTTTGATGGCTTTAAGAGTCTTATTTTGGACTTATGTGAATATCTTTTGATCCGTGCGATGGATGGCCGAATGGAATGCACCAGCAGCTCTGAAATATTGATTTTAGGCTAGGTAGACCTTGGATTCGGATCCTGATGCAACCGAGCTCATTTCGACCTAGTGGTCGGAAAGTTGAAAAATTAGAAAGTTGGGTGTGGGACCCACTTCTGGTCGAAACGACCTTGCATGGAAAAATTTAACTTTTCCAAAAGATCTGTAATGTCGATTCTAGTGTGTTAGCATGTTTGATATGGTTTTAAGGCTTTTAAATCTCATTTCGATCCTCGATTTGGAAAATTGTGATTTCAGGTTTCGGGGGTCAATTTTGTGAAAAAAAAAATTTCTAGAAAATCTGATAGTGCCATCGCGTCCGGAACGTCGAATTTAGTATGGTTGCATAGTTCGTTTGCATAAATCGGACTCCAAACGAATCCCAGGCACCCTATCGAAGTCCTTTTCTACTTAGGAAAAAAGGACAACACCAATTATTGCAGAAAAGTCTGCAATATATAGCAGATTTTTCACCTTTTTGGCCCATTTTGCTCATTTTTTAATGATACCTCTTGAGAGTTAAACCCTATATATTTTGGGAGATTTTAAGTGAAGTTTGTGGGAGCTTGAGAAGCTAGATTAACACCTATTTCTTGATTATATTACGGATTTAAGGTAAGAATTCACCCTTTTCTTAGTAATTTCTTCATTAATTTCTCAAAACCCCAAAAATCTTAGGGTATGATTTTAAATCCAAATTTCACTCATTTTCACTTGAATAATACTTTTAACTTATAATTACTAGTTTTTCATCAATTTAACCTTCAAAACAACTCTGATTCTGAATTTTAACTCGGATTTCAAATATTTTACTCGGTAAAGCTCAAACATGGTTTTTGTTTTTCGATTTGAACCTCGTTTTTTTCTCGATTTAAATTGAGTTTTCATTTGTAGGTTCCTAAAAATATGGGGAACATGTTTTTGAAGTAAAGTTTCGATTTTGCCCTTTTTTTTGGAAACCCATTTTGGAGGTTCATTTTGACCCCGAACCAAAAATAGTCAATATGGGTGTCGTTGGTTTTGTTTTGATGTGTAGATTTCATATTTGATGTTTCTAGTGATGTTTGGAAGTATTCCTAAAAGATAAGGTTGCGGGTTCAAGTGTAGCGGACCGGTTTCGGCTTTTGAGGTAGGTTATGGCTTAACTCTTCAGACTGGGCTGGGTAGTAAATGATGGTGCAAAATTCATATTAATGGTGGAAAATAATCATGAAAAATGGATATCTACGTGTTGTGCCAGTGTGGGGTCTATATGTGATGTAATTGCTGAAATTAAAATATTATGTGATATATTTGACCGTGTGGGATCCTATGAGACATTGATAGCCTTGAATACATGCGAACAATTGTATTGTATTGTTTGATATGGTACCACTGGTGTATTGTAATTATATTCATACTTTATTGGCATATAAGATATGTGGAAATTCATAGATGAAATAAAAATAACGAGTGGATATTGGCTCATGTGATTGTGGAAATGTATCATTGTGGTTGGTTGTGAAAATAGTTATTGTGATGGGGTGTGATCATTACATCTTCATATCATACTCATTCATGAAACATTGGTACCACCGTGGCAACATCTGAGAAACACTGACAACACCTTCTTAAAAAATATTGTAACACCTTATAAAACCTTTTCCGAGGGATATGTTGGAAAGGAGATATAAGATATGTGGATTGTATAAGAGTTGAAGAACCCCCCGTGGGTTCTACGTCGGGAAGCTTTAGCTCCGTAGGTGTATACAGAGATTATGCGATGATCTCGGAGGTTTTGCGACAACCTCGTGCATCATTATCATCATCATCATCATCATTATCATATACATTGCACTTACTTTATTGTGTTTATGTTGTGTTGTATTGCCTTATTGACTTGTCATCTATGTGTTTGTCTTACTTTCCTTTACTTGTATTTGATGATCTTGTATCTTCATGTTCTCTCTTGTTCTATTATGTGTGAGATAATGTATACTTGTGTTTCGTATCTTGGTGTGTTTTTGTAATATATATGAGATATACTAGAACTGTTAGTGCATGCGGTATGGGCTACCGTTGTGGGATATTTTCTGATTGCAGGTGACATATGCTTAGTGTATATTTTGTATGCTTTATTTACCACTTTGCTTAGTCGGCCTATGATACCTACTGAGTACAAGTGGACCGTACTCATGCCTACTGCGCCCTTTCGGTGCAGGTCCTAGCTCGAGTGCGCCTCAACTTACTTGATTCGGGCAATTGTTGGAGCTTCCAAGGTAACGGTTGGACATTCATGCGTCCGAAGTTCACCTCTATCTTTCTATACTAGTTATGTCTTTATTAGTATTCGGAGACAGTTATTATTTCTTTGTGATTATTTTTTTCAATGTATTTGACTCTTGGATTATATTAGTAGTTCTTACACTACTGACACCTAGTTTTGGGTATGATTGGTATTTTAGATAAGTTCTTTCCACATTGTTATGATTATTTATATGGTTCGGCTTCATTCTAGAAGCCTTACCTTAGGGTATTTCTGTCTTTTTTCTATTCATATCAGTTTGGGTGATAGGTTTACTCGTCAAGGTACGCCGCGACAAGTGTCATCATGACCCTCATTTTTGGGTAGTGATAAATTGGTATTAGAGCAGACAGGTTTCATTGGTCTCAACGGTGTAAGAACGGGATGTCTAATAGAGTCTCACGTATCGGTACATAGACGTCCGTCTCTATCTTCGAGAGGCTATTGGACATCTTTAGGAAACTTTCCTCATTTTATTCCTTATACCCTGTATTCTGAGTTGTGTTTCACTCTTTCTACATGAATGGAGTTGCTTATACCTCTTATCAGTTGAGAGATGCAGCGAGAGAGTATTAAATATCATTTGTTGGTTGTAGGCTTGTTAATGCTCCTGAGTTGTCATGGGATTAGTTTGTTGATGCCTTTCTGGAGAGATTTGTGCCTTTTTGTTTGAGAGATCATATGTGGGACGAGTTTGATCATATGAAGCAGGGATCCATGACAGTTGTTGAGTATAAGGCATGCTTTCATGCCCTGTCCAGATATGAGTTTGAGAAGATTCAAAAATTTGTGAAAAGTTTGGTTGTCTCCCTTCAGTTGGCTACATCTTAGATGGTTATGTTTGATGGTTCTTTTCAGAGTATTGTGGATCATGTTAAGGTGACAGAGGATATTCTTAGTGCATCTCAGGGAGGCACGATGTTTTGATGAGTTCAAGAGTCAGCCTATTGAGGTAGAAATTTAAGAGGTTCTTATGGATACCATGGTAGGCCAGTGTAGGTGATCTTATAGAGTTCAGCTGGTGGATCTTCTTGTTCAGCTATTCAGGATGGTTGTTCGAGATCAGTTGTACTTTCTCTTATTGAGACTAGTTGTAGAGGTTGCTATGTGTGTGATGAGATTGGCCATGTGGCCAAGGACTGTTCTCGTCGTATGTTTAGAGCTACTTTTTTTTCAGCAGTGAAAGGTAGGGGTTTCATTAGAGGTGTGAGAGGTAGAGATAGTAGAGGCTGTGATGGTGGTTATGGGGCTACTCAGCCAGTTTGTAGTCATGGGCTGTGTTATACTATACCATCCAGACTTGGGGCAGAGGTTTCTGATGTTGTGATTACAGGTAACTTCCTCGTTTGTTTCAGACCTGAATCTGTATTATTTGATCCTGAATCTACTTTCTCCTATGTGTCTGTGTATTTTGCTTTAGGTTTTGATTCTGTTAGTGAGCCTTCTGCCATGCCTATTTGTGTATCTACCCCGGTAGGTGAATATTTAGTGGTGGATCGAACGTATTGATTTTGTGTTGTGATTTTTGCCGGGCGTGAGACTTTGATAGACTTGCTTGTGTTAGATATGGTCAATTTTGGTGTTATTTTGGGTATGGATTGGTTGTCTCCTTATCATATTATCTTAAATTGTTTTGCTAAGACTGTGACTTTAGCTTTAGTGGGTATGCCAAGAATGGCTTGGGAGGGTACACTCTATTTGGGTCCTAAAAGGATTATATCTTATGTTTAGGCTCATAAATTGGTTGAAAGGGATGTTATCTTAGTTGGCTTATATTCGTGACACAAGTGTTATTTTGCCTCCTTCATTGGATTCTTTCCGTGTTGTCAGTGAGTTTATGGAGGTGTTCCCTACGGACTTTCCTAGTATGTCTTCGGATCGAGATATTAATTTTACTATTGATGTTGAGTCGGGCACCAACCCCATTTCTATTCCTCCTCATAGGATGGCTCCAGCAGAGTTGAAGGAACTGAAGGATCAGTTGTAGGAGTTGTTGGATAAGGGATTTATTTAACCTCATATTTTACATTGGGATGCGTCTGTCTTATTTGTAAAGAAAGAGAATGGGTCTATGTAGATGTGAATTGATTATCGACAGTTGAATAAGGTAACGGTTAAGAATAAGTATCCTCTTTCTCGCATTGATGATTTATTTGATCAGCTTCAGGGTGCTACAGTGTTTTCGAAGATTGATTTGCGGTTTGTTATCACCAATTGAGGATTAGGGATTTGGAAATTCCAAAAATAGCTTTTCAGAATTGATATGGTCATTATGAGTTCTTGGTTATGTCTTTTGGGTTGATCAATTCCCCTGCCGTGTTTGTGGAGTTGATGAACTGGGTGTTTTGACTGTATCTCGACTCCTTGGTGATCGTATTTATAGATGATATCTTGGTTTATTCTAAGAGTGAGCTTGAGAAAGAGGAGCATTTATGGATTATGTTTTAGAGATTGAGGGATGAGAAGTTGTATGCTATGTTCTCTAAATGCGAGTTTTGGTTGGAGTCTGTTTCTTTCTTCGTTCATGTGGAGACTAAAGAAGGTATTATGGTTGATCTAACTAAGGTTGCAGCGGTTCGAGATTGGGCTAGACCTACTTTGGCCACTGAGATTCTAAGTTTTATTGGCTTGGCCGGGTATTATTAGTGTTTTGTTGAGAGTTTCTCTTCCATTGCAGCTCCATTGACCAAGTTGACCCAGAAGAAGATTCCTTTTCAGTGGTCCGATATTTGTGAGGCGGGCTTTCAAAAGCTCAAAGATTTATTGACTTCAGCTCCTATTTTGGCTTTGCCAAAGAAAAACATTGGTGTTATTGTCTTTTGTGATGCTTCAGGTGTTGGGTTAAGTGTTGTGTTGATGCAGGAGGAAAAGGTAATCGTGTACGCATCTCGTCAAGATTGAAGCCTCATGATAGGATTTATCATACCCATGATTTGGAGCTATTCACAGTTGTGTTTGCCTTGAAGTTGTAGAGGCACTACTTGTATGGAGTTTGTTGTGAGATCTTCTCGGGTCATCATAGACTTCAATACTTCTTTACCAGCGAGATTTTCATATGAGGTAGCACCGTTTGCTTGAGTTGCTTAAGGATTTTAACTTGACTATTCTCTACTATCAGGGTAAGGCTAATGTGGTTACGGATGACTTGAGCCGAAAGAAGACTAGCATGAGTAGCTTGGTACATCTTTTGATTCAGGAGAGGCCGTTGGCCTTAGAGGTTCAGTCTTTGGCTAACCCGATGGTTAGGCTTGATATTTCAACATCGAGGCATGTTTTGGCATTTATAGAGGCTAGATCATCTTTGATAGAGTAAATTTGAGCTCATCAGTTTGACAACATTGGCTTGAGGTTGATTTAAGATAAGGTGTTGAGTGGGGAGGCTAAGGAAGCCTCACTTGATTCGGATGGAGTTTTGAGGATTGGGGGATGAGTTTGTGTGCTGAGAGTGGTGATCGGATTAGGTTGATCATGGGGGAGGCCCATTGTTTTAGATATTCTATCTATCCAGGTGTGACTAAGATGTATCGTGATTTGAGGCAGCACTACTAGTAGAGTGGTATGAGGCGAGATATAGTCGATTTTGTGGATCGTTACCTATGTTGTCAGTAGGTGAAGGCCGAGCATATGAGACCTGGTGGTTTTGCTTCATAGGTTACCCGTTCCTGAGTGGAAGTGACAACGCATCACTATGGACTTTGTGACTGGTTTACCTCATACATTTCATAGTTCTGACAGTGTTTGGGTCATCGTTGATTAATTGACCAAGTCAGCTTATTTTATTCCGATTCAGTTCTCATTCAGTGTTGAGAGGTTAGCCCCTATCGTCATTCGTGAGATTGTGCGTCTTCATAGTGTGCCGGTGTCCATTATTTTGGATCGAGATTTTGTGTTCACATCTCACTTTTGGAAGACTTTTCAGGATAAGTTGAGTACTTGGGTTGATCTTAGCATAGTTTTTCACACCTTGATTGATGGCCAGTCAGAGCAGACTACTCAGGTTTTAGAGGATATGTTTCACGTAAGTTTGATGGATTTTGGTGGACGGTGGGAGTAGCATTTGGCTTTAGCATAGTTTGCATATAGTAATAGTTACCATTCCAGTGTTGATATGGCTCCTTTTGAGTCTTTGTATGGTTGGGGTTGGCGCTCTCCATTAGTTTGGTTCGACATTTCAGAGGTGAGACCTCGAGGTATGGACTTTCTTCGTGAATAATTGGATAGAGTTCGAGTTATTTAAGATAGACTTAGAGTGGTTTAGAGTAGGCAGAAGTGTTATGTTGATAGTAGACTTCGTTCCTTGAGATTTTGTGTTAGTGATCGTGTTTTCCTTCGAGTTTCACCCATGAAGGATATGATGAGGTTTGGAAAGAGGGGCAAGCTTAGCCCC
This sequence comes from Capsicum baccatum var. pendulum, assembly GCA_030864225.1. Lineage (NCBI taxonomy): Eukaryota > Viridiplantae > Streptophyta > Magnoliopsida > Solanales > Solanaceae > Capsicum > Capsicum baccatum. The sequence continues at coordinate 46,223,545 of CM061560.1, forward strand.
AAGTATATTGGTCCATTTGAGATTCTTCGGACTGTTGGTTATGTGGCTTATGAGTTGGCTTTGCTCCCCGATCTATCAGCTATTCATCCAAGTTTTTTATGTTTCTATGCTTCGTTGTTATATTCCTAATGAGCCTCATATTATTCGTTAGTAGTCAGTTCAGCTAGATCAGTGGTTGTCCTTTGTTGAGAAGCCAATTTTTATTTTGGCTAGGGATGTTAGGCAATTGCACTCTAGAGTGATCCCTGTGGTTAAGGTCCAGTGACGACATCGACCTATAGACGAGGCTACTTGGGAGGTTGAGTTTGATATGCGTAGTTCCTATCCCCAACTTTTCATTGACTCAAGTATTTCTTTACCTTAGTTCGAGGACGAACTAGATTTTTAGTGGTGGATGATGTAACGACCTAAAAATTTGATGAAATATGTAAAATTTGTGATTTTATGTGATTAGACTATTTTACCCCTCCCCATAGTTACATTATGGTATTTCTGGGGTGTGGGAATGATTGGCATGATTTTGATGCATTTTAGTATCATTTATGCAATATTGTGGTTTTTTATTGCTTTAAGAGTCTTATTTTAGACTTATGTGGATATCTTTTGATCCGTGCGACGGATGACCGAACGGACCACACCAGCAGCTCCAGAATATCGATTTAGGCTAGGTAGACCTTGGGTTCGGGTCTTGATGTACCCGAGCTCATTTCGACCTATTGGTCGGAAAGTTGAAAAATTCGAAAGTTGGGTGTGGGACCCACTTTTGATCGAAATGACCTCGTATGAAATAATTCAATTTTGCCAACAAATCTAGAATTTTGATTTTAGTGTGTTAGCTTGTTTGGTATGATTTTATGGCTTTTAAATCTCATTTCGACCCTCAGTTTGGAAAATTATGATTTTGGATTTCGGGGGTCAATTTTGTGAAAACGATTTTTTCTGGAAAATCTGGTAGCTCCATCGCGTTCGATACGTCGAGTTTAGTATGGTTGAATAGTTCGTTTGCATAAATCGAACTCCAAACGAATCCCGGACACCCCGTCAAAGTTCACTTCGACTTAGAAAAAAAGGACAGCACCAGTTATTGTAGAAAAATCTGCAATATATAGCAGATTTTTCACCCTTTTTGGCCCATTTTGCTCATTTTTCATGTTACCACTTGAGAGTTAAACCCTATATATTTTGGGAGATTTTAAGTGAAGTTTGTGAGAGCTTGGGAAGCTAGATTAACACCTATTTCTTGATTATATTACGGATTTAAGGTAAGAATTCACCCTTTTCTTAGTAATTTCTTCATTAATTTCTCAAAACCCCAAAAATCTTAGGGTATGATTTTAAACCCAAATTTCACTCATTTTCACTTGAATAATACTTTTAACTTATAATTACTAGTTCTTCATCAATTTAACCTTCAAAACAACTCTGATTCTGGGTTTTAACCCGGATTTCAAATATTTTACTCGGTAAAGCTCAAACATGATTTTTTTTTGATTTGAACCTCGTTTTTGACTCGATTTAACTTGGGTTTTCAATTGTAGGTTCCTAAAAATATGGAGAGCATGTTTTTGAAGTAAAGTTCCGATTTTGCCCTTCTTTTTTGGAAACTTCGTTTTGATGCCGAACCAAAAATAGTCAATATGGATGTCGTTGGTTTTGTTTTGATGCATAGATTTCATATTTGATGTTTTTAGTGATTTTCAGGATTGTTCGTAAAATATAAGGTTGCGGGTTCAAGTGTAGCGGACCGGTTTCATCTTTCGAGGTAGGTTATGGCTTAACTCTTCAGACTGAGTTGGGTAGTAAATAATGGTGCAAAATGCATGTTAAGGGTGGGAACTAATTATGAAAAATGTCTATCTACGTGGTGTTTCCGGGGGCCTATATGTGATGTAATTGCTGAAATTAAAATATTATGTGATATGTTTGACCGTGTAGGGTCCTATGTGATATTGGTAGCCTTGAATACATGCGAACAATTGTATTGTATTGTATTGTTTAATGTGGTACCATTGGTGTATTGTGATTATATTCATACTTTATTGGCATATAAGACATGTGAAAATTCATGGATGAAATGAAAATAACGAATGGATATTGGCTCATGTGATTATGGAAATGTATCATTGTGGTTGGTTGTGGAAATAGTTATTGTGATGGGGTGTGATCATTACATCTTCATATCATACTCATTCATGAAACATTAGTACCACTGTGACAACATTTGAGAAACACTGACAACACCTTCTTAAAAAATATTTGTAACACCTTATAAAACCCTTTCCGAGGGATATACCGAAAAGGAGATATGTGGATTATATATGGGTTGACGAACCCCCCATGGGTCCTACGTCGGGAAGCTTTCGCTCTGTAGGTGTATACGGGGATTATGCGACGATCTCGGAGGTTTTGCGACAACCTCGTGCATCATTATCATCATCATCATCATCATTATCATATACATTGCACTTACTTTATTGTGTTTATGTTGTGTTGTATTGCCTTATTGACTTGTTATCTATGTGTTTATCTTACTTTTCTTTACTTGTATTTGATGATCTTGTATCTTCATGTTCTCTCTTGTTCTATTATATGTGACATAATGTATACTTGTGTTTCGTATCTTGGTGTATTTTTGTAATATATGTGAGATATACTAGAATTGTTAGTGCAAGAGGTGTGGGCTACAGTTGTGGGACATTTTCTGATTGCAGGTAACGTGCCCTTAGTGTATATTTTGTATGCTTTATTTACCACTTTTCTTGATCGGCCTATGATACCTACTGAGTACAAGTGGACCGTACTCATGCCTACTGCGCCCTTTCGGTGCAGGTCCTAGCTCGAGTGCGCCTCAGCTTACTTGATTCAGGCGATTGTTGGAGCTTCCAAGGTAACGGTTGGACATTCATGCGTCCGAAGTTCACCTCTATATTTCTATACTAGTTATGTCTTTATTAGTATTCGGAGACAGTTATTATTCCTTTGTGGTTATTTTTCCGATGTATTTGACTCTTGGATTGTATTAGTAGTTATTATACTATTGACTGATTTTGGGCATGATTGGTATTTTGGATAAGTTCTTTCCACATTGTTATGATTATTTATATGGTTAAGCTTCATTCTAGAAGCCTTACCTTAGGGTATTTCTGTCTTTTTCTCTATTCGTATCAGTTTGGGTGATAGGCTTACTCGTCAAGGTATGCCGCGACAAGTGCCATCATGACCCTCATTTTTGGGTCGTGATAGAAGCCACTCCCACCTTTTAAATAGGATAGTGTATATATATATATGTATATCTCGTAATACTGGTAGTACGTTATTACAACTTCAACAACACACGTGGGTCTACATTGACCAAAAATAGTATATCTATTTCCTCAATAGTATCATATATATCAACGTATCATTCAAACTATTTTGATATATAGATTCAGTTATCTAGCTTTCAATTACTATATACGTCATTGCACAAGATATACGTATATATACATATATTCAATTGTCTATCAGCTTTCAAATACGTACTATAAACATCACATACATGATTTAACTACCCCAGAATAATAGACAACATATTTTATATATACTCAGATGAATTATCAATTAGATTATCTTATGTCATTAATATACCTTTACTATATAATATGTATATACTATATATATACCTATACATACACACAGATATACACACTATCGACTATATCAAGTTCTAAATACATACTATATATATCACATACGTACACAAGTATATTATCTAGTAATATAATGCGACATGTTTCATATACATACTCTGATGAGTGATCGATTAATTATATTTAATTAGCTTAATTATATTCTATACTAGGTTTTGACTACATCGTTCACCAATCGAATATATATATATATATATATATATATATATATATATATATATATATGTATATATATATATATAAAGATATTTATATATATGAACTCTTGAATGCGTACTATATGTATCACATCCACAAGTATATTACCTTATAATAAAACACGTTCATTATATTCTGATGAATTATCGGTTATATATTACATGATTATGACTGCAATAGTAACATATCATTATCTCAATGGAATGATGCATATATACACATATTCAGTATACAAAATTATGCATGTTTAACATCATTTAACGTATATACAAAGAAAAATATTAATTTTATATATTGAAACATAAGTAAAAGATAAAGATTATGTTTAACGTAATTTGTTTATTTTATTTGATATATTTTTTAGTGTAATTTTTTCACAAAATTTAAGATTGATTGATTTTTATTATTATTATATTGGTTATCGATTAAGTTTGATTAGTGTAATTTCAAAAAATTATATATATTAGATTATATATATAATTATTTTTTAATAAAATAATATATATATTTGATTACATATATATAATTATTGGTTTTTAAAAATTATTTACCTTTTTATTTTTTTAGTTCAAAAACCGACCACAAGTGGTCGGTTTTTAAAAATTATTTTCTTTTTATTTTAATTAAAATCCGGCCACAAGTGGTCGATTTTTTAAAAATATTTTCTTTTTTTTTTATATAATGAAAAACCGGCCACTAGCGGTTGTTTTTATTAAAAAAATTTTTTTAAAAATCGACCACTTGTGTTCGGTTTTTTAAATTATTTTTTTTAAAGAAAACCGACCACAAGTGGTCGGTTTTGTTATTTATTAAATTTTTATTTGTAAAAAAAATAATAATTAATATAAAAATTATTCAAATTATTATTTTGATATTTTAAAATAAAAAGACGACCACATGTGGTCGCTTTTTAAAAAGAAAAAACTAAAAAACCGACCACCTGTGGTCTGTTTTTTCGACCACAATTTGTGGTCGGTTTTTTGTGGTCAGTTTTTTCGATTTTTATAGTAGTGTTTCTACTCTTGTTTTGGAGTAATTTCCACAGATAGTCACTCATGTTTTGACAATTGCCTACAAATATCACTTTATTTATTTTAAGATAAGAATATCATCCAACTATCTCTATTTTCCTCAAAAAATATTTAACACTTTAAAAACCTTCTTCTCTCCTACTTGGCATACCATGTTATTAAAATCTTATTTTCTTAATGATAAACCTATTTAATTCTTCAAATTCATTTATTCAAACCTACGTCTTATAAACTATAAGAAAAATTTAAATTACGTAAAAAAAAGAATTTATTAAAAATTTACAATAGAATTTACTAGTAACCTTATTCTCTACAAGTTTTTCAACCAAACTAATTCGATGAAAAACCTACAAATTTTTCTATCAAACAAAATTTGAAGGAGAAAATCTAAGTTTTTTTTTGTCAAACAAAATTCGATTGAAAAATCTTAAAGGTAATTATCACCTAAAATTTTTAATTCGCATGTAGATCACCTGCAAAATTTTAAGCAAGATCTTTTTGATAAAAAAGTGATGAAAAATGAATTCGTCATGCGGATTTTCCCCAAGTAAATTCATAAATGAATCAAATAAATCCACAAAGTTAACATAGGCAAAATACTTTAGAAAACAAACATTTATTATTTTTAATTTAGTTTTTTCATATTAATTTTTATTTCTATTATACTATATTTTGTCTTATTATATAATTAAAAGCCAATTTATATTCTTTTCTCATCCTAAACCTACAAAAAACAAGTTATAATTGGTTGCGTACTATTTTAAAGATTCATTTGTAATATTAGATCATTTTGTTAATATTTTTTTAAAAATTTAATTTGTTTCATGACTAAATAATTTTTATTTCCTTTAAATATAGTACATTTAGTACGTATATGAAAATCCGAAAGCCATCATTTTTATTTCTTTTATATTTTAAGAATCTTTAGTATATGAAATAAATAACCAAAAAATATTAAATTAGTTCCAATTCATATGAATACCTTGAGTTTTATAAATATTATTAAGCGGTGAAATAAATAAATTATAAAAACTTTGAAAAGTAAAAAATAAAATAATTCAAACCTTTCCACATCAACTACTTAATTGATGAGTAATGTGCATAGCATTTACCAGACAAATTATTTCCCTTGTTTTGTTATTATCTGATATTTTTATCATGTGATGTAATAATTTTTCTTGTATCAAATAAAGAATAAATATAATTTTTATTTTTTTAAGAAAGACAAAATAAATATAAAATTTAAAATACATAATTAAATTGTCCTCAATGATAAATGTATCATGTGTGTTTATTTTTTAATAAAATAGGATAAAATTTTAGTTAAATAAATTTAATAAGTTAAATAGATCTATTTTTTATATATATAAAAAAGAAATTTTAATGACATGAAGTGGACCTCCAAAAAGCATACGACTCTGTAGAGTGGCAGTTTATTGAGCAAATCTTGAAAGAATTGGGTTTCTTTTGAAGATGTGTACCTGGATTATGAACATAAGAACTATGCAGTACACATTCAATGTCAATGGGAAACTAACTACTACTATCCAGGCCAAGAGAGGTTTCAGACAAGGGGACCCAATATCCCCGTACATATTTGTTTTGGTGATGGAGTATTTGAATAGGTGTCTTAAGGGATTAAAGAAAGAGCCTGACTATATTTATCATCCAAGGTGCAAGAAGTTAGACATAACACATCTCTGTTTTGCAGATGATTTGCAACTATTTGCAAAAGGAGATATGCTGTCAGTGACTAGATTGAAAGAAAAGTTTGAAATGTTCTCTACAACATCGGGACTGAAAGCAAACTTATCTAAGAGTCAAGTGTTCTTTGGTGGAGTAAAGCAGAACATTCAGCAGCAAATTCTACAGGTATTGAAGTTTGAGAAAGGAGAGCTACCATTCAAATACCTTGGTGTTCCTTTATCTACTAAGAGACTTACAATGCCACAATGTAAGCCATTAGTAGAAAGAATCACAACAAGAATCACAAGCTGGATGGTAAGAAGCTTGTCGTATACTGACAGATTACAACTAATCAAAGCAGTCCTTTATGGAATACAATCCTACTGGTCTCAAGTGTTTCTAATGCTTAAAAAAGTCATAAAACTGATTGAAGCAACTTGCAGGAGCTTTTTATTGTCTGGAGAAGCTTTAATCACTAGAAAAGCTTTGGTAGCTCTGGAGAAACTATGTCTACCTAAAACAGCAGGAGGTCTAAATGTGATAAATCTCCACATATGGAATCAGGCAGCCATTTGCAAACTGCTTTGGGCTCTTAGCCAAAACAAGGAGAAACTATGGATAGCCTGGATACATCATTATTATATTAAGACACAAAACCTGTTTGATATGAATATCCCTCAGCAAGTGTGTTGGATGATAAGAAAGATCTACACAATGAGGAAACACTGGCAGAAACTTGGTGATATGCCAAACATAGTTAAGCAGGGAAAATTCATAATCAGTAACGCATATAGGAAAATAAGAGATGAAGTAGATAATGTCCCTTGGTCTAAATTGGAGTGTCATAATGTTGCTGAGCCTAAACACACCTTTATGCTATGGTTAAGCCTACATGGGAAGATCAGAACAGAAGACAGATTGTTAAGCTGGGGTCTCACTATAGACACTACTTGTCTATTCTGTCAAGACCAACTAAATATAAGAGATCATCTCTATTTTGAATGCATAGTCACTAACAAAATTTGGAAATTCATGTTGGATTTGCAAAAATGGACAAGATGTCCTCAGAACTGGAGTTGTATGTGTAGCTGGATGGAGAAGAGAACCAAAGGCAAACACAACAAAAGGATTATTTTAAAACCAAGTATAGCAACAATGATACATACCGTATGGATAGAAAGGAACAACAGGATCTTTCAGAAGAAGACACGTAGTATTGAAGAGTTGATAAGAGGCCTTACACTAATATTGTGTATAAGGGTTAGAACAAACTCCAAACTGATTGAATGTATTAAGAAGTTTCAGTAGTCATAGAAGTCTGTAGAGGTCTGTTGGTTCAAGTAGTAATGCCTGAGAAGAGATAGATAGGTTTGTCTTCTCTTAGTTTGTAATGACAGTCACTTGGTAATTAATAAGGTGAGTTAATTGCCAAAAAAAAAAAAAAAAAAAAACTAGGACAGAAGAAATGGTTTTGAAGTATCAAGTATATTTTTTAAAAAAATAGGAATAGTTGAGTGATAGTTTTGTCCTAAAAGAAACAAAAATGATATTTGTAGGTAATTTTCAAAACATATGGGTGACTATCCATGAAAATTACTTCTTGTTTTGAGCATTTATGTATGTTGATTTAGGAGCCATTTGTTCACGGCAAACTTCTCGACCATAATTATTTTCATATGTCTTTAAAATATTTAGAATTGCCACTTTTTGTGACTTAATATACTTTTTACGTAATTTTTGAATATATAAATTTTATTTCAAAAAAATTAAAGTATTAATGCCCAAATTCACGATCAAATTTAAATTTAAATTGTTTGACTATTAAAAACGAAAAGTGTCACATAAATTGATACAAAGAAGTACTTCTTTTCAGAAAAAAGTGTTTTTTAAAATATTGTTTGGTCATATATACATGTACAGATTTTTGGAAACCTTTTGAAAATGATTTTGATAGGGAAAAATATTTTCAGCTCATAATATTTTTAATCTTTTTTCAAGTTTACCGCAACATTAATTTCAAATTTACTTTTCAACTTAACTTCAAATTCTACTACTTTTTTTAAAAAGAAAAAAAAAAAAAAGATGTAACATCTTTTATGTCCAAACACTTACCTAGTCATTTTTGACTTGTCGATATGATTTTGACTAAGATCTGAGGGGCTCAGACATATTTTAGATTAAATTAAAAGTTAAAACGTTATTGGTGTACAATTTTGATGTTTTTTTTGCAACGACACGAGATAGCAATGGCAAAGAGTGATATCAAGTAGAGCCACATCATAGTATAGAGGGCTTTATCGATGATCATACTGGATCATTGTCTCATATTTACTGTTTTGCACAAGTTTAATAGCTTGGAATATCATTACAGGTGCGTTAGTCATTGGGTGATAGTTCTCTCACCATTAAGTGATAGTTCAGATTTCGCTAATTATTAAGTGTAGTTCAAATATGAAACTCCAAAAGTTGAGATACTTTATGTGTGTTTTCAACCATTAACTCTATTTTTTATCATTCAAGAAGAATCCGAATCGGTATACATAACTCTAAACACAAAGAATGTTTATTGTTCAATCATTTTATAGAAATGTCATCGAGTTGTTTGAATTTCAACTCTAAACATAAACATGATTGCACAGTTGAATTACCATTTCAACACTTATTACTAATTTCACTTGACAATATGTGTTGATCTGAGTTGTGACTTTTCATCCCTATGGCAAAAAAAAGCGGTAAGCTTGATATCAACAAAATTCCAAATATTTCAGTAATGGGTCTTAGGAAGCATGATTTTCATTGCAAATCTTATTTTATTATATTAAATATTATTTTTTTCGTTTCTATTATATAGAAGAGAGGGTTTCAACATGCGTGTTGCTAAAGTAGATTGCTTGCTCCGTAATTTTACTATATCACCTCTAATTAATTATTAAAAGTTATTTACATATTAAAAAATTAATAATATTTAATTAAAAAATAAAATAGACATTTATTACATATCTGTTTTAGCTGCTTCAATCATGATTTACTATATCACCCTAATTAATTATTATAAGTCATTTATGTATTAAAAATTTAATAATATTCAATCTGTGCTTTTACTATATCACTTATAATTAATTATTATAAGTCATTATGTGTTAAAAATTAAGAATATTTAATTAGAAAAAGATAAAATAAACATTTATGACATGTTTGCTTCAACTGCTTCAGCAGTGATTTTATTATATCACCCCTAATTAATTATTATAAGTCATTTATGTATTAAAAAATTAATAATATTTAATTTAAAATAAAATAAAATAAATATTTATGATTTGTCTGCTTCAGTTGCTTCAACCATAGTTTTACTGAATATCACCCCTAATTAATTATTAGAAGTCACCTGAATATTAAAAAATTAATAAAATTTAATTAAAAAGGTAAAATAGATATAAAAATAATAAATTAACTCTTGATATTTTAAATTAACTTGAAGTCTTATATGAGGTTCACTTAAATTTTTTCCACAAGTATTTTTTATAGTAATTTTGCTCTGTCAATTAGTTGTTGTAAGTCATTTAAGACATTTATGTTTCACCGCTTCAATCGTGATTTTACTATATCACAACTAATTAATTATTATGGTCATCTAAGCATTGTGCTACTTAAATTGAAATAGAAAAATATTATAAATCACAATAATTAAAAAAATAAATTATTTAAAATATTAAATTGGTTGTCGACAATACAGAACTCTGGACAAGGAGAGTAACATATATTATTCAAAATTACATAAAAAGTATCATAAATTACAATAGTTAACAACTTAAACTATCTAAAACCAATTTAATCTGTTATATATCTCAAAAAAATACATAAAACACTACAAATTATAATAATTAACAACTTAAAATATTTAAAAGATATAAAATATTTGGTTGACTCTCGAAATTATATTAGTGTCACTTTTAAATTGAAATAGAAGGAAAGTATTATAAATCACAATAATTAAAAATTTAAATTATTTTTAAAATATAATTCACTATCAATGCCACAAAAGCTTGGATAAGAAAAGCAACGTATATTATTTAAAAACTACATTAAAAATATTATAAATTACAATAGTTAACAACTTAAATTATCTAAATACATTTTAAAAATGTGATTGATTATCTAAACTCTATACGTATCACATAAATTGACAAATGTGATTGATTATCTAAACTCTATACGTATCACATAAATTGAAAAATGTGATTGATTATCTAAATTCTATACGTGTCACATAAATTGTGACAAAAAATAATATATATTGAACTCGTGCTAGATCCCGGATGTATTTTAGAATGTATATGCAATCCTTTAAAAGAATTTTTTTTGTTTAAATATATCAAGATTGAAAAGGCAAGTTCTAATACAGCACACCAAACAGTGTATAAGAAATAATGATAGCATAAATAATACCAATATTACTAATTCAAGCATTATTAATGCAAACATTACTAACACGTTCTATTCAAAATTATTTTTATACACTCTGACAAACGATTCTTACGTTTCAATGGAAGGAACATATACAAAAGCAAAGTTCGATAAAATATTTACAGAAGTATGTTTTATCGTGTTCTCAAAGTCAAATAACTTAAATTGATATGACGGATGGTAACTTATAATTTTTTTTATATAATTTTTGAAACACTTAAAATTTAAATGTACAATATTAATTTAATTAAACTTCAAAGAACAAGTTGACAAATAAAAGAGAAGAAAAAATGAAAGCAAAGGATGTTTATGCCGGCTTAGTAGGGGAATACGATGTAATTTTAAATTATTAATTGCAACCCGTATGTGATGTCATATGCAATGACTAGATAACCCTTTGTATTTTTCAACAATTATTTTCTATTTTATATAACAAGTGTCAAATCTTATATATTAATTCTAATCTCATGTTTTATACATAATGTAGCAAATCTCAGTCATATGATTAAAGATCTAAACTTTAAAATGCATCAAATTTTTTTGTTTACATGAATAAGTTATACATAATCATCTTGCAAGATAATTTGGCTCCTTGAAAAATATTATCAAGTAGTTAATATATTTTGTGTATTAATTTTTTATAATTTATAATTCGAATTAACACCAATCTAATTACTATACATAATCAAAATAGGACAAACTACATGGAGTAGCATACCTAAGTCTTAATTACAAAAAATAGCAACACTTTCATCAAATTACACTGTGTAGCAACAATAGCAATATTTTTCTTATTTTAAATAGTTGTCCCCTACTTTTGCCGTCTAAGAAAAGTTATTGTAAAAGGGTTCCTCTTTTCATGCTTTCTTTTCTCTTTCATTGATTTTAAAATCTCTTTTTTCTTTTCTTACGCCATTAACACAGAGTTCCCGCTTCAATTTTTTTTTCTTTCGCACAATTTGATAAGGATTATGTTCATCTATTTCAGGTAACTATTTAATTTCGTTGTTGCATGTTATAGATTTTTTTTGGTATTGTAATTCATTAGCAAATCTGAATTTAAGGTTTTTATACTCTAATGGATGAACAAGCACCAAAATCACAAATAAATAGTTGTATACGACCTATTAATTTGGTGTTTGATTATGCACTATCTTTTAGTCTTGGATTAACTCAAGACGATGTAGTTAATGTTGTTTCTAATCACCTACAGTCGAAGAAATTTTGGAGTACGAAGGAACAAATTCATAACGATGCGGTGAAGATAGATGATATTGTCAAAAAAAAAAACGGTTGAAGAAAACTCATTCACCAAAAGAAAAAAAGGGAAAAAAATGAAAGGAAAAGGAAAGCCAAAGAAATTGAAGAATTAAGCAAGGTTGATGAAGATATTCAGAACTCTTCTGATAATGAATTTGAAGAAGAGATGAAGAAAGAGGTATTTTTTTTGGTGAAAGAGGTATTTTTTTTGGTCTAAATGTATTTTGTACTTACTGTTTTTTTTTTAATTTAGTAAAGCTTTTATCAAAGCTGGGAGTATTATGTTTTTTTTCCAGTGGGTTAATATGTATTTTATGTTCTCCAGATATGTATTTAGGAACTGCAGTGAGGTGATTTATTTTGTTCAAAGTACATATGCATGTTATATGTATTTTTTGATGTGTTGATTGTGTTTTTTTTATTTCTACATTTTAACAAGGTGTAATTTTAATATGTATGTTTTGTTCTCCTGATATGTATTTATGGATTGCAGTGAGCTGATTTGTTCCGTTTAAAATACATATTCATATTCTATGTATTTGTTGATATGTTGGTTGTGTTTTGGTGATTTGTACAATTAATAAGGTGTAGTTTTAATATGTATTTTATGTTCTCCTGATATGTATTTAGGGATTGCATTGAGCTTATTTGTTTTGTTCAAAATACATAAGTATGTTATATGTGTTTTTTTTGTGTGTGTTGATTGTGTTTTGTTATTTTTTTTTACAGTTTTACATGTATTTTTTTGTAAAATTTGAAAAGCTGCTATGCTTATTTGTATTTTGATTTTATATGAAATTCCTAAGTTTGCATATATGGAGAATATGTTCTTATATGAAATACTCATGAAGAGTTATTTGGATATATGTATGAGCCCCAGAGCTCTTACAAAAGACAACACAGTAGATTGCAACTTTATGAATATAATTATGCCTGTGATGGAAGTATACACTGTGGATGATCCAAACCTTAATACGAGAGGATATGAGTCTCATCCTAATGAATACATTAATGGATTTCGTATGCATACTGCAGTGCCATGGCATACAATGGTTAATATTTCTATTCCTGTCAATATAAGAGAGAAACATCATTGGGTTCTCGCAATTTTATCATTCTCTGAGAGGTGCATATTCTTATATGATTCATATGAATCCTCTGGGCACTATGCGGTTGTTCTGTCTGAGATAGAGAAATTAGCTGCGATTATCTCATTGTGTCTCAAAGCTTGAAATTTCTATGAAAAGAAAGGTATCGATCTTCATAACCATCCAAGATACAAAGATAAAGATTTGTCAGATCTTTTTGATGTGTTATTTGAAAACGATTTGCCTCAACAACCAAGTGGAAGCTTGTATGTATTTTAATATACATTTACCAAAATAGTAAGTATGTAGAAAATAAATTTTACTTATTATTCAATTTTTTTTTGTAGGGACTGTGGTTTGTATATGGTAACATACGCAAAGTGTCTTTCTTATGGCAAAAGAGTTCCTTTGATTGAGTTCAACCCCAATACACTTCGTACACGATATGTTGCACTATTGTGGGATTATGGCATGAGTAAACAAGAAGCAAATGCTCATAGTGATGTTGAAGCACCCTTGAGGCCTGACATGCACTATAAGAAAATTGCTTATTACCTGAAAATTTTCCTAGGGATAATATGGTAAAATCTCCAAGTAATTTGATTACCTGCGAATTTTCTTACCAATTAGAATCCAAAGAAAATACTTTCGTAGGTAATTATTACCTGCAGATTTATAAAATTCCTAGGTAATTTAGCTGCGAAAATAAATCCGCAGGTACATTATTTGCGGATTTATTTGCGATTAACTATCAAAATTTTGCATGAATTATTTGGTAAAATTTAATAAAAAATGGATTTTACCTGCGGATTTCCACGAAAAAATTCATAAATTATTCCCCAAAAAAATTTTCAAGTAAATCCCTAGGTAATTAGCTGCGAAAATAAATCCGCAGGTACGTTATTTGCGATTAACTATCAAAATTTTACATGAATTATTTAATAAAATTTCATATAAAATGAATTTTACCTGCGGATTTCCACGAAAAAATTCACAATTATTTTTCACGAACTATTTCGCAAGAAAATTCATATGAAATACCCCAAGTAAATCCGCAAGAACAAATTTTGTTTTTCATGAATATTTAACATGCACATCCCCATGAAAATTCCCAAATAATAATTCACACGTAAATTACTAAAAACATTTCACAATTAATCAAAAATCTATTCAAAACCTTAAATAATTCTCAAAAACATCATTCAATACAAGTCTAATGTAAATCATTAAAGATAACAAAAAAAAAAAAATTCAAAACATCCACATAAATAATGTAGGATTCCTAAATGGTCCAAAATAAAATATTTCTAACTTGAATCCTCAATAAAACTACCAACCATCAAGGCCAGAATCACTTTCATCCACATTATCAAGATTAGAATCATTTTTATTTACGTTGTCAGAGTTATCATCACTTTTATCCTCTTGACTGTATTCTTGAGATGGGCGTTCATCATTTAACAAATCCTTTAACTTTCAATAGTCGAGCAAGACCTCTCCACCACAAGAGGCTGCTTGTACTAAATTGCTTGATGCTACAAACAAAATACACAAATTACAAATGACAAGATTAGAGTTGCAATAGAAAAAGGCAAATAAGAGGCCGCTTGTACTAAATTGCTTGATGCTACAAACAAAATTTAGAGTTGCAATAGAAAAAGGCAAATACAAAAAGAGTATTGGCAACAATGTAGTAAAACAACAGAAAGATCTATTTCAATAAAAATCTTGTTATTATCTTACATTAATTGAACATGAAATAGAAGAGTCGGGTTGATATTATGATTTTAAGTTACTATACTTAACCATTTTCATTTAACTAATTCATATTTCAAGTAACTACATAATGTTTTAATTAATGTAGTTAAACAAATCATTTAACTAAGAGAAAAAACATCTTTCTCGCCCTGAACTTGTCCTCCAAACTCAGTTTAACACTTAAACTTAACTTCTATTTATTTACCCCCTTAACATAAAGTATATTATTTTCACCCCTAAAGTTGACGTGGAATTTTTTTTTTTTTTAAAAAGAAAAAAAATGCATTTTTTAATTTAAAAACTGATATGGACCCACTTTTTAATATATATAACCACCTTCTTCATACTCCCACCCCTATTTCTTCATCTTCTTCATACCCCCACCCCTATTTCTTCATCTTCTTCATACCCCTCCACCTCCATTTTCCATCTTCTTCTTCTATCTCCACCCCTACCATAATTTTTACTCTCCAAACCCGTCACCACCAGCCCCCCTTCTCCTTCAACCATCAATTTCTCCACCACCAGCCCCACCCCCTCCCCTCCAAACCCTCAATTTCTTCTCCTTCAATTACCAAATTCTTCATCCCACCTAAACCCCTTGACTTAAGATCATTAGAAAAGAATGAAATTGAATTTCTAAAATTAAAAGTTATCTTCATGAATTTGAAAATTTGAAATAAAATTAAAATTGAAGAAAATTTATTAGCAGCGGTATTAATGGGGGTGGTGGTGTTAATGGTGGTGGTGGTCTTAATGGTGTGCATATATTTTTTTGGGTTTGTTTTAATCGTTTTTCGGTGAGTTTTGTCGGAATATTTTGGAATGAAGAGTTTTGAATTAAAATATGGGGATGCTATTGCATTGTTGTTTCTTGAATTGGTGATTTGATGAAGAAATCATAAATGGCTTATAATTATGTTTTAAAAATTCAATCTTAATTTTGTTTTCCATGTTTTTGTTGTATGGTATATTTTGAGCTATTTGTTTTGTTGGTTTGTGTTAGAATCAAAAGAAACTTCTAATTATGTTTTGAATTGATTTTGTTGGGTTTGCTTAATGGCTATTGGTAATATGTTTTAAGTTTGAAGAAGATAGAAAATGAAGAAAAGGGGAGAGGTGGGGTGATTTGAAGAAGATAGAAAGGGGGAGGGGGCTGCGTTGCAGGGTAGGGGGCGGGCTGGGTGGGGGGTTGTGAAGAAAGAAAATGGGGGTGGGGGTGCTTTTTTATTATATATATATATATATATATATATATATATATATATATAAATAGTAAATGTATATTTTTTATTTTTTTAAAAAAATATCTAAAGATAAAGTGTGGGGGATTAATTTTTTTTTTTTAGAAAAATTGAACTTCTTACATGACAATGATGTGGCTCCAACGTGGCATTGACGTAGCGTTGATGTGTAGGCGAGTGTAACACACTCTTCGTTGTGAGAGTGGTATTCAGTTTTGAGGGACGAAAATAACATACTTTAAAGATGTTAAGGAGGTAAATAAATAAAAGTTAAGTTTAAGTACTAAAGTGAGTTTGGAGAACAAGTCCAGAAGGGAAAATATGTCTTTTCTCTTTAACTAATTCATATTTCAAGTATCTACACATCCCATTGAAAGATCTTAATTGGCTTTGAAAACTATTTTTCAACCAATTTCTGAAACTTAAGAAAAGTCACATAAAATTTAGACTTCTTTCTTATTGGAAACAACCAGGTATATCTTTCGTTGTCATCTACAAATAGAACATAATACTTCATGTGTTAGAATGATCAACTATGGCTAGACATCAAATATCACAATGAATATTAAGTAATGATTCCTTTTCAATTTTATTTCTCAATACAGAAGAAAGCTTACAAATTTTTCCCAACTGGCATCTAGTATAAATAACATGCACATTATTCCAACTCTTAAAATCTATAAGCTTATTTCTACTAAAAAAATTATAAAGACTTCAAACTAGAATGACCTAATCTAGTGTGCCAAATACAATTCGTCTTCCTCCAGTTTGGGGTTATTGTCAAGGCATAGGTGTTGATGTCTTCCAGTGCATAAAGTCCTCCTTTTCTAGCTCCCTTGGCTATTTTTCTCCCTGACTTTTGTCCTTAACAACAAATTAGATTCATCAAACTTAAGAGTATAACAATTGTCTTAGATTTGCTAAGTGTTGTCAACTTCACCAGTTTCTTTAGAAGATTTGCTAAGGACCTAATTCTCATACTTCCTTATTCATCTTACTTCGGCATATGCTGCCACTTTTACAATGTTTTACAATCATGTAAACATTATATGATCAGCTAATGAAAATCCATATCGAAGCAGCTTAAACATTATGATCATACTTAACCATTATATACAGTTTTAATTTAAGATCACAAGATTTCAAAATGTTCTTCACTTTGTTAAAATCTGTTTCAAGTTAAACCAGACAAACAAATTGAAATGGAGTCCTAATATAACTTGACAGTAATGAACAATAATGCACTTCATAGTGACCACGCTTAACTATATTCAAAACACAAGTCCACCTTTCAAGTAACTACACTTAAACATTTTCGACTCACTAACTCACTTATCAAATGACCACACTTAACTAAATTCAAAACACAAGTCCACATATCAAGTACCTACACTTGAACATTTTCGACTCACTAACTGACTTCTCTAGTTACCACACTTAACTATATTCAAAACACAAGTTCACATTTCAAGTACCTACACTTAAACATTTTCAACTCACTAACTCACTTCTCTAGTGACCACACTTAACTATATTCAAAACACAAGTCCGCCTTGCAAGTAACTACACTTAAAACATTTTTGACTCACTAATATTCCCTTCTCAAATGAACCCAGAATGCAGTGACTTGAATCCTAAAGAAAATAGGTTTTAACAGTTCTGTACACCCAGGACTCATGGTGTATGTGTGCCATTGCCTAAAAGAGTATTCATCAGTTTTAGGGATCATTTCTAATAGGGAAAAATGGTTTTATCAGGTCTATATTTCTTTAGGAACATACTGTTTTCCTTTAAAAATGAACTTAAATATGAAAATGCTTTCTTTGATTAGGCAACCACGACACTATCGATTACAAGTTGGCAAAGTTGCTAGAATTCAGCTAGTTTTGTATATTATTGGCCTAAATTGGTAAAGTTCTTCGAAGAAAATTGGGTACAATTGACTGAGGATTTGTACAGTTGACTCGAGCTCGTTTGTGGTTGAATCGAAGTTGCTGATTGATTGAATAAAAAAATTTAAAGGTACAATAAAGGTCAAATAAAGATAGTTTGCACTTTTCTCCCAAAACAGAAATTTCACACAATTCAACTGTTGGAAAGATTCAGTGACGCTAAAGAATCATACACAATAAGGAATGCAAAACTTACTTTAGTGCATCCCGGCACATTCAACTTATATCCTCTTTGGCAGAGTTCAAGCCACGACTAGCATAATAGGGGAACTGGTGAAACAAGAAATACCTCAACTAGCGAGGACGCAGCTGTGTTGGCATGGTTGAGGTTGGGAGGCAGCGATGGTGCTCTGCCGGCTGAAATCTCGGCTTGCTCGGCGGCATCGGGTTTTCTTCGGCTAGGGAAGAGAAGAGGGAGAGGGGCGGCATCGGGTTTCTCAACGGCGCCGGCAGATAGAGAGAGGTAAAGAAAGAGAGAGAGGTATAAAGAGAGAGATAGTTGCGGTTTTATTTTTTGAAATAGAGGGAATAGGGTTTTGATGTTGTTTTAAAAGAAAAGGAATTGAGATCTGAGCTCAGTCGTTGGATCAACATTGATCAACGGCTGAGATTAAAATTATTAAAAAAAGTTAGTAATTTGACTTTTAATTTGGGGTTAAAATTGATATCAATTTTGGCTAAAATTGATATTAATTGGACAAAAATTAGCCTAGAAATTAAATAAATTGGACAAATTGAATTGACTAAGGCTGCTATTTAATAAATATAATACTAAAAATAATAAGATTTCATTATTAAAATAACTACGTATGTAAAAAATAATGTTACGTAAAATTATTATTAGATTTAGTTATCTAGCTTTTGATTACTGTATATGTTACTACACGAGATGTACGGATATATACATATATTCGATTGATTATCATGCTTCCAAATACGTACTATATACATCGATCACATACATATTTCTAGTAATATTTTTAAAAACTGACCACATGTGGTCGATTTTTAATCAAAGTTGTTGACAAATTAAAGTTTAATAAATTACAATTTATAAATTAATAAATAAAAATAAATTACAAAATAAATTAATAAATTAAAATTAATTTCTAACAAATTAAAATTTTAATAAATTCAATGATATTTATAACAACATCCAAATAATTTAATACAATGTGTATATATATAAATCAGATAATTAGTTATTCTATCATGACATTAACATGAGTAGTATATTTCCTCAATCGTAAAATAATATCAATGAAATTTGCAAATTACGATAAATTTTTGGTTAATTAGCTTTTAAATATGATATTATATATATATATATATATATATATATATATATATATATATATATATATATATATATATATATATATATATATATATATATATATACACACACACACACCTCATAATACAACGTGTTAATAAAATAAACTATCGATTACTTGTCTTACGTTATTACAACTTCAACAATATACATGTATCTGCATTGAAACAAAATAGTATATCTATTTTATCAATACTATGATATCAATGTATTATTCAAAATATTTTGATATATAGATTTAGTTATCTACCTTTCTTTTACTGCATACGATCACTACACGAGATATATAAATATATTCAATTGGCTATCAGCTTTCAAATACGTACTATATACATCACACACCCGATTTTACTATCTCATAATAATATACAACGTAGTTCACAGATACTCAGTTGAATTATCGGTTGGTTTATCTTATGTCATTAATATACCTTCACTATATAATATGTATATACTATAGATATACCTATACGTACACACATATATACACACTATCGACTATATCAATACGTACTATATACATCACATACGTACACGAGTATATTATCCAATAATATAATGCGACGTATTTCATATACATACTTTGATGAGTTATCAATTATTTTGATTAGCTTATATTAATATAACTTCAACGTACATTATATTAATATTACTTCTATCATTTCAAATCAAGGTATTTAATATGTTTGGATAGATTCTACTAAAATTATCATAAATTGACAAAATTAAGTTAAAAATAAATAAATTGAGAAAATTAAATAAACAAATAATAAAAAGGGGTTGCTATTACAAAAATAAATAAATAAATAAATAATAATAATAATGAAAACTAAAGAATTTCTAAATTGTGAGTGTGCATATGATAAATATTAATAAAATTATGTAAAAGAAATAAATAAAATATTATATTTGAATTAATAAATTATAAAAAATGATAATAAAAACTAATAATAATAATAATAACAACAACAACAACATACCCAGTGTATTCCCACCTAGTGGGACTACTACTACTACTACTACTATTACTACTACTACTACTACTACTACTACTACTACTACTACTACTACTACTCTACTATTACTACTACTACTACTACTACTACTACTACTACTACTACTACTACTACTACTACTACTCTACTATTACTACTACTACTACTACTACTACTACTACTACTACTACTACTACTACTACTACTACTACTACTAATAATAATAATAATAATAATAATAATAATAATAATAATAATAATAATAATGATAATAATAATAATAATAATGATAATAATAATAATAATAATAATAATAATAATAATAATTTAATAAATATTAGCAAAATTATGTAAAATATTATATAATGTAAAAAATAATAATATAAAAATAAATCATATATTTTCAAATCATGAATGTGACATGTTAATATTTATTTGATATCAAAATAATACGTAGAAAATATCAACATTTAAAATTAATAATTTTGCTAAAACAACAATCTAAGAGGGGTATCGAGAAGTCAAAATTGGGTGTCAACACAACTAACCCGATTTATTCTCATAAATAGGGGTCCGTGGAAGGTACAGTGTACGCAGACCCTAGTGATAAGATAGATAGGTTGTTTCCAATAGACCTTTGGTTCAAGAAAAATAGTCTGAAGCTGTCCAATTTCAAGAAAAATATTAGTGAAAATTGATTTAATATTGGTCGTTGATCGAATATGATGAACGATTGAGATTATAATTGAGGAGATGAGCCATATTGGGTTAAAAATTTGAATTGAGGATTTCAACTGAGTCAAATTAAACTCAATTGACACAAATTGAGTATAATTTGGCTAGAATTTAAATAAATGAGGAAAATTGAATTGACTTAGGTCGATATTTAATAAAAATAGTAACTATATAAAATTACTATTAAAAATAAATATAATAATAATAAATAAATATCGATCGACGGCTGAGATCTAAAGATTAAAAATTTGGTTAAAAAAATTGAATGAAATTTGAAATTGAGTTCAATTGGACACAATTTGGGCTAGGATTGTAATAGATTGAATAAAATTAGGCTAAAATTGTTACAAATTGACAGAATCAGACTAGAAAATAAATAAATAAAAAAATCAAATTGACTAAGGTTGCGGATTAATACAATAATAATAATAGTAGTAGTAGTAAAATAAATAATATAATTATTCTCAGATTATTTATGAATAAATTGTGTAACTAAAAATACGACACATAATATATTACTTTAAAATCAACGATAACAATAATATATATCTTTTATTATATATATAAATTTTATATTTATTTATATATTTTTTATTTTATATATTTTGTATAATAATGTTTTCCCGTTATTTCATTTCATTTCATTCATGTAAACTAATACTTTTAACGAATACCTAATACTTTCAACTCAATGTAAAATAAATTAATTTTTTGATTTTATTTCGTAATTATTATACCTTATATCTCACACCAAACGACTCCTAAATGTACATTATATTGTTATAATATATTATCATGCGTAGTAAGATGCCTTACAATTATATTTAAATTAACTAATAGAAAAACATGCTCTATTTGAGCCCTGGGTCGTTTGTCGCGCTATCTTAGGCCAACGAAATTTAACTTCTTTAATTTTTTGGTGATAACATAACGAGTCAAGCTAAGTTTTATTCGGCTCGAATACATCTGTGATACTATCCATGTCAACAAACTAATTCTAATTTATTGAACATCTTTTGCTTGATTATACATGTCCAACGATTTAATGTCTAATTTTTTTTTTTTTTATATTTTTTGTTCTTCAAGTTTATCTTTTTCCTATTTAAATATTTCGCGTCACAAAAATCCTACGTAAATCCCCAAGAAATAGTTCCAGCTAAATTTGTAGCAACACAATCCCCCAATGATTTTTCAAGTAATAATTTCGTAGGTAAATCCACAAGAAATAACTTAAGCTAAATTTGTAGCAACACAATCCCCCAATAATTTTTCAAGTAATAATTTCGCAGGTAATTCCCCAAGAATAAATCCCCAGCAAAATTACGCAGCATAAAATCCCCAAATAATTTTCCAGATAATAACATCCATTACATAAATTTCCACCAAAATATCTCTACGTAAATCTGTAGGAGAAATTACCTTGGGATTTTCCTATGAATTTAAGAAATATATATATATATATATATATATATATATATTTGTCCATATACCTGCGGATTTACCTAGAGATAAAATACCCGCAAATACATTTCTCAGGTAACGTCGCAAGTAATAATTTCACAGGTAAATTCCCAAGAATAAATCCCAGCAAAATTTGCAGCACAAAATTTCCAAATATTTTTCCAGATAATAAAATTCCTGGGGATTTTTCTATGGATTTAAAAAATATATATATTTTTTCATATACCTGCGGATTTACGTAGAGATAAAATACCCGCAAATACATTTCCCCAGGTAATGTCACAAGTAATAATTTTGCAGGTAAATCCCCAAGAATTTGCTGCACAAAATCCCCAAATAATTTTTCAAGTAATAAAATCCATTACATAAATTTTCACCAAAATATCTCTAAGTAAATCTGTAGGATAAATTACCTGGAGATTTTTCTATGGATTTAAAAAATATATATATTTGTCCATATACCTGCGAATTTACCTAGAGATAAAATACCCGCTGATATATCTCCCCAGGTAATATCGCACTAATAATTTCGTCGGTAAATCCCCAAGAATAAATCCCCAGCAAAATCCGCAACACAAAATTATCAAATAATTTCCTAGGTAATAAAGTTCATTACATAAATTTTCACCAAAATATCTGAGAGAAAATCTGTAGGATAAATTACCTGAGGATTTTTCTACGGATTTAAAAAATATATATATTTGTCCATATACCTGTGGATTTACCTAGAGATAAAATATCCGTCGATATATTTCCCCAGGTGATGTCGCAAGTATGAAATTTGAGCAATATGGCGCCAAATTTACCTGTAAAATTTGTTGCAAATATATAGTTCGCAAGTAATATATTTTAATGTTGAGGAATTTAATATTTTCGTAGGTAAATCCGCATGTATTTCCTGCGATATTATTCCCTAGGTAAAATCCCCATGTAATTTATAGTTTTCTAGTAGTGAGGCAAAGCCGAATTACTATTGTCACTGAAGTTTTAGAAATATGATGGTTGTCGAATTTATTACATTGGGTAGTTGACAAACTGGTGTATGAATATTGGTTATTTTGTACAAACTTATTTTATGATTTGGGTTGTTTAAAAGTTACTTATTATGAACTGAATGAAAGAAATTAATTTCAGTCGTTAAATTTGAACATGCTTTCAACAGTTTTGTACTTTATATTTTATTTCAGTGTTCAATAGTATCTGTTGCATTGAGATGTACATCTGCAATACATATGTAGTTTTGAAATTTTCAATAAAATACATATTCAGTTACCTTAATATATATTGTAATCTGTGTTCATTGACTTTTAAAATATATATTAGGTGAATTAAACTTTCAATTTGCATATTGAATGAAACAAATTCATTTAAGTTTTTTTTTCTGTGAGATTTATAGTAAAAATACATTTGCAGTGTTCAGATTTTGTATTAAAAAATACATATGGAGAATACATCATATGTATTTAGCTTCAAAATATATATACAGTGTTTTGATTTTGTAATACACAAAACACATATGCAACATACATATATGTATTTTAATGTTTGCTCATTCAATTCCAAATTTAATATAACATGTTCAGATTTTACAATAATAATATGCAATAAACATCATATGTATTTAATCTTTTTGAACTAAAAAAATGAATTAGTTTCACACTAACTAATTAGAACTGCATGACAGTAATTCATGTTAAAATTTTATGTCATATTTATTTTCTTTAATTTTTTATTAATTCTTTTATTTCAATGTTCTTATTTTATTTGTTATGGTGAGATTTTGCCTAAAAAAATATATGCAGTGTTCAGAATTTGCATTAAAAATACATATGCATTATCCATCATATGTATTTACATATATATAAATTTTAATACTAAAATACATATGATGTTAATCAAAGTTACTAATTTGAACTCAAAATAGATATACAGTTTCAAAATACATATGAGATGTAACTTCAAAATACATATGCAGTGTTCCGATTTTACAATATGTACATATGCAGTTTTCAAATTAAACAGTGTTCAGATGTCAAATGATACATAAATGTCTAAAACCATAAAACTGAGTTCATTATCATAAAAAAATGCAGAAGAAATTATTAAAAAATAATACAAAACAAAAAATATATCATTTACGACATTTCCTACAAGAACGCCTATTGTGACCCTTAGCACCATATCCACTGCATGAGTTGATGTTCTTCTTTGCAAATATATCCCGGCTTGATTTTCCACGATCCTTCTTTGCAGGTCTTCCAGGAGGGCATTTGTACTTCGGGGGAAGTACAATTTCACTAAGTACACTAACTAAAATTATTCAGTCATCTTTGTGTGGCAAAGGATAGATTGGAACATCATATATCTTCAACACAATTTTTGACTTATACAAATCACAACAGTATGACCCCTTCTCAAAGTTTTTGCCGGCCAACACTGCACAAGCATGTGCACATGGTATTTCATCGAGTTGAAATGCATTACATGAGCATATTTTTTCCTTGAAGCAAATGATGAAATGCTTTTGTTTGTTGTGAATAGTGAACAAGTATTCTGTGGTTGGTACAACCTGATATCAAAAAGATCACAATGAAAGAATATGCAACAACAAAAAGATACAAACTGTATTTTTTAATATCTTCTAACCATACAAGCAACATAAAAATATACATATATTGGATAACTGCAAGTTTAATGACGTGAGGTTGGAGGACGAGGTGGTCGTGAAGCTGGATTCGCAGGAGGTATGTAAGAGGGATAGTTTCAAGTATCTCGGGTCCGTGATACAGGGTAACGGTGAGATTGACGAGGATGTCTCGCACCGTATCGGGGCGGGATGGTTGAAGTGGAAGCTCGCGTCGGGGGTGTTGTGTGATAAGAAGGTGCCGCCCAAGCTTAAAGGCAAATTCTACAGGATGGTAGTCCGCCCGGCCATGTTGTATGGAGCGGAGTGTTGGCCAGTTAAGAACTCCCACATCCAAAAAATGAAGGTGGCGGAAATGCGGATGTTGCGCTGGATGTGTGGGATGACTCGAGGGGATAGAGTTAGGAATGAGACTATCAGGGAGAAGGTTGGTGTGGCTCCAGTGGAGTGCAAGATGCGGGAAGTCCGATTGCGCTGGTTCGGACACGTGAAGAGGAGGGGCATGGATGCCCCAGTTCGTAGGTGTGAGAGACTAGCGTTGGATGGTTTTAGGCGGGGTAGGGGTAGGCCGAAGAAGTATTGGGGTGAGGTGATTAGGCGGGATATGGAGCAGTTGCAGCTCACCGAGGACATGACCCTAGATAGGAAGGTCTGGAGGACGCGAATTAGGGCAGAAGACTAGGGCCAGTTTGGGTCGCTAGTGTAGGGTTTTACTTGTTGGGGGTAGTATTCTTGTTATGATTCCGTGCTCCTTGTTTTAGTAAGAGGCTGGGTGCTTTCCCCTGTTTCTTTCTATTTATGGCTGCCGTATTTATGTTATTTATGTTATGTTATTTATGTTATGTAGTCTTGTAACTTTGTTCGGTGCTTTAATATGTATTTGCCTGGTATATTGTGTCTTGAGCCGGGGGTCTATCGGAAACAGCCTTTCTACTTCTTTAGAGGTAGAGGTATGGACTGCGTACATCTTACCCCCCCCAGACCCCACCAGGTGGGAATACACTGGGTTTGTTGTTGTTGTTGTTGTTGGATAACTGCATATGTATTTTTTGCTACAAAAATATATTTACATATATATTGTATACCAACAAATTTCATAAATATTTTTATTTCTAAAATGCAGATTTTTTTTGTTTAGTTATAGAGATTAATGCTTATGAAGTGTTCAGATTTTGTGATAAAATTACACATACAGAATATATCATGTGTATTTAGCTTCAAAATACATATGCTTTTTTAGTTATAAACATAAACTATACTTACACAGCCAACAACTACAAACCAAAATACATTTACATAATAATTTGGTAAACTTAAAATACAAACACAACAAAATTTTTCAGCCAAAATACAATTTGTGTATTTATCTTTCAATGATAAGCAACAATCAAATCCACAACCTCTAGAATCAAACACAACCAAAATATATATACAAGAACATTTTAGAAATACAGATATACTATCAAATTCCAATGAGTAAAACTCTAAAAAAAAAGAATTTCATCAGCTCGACAAAATTGATTCTATCAGTTTTTTTGTTATATCAGTTCAAATCAGCCAACAACTACAACAACAAATACATTTACACAACATATGTTAAACTAAACTTAGAAACAAAGTAAAATTTACCAGGCTAAATACAATTAAAAAGTATCTGTTCAAGTTTAAATATAACCAAATCCAGAAACTCTAGAATTGAACACACAAAAAACATATATAAAAGATCTTATCATATATACAGATATTCTCTCAAATCCCGTCAAGCAAAACACAACAAAATATAATTTGAACTGGTTCACAAATTGATTACGATAAGTTTTTAGTTCTATTAGTTGAAATTACTATTGCATTAATTTTAACTAAAAAATTGACAAGAAAGTATTCATAAACAAATTTACCACGAAGTAAAAAATTTCAACAAAGTAGCAGAAATTGATCAATAGAAAAATCTAACGAATTAGCTACAACGGTTCAAAAAAAATTTATAATCACAAAAAAAAGAATTTAATATCTTTAAAAACAGTTAGAATTGGGTTGTTCAATAAAAGCGAAATTGAAGAATCAACTGAATTGAATTGTATTTTTTTAAACAAGTTTCTGAAACTGTATTTTGAATTTGAATAAGCATCACAAAAAACAACAACGATTTGATACCTTTAACAACAGTTAGAATTGGATTGGATTGTTCAATTAGAGCAAAATTGTTGAATCAACTAAATTGAATTGGATTTTTTGTTGAAGAAATACGTTTTTTTTGAAATTATTTTTTGAATTTGAATAGGGTTACTAGCAAATCACGACAAAAGCATGATTGATGAGATTTTAATGGGATTGTGATCTTCACGGTTAATATAAGGCAGTATTACCATATTTAATTGAGTTAATTAAGGACAGTAAAAAACAGTTGTATTTGTATTTTTATAGCAACACTTTACAAAAATATAAAATACAACTTGCTATATTATGTAAGTATGAAAGTGTTGCTATGAATCTCATAACTAAGGTGCTGAGTATGCTATTTCTAAATTTTGCCCATCAAAATATCTTAATGTTGGGCCCGTGCTGATACGGGCCATACTCCTCTAATTATAATTATAAGATTGTGATGGAGTAATGGATAGGATTTTTTCATATCAAAGATTCAAGTTTGGGGGTATGAAAAATCTTGTTAGAAGTTGAAATGAACTTTGCATGATGCAAATTTAAAATCAAATTCATCTGAGTTTTTTGAAAGATTAAAACTTTTGATGGATGTAAATATAGTGAGTGGGCATACAAAGACAAATATCACCACTTACAAAAAACGAATTCTAAATTAGTAAAGTAGTTAATCAAACACAAATATCGTCAATCTTTCCTTCGATAACTCTCCTTCATTCTTTTTCATTTCTATCATTTTACCATATTATTCTTCCTCAGTATGAATAATACCAAATATCAGGTGAAAAAACCATCATTATAATTTATAACAAGGAGGTGTGTTTGATAGTTCGAGAATATGGGCAAAAAGTTTAAATTTTAGGAGTAGTTCAAAACCCAATTTTCACATGGGAGCAAGAATGATGCATCTTCCAGATGTTCTATATTTCCCATTTCCAAAGTACATAGCAACATGCCCTATTGTTTCTTCCATTTGTGTGTTTCTCTGCCCAAATATCAAAGGACCACTTCCAACACACATTCATGCACCCACCTATACAACTTCGTGTATGATTAAATTATTTATAAGATACTTGTCAATATTTAAATTATTCATGTTACTTATAAACATCAAACTAAAACAGTAACAACGACAACATTAATAATATATTTATTGTAATTTCATAAATGAAATTTGAAAAGAATAGAATGTGCGTTGACTTTGATAGAGAGATTATTCATGATAAACTAAGATAATAATATCTGTTTTGTTATAAATAAATAAAATTCCTTAAGCTAGTCAATAAATTTTATTTAAGCACTTGAACTATGACTTATTTTAATTTAATGATTGAATGCATGATAAAGTGTTTCTATTGAACACTTCTAACTAAAAAGGAGCGGTAAGTTAAAAATAGTATAAATTCAAAAATAATGTGCACCTAGTAAGTAGAGAAAATTGAAGGAAACATGTCTTTTAAGTCTTGAATGAAGGAGTGGTGGCATTGACCAACTTAAAGGTCAAACATTATTAGGAAACTTGATTAAGTTAATTATGGACTTGATTAATATTTTTAAAACTTTCTAATCTTTTCAAAAATACAAATCAACCCAACCCACACCCCTCTTCAATCCAAATCAACCAATCTCTCTCCTCTCTCTCTCGATATCTTCTCTCAACTCTCTTCCAAACAGTTTTGCAAATTTCTCCTTTCAATCCTCGGCGACTTCAACCTCCGATGATAAATAGTTGGGCTTTAAGTTCCTTTTTGACTTCAACCTTCAATCGACGTGACAACCTTGCTCTCCAGCCACAACAGCTTCGAATTCTTCATCGTTTCTTTTCTTCTTTCAGACATAAAAATTTATGGCCTTTTTAGTTTTGAAGAAAACACAAAACTTGAGATGACTTCTCTTACAGTATTTGTTAACATTTCCAATATTTGTTGCTTTAATTTGAAATGCGGTCTGAATAAAATCCTAATTTCTGGTATTTCTTCTCTTTTCTTTTCGAAGTGAATTATGAGTTTTTGTTGTTTGTTGTGTTTTTTGAAGTTTGATTTTCATTGTTTGTGTTTATACAAACAAAATAATGATTTGGGTTGATTTATTCTGTTCTTGTTCTTGGTAAAAATGGTGATATTACTGTTTTTTGTTGAATAAAATTGTGCTACTATTTTTTTCTCCAACAGATTATTCATCTGGTGCAATATATTAACCATCTGATGCAATAAATTTTTTTATATGATGCAACAGATCAATCATCTGATGCAATAGAGGAACCATCAGATTAAAATTTTGATGCAATAGATTAATCATCTGATGCAATAGAGGAACCATCGAATAGAAAGTCTGATGTAACAGATTTATCATATGATGCAACATTTTAACTATCTGATGCAACGAATTAATCATAAGTTGCAACAGATTAACCATCTGATGCAATAAATTTACTATCGTATGCAATAGAGGAACCATCAGATAAAAAATCTGATGCAACAAATTAACCATTTGATGCAATGGAGGAACCATCAGATTAAAGATCTGACACAACAGATGAACCTCCTGTTGGATAAAATCCTATCAACTCTTCCAATAGGACATGTCCAAGACTTGATTTTTCCAATTGATCATTCACCTGCCACTATAGACGACCTTTCTATTGGAAGAAATCTAAACAATATTGACCATTGATAACTGTTCCAACAGATCACTCATGTATTGCAACAGATGTGCGACCTATTGCATAGACCATTCATCTTTCTCAATAGATGAGCAATATATTTTGTATAGTCACAATAGATTACTCAATCGTTGCTGTAGTTTAGTTAACTGTTTTGATAAATCACTCATATGTTGCAACAGATGTGTGATTTATTGCACATACCATTCATCCTTCTCAACAGATGAGTAATATATTTTATATTATCGCAACAGATTACTCAGCTATTGCTATAGGTTATTTAACTATTCTAACAGATTACTCATATATTGTAACAGATATGTGATCTGTTGCACAGACCATTTATTTTTCTCAATAAATAAGTGATATATTTTGTATTATTATAATATATTACTCATCCATTGTAACATGTTATTTAACTATTCCAACATATCACTCATATATTGTAACAATGTGTGATCTGTTGCACAGACCATTCATCTATCTTAAAAGATGAGTGATACATTTTGTATTGTTGCAACAGATTACTCATCCGCTGCAATAAATTGGTTATATGCTACAACATATATACTACCTGGTGCAATAGATCAGTGATCTGTTGGAACTGTTATTTTATTATTTTGCTTGTTAGATTTACTGTTATCCTTTTTTAACGATGCATTAATCAACTATAATATATTTTTTTATTTTCCTATTAATTTTAGATAATATGTCTCCCAAAAGAATAGAAACCGAATCAAGTCCAAGTAAAGGAACAAGTGAAGCAACTAGGCTACATTCACCACTCTATGAGCTTGCTTTACAAGCGTTATCTCAATCAGGAGCAGAATATGATAAACACGGAGAGAAGGAGTGTTTCAAAAGAGATGAACCAAATGATAATAGCCCTTCCACCGAAGAGTTGGTCAAAACCTTCAGCATTGATTGTTATCCTGTGAGAATGCAGTGCAATGGTACCACAGATTTAACGAATGATTTCGTGGTTAATTCAGTCATGGGAAAATCTTTTGACACCTTCAAAAAAATACTTCAAGAACAAAAATTGGATGCTTATTTCAGGGACAGTTGCTTTGGGAAATATCTTGATTTGCCGGAGGACAACAATGCTCATTTTCAAATAAAAATGGTATATGAACTTCTCAAACGTAGGTTTATGTATGAAAACAAAGATAAGATGCATGAGGTGTGGATAAATTATTGTGGCATGCCTGTTTGTTTTGGTTTGAAGGAGTTTGCCATAGTTACTAGACTAAAATGTTATTCTCCTTCTAACGTTATACCAATTCTAACCCAAAAAAGCACCCCATACACCCAAAAAAGGCATAGATAAGACGTGTGATCATGATGACCTGGTGTCCATTGTTGGTCCAAGCTTCAAAAATAAAAATTTGATAGAAGCGTTGAAAGGTAAAGGACTTTCAAAGAAACACAAACAGTCATTGTACTTGGTTTGGTTTGTACATAATATTCTTTGGGCGAGAGATGTTAACAACAATATAAGTGTTGGTTTAATAACGCTCTCCGAGGATTTTGAGGCGTTTAACAGCTATTCTTGGGGTTATGAAAGCTTTAAAATAACAGTCAAATAATTGTTGACTCCGTTAGCACCAAAGACAGTCAACTTATATGGCTTTTCATGGGCTTTCATGGTAAATATTTCTTTCTTTTATTATGATATCATTCATTTTTTTACTCAATAATGGTTTTGATTTATTAGCGTTATTTTATTGGTTT
Organism: Capsicum baccatum var. pendulum; assembly: GCA_030864225.1. NCBI lineage: Eukaryota > Viridiplantae > Streptophyta > Magnoliopsida > Solanales > Solanaceae > Capsicum > Capsicum baccatum. The sequence goes on from CM061560.1 coordinate 46,255,642, forward strand.
GGGTGTTTGAAGCCATTCCTTATTTGAGACAACAAGTGAACTATCAGGAAGAAGTTTCCTGTCCAAGAATCTTGAGATATTTGTCGGTCAAAACTGATAAAAATGCAAAATTTATTAATCTCTGCAACCCCCTGAAGGATGCAGTAAGTACAATTATAATTAAGTTTTTATTTTAATTAATGATTTTTTGAATGATCTAATCATCATTCTAATATATGTAATGATTTATGTTAGATTGTGCATCCATCGCTAGTTCCGACCAATCGAGAGTTGAAGATGCCATTTTTTCTTACTTTATGATCTATGCAAACTTTATCGGACCCTAAGGTCATTGACAGAATAAAAATAGAATTATTTAGAGCAATAACCATTAAAAGAAAAATAGTTTTAGAGGGTGGGCTTGTTGTTGTTGATGGTCTTAGTGGTGATGGATCTGTTGGTGCTGATGATGCTCCTCTTATAGTATTTAAAATAAACCATTATGAGTATGATCATACTGGTTATACAGATTTTACCTCTCCCAGTGAATGTTCTGCATGTAAATGTCAAGATTGCATGGTTAAACATGATGTAGTGATTAATGCTATTAATGCATTAACTCCTTCTGTAAAGGAATCGACATCTAAGAGGGGTGTCATTCCATAAAAGAGGATTTTATATCCATCTACTCCATTAGATAGTAAGGCTAAGAGGAGAAGGAAAGTGATTTCCAATGCATTATCAAGCATCTGAAAAAGCAAAATTGCAACTTCTTTGTCCATGTGTTGCATTGAGCATGTACAATGTCCAAAGAAGAGTAGCACGAGCTGAAGAAGGTGAATATATATGTCTGTTCCAACTAACAAACAAATACATATCTGTTTCAATAGATGACACATCTGCTAAAAATTATCAAACATATATATATATCTGTTGCAACAGTTGACTAACTTATTGCACCAGATAAAGTATCTATTGCGACATATGTCTCATCTATTTTAGCAAATCAAACAACTCTTCACACTTCTTTTATTTATACCAACAGATAACCTATCTATTCCAATAGATGAGTCATATATTGCACAAGAGGTTCATCCATTGGAAATTATCATACAGGTCTTCCTCATGTAAAAATTTGTCCCAATAGTTGATTCATTGTTGCAACATAAATATAATCTATTTGGGTTAATTTAAAACAGGAAGAAGACCTGTTTGATTTGCTAGAATAGATGAGTTATCCTTTTCTATTTTGTTGTATCTCCGTGATTAGCATTGACCAATTCTGGCTTTTCAGGTGGATGTAGAAGCTACTGTTAAATAAGATTGACAATATGCTACTCTTTTTATGGAAATACAGAGAACAAAAAATGCAGAAACCGTACGTAAGCGACAATAAAGATCCATGATGACCAAAGCCGAATTTCATAGCACCCGATGAAGAACAACTTGTCCATATTGAGTAGATCTTTATAGCTTGAGTCTGTCAAAGTAATAACCTGACCCCTCCTTAGGAATCCTTGGCATCAATACTTAAATTGTTGATGTATTTGTTAAGATCTGTACCCATAACATTTTTTTTACATTTCATTTATTTGTTGATTTATTTCAGCTAATTTTTGAAGGCTTCAATTTATTTTATTTTGTCTATGAATTTTATTTTTTCCTTAGATTTGAACTTATTAATTGAAATGGAATACTATATTCAAATATTACAACAAATAATGTATCTGTTGTAACAGACGACACATCTGTTGGAAAATATCAAACAAATTTAGACATATGTTGCAATAGGTAGTTAATCTATTGGAATTTGTAAAACAGGTCTTTCCACTATTGCAACAGGTAGACTTAGATAGAAACATCGACATAGTGCATTAGATGACCAACCTATTGCAATAGATAAACTATATGTCAGAACAGGTGGAATATCTGTTACAATGGATGGAGAATCTGTCGCATTATAAAAATTCAGCTTTCATTGGACATAAATAATTGCCACCTCATGTAAAAAAGTGCAAGTGAATTGAAATAAAAAGGCCAAACCCATCGACAGTGTTCAGTTCAAAACACCTAAAATAAAATAAAATAGGCATCAAGTAGACAGTGTTCATTTTAAACACATAAAATAAAATAGGCATTAAATGTGTCAGTTTGGCACTTTTTGCCCTGTTGGCTGCTTGCATGTAATTCACGCAGCCAAGGCTCGTTGAACCCCCATTTTTGCTAACTTGACATCTAATTATGCCAACAGTTATTTTTTTTCAATGTCTTATATATTCATTTTCTTCCTAAAATTTAACTCTAATTTCTCAAATCTTCTTCTTCATCATCATTTTTTTTATCTATCCAATTTTTTAAAATTATTTGCATTTGGTCTTTCTTTTCTTTATTTTTTTTATTTTTTCTAACCGAGCTTGACAATGTCGAGCGCATCTTTCACTATTTTTTGTGATAAAGATTTTTGATAATGTTAGTGTGGTCATAAAGCTCTATTGAAGACTTCTTGGACTCAACAGAATCCAGGTCTTAGTTTTTTTTCTTGTAAGATTTCAAAGGTAATTTTTTTATTTAATTAGTTGATTAATTATTGACTTGTAATTATTTTATAATTTTGTTCTTGTTTTTATAGAAATTGGGTGGATGCGATTACTTTTATTGGTATGAAGAACGACACCCTTCACAACCAAATCGTGCAATCTAGGATTTGTTAAACAAAGTCAAGGCTTTTGAAGAGAAAAAAAATCAAGCAAGAAGATGCTACATTATTGCCGTTATTGCTACTGGTTTGGTGTTGTTAGGCACATGAATATTCAAGCCTAATTGCTGAAATTTTCATGTTGGTGTATTTGATACTTGTTTGGTGTTGTCGAGCACATGGATATTCAAGCATAATTATTGAAAAATATCAAACAGATTTAGGCATATATTGTAAAATTTAGGTCATCTATTAGAAATTATCAAACAGGTCTTCCCACTGTTGCAATAGATTAGATAGAAATAATATCAGCATAATGCAACAGATGACCAACCTATTACAACAGATAAACTATTTGCCAAAACAGATAAAATATATTTTACAATAGATTGACAATCTATTACATTATAAAAAACTCAACTTTCATCAGAAAAAAATTATTGCCACTACATGTACATGTAATTTAAAGAAAAGTGAAGTGTGACTTGAAATAAAACATAGTTATTTCACAGGCTCCAAGTGTCCAGTTAGTACCCCATAAGACCAGACCTCTTACAGGTTTACCACAACGTTATTGCATAGAAAGGTCATTGGCTCGGCCAAACCTCTTGCGATGGTGCCACAGAAAAGGGGAGGCCTGAGGTAATCTGGTGCGCCTGGCTTGACATTCTTGGCCTGTCGCAGATCCCTCTTCTTTTTGGCACCAAGTATCACGTATATGTCCACCGTTTTAAATGACCCCTGAACTTCAAAAACTTTTAGAGAGGGATGAGTTGCAATTTTTTTTATTTTCGATCAGAGAGTATGTCGCTAATTGCTCTTTTCTTCCTCCTAACCACCGTTCTAGGAGTGTATGGCTCTCTCACCTTCTTGGATAGTATGACACCCCTCTTGGATTTGAATTCCTCGACAGCTTTAGAGATAACCTCTATTTTTTAAAGAGTTTATCTTGGATGTCCTTACACTCTTCACATTCGCAACAAGAACACGTGGGTGAAGAGGGGTGAGAGGGACTTGTGTAAAGGTGAAAAGAGGTGTTTTCAAATATATTTATTTTTTCTTGAGAAGAAACATGCTTATCATCACGAATGGTATCATCATCAGCATGTCTTCCACCAACACCAACAACTTCACCAGAAGAAGCACCCGAATCTGCCTTAGTAGGTTGGTCATGAATAGCCTCAACATTAGGCTGACCTTGCCTAACTGCTCTTCTTATGGTTGTTGCTCCAGCCAATTTCTTCTTTATTAACTCCACCGTTGGGTATGCTATAGTATCAACATGACGTAGAGTGATATAAGATGTCATTATCGACTCCCGCTCAGTAGGCACGATTCGTGGATGCACAACCTATAATAAAGATATATACAATTAAATTATATAATATAATAATTTTCACAGTTGGGTTATACATTGTCAACTTCTGCAATAGATTAGCAATATGTTGCATCAGATTACCCATTACTCCATAGTTTGTAGTAGATGGTTAAAATCTGTTTGAGTTGGATTTAGAGAACCAGAGAAACACATGGATAATCTGATGCAAAATATCAATTATCTGTCGTAACGGATTACCAATCTGTTGCACCAGTTACACAATATGGGTAATTTTTTAATTTATATATTATGCAATAGATAATCTGTATGTCGCAACAGATTAATAATATGTTACATCAGATTATACATCTGCTACATAATTTATAGTAGATGGTTAATCTGTTAGGATTCGGGTTCAGAGAACCAAAGCAACAGATGGGTAATTTGATGCAAGATATCAATCCTCTATCGCAATAGATTATCCATCTGTTGCACTGGTTGGCATAGGACAGGTAATTTATCGCAACATATATCCCATCTGGTGCATCAGATATAACATCTATTCAATATCTTTCATTGAGTAAAATTATTTTACTTGAAGAAGACATACTACATCATCCGGAGGATTAAAGAGATCTGCCTCCTTAATTTTGGTGTTGTTCTTTGCAGCCAACCACCTAAACATCCTTGGATGAGAAATCTTACCTGAGTAATCCATTACCTGCTTTCGGAGGGGAGGAATGGCTTCAAATGCCCAAGCCTAAAAAATGTAAACAGGAAGCAAGTAAAAAAAGTCATGATAGTTATATTCAATATAAATTAATGAATGAGTAAAAATAGTGATTAATTTTACCATGAAAGCCCAAGAAAATCCGTATAATATGGTCATCCCTGAGGATAGCTTTGTCACTAAATATTGGATAGTCAAGTAGAAACTTTTATATCCCCAGGGATAATTGTTGAATTTCTTAAAATCCTCAGTACGCGCCAACAAATCATCTTCTATGACCTTGTTGATGTATCTTTCCAATCTAATTGAATGGGTAAACCAAACTAAACACAATTGCTCCCTGTACAACTTTGGTATGGTTTTATCCATGAGATCTGTCAACAAATTTGATGCTTTGTAGCCACGTCAAGCAATGTCAAACAACCCATCTATTTTTTTCTTGCGTTTTCTTGCCTTGGATCTTTTGCAGGGTGTTTCCTTGGTGATAGGTGGTTCTTCTGGACGATGGCATCTCAAGCCCATCACTATGGCAAACTCTTGCAAGCCAAAACAAATCGGCATGGCACAATAGTTGATCAAGATTTCATCCTTCTTCTTGTCCCCCTCCTTCGAATCTTTATCATCCCCCACGTACTTGATCCTACGCTTGAGAAGATCATATATCATCATCATATAGAAATGGCCAGAGGGGTCTTCAGGTAGCTCAAGAAAGCGTCCAAAGCAGCTCTTCTTAAAAAGTCTGTCTATGTTTTCGTTCTTCATAATTTTCCTAAAATACATAAAATTTCTCCCCATTTGACATTTAAGTACAATTTCACCAGTTAGTTCTTCTTCTACTTTTGGGTTATTTATTGACATCGCAACTTGAAACTTGTCAATACTAAAAGTTTTGATAGGATATTACTGGGATATCGATATTAATTCATGCCCCATTGGTGATCCATTATCATCATGTTGATGATCATCCTCTTTCTCTTTCTTACTCTGCAATTCCTCCTCTTTCTCACTTTTATTTTCTTCATCATCATCTGCAGACCCTTTTCCACCTCCCTTAACATTGTTTTCATATCTCTCCTCTGCTTTACTTTTCCTTGACTGAGATTGTTCAGGAAGCTCCTCTGAATCCCTCTTTACTGTACCCTTTTTTTTGGGTGGCTAGACGTTGATCCATTTTCACTTTCTTTTTTTTGGGGAGACATGTTTGACCTACAAACAACAGAAAAATAAAAATTATATTACAATTGATGTATGCATAAATTTTAAAAAATACATTACAAATACCACCAATACCGACACACCAACAACCACCACCACAAATACCACCAACCAATTTCACAAATATCGAAAACCACCATAAACACCACCAACCAATGCCACCAACAGCCACCACCAGTGCCACCTTGACGACCACAACCACCACCACCAATACCACAAACACCATCCATCAATAGCACGACAGTCAATGGAACACTGCGATAGAAACTAGGGTTTTCTCGAGTTCTTCCTATAATTTTACCATCAAAACTCAAAATTATAAACCCATTCTCAAAAATAATACAACTAAAAGTTTTATTTTTCATCATTAACTTAAAATCCCTTATTTTTTAGAAAAAAATAACAAATATAGAACTCTTCTCGAACCTTGTTACCTACGAAGATAGAGAAAATAACTGATACAAGTAAGAATAAAGTAAAAAATAACACCTATGTAGTCAAAAATAAGAAGAAAATTAATCTGTTGTGAAGGGTAGAGCAATTTGTTGAATAGTTGTTGTCTGGACTGTATAATTGAGTGAGAAAGAGAAAATGGCGAGAACTCGAGATTTGAAATGATGAAATATTTTTCTCGCAAATAGATGATTTGTATGGGTTGATTTGTCTTTTGAAAAAGAATGACAAGTTTTGAAAATGTTAATTTGATCTGAATTGATCTTAATTATTTTTTAAAATCATAAAAGATATGCATATTTTTTAACCTTCTCATCATACAATTGCCAAAAAACTCAATGAAAGTTGAAGCTGACCCTATGAACTCACCCCTGGTCCTAGATTAATCAAATTAGATATTAGACTCTAACATACGAACTCAATTGAAATTGTATAAAAATAAATGTTTAACCTATTGCATCAGATTATGTATCTGTTATAAATAATCAAACAGATTAAGTCATCTATTGCGACAGAGTATCCATCAATTGTAAATTATCAAATGGATTATCACATGTCGCAAAAGATTACCCATCTGTTGTAAATTATCAAATAAGTATTGCCATCTATTGTAGTTGACTCTATGAGAACTCATCCCTAGCCTTGATTAATCAATTAAGGTATTAGTGGAACATATAAGGTAGTAAGAATCGGTTTAGCTTAGAGTGATCGATCGACGACTCTGGTCGGGAGGAAGCAATACTGTCTCATCATGCAATTGCCAAAAGACTCAATTGAAGTTGTAGTTGACCCTATGAGAACTCACCACTGGTCCTAGATTAATCAATTAAGGTATTAGTCTAACATATGAAATCAATTGAAATTGTATGAAAAGAAATGTTTAGCATATTGCAACAAATTAATCATCTGTTGTAAATTATCAAATAAATTAAGTCATTTGTTGTAATAAATTACTCATCTGTTGTAAATAATCAAATAGATTAAGTTATCTGTTGTGACAGATTACCTATCTATTGTAAATTATCAAATAAGCATTGCCATCTATTGTAGTTGACCCTATGAGAACTCACCCCTGGTCCTAGATTAACCAATTAAGGTATTAGTCTAACATATGAGGTAGTAAGAATTAGTTTAGCTCAGAGTGATCGATCGGCGACTCTGGTCGGGAGGAACACAATACTGTCTCAGCATGCAATTTTCTAAACACTCAATTAAAGTTGTAGTTGACCTATGAGAACTCACCCCTGGTCCCAGATTAATAAATTAAGATATTAGTTGAACATATGATGTAGTAAGAATCAGTTCAGCTAAGAGTGATCCATCGACGACTCTGGTTGAGAGGAACACAATACCGTCTCATCATGGAATTGCTAAAAGACTCAATTGAAGTTGTAGTTGAACCTATGAGAACTCACCCCTAGTCCTAGATTAATCAGTTAAGGTATTAGTATAACATATGAACTCAATTGAAATTGTATAAAAATAAATGTTCAACCTGTTGCAATAGATTAACCATCTGTTGTATATTATCAAACAAATTAAGTCATTTGTTACAACAAATTAAGTGTCTATTATAAATAATCAAACATATTAAGTTATCTGTTGCGACAGATTACCCATCTGTTGTAAATTATCAAATGGATTATCTTATGTCGCAATAAATTACCCATCTATTATAAATTATCAAATAGGCGCTGCCATCTATTGTAGTTGACCCTATGAGAACTCACCCCAGATCCTAGATTAACCAATTAAGGTATTAGTTGAACATATGAGGTATAAAGAATCGGTTAGCTCAGAGTGATCGATCGAGGACTCTGGTCGAGAGGAACGCAATATCATCTCATCATGTAATTATGAAAAAACTCAATTGAAGTTATAGTTGACCCTATGAGAACTCACCCCTCGTCTTAGATTAATCAATTAAGGTATTAGTTGAACATATGAGGTAGTAAGAATTGGTTCAACTCAGAGTGATTGATCGATGACTCTAGTTGGGAGAAACACAATACCGTCTCATTATTCAATTGCCAAAAGTCTCAATTGAAGTTGTAGTTGACCCTATGAGAACTCACCCCTGGTCCTAGATTAATCAATAAAGGTATTAGTCTAATATATGAAATCAATTGAAATTGTATAAAAATAAATGTTGAACCTGTTATAATAGATTAACCATCTGTTGTAAATTATAAAACAGATTAAGTCATTTGTTTCAACATATTAGTCATCTATTGTAAATTATCAAACATATTAAGTTATCTGTTGTGGTAGATTACCCATCTGTTGTAAATTATCAAATAGATTAAGTCATATGTCGTAGCAGATTACCCATCTATTGTAAATTATCAAATAGGCATTGCCATCTGTTGTATTTGACCTTATGAGAACTCACCCCTAGTCCTAGGTTTTAGTTGAACATATGAGGTAGTAAGAATCAGTTTTGCTAAGAGTGTTTGATCGACGACTCTGGTCGGGTGGAATGTAATACCGTCTTTTTATGCAATTGTCAAAAGACTCAATTGAAGTTGTAGTTAACCCTATGAGAACTCAAACCTGGTCCTAAATTAATCAATTAAGGTATTAGTCTAATATATGAACTCAATTGAAATTGTATAAAAATAAATGTTCAACCTGTTGCAACAGATTAACCATCTGTTGTAAATTATCAAACAGATTAAGTCATTTGTGGCAACCGATTACTCATCTATTGTAAATAATCAAACAAATTAAGTCATCCATTGCGACAATTACCTACTTGTTATAAATTATCAAATGGATTGTCACATGTCCCAATAAATTACCCATCTATTGTAATTTATCAAATAGGCACTGTCATCTATTCTAGTTGACCCTATGAGAACTCACCCCTAGTCCTAGATTAATCAATTAAGGTATTAGTTTAACATATAAGGTAGTAAGAATTGGTTCAGCTTAGAGTGATCGATCGATGACTCTGGTCAGGTGGAACGCAATATTGTCTCATCATGCAATTGCCAAAAAACTCAATCGAAGTTGTAGTTGGTCCTATGAGAACTCACCCTTGGTCCTATATTAACCAATTAAGGGATTAGTTAAACATATGAGGTATTAAGAATAGGTTCAGCTCAGAGTGATTGATCAACGACTCTGGTCGGGTGGAATGCAATACCGTCTCATTATGCATTTGCCAAAAGACTCAATTGAAGTTGTAGTTGACCCTATGAGAACTCAACCCTAGTCCTAGATTAATCAATTAAGGTATTAGTCTAACATATGAGCTCAATTGAAATTGTATAAAAATAAATGTTCAACCTATTGCTATAGATGCCTTTTCTGTTGGATTTAATCAAACAGATTAAGTCATCTGTTGAAACATATTATGCATCTGTTGTAAATTATCAAACAGGTATTGCATCTGCTGCGATAAATGACCGATCTTTGAAAAATTTCAAATGAAAATTTTTATCTGTTGCACTTAGATATTTTAAGACCTTTTTAAAAGCAATTTTGGTATTTCTTATCTAAGATAAAAAAAAGTTAAAATACTAAGGCGGTAAAAAATATTACTTGGATAACTCAAAAATCTCCTGAGTGAGTAGTTTTATCTGGTCTTTTCAATATCACCGTCTCCTCGTGCCCCTCAAAAGTTATTAATGAATATTTAAAACCCATATCTAGAAAAATACTCTCTCATTCAGCCATAAATTAAGACTCAACTCAGCTATCACTCTTCTTTAATCTCAATTTTTTTTTTTTCCTCTCTTTTCTCTCTTCTTTCGGATGAGGATACTTTTGGATCTCAATCGATCAATATCTTTTCTCGACTGAACTGGATGTTAATCCCTTTACTTTTTTCACATTACAGGTATGGTTCACTATTGTTCTTTCTATCTCATTTGCTTCTTTGTATGTCATTTAAATTAGATATTTACATTTGTTGCTATTAATAATTTACCCATTACCAGTTTTCTATTTATTGAGAAAATTGAAGGAAAGGTGACTTTTGAGTCTTGAATGAACGAACTGTTGTTTTATATCTATTGCAAAATGCCTCATCGATTGAATAGATAGGTAATCTGTTGCATCAGGTTGGTAATCTATTGATTCACTCATTTTGTGTTACCCTTTTGTACAGACGGAGTAATTATTTAAAAAATCAAACCAGTAGCAAGGCTGGTTTGATTTATTCCAATAGATGAACCCTCTGTTGCAACATGTCATCCATCTGTTGCAATAGATGCCTCATCAGTTGAGCAGATGGGTAATCTATTGCATCAGATTGGTCATTGTTGATTCACTCAATTTTGTTTTACCTTTTTGTAATGTTCTTTTTGTTCTTCTCATGTTTGACATCAAATGTATTTCTCTTGTTTGCAGATAAAAAAAAGTGAAACTGGATCCACTTTTGTCCGACCAACATTAAATGCTAGAGTAAAGATGGGTTCGAAGGAATAAGCTGCTTGCAGATAGAACTACTTCATATGTGGGAGGTATGTATTACTGATCAACCTATCGTAAAAACAAACATCCAGTATAATGATTTTGTGAATGTTTGTTTTTTACCTATTAGGCATTAATCCTTCAAACAAGATATGGCATTTTACAGTTAAGATTGTTAGGTTCGAACTGCTAAGGCTGACGGACAAAGTAGGTGGTGTTGATACCCTGTTATAATTTAATGACCATTTATGCTCAGGTTTTTGTGTCAAGTTTGGGGAAGGGTTTAAGTTTTTGGTGACAGTGTAAATATCCAATACTGATTGGACCAGTTTTAATAGCTCAATGGACTTCTTGAAAGGCCTTAGAAGCCTCGCATTACAGCAAACGACGATGGAACCAATAGAAATTACCATGGTCAAATTTTATATGGATTGGTTGCTGGAGGAGACTATTATACAATAGTAGGTGCTTGGGAGAATACCTGTGCAGGAAGTGGGAGGTTGAGAAGGCCATATATCATCTCAGACCTTGTTTAAGAGGAAACATAGGGTAGAAAGGAAAGTGTAGCGAATTGGCTGATAAAATTGACATGAAAAATGAAAAAATTAGATGAGCTGCGAATGTGAAAATGTATCCAAAAATAAAAATCCATCAGTTGTTGAAGAAAAAGGAGAATGGTCAAGAGGACTGGAACTGGTCACTTTGCTAGAGATTGCAACTAGCGAGCGTGGCCTCAATGAAGATCTACAAAATGTAGGACCAAAACTCTTAGAAAGTAGTTTCGCGAGCACGGAAGGTGGTAAGATTACCGGTCAGAATTGAAACCTGAACCAACTACTCCTGAATTAAAAATACGGGATCTAGCCAAGGTGGTAATTTCTCAAGTTAAACTTGCATCCCATGCCTCCTATTTATGACTCTGGTCCGGTCAAAGGCAGTGGAAACAACAAGGCATGGGATTTTTGCCTAACTTCAGACCTTTTTGGTTCTACTGCCATTGACCTGATCATAGCCACAAACAGAAGGCATGGCATGCAAGTTAGACTTCAAAAATTAACGCATTGGCTTCCCTTATTTTTAATTTAGGCGTTGTTGGTTCAGGTTTTAATTCTGACCAAAAATAGTACCAATTTCTTGTGCTCGTGAAGCTTCTTACTTAGAGTTTTGGTCCTGCACTTTGTGAGAGTCTTCATTGAGGCCACGCTCGCTAGTTTCCTTCTCAATCAAAGTGTCCAGCTCCAGTCCTATTGACCATTTTTTTTCAATGACTGATGAATTTTTATATTTGGATACACTTCCATATTTGAAGCTCATCCAATTTTTTTGTTTCTCATGTTAATTTCACTGGTCATATTTGCTAGAAGTTTCTTACTTGCTTCCCTGTGTTTTCTCTTAAACAAGGTCTGAGATGATATATGGCCTTCTCTACCTCTCTTTTCCCGCACCGGTATTCTCCCAAGCACCTTCTGCTGTATAAAAGTCTCCTTTAGTAATCCATCTATATAAATTTGGACCAGGGGAATTTCTATTGGTTCCATCATTATTTGCTACAGTGTGAGACTTCGGAGGCCTTTCAAGAATTCCATTGCGCCATTAAAATCGGTTTAATCACTATTGGATATTTATATTACAGCCAAAAACTTGAGCTGTTCCCCAAACTTTACACAAAAACATGAGCATAGACCATCATTAAATTGAAACAGAGTATCAACACCACCATCTTGAAACCCTTCGGCCTTATCATTTCACACCTATCAAACTGAAATGTACAATGCAAGATCTTATTTGAAGGATCGGTGTTTAATTGGTAAAAAACTACATTCACAAAATTATTACACTTCATGTGTGTCTGTCACGGTAGCCTGATCAATAATACATAACTCCCACGCATGAAAGTAGATCCATTGGACATACCTTATTCTTCATACCCCATCAAGACATGTCAGATAGTGTTTTTATTCATCTGCACGCATGTGATGACTATTAAAGAAGAGGTGTGAAGAGTCGTGACTTTTTATCTTAACATATTCAAAATAGCTGATGAATCAAATTCTCTATCTGTTGCAATAGATGAATCATCTGTTGAAAGAAATCAAAACATCTCCTCCAACATATGGTCCATCTATCATAACAGATAATCTATATGTTGCAACAGATGGTAAATCTATTGTGACTGACCAGACAATATTTATTCATTTACATGCATGTGATGACTATTAAAAAAGAGGTAGTCGTGACTTTTTATCTAATACATTCAAAACAACTGATGAATCAAATTTTTCATCTATTGCAGGTGATGAATGAACTGTTAGAAGAAATCAAAACAACTCCAAAAAATGATCCATATGTCGCAACAGATAATACATATGTTGCAATAGATGTCTCATCTATTGCACATACAAACCATCTGTTGCAAAAAATGGTAAATCTATTTTGACAGACCATCTGTTGTAATAGATGGTAAATCTGTTGTGACAGATGGATGATCTGTTGCAATAACTCAATAATAACGACTGTTATCAAGTCTCAAAACTATTTTGAAAAGGTGAGAAGTATTTATGTAATACAAAAAGTTGTGACTTTTCACAGAAAACAAAATGCCACCAGTTTAAATGTAATTAATACAATGGAGCTTAGAGTCGTGCTTTTTGGCCTGACACATCCAGATTCAATCCTTTATAAATAGGTCCCTCCTTAATCTTCATTCTACTAAACTTTATTTATTTCTTGCATTATTTTTTTTCGTTTGACATCTTCAACTACTTCTCTTCAAAAGGCATATTCTTTTCTCGTTGAGGTAAGTTTATTTTCCGATGTAAATCTACCAGTTGGTAGTATACTTTTTTTTTAACATTTGTTAATTCATGCATGTTCTAGATATGGCTGATCTTGCTTGGGACATTGCTATTTTGCGCGACACAATGCGGGAACTTTAGAGACAGGTTAATAACCTACGAAGGGAGTTCGTCGCCCTGAGAGTGACGATGTTCAGAGAGAAACAGAGGCTGATGAGGGCCTTGCTGCTGTAAGTTAAGTGGCCAGCTCTCATTAATGATGATGATGGTGATAATAATAATTAGAATTAAAATGTATCTAATGTATTTTATTTTTTATTTAATGAAAAATTTATTTTTAGTCGACTTTGGCTTTTTAATTCTTATTCAATTTTCATTCTGTCTATTTTTTCTAAACGTACTTGTTAATGTTAACATGTCGACGGTTGGAGGTAAGGAGCAATTTTGAATTCATTAGTAATAGCAATTTTGGCTTTTGAGTTCTTTCAACAGATGGACCATATGTTGGAATATATTGATCATCTGTTGGGTTTCTATCAACAGTTTTGTCATCTATTGGAGAAAAACATTTCAGTTTGATGGAACTGTGTTGTGTTCTTCCGGCTAATGTCCATCTGTTGCCACCGATGGTTAATCTGTTGAGAAAAATTATGATCTGCGATATTATTTAGTTCATGTTTTGCCTCTTTTTATTGATTCACAAGTTAGTAAAAAAGATATTTTATATATTATAAATGATAACATTACGTTCACAATAATGAGTTAAATATATAAAAGTCCACAACAAATAACTACACAAGTTTCTGATATTACAACGATCATGGTGGATTATGACTCGGGCATATAGTTGTTTTTTAGCTAGTGCGCTTACATACAGTGCACTTGTTTCTTCTTGATGAAAATAATTCTCTGACTCCACGCCTCCTCTTATATGGATTTATACCCAATTTGATAGTACTTAGGTCAATATATGGAGGAGTTATTAATGTCTCCAAAATCTCTGCAGGAACAACCCAAGATTCTTCGGGAGGCACCGGAGAAATATGCCCACTATATGCCATTTCATATGCTTTTACTGAATAATATTGAGAGGAGCGCTCGTAAACTTTAGGTCCATATTTTGGACCGTATTAAGCTCGAAGTGCTGCCATGGATGTGGAGAGGGTATTTTGCTCAAGTCAAAAATTTTGCACGTACAAGATCTTGTTTGAAGATTGATCGTGGCAACATCACCATGACCGGTGATACTGAATTTGTAATATGCTATTTTATGAGATAACAACCTATTCCCTAAACTGACATTCATTGATATTATTTTTTTGATTTCAAGAACAAATCGGGTTCTTTTTAGGCCCTTGAACTGCACACGCCTTTTGTTAAAAAATCAGCCATATTTCTTATTTGTTACTTCAAACATAACCTTGATAGGAAATTCTATTTCATCACCAAACAATGAATTCACCGATTCAACTATGTTTGATGTTATAATATTGTACCTATACAAAAGAATCACTCAGTATGACATCATACTAAACTTGTAACTCAAACAAGACATTAAATTCATAAGAATGTACCTATCTGCTGGACAGAATGCCCGACTCCATCTCTCAAAACTGACACGTACGAGAAGTTCTGCTACCTTGGGATTCATATCCATTATTTAATTGAAATGGTCTAAAAACTCCTCTCTACTATATGATTTAGCTGCTTTATAAAAAAGTGTCATGACTTTTTCGTTATGATAGTTGATCCGAATGTTCTCTCCAAGATGCCTGATGGAAAATTGAACCTATCTTTGGAATACTTGAATGCCTATCCGAAACAAAACACAACTCTTCGGTATCTTTGACGCAGCTTCACAGTTCAAAAAAAACCCATAAGAGGCATCACATTCCTTGTCCGTTACACAAAAAGCGATAGAAAAGATGTAATTCTTCACATCCTGTGCCACCCCTGCTAGCAGAACTTCATTATACCTACTCCTCAAGAAGGTACCGTCGATGGCTATGCATTTTCTCAATGTCGAAAACCTTGAATCCAAGCACTATAGGATACAAAAAAGTGCTTAAACCTTCCATTTTCATCAGCATTCAATGCCATCTTACTTTTGGGATTTGCGGACTCAATTATGTAATGGTAGGCCTCTAGGACTTCATTCCCATGCTCGTGTGTCCCCCTAACGAAGTCCTTAACAATCCCCATGGTCGTATATATCTTCCAATAACTGACCAGGACACCCAATTTTGTAAGGAGTTGATTGGCTTTAATCCTTGTTGAAGGGCCTTTGCCATCGAGGAAACTACTCCTGAAATATTCACTGAGGACCTTTGTTGTGGCGTGAGGATTTTGGCCTGAGATGTGCTCCGAACCACATGTGTGATGACTTTCATGTTTATGAATGATGAATCTGTCAGAACTTGCGTACTTCACCGCTCTCAACCACCACTTGCAGTTCGAATTAGCACATTTGAAGCAAAAGGCACTGCTCAAATTTATCACCTTCTTTATTCTGAATTTTTTTTTAAGAAAGAAATAAATAAAGTGGTAGATAGTTCATTCTTGTCCTTGGATGACATTCCAATAAATAAGCCGGTCCCGTCGTCTTGAAGATTTCCAGATTGTGTCGACTGAGAAGAACTACCGATCGTATTGGTCGCATCAATGCGAGCAGGTGTTTGATCATCATCTGGAATATTCATGTCTAGATCATCAAACCTATCATCAAAGATGTCTTGTTGTTATTCTTCTTCTATGTTCTAGTTCTCATTCTCTCTTATCTTTTCAACCACGTACACCCTTAACACTGGCTTGGATGAATCACTAAGATAAGCACGCAACCGAACCTGATCAGTTATCTTGAATGACAGTACCCTTTGATTTTCAAAGGAGCTGTGCATGTAGCTGATGACGAGTTCTTCTGATTGCCAATTCAATCCACAATAACCGATGATTAAGTTCACAAAATCATCATGTGAAACATCACTTTGAACTGTTGTAGCTATCGTCTCTAGAATTTGGCCCTCGTTCCAATGCCATACATATTGATTGCTCTTCTCGATCCATTGACCATGACAATCATCCCCTATTGTTATTGATCCCTCCAATAGTGGTACCTAAATAAAGTCATTTGTTAAAAAAATTTAACAGTGATTTCATAGTGCCGTAAATAAATCCCAACAGATATATAATCAGTCGCAACAGATTACTTACCTGTTGGGATTCATGTTACGCTCCTGAAGCTGATTTCAACAGACGAGTCATCTGTTGTAATAGAAGAATCATATGTTGCAACAGACTATATATCTGTTGGGATTGATGTTACAGTACTGAGGCACCTTTGAAGCTAATTCCAACAGATGAGTTATATGTTCTTACAGACAATTAACCTGTTGCGATAAATAACTTACCTGTTATAATAAATGATGATCTATTGGAATCGAGGTCAAGTTCTATCGCAACAGGTTACTAATATGTTGCAACGAATATTTTACCATGTGTTGGAATCCAATTCTGGTTCTGTTGCAACAGGTTAATTATATGTTGCAACAAATATTTATCACGTTGCAACAGATAACCGATCTTTTTAAACAGGTAAATCATTTGTTGCAACAGATGACCCATCTATTAGAATCATGTTACGGCCTATAGAACCATAAACATGAATCTAACATGTCAGTCTTCCGTTGGAACAAATGTCTCATCTGTCGCAACAAATGATTTATCTATGTAAACAGATGACTCTTAAGTTGAATTCATGATTGGGTTCTATCCAGTGTTGGAAAAACAACGCAATAGCAGTCACCCAGATGAAAAATTTGACTAAAAATTATAATTTGACTTACCAAAGTCTCCTATGAAGTAATTCCAAAGTGGAAAGTGATGTACGAAATAAAATTTGACTTAAGCAATTTGACAAATAGCAACAGTAGCAGTAATAACAACAACAACAATAATAAATGGTCAACAAGAAGAAGATGGAGATTAATGAAGTAGAAGATGATGAATAAAGTAGCAGCAACAATGAACAACAAAAATCGCTAAGAGAGAGAAAACAACAATGGATGAGAAAAGAGAGAAATAAGCCTTTTTTCCCTCTGTTTCCCATTATATTAGGTAAATAATTGGATCAAAGTGTAAATTTAAAATTTTTTGAGCTTTTCTCAATCTTACCAAACTATCTTTATCCATAGTAAAGTAATTGTCACCTCCACTCAATAATTAAGACTTGTGTCACCTACACCTCATTTTAAAAACTCTTTTGTCACCTATAACCCGAAGCCCCTAGTAAGAACCATAGACCGATTCTTCTCAAAGTAACGACGAGACTTATAAACAAAAATGAATCCAGCTTCTCTCCATTTTTTGAAGTTCCTATCTTGATTGCTGACATATGGCATAATTCAAATTAAATAGATAATATTTAATTATTCTAAAGTAAATCTCTGGTCATGATTTTGATAATTAATACATTATATATTTAATTTTAAAAATTATTTTAATTCCATAAACCATAATCTTAGCAATATTTCCAAAAATAAATCAACAAAAGTTTTCTCTTTCTATTTTTTTCCAACGCTGGAATTCCAATTTTTAATTTCTTTTCAAATTTATTTA
This sequence comes from Capsicum baccatum var. pendulum, assembly GCA_030864225.1. Classification (NCBI taxonomy): domain Eukaryota; kingdom Viridiplantae; phylum Streptophyta; class Magnoliopsida; order Solanales; family Solanaceae; genus Capsicum; species Capsicum baccatum. Next base: position 46,273,860 of record CM061560.1, read on the forward strand.
TTTACTAGTTTAACCACACGTGCTTTGCATGTGTAACATTTGATTATTTAAAATTAAATAACTTTGTCTATTATGTAGTTTTTTTTAGTGAAGTATAAAAAGGTTAACTTACTTTTGAAAGAATCTTCATATTTTTAATATAATAATGTAAACATAAATATATATTTTTTAGTGTAAATACATATATATATATTACCACTAGAAGTTTCAAATGGTTGATTGATCATCACTTATGCGTTTGTTATGCAGTATCCCTTTCCCTTGCTGTCATAGGCTAAGTGTTACGACCCAAAATTGTCTCCCAGGACGTCACACGGTGCTTAAGGCTACAAGTAGCCCCAAGCTAACCCTTAGAGCCAGTTTCTACCAATAACCTTCAATTCAAGATGAAATAGACTCAACACTCGCATAGTCATATCACATGAAAGTAAATAGGGGAAAGATACTTGGTCCATATGACCACAATACAGAGAAACCTCAATAAAACCACAATACTGAACCCTCAACACATCACAAGTATGATACTAGTATGATAAAACCTCTACGAGTCAAAAATTAGAGAGCTGTTGGGACAGGTCTCCAACTGACTCGAAATGAACTGAAGATAAAACATAGTCACTCAAATATAGAAAATATCTGATGATCGTCCCTCGAACCATGAGGACTTACCAATGCAGAAAACGTAGGCAAGGTACTCGAAGAATCACGGATGAGGCTGGGACTGAGCACCTGAACCTACATTATAAGGCAATATAGCACATAGACATATATGTAAATCAGTACTTTGGAATGTACTGAGTATGCGGGGTTGAATGCATATGTATAAAAATAGTACCGATCTTCCTCAATCAAATCATGAATGCAAAATGAGACGACTCACATGGATTGAACAAGTCTAAAATATAAAGCTCATAAATCATGTAGAATGAGGCATGTAACACAAATCTCGTGAGTTATCTCTCTTTAACCTTAAAAATCAGAAATCTTCTCTTATTATCAATACCCAAAGGCTAAGGGATTTTGAACAGTACTTTCAACTCATGCATATGTCTCATGGGGAGTAAAACCTCTTCAATGCTCAACATTTCATAATTATTTAGAACTCATATACTTGGAATTTGGAATCATATGACTTGGAAACATATTTGAAGGCATTTCATTCACCTTAGGAAAATATGTTATTTCAAGCTTTAGGAAAATCATTCTATCTCAAATGGAAAAGTATTCTAGCTCAAGGAAATAACTTATCTCAAAGCTTAATGAAAAGTACTATATCAAGGGAACATACTTTCATTTAGGGAAATAACCCACCTCAAGAAAGCACTTTAATTAGGGAACAACTTTGCAATTCCACCATTTAGGAAAATAACTCATAGGAAGGGAAAATAAGTATCGAATTTCAAAGTTTGAAAGAGCAAGGGAGGTTCTTGTAACCGACATAAACCATGCGAGCTACATGGAGTCCAACATTTTGTTCTCCTAAAGAGGAGACCCCACGTTGGGGAGGAGCGTCATACTCTTGCCAGGGAGTGTAACCTAGGTCTAGTGATCACTAAACTAAACTCGGCCTTGGGCCCAATCATAATCATCATAAACTCGACCTCAGGCCCAACCTACTATGGCACGTTGTTTTGGGGTAAGAAACCATAGTGACTTACCTGCTTGGTTCTAAGTACTACTCCCTTTAGATTATTTGCGCTCATCTCATAAAAATCCAGTTTTAGAATAATATCATGGTTCACTATGAACCCAATAATTAAATAGATAATCTCATATGATGAAGTGGATTTCAAAGCTTTCGGACCAATAGGTCAATTCATTTCTCAATCATCTCCAAATACTCAAATCATGGGTGCTTATTGCACAATAGTTCATTATTTCACAAGTCTCAAATAGGGCTTACTAACCCATAGTTCTATCTCAAGTTAAAGCTCATCAAAAGCATAATATATAGCATATAGATTCCTAAATCATGTGAAAATCTGGGAATTTCAGCAATTTATCTCAAAATCTCAATACAGTCATATCCTTCAATATCTCAACATTGCAAATATTAGCTTCTCAAGGAGTAAAATCATGGGGTTTATATCCAACTGTAAATTCTCAATAAAACATGCAGAAATCATGCCATTTGACTCTTAATTCATGGAAAATATCAAGATAATGCATTCAATAATAATGGGTGCAAACCCCCAATTCAAATTCATGTAAAAACCTCATAGATTTCAGTAAATTCATGATGTAAATAAGCCTTTTGGGCACAAGGGTGAAAGGGTTACCCTTGTTCAAAACTCCACATACCTTGAATTAGAAGCTTTGGATGAACTCTTACTTTTAGAACTCTATTCGGACTCTTGAATGAGGGTTCTTGAGGCCCTTGACTTGGGAACCTTGAATATTGACTCAATTTAGAAAATCCATGGTGGATTCTTGAGATTGTTGGAAGAGGTTTTGGATACTTAGGGTTTTTTATGAGAGAAAACTTGAGAAAAACCTCATAGGATGCTTGCAAATGACTTTGATTTGGTGTTTACACGGTTTTATAGGCTTGGAAAAAGTCCAAAATGCCCCTTTTAACATCTGTACGAAGGTCAAAAAATTAAACTAGGAACCCAATTTACGGGATCACCGCGACGCACCACTTATCGCGGTGGCTCATTGAAAATTGACAATTGGCAATATGAGAGTCACCACAATGCGGAGCCATCGCATTTTCCCACTGGTTGGGACCTGGAACCTCAGCGCGATGTGCCAATATCGTGGAGTTCCACTGGAATTTGAAAATTGTCAAATTGACCCTCTCCGCGTTGCGCCAAGCACTAAAATGACACAGCTTTACGACTAGGTCTTAAATTAGCCATAACTTCTTACCCGGGTATCGGATTTGGGTGAATTTTATATCGACGAAAAGCTTATCCAATTTCCTATGTGATAAAGAGTCAAAATTAGGGAAATTCTATGTGGTTAATTTGATATCCATTTCAAAAGCCACTTCTCAATCTTTTAGGGTCTGAAATCATGCCTTACTTATCATGCCCTAAGACTAAGACTACGAGGAAACTTTGTGGGGCCTTACTACAGCTCCCCTCTGGGAACATTCATCCTCGAATATTGCTAGTTAGGCTATGAGTATAGGAAAAATAGAGTGCACATAGCTGAAAGAATTGCTAAACGGTTCAAGATCTTTCTAAACTCATGAATACTCTGGAAAAAGCAAGAACTCATATAAGGGTAGATGCATAGCTGAGCTTTAGATTAGAAGAGCTGAATCAAGGAAGAAAAGTACCTTCAGATTGATCTGAACTTGTGAAAAAGAGGTGCGGGTACTTGTCTCGCATGTCTGCTAAGTAGCACCCTGAACGGACTGGTTCCGCTATAAAACTTTGACCAAGGGAACTTATTTGGACTTAGTCTACAGATCTGAAAATCTAGGATCTCCACGGGAATCTCATCGAAGAAAAGGCTATCCTAAATATCAACACTCTCTGAAGGATCAACCACCACAGAATCATCGATATGCCTCTTAAGTATGGCGACATGAAAAATAGGATGAATGGCAGACAACTCCGTGGGCAACTCAACCTCGTAGGCCACTCTACCAACACGGCTCAAAACTCAATACGGCCCAACATAACGGGGAATAAGCTTTCCCTTCTTACCAAACCTCTTCACCCCTTTCATTGGTGGGATCTTCAAGTACACCAAATCACCCACCTCAAACGCCAGATCTCTCCTCCTCACATCTGCATAAGACTTTTGAAGACTTTGAGCGGTCTTCAACCCTTCTCTAATCAACATAACTTTCTCCATAGCTTCGAACACTGCATTAGGTCCGATCGCGGCAGCTTCACCCACTTCGAACCAACCTAAGGGTGATCTACACCTCCTACCTTACAAAGCCTCAAATGGTTCCATCTCGATGCTAGCATGGAAACTATTATTGTAGACAAACTCTATTAATGACAAATGCTTATCCCAACTACCGTTGAAATCAAGAGCGCACGCCCTCAATATATCCTCTAAGGTATGAGTGGTCCTCTCAGCCTGACCATCTGTCTGCGGTGAAATGCTGTGCTAAAAAAAACTTGGGTGCGAAGACCCTGCTGAAACGCCTTATAAAATTGAGAAGTAAATTGAGTACCCTTGTCACACCCCAAATCCCATTGGAGCGGACTGGCACCCGTAGCCGAGGAGGCTCGGGAGAACCCGTTCATAACCTATACTTTCACATTTACATTACTTATGAAAATTAGAAATTTGGGCAGCACTTCGTTGTAAATAGAAGAAAACAGTACCTGTATCAACCCAGCAGACACGCATAAATATATATATGAACAGTAATTGGCCGTCAGAGCCATCACGTCTATCAACCAAACACTCCTATGGCTGTACAATATGTCTACAAAAGCCTCTACATAGATACACAACTGAGTTAGGGTCGGGACGAACTCCCGCCCACAAAAGACTTTTATACAAATACCAAAGGTACATATAGAGACGACTTGGGATGCCCCGAAACAACTGGATCTCACCACTAACAATAGAATGTCCTGGCTCTTACTGCGGAGGTGTACGACCTGAAGTACCTGTTCCTACAGGCATGAATGCAGGTCCCCCGTGAGGGACGTCAGTACGGAAATATGTAATGAGTATGTAAGGCAGGGAGTATCAACATGAGATACAAAAGATCAACAGAACCCAGATACCAGTGAATAAACAGTATGAGTAGACCACACTTAAAAGAACTGATGGGATACCTGCACATTACTTTCATATCATTACTTCCCGTAATCCTTATCAATACATAACATATGTCATACAATGGCCAACTGATCAGTGGTACTAATACAATACATCAGGGACCACCCCTGGAATAGCATATATATACATAATCTTTATAATACAATGGCCAACTGATCAGTGGTACTAATATAATACATCATATCATCAATTTAAAATATAGACATTCCATTTCTTAATTCAATTAATCTTTGAGATTGGTTACTTTGTGGTCACACTTTATGGAACTTGAAACCATGATACCTCAATAGGTAAAACATGTAAATAGGTAATCAATATCATGAAGATGAAGTAGAGAATCATGGATACCTCATTAAACCATTTCGGAGTCAACAATAGTATATGGACATTTTTTTTGACTAGCCGGACATCTTAAAAGTTAAAACAAGTTCAATTGGTAGTGTCGAAGATCATATGATGTTATTATGTGTCATGTGTCGTATGACAATGTTGGAAGCTTACTTGAGAGTGCCATGGGTCATTATTCATGCCAAAGAATAGATAGAGTATGTCTTACATACCTTGATATAACCACTTCAATACAAGTGACTTCCCGTACTCTTCGAACACTTATCTACAATAAGTCATTTGTGGCAAACTAGCATTAGCAACCAAACCTTACCATTTAGGTATTAACTTCACCAATTAACGTCTAGGAAGTAATCCTTTAGCTCATCAATAAGAGTACTACATACATCCTCTTATACTCTTATTACATTCACATATCATGCATTTTCATGAAATATCCCTCAACATCACTCTTAGCCTTTATTTCCCTTCTTAAAACCATCCAATACCAACATGATCACTAGGCATACACAACCACTAATATAATGATATATCACCACAATTCATCCTTCATAATCCAATACAGCAACTTCCATAATTTACTAATAATAATTTATACACAACAATTCATAACTATGTTTCTAGTTATCTTCCAACATCAAGACAATACTCATAATCCTTTATCAATACTTATTCATGGATAAGAATCAAGAATAAACAATATTCATACCTTAACAATGGACTCTTGTATTTGGAATCCTCCTTACATAACCATGGGGTGCTTCTCGAAGCTTTCGAGATGGTGAACACAACTACGGAACCAATTTGAATTTTCTACGGTTGAATCTTGAGTTATTTGGGATTTTTGTTTGGAACCTAAAAGGTGTTATTGAGAGAATTTGAGAAAAAGGATTGTATTCTGCTGAATTTGGGCTAAATCTGGTGTTATAGACGGAATTGGGTGAAGTGAAATGACTAAAATGCCCCTAAGAAAACAAGAAAAGTCGAAACTATCCCTCAGTTGACAAACTGACAGGCTGAAGTAAAATGGATATAACTTCTTACTCAGATGTTGGATTTGGATGAAACCAGTTGCAGTGGAAACAAGACTCAAATCTCTTTCGTTTGATATATTATAGCTCACACAGTTCATTATATAAAGGGAGTTATGATCGTTTGAAGTTGACCCTGAAATGCTGAAAAAACTGGGCAACAGGCTATGCGTTTTGCTACTGTTTTGAAATCCAAACGCAGCCCTATGCATTCCGAAAAATTCCAAAACTTATCCGAGATGTACTATGAGATTGTCCGATCGTAACGCAACTTGAAAATCTAAAAATGAAGGTCGAGAAGGTCGAGAAGTTGTATCCCGAAGGTTGTCAGCTAAAATGATTCTAAGTTACACTTAGAAAAATTTTCATGTTTTTAAGTCTAAGAGCACTCTATTAAAGGATAATCCATGCACGACTTTTACGGGGTGTTACAACCCTTATCCAAAATGATAGACAAGTGAACTCCATGCACCCTGACCGACTCCCGGATATACAATCTAGCATAATCCTCAGCCGTATAAGATGTATGCATGGGCAAAAAATGTGCGGACTCAATCAACCTATCCACAACAACCCAAATAGAATTATGATGACGACGCGAAAGAGGAAACCCAATCATGAGGTCTATATTCACCATCTCCCACTTCCTAGTAGGTATACTAAACTCTTGCATCATACCACCCGGTCTTTGGTGCTCTACCATAACGTGTTGGCACATTGCATACTTTACTACAAACTCGGCTATGTCTTTCTTCATATCGTTCCACCAATAGATCTCCCATAAGTCGCAGTACATCTTGGTAGAGCCGGGATGAATGGAATAACGTACGCCATGCGCTTCACCCATAATCCTCTGCCTCAAATCATCGATACACGGGACACACAACCTACTATGCAATCTCAACACACCATCTCCCCCTTAGGAGAAGTCCTCGACCTTTTGGTCCTTAATTGACTCCTTCAGTTTGACCAAACTAGGATCCATATCCTATTTTTCCTTTACTTCCGAAACTAAGGAGGATTTAGAACAACTCTGCACCAACGTACTCCTCTCCACTAAATCAAGCAATCTAACACCCAACCTAGCCAGAAAATGCACATCACGAGCTAAATCTCTCCTACCTTCCTCAATATATGCAACACTCCCCATAAATAATCTGCTAAGGGCATCCGCCACTACATTGGCCTTGCCCGGGTGATACAACACACTCATATCATAATCTCAACAACTCTAACCACCTCCACTGCCTAAGATTCAACTCCTTCTGGGTAAATACGTACTGCAGGCTTTTATGATCAGTAAACACATCAACGTGGACACCATAAAGATAGTGTCTCCAGATTTTCAAAGCAAAGACCATAACAGCTAACTCAAGATCATGGGTCGGGTAGTTCTTTTCATGTGGCTTCAATTGTCTAGAGGCATAGGCTATAACCTTACCTCTTTGCATCAACACACAACCCAAACCAAACTAACTCAAGATCATGGGTCGGGTAGTTCTTTTCATGTGGCTTCAATTGTCTAGAGGCATAGGCTATAACCTTACCTCTTTGCATCAACACACAACCTAAACCAACTCTAGAGGCATCACAATACACCACAAAACCATCGGTACTATCAGGCAAAGTCAACACAGGGGCTGAAGTAAGTCGAGTCTTCAACTCCTGAAAACTTTTCTTACAGGAATCGGACCACTGGAATTTAACTTTATTTTGGGTAAACCAGGTCATAGGAGACGCAATGTAAGAGAAACCCTCAACAAAATGATAGTAATAGCCAGCTAGACCCAAGAAATTCCTAATGTTAGATGGAGAAATAGGTCTAGACTAATTTCTAACGGCTTCTGTCTTTTGGGGATCAACTCTAATACCCTCAGCTGAAACAACATGACCCAAAAAAGCTACAGACCTTAGCCAACCTTTGCACTTACTAAATTTGATGAACAACTGGTGATCTCTAAGAGTTTGCAAGATAATTCTAAGATGAGCTGCATGGTCAGTCTCATCACGGGAATACACAAGGATGTCATCTATGAAGACAATGACAACTGTATCAAGGTATTGCTTGAACACTCGATTCATGAGGTCCATGAAGGCTGTCGGGGCATTAGTTAGCCCGAAAGACATGACTAGAAACTCAAAGTGACCATAGCGGGTTCGCAAGGTTGTCTTTCGAATATCATATTCCCTCACCTTAAGTTGATGATAGCCGGATCTAAGGTCTATCTTGGAGAAATAACTTGCACTTTGCAACTGATCAAACTGGTCATCAATTCTCAGAAGAGGATACTTGTTTTTGACTGTGACCTTATTGAGTTGACGGTAGTCAATGCACATACGCAAAGATCCATCTTTCTTCCACACGAACAAACCAGGTGTACCCCAAGGAGAAATACTGGGCCTAATAAAACCTTTATCTAAGAGGTCCTTGAGTTTCTCCTTCAACTCCTTAAGCTCTAGAGGTGCCATGCGGCATGACAGAATAGAAATAGGTCAAGTGTTGGGAAAAAGGTCAATTCCAAACTCTATCTCTCTATCGGGAGATACCCCTGGGAGATCTTTCGGAAAGACATCGGGGAACTCATTAACAATATCTACCGACTAGATAGTTGGAGTCTCGGACTTAGTGTCTTTGACTCTAACTAGGTGGGAGATGCAACCTTTTGATATAAGCTTTCTGGCTTGTATATAGGAGATAAAATGACTCTTGGGAGATACCGAACTCCCGGACCACTCGAACACTGGTTCATCAGGAAACTGAAACTTGACCACACGGGTACGACAATCTATAAATGCATAACAAGAATGATGCCAATCCATACCCAGAATAAGGTCAAAATCTACCATGTCTAACTCTATCAAATCTGCAAGTATGACTCTATAAAGCACAGTAACAGGGAAATTTCTATACACTTGTTTAGCAATAACAGACTCACCTACTGGTGTAGAAACTAGGAAAGGCTCGGAAATCTTTTTGGAACTCATTTTGAAATTCACAGCTATAAGTGGGGTCACATAAAAGAGGTTTGACCCGGGGTCCAACAACACATAAACATCGAGGCAAAAGACACGAAGTATACCAGTAACAACATCAGGGGAGTCCTCCTACTCCCGACGGGATGGTAAGGCATAGAATCTGTTCTGACGCTGACCGCCAGCAGTGCTAGAAGAAGCGCCCTGAGCAGGGGCGGGACAGAGTACCGGAGCTGGTACCCTAGCAGCCTGTGCCTGAGGTCGGGTATCTCTGTTCCCCTGTCTAGCATGGAGGCAATCTCTAAGTCTGTGACCCTGCTTTCCATAACCAAAATAACCCCTCAAATCTCTGAAACACTCCCCAAGGTAATTTCTACCATATTTGGCACAAGGAGGATAGCGAGGCTGGTTACCAACACTGTTCTGTGACCCAGACAAGAAAGGCCTACTCCCTTACTTTGGCCTACCTCTAGGCTCGGGAGCATTAGCTGATGAAGGCACGAGAACAGGCGGATGTCTCTAAAACTGAGGGTGGCTCCCTCCATGGAACCTAGGCGGACTATACTCATGCTGCTCAGATCTAACCCTCTTGCTATCCCTCATTCTTTCTTTCTCTTTAATCTTATCCACCTCTATATACTGGGAAGGCATCATAAACCTAGCCAGATCCATATCCTTATACAACATCACAACTCTATACTTCTTCAGTACCATCCCAGAAATGTCGGTCACAAACTTACTCATACTAGCTCGGGTGTCAGAAATCAAATCAGGAGCGTACTTGGCCAACTGATTGAACTTCAAATAGTACTCCTTAACAGTCATGGAGCCCTGCCTCAAGTTCATGAAATCTTCAATCTTTGCCTCCCTCATCTCAAGCAGAAAGAATTGGTCCACGAAGGCATCTTGGAATACTTTCCAAGTCATAGGAGCGGCATTCTCACCTTTACCCTTCTTCCACGATACAACCCAATCATAAGCAATGTCCTTCAGTCTATAGGACTCCAACTCAACACCTTTTTCTTTTAAAACATGTATTTTATCAGTGATCTTCCTTACCTCTTCTAAGTACAACTGGGGTCCTCATCTGCCTTGGACCTATAGAACTCAGGTGGATTCATCCGCATAAAGTCATGAATCCTAGCCGCGGCTACATCACCCCCTGCTAATTAGCAACTGGGCCTGGTTAATGGCCCAAACTTTTGTGGTGACCGCTTGGGCTAACGCCTGAAAGGCCGCCCTAAACTCAGCATGGGACACCGTCTCATTCAAAGGATCAACAGGTGGGGGTTGCTCATCATTGTTCCTATGGACATTCTCTCTTCTAAGAGGCATTTTTTGAAAATAGAACAGTAAGGATCATCAGACAAGAGGGACAACTATAGGCACGATAGAATCTGAAAGAAGAAATAACCTTTTCCTAAAATGTCTCATAGCCTCTTGCTCCTAGATGTGGCGCGCTACACACCGATGATTAAGGCTCTACTCAACGCAGCTTGTCAGACTCCCTAAGACTCCTTAGAAATCCTAGGCTCTGATACCAAGTTTGTAACGACCCAAAATCGTCTCCCGGGATGTTATACGGTGCTTAAGGCTACAAGTATTCCCAAGCTAACCCTTATAGCCAGTTTCTACCAATAACACTCAATTCAAGATGAAATAGACTCAACACTAGCATAGTCATATCATATGAAAGGAAATACAGGAAAGATATTCGGTCCATATGACCACAATACAGAGAAACCTCAATAAAACCACAATACCAAACACTCAACACATCACAAGTATGATATTAGTCTGACAAATCCTCTATGAGTCAAAAACTAGAGAGCCGTTGGTACAGGTCCCCAACTGACTTGAAATGAACTGAAGATAAAACATAGTCTCTCAAATACAAAAAATATCTGAAGATCGGCCCTCGAACCATGAGGACTTACCAATGCAGAAAACGTAGGCAAGGTACTCGAAGAATCACGGATGAGGTTGGGACTGAGCACCTGAACCTACTTTATAAGATAATGTAGCACATAGACATATATGTGAATCAGTACTTTTGAATGTACTAAGTATGCGGGGGTGAATGCATATGTATAAAAATAGTACCGATCTTCTTCAATCAAATCATGAATGCAAAATGAGACGACTCATATGGCTTGAAAAAGTATAAAATATAAAGCTCATAAATCATGTAAAATGAGGCATGCAACACAAATCTCGTGAGTCATCGCTCTTTAACCTTAAAAATCAGAAATCTTTTCTTATTCTCAAAACCCAAAGGCTAAGGGACTTTGAACAATACTTTCAACTCGTCCATATGTCTCATGGGGAGTAAAACCTCTTCAATGCTCAACATTTCATAATTATTTAAAACTCATATACTTGGAATTAGGAATCATATGACTTGGAAACATATTTAAAGGCATTTCATTCACCTTAGGAAAATATCTCATTTCAAGCTTTAGGAAAATCATTCTATCTCAAATGAAAAACTATTGTAGCTCAAGGAAATAACTTATCTCAAAGCTTTATGAAAAGTACTATATCAAGGGAAGATACTTTCATTTAGGGAAATAACCCACCTCAAGGAAGCACTTTAGTTCGTGAACAACTTTGCAATTCCACCACTTAGGAAAATAACTCATAGAAAGGGAAAATAAGTATCAAATTTCAAAGTTTAAAAGGGCAAGGGAGGTTCTCATAACCGAAATAAACCATGTGAGCTACATGGAGTCCAACGTTTTGTCCTCCGAAGGAGGAGACCCCATGTTAGGGAGAAGTGTCATACTCTTGCCAGGGAGTACAACCTAGGTCTAGTGATCACTAAATGAAACTCAACCTCGGGACCAATCATAATCATCATAAACTCAGCCTCAGGCCCAACCTACGGTGGCACGTAGTTTTAGGGTAAGAAATTGTAGTGACTTACCCGCTCAGTGCTAAGTACTACTCCCTTTAGATTATCTGCGCTCTCTCATAAAAATCCACTTTTAGAATAATCTCATGGTTCACCATGAACCCAATAATTAAATTTATAATCTCATATGATGAAGTGGATTTCAAAGCTTTCGGACCATTAGGTCAATTCATTTCTTAATCATCTCAAAATACTCAAATCATGGGTGCTTATAGCATAAGAGTTCATAATTTCACAAGTCTCAAATAGGGCTTACTAACCCATAATTCAATCTCAAGTTAAATCTCATCAAAAGCATAATATATAGCATATAGATTCCTAAATCATATGGAAATCTGGGAATTTCAGCAATTTATCTCAAAATCTCAATATAGTCATATGCTTCAATATCTCAACATTGCAAATATTAGCTTCTCAAGGAGTAAAATCATGGGGTTTATACCCAACTGTAAATTCTCAATAAAACATGCAGAAATCATGCCATTTGACTCTTAATTCATGGGAAATATCAAGATAATGCATTCAATAATAATGGGTGAAAACCCCCAATTCAAATTCATGTAAAAACCTCATAGATTTCAGTAAATTCATGATGTAAATAAGCCTTTTGGGCACAAGGGTGAAAGGGTTAGCCTTGTTCAAAACTCCATATACCTTGAATTAGAAGCTTTGGATGAACTCTCACTTTTGGAACTCTATTCGTACTCTTGAATGAGGGTTCTTGAGGCCCTTGACTTGGGAACCTTGAATCTTGACTCAATTTAGAAAATCCATGGTGGATTCTTGAGATTGTTGGAAAAGGTTTTGGATACTTATGGTTTTTTATGAGAGAAAACTTGAGAAAAACCTCATAGGATGCTTGCAAATGACTTTGATTTGGTGTTTGCACGATTTTATAGGCTTGGAAAAAGTCCAAAATGCCCTTTTTAACATTTGTACGAAGTTTGAAAAATTAAACTGGGAACCCGATTTAAGGGATCACTGCGATGCGCCACTTATCACAGTGGCTAACTGGAAATTGACAATTGGCAATATGGGAGTCGCCGCGATGCGGAGTCATCACATTTTCCCACTGGTTAGGACCTAGAACCTCAGTGCGATGCGCCAATATTACGGTGTTCCACTGGAATTTGACAATTGTCAAATCGACCCTCTCCGCGTCGCTCCAAGCACTAAAATGACACATTTTTACGACTAGGTCTTAAATTAACCATAACTTCTTATCCGAGTATCGGATTTGGGCGAATCTTATATCGACGGAAAGCTTATTGAATTTTCTATGTGATAAAAAGTCAAAATTAGAGAAATTCTATGTGGTTAACATGATACCCACTTAGGAAGCCACTTCTCAATCTTTTAGGGCTGAAATCATGCCTTACTTGACATGCCCTAAGACTCAGACTACGAGGAAACTTTGCGGGGCCTTACACTAAGAGAGACACATCAATTTCAACCATATTTGTGGTATGATTATTTTTTTGTATATTTAAAATCTTTCCTTATTTTTAAGTCAAATATTTATAAAATCATTGATTACATTCTAATTACGTACTTAAAACTTTTAAAATTTTGTTACTTCTTAAATTTATCTTATTCTAACGCTTTTATATTTATTTCTAAAATTTTTAATTTTTCTTAAAATCAAATTTTGTTGATTTAGAATTATTTTTCAAATCTTACTAAAATCAGATTTAGATGATTAAAATTCTTGAACTAATGGAAAAAGTAATAGTTCAAAAAAGGGACGATTATTTTTTTTCTTATATATTTAAAATCTTTCTTATTTTTCACATTAAATCTTTATGAAATCATTGATTACATTCTTATTACGTACTTAAAACTTTGGTACTTCTTAAATTTTTCTTATTCTAACACTTTTATATTTATTTCTAGATTTTTCAAATTTTCTCAAAACCTAATTTTGTTGATTCAGAATTCTTAAACTAATGAAAAAAGTATAGACTTTTCAAATATTCTTAAATCAAAATTAGTTTATTAGAATTCTTAAACTAATGAAAAAAGTATTAATTTTCATTAATTCTGATGACTTTTAATAAATAAAAGTTTACCATAAATGTATTTAATTATTGCATTTTGCATGTGTATCTCGTACAATGAGTTCAGTTTTATAAAATCACTTCAGCATTATAAAAGAAAATATATCTTGGTTAATAAATAAACATGCCTATTATACTAAAAATATATAGTCATTGGATTAAAATTCTACTTTCACTTCTTTTAATTTTATTTTTGGATAAATTATTTGATATGATTAGAATTCGATTCAGTTGGTACTTTTCTAAAATCTAGATTGTTAATTAACTAAATCTCCTAATATCTCACGTGGATAAAAGGAAAAAAAGAAGAAATTCGTATACAATTAGAGTGACTAACCAATTTCTTATGACGAAATATAATCCAAAGAATCTGGTCAAAATTGTAAATAAGTCTATTTCAAATTATTTATTGTATATAAGTCATTATAAAAAAAAATCACAAAAAACATCTCAATTAGCAATTACCTATCTGGAATACATGATAATTTAGTATTTAAACTTCAAGAACATACAAAAATAATAAAAGAGAACTTCTCAATTAGTATAAGTCTAACAAAATACATGATAATTTTTTTTATAACTTAAAATATATACTAAATTTTTTGAAAACTTACCTCAAATCGCAAGAAAGTTTGTCTCTTCAATCATAAATACTGTTAATATTTCACTAAAAACTTCTCAATTAACAATTATTTATCAGTAATACATGATGATTTATTATTATAAAATTCAAGAACATACTAATTACAATTTTAGAAAACTTACCTCAAATCACAAACAAATTTATTTCTTTAATCATAGATATTATCAATATTGTAAACATCAAAAACAAAAATTTTAGAAAATATACCTTAAATCAAATCAAATTTATGAACAACAATAATAAAGAAAAAAATTATTTGAGAACTACATTATCGACGTATTTTTGTAGAAAGGAGTAATTCTAAATTTATAAGAAATTTTAGGTTTAGTTTACTTTCCTTCTTTGTCATTTCAGTTTATATTTATTTTATTTAATAAAATAGCTTTTGTGATCTTTTGTATTTCTATGTTTTGTTTTGTTTTTTCTTTTTTCTTTCTCCCCCCCCCCCCCCCCCCCCCTTTCCTCCACACGTTTTCTTTCTTCCTTTTAAATTCAATTTAGTTTTCTTTCCATTTATGTATTTTCCTTTTTTTGGTTCTCATTTTTGCTTTGGACTTTTTTTTCTTGTTCTTTTCAATTCAAATCAGCATTATTTTTTTATTTATTTAATTTATTAATAAATTACATATAAGTTAAGATTTGAATTGATTTAGAACTTTCTTTCCTAACTAAAATAAGGTTTTTAATTAATTTCAAAGTTTTAATATTAATAATAACTAAATAATAATTTGAGGAAAATAGTGAAAAGATGATTCTGTCTAAAGAGGAGACTTTTAATGAAGGCCTAAAAGTTCAAATCACTTTCTAAGGGTCTTCACACTTTTAATATATTATAGATTATAGATATAAATATAGATATAAATTATATATATAGATTATAGATATAGCTATAGCTATAGATATAGATTATTGCTATTTAAATAATAACTTATTACATCTAATAGTTAGGAATCTTCTATTGGTTATTTCCATATAATTAAGGGATTCAAACTCTGCGAGACTTGTTTTGACGATTCTGTCTAAAGAGGACACTTTTAATGAATGGCAAAAAGTTTAAATCACTTTTTTAACGGTCTTCACATTTTTCATATATTATTATTATTATTATTATTATAGATTATAGATTTTAGATATAGATTAGAGAATATAGATATAGATTATTGCTATTTAAATAATAATTTATTACATCTAATAGTTAGGAATCTTCTTTTGGTTATTTCCCTATAATTAAGGGATTAAAACCCCACGAGACTTGTTTTTACCTTAAAATTTAAGACTTTTCATTCGTTTTAATTGTCGGACTTTCCTTTAAATTTTTCCTAAAAAATGACATTTTTCTTTCAAAAATAGGGCAGTTTGAGTATTTATTGAAATTATTACTATTTAAATAATAATTTATTACATCTAATAGTTAGGAATCTTCTTTTGGTTATATCCCTATAATTAAGGGATTTAAACCCTGCGGGACTTGTTTTACCTTAAAATTTCTACAACTTTTCATTCCTTTTAATTGTAGGATTTTCCTTTAAATTTTTTTCCATATTTTAAAATCTTTTAAAATATATATATTATAACTATAATTTAAGAAAATAGTAAAAATATGATTTTGTCTATTGAAAAGTATTTTAATAAAGGGTAAAAATTTTAAATCACTTTTCTAAAGGTTTTCACACTTTTAATATATTATAGATTATAGATATAAATTATAGATTATTTTTTTTTCAACTTTTTCTTTAACAATGATCCATTTTATTTTCTTTAAATTAGGTGAAACAAAATAGGGGAAATAATCGGCTCTTCTATTTTAGACTAATTTTTTATTACCTTTTCTTTTGGGAACCTTTTCTTAAGAATTAGATATTTTAGTTTTGGCTCTCCTATTTTATTTCACCTATTTCAAAGAAAATAAAATAGCTAATTGTTAAAGAAAAAGTACACCCCCCCCACCCCCAACTTTTATTTTTTTTAAAAATAAATGGAATTCTTGCGCAGAAAATAAAGAGTAGGATGAGAAAACTTTTTGTTGCTATATTTATGGACGAGATGATATGTTGCTAAGATTGTGGGATTATAATAAATTTTTAAACTAAATATATAATATATATTTATTAGAATTCCTATTTATTTTCTAAATCATGCTTGGAGATTTACTTTTAAATAATTTGATCTTATGATGTAAGAGGGATCTATTCAATAATGGGCTGGAAACAAATGGACTGACCATGGACATATGAATAGTCATGACCTATGTATACTAAGTTGGGATAATTACATAAAGGCGAAATGGTCTGATGGGTATTTGTATTTGTCCTGATTTGTACATTAGACACTTTCACTTATACTTTTGTCATCTGGATCCTTTAAACCATTAAAAACAAAATACTTATAAAGTAAAATTTACATAAATATACATCTTGAGTTATTGTTATTACATAATATCCCATATAACAAGACTAATTACAAATATCCCAAACTAATTACAAAAATTCTATCTTTTGTACTTTCTCTCTCTAAAATCCTCATACATATCGAAACAAACTTATCGGACACTAATCTTCCTTAATATATACCTATAATCAAGGAGCCTAAAATAAAGCCACCATAATCCCAATATTCAAGATTTGAATTTACAATCTTCTTCTTCTTCTTCAATACTGCAACAAGTCATAGATAATATAATTTTTCATTACCTTTTCCAGCGAACCACCTCCTCGGTGCCCCCTCCAATCCATTTTTGCCGACGAAACATGCTGGTGGTGGTAGTTCTTCGATGTTATCCATTTTTGAAGGATCAACACGACCTCGACAAACCTCGATGTTGGTGGTGGGGGTTCTTCGATATGGTATGTATAGGAGTAAAGTCTCAAAATCTCCAAGTAAGAAAAAAATTAAAGGAATAGCACGATCTCGACTTTCAAATATTTTGTGATTTGTTTTTGAATTTGTATCTTTTTCCCGATTTTATTACTACCTTATACATTGTTATACATAACTATGTTATGTATAAAGATAAAGTCTCTTTTTTATATGGGATCTGCTCTTATTTCTACTCCATATGCATTAATACGCGATATCTATGGTTGACCCATTTTGTTATTAGATATACAAGGGTTATGTATAAGGGTTGTCAGTGGCATGTAACGTATGTGGCTTGAAGTATTCTGATCTTATACATGCAAGATCTATGTATAAGGGAATGTCTGTGTTTTGCAATTTATATGATTTTCCCCAATGTTATATGTTTTATGTGTAAAACTATTGTTTACTGCTGTTATTTTTTACTTTACACATTCCATGTTAACTTTTTATGTATAGGTTTATGTTTCTTCTGCAATTATGTTTTACCTTATACTTAAGCATGTTATGTATAAGGTTATGGTCAACTGAAGTTATGTTTTAAATTATACATTTGAGGTTATGCATAATAAAGTCAAATTTATAAACATGTACATCTTTTTATTTGTCATTATAAGCTGAAGTTTTAGTGTTAAATTTCTCTGAAGTTCAAAGATTTGTGATGTTAGTATTTTTGATAAAATTTGATGAAAAATAGAGCTTCAAGAATATGACAATTAATTGCTAGAAAAAATAAAAAAAATGTTGATCAATAAATTTTTTGTGTTGTTTGAAGTTTTTTGGATTTGATTTATTGTTACTAATTTTAAGAATCCATTAATCCCAATTACAATAAGTAACGTTAATTGTGCAACAAATTAAAGGCGTCAGATTTATTTTTCATAAATAACGTCAAAATGGTTATTGCATATACATAGAATGTAATATATAATAACAATCAACAAAGTATAAGAACATTAAAAATTTGGGAGAGAGAAAAATAAATAATTGTTGTAGCAATCAAATTTTTAAGAATTCTATCACTATCTCGGTGAGTATGTTCAGAATCAAATCGCCGAATCAAAAAAACATTTGATTGATTCAAAGAAGATGCCTTGAGGATCCATTTGCAGTCTTTGTTACGACAATGAAAGGTATAGCTGATGTAAACAACAATAACAACAACAAACCCAGTGTATTCCCACATAGTGGGGTCTGAGGAGAGTAAGATGTACGCAGTCCATACCACTACCTCCGGAGAACTAGAAAGGCTATTTTCGATAGACCCCTGACTCAAGACAAGTAATAATAAACAAATTCATAATAAGAATGGAACCAAATGACATAATATAAATATGACACCCACAAGGAATAGTAATAAATTCATAATAAAACATGAAACAAGATGGAATAACAAGAATAATACACCCACCAAGTAATACCCTACACTAATGACCCAAACTGGCACTAGCCTTCTATCCTAATTCGCGTCCTCTAGATCTTCATATCTATGGTCATGTCTTCAGTAAGCTGTAATTGCTCCATGTTCCGCCTAATCACCTCTCTCCAGTATTTCTTCGGCCTACCCCTACCCCGCCTGAAACCATCCAAAACATATATATATATATATAATATTAAAAGTGTGAAGACTCTTAGAAAAGTGATTTGAAATTTTTGTCCTTCATTAAAAGACTCTTCTTAAGACAAAACTGTCTTTTCACTATTTTCTTTAATTTATTATTTAATTATTTTTATTGTACTGATCAATTAGAACAATAATCCTAGAATAGGAGAAAAAATACTCCTAAAATAGGACTTCATTAAGAAAATACTTCTATAAATATTAAGATGTACGTTAAATTAGAGAAGAAACTGATTTACTTATTGGAAAAATATGATTAATGCTCATCTAACTTGATTCAGTTATATGTCTAGATTGATGGATGCTTAATTTTCTAACCCTCAACTTCTTCACCATTTTTGTCAATATAATAAAATTCAATATGTGTGTGTGTGTGTATATATATATATCTTCTTTATTTCATTCAAGTTATTCTTTAGTGGCAAAATTTCCGCTCAGACAAGAATTATTTTCATCAAAACTGAAGCTTTAAGACCACTATCTTATTATTTTGTTGTAGTTTACAGGTCATAGATGAATTTACAGGTGGTAGATGAATGTCGGACGGTTTTGGAAAATTTCTTTGGGTAAAGATTAGGTTTAATTACATTATTTTTATATCTCTGTTTTGAATTAGGTTTAATTGCATTATTTTTATATCTCTGTTTTAATTTTTTGTTTTGTGTAAAGGTAAAGTTTAGTTGTATTATTTTGATATCTCTATTATCATATTATTTTGTTATAGTTTACAGGTGGTAGATGAGTGTCGGACGACTTTGAAATTTTTTCTTGTGTAAAGGTTAGATTTAATTATATTGTTTTGATGCCTCTATCATCGTATTGTTTTGTTGCAATTTACAAGTGGTAGATGAATGCCGATCGGCTTTGAGAAATTTTTTTGATAGAGGTTAGGTTTCATTAAATAAATTCTCCAAAAGATGTTGAATTTAATTATTGTGTTCATCTTTATCATTTAAAAAAATATCCTATTTATTGTAACGTTTGGACTCAATAAAGTGAGGCACACGTGCGGGGCGTGTACACCTAAACTATTATATAATAAAACGACAAGTTCAGGTTTGTTTTTCAGCAAAACTGTTTACGCTAACAGTTTCCTATACATAATATGTTTATGTATAAGCAAGTCTAATGAATAACTACATTTTACCAAGTACAAAATTATACAAATGATTTATGTATAAGAAAGTTATTATACAACTACAATTAAGTATAAGGTTCATTCTACATTCATAACTAAGTATAAGTACAACTAATTATAATGTTCATTCCACAGACTTAACGATGTCTAAGAAAATTATTATACAAGATCAACTAAGTATAAGGTTAATACGATTTCACATACATAACTTATTAATGTTTTCATACGTCTTATACACAACAATTCTAAAACAACGTAACTGTTTTGGCAGAAGTTTTGACTTTTAGGAGTCGCCACTTAATTTATTTGAAAAGGAATTAAGAAAACCTTTATATGATACTTTAAACGATCCATAACAGAAAAATCATTTAAATTTAAAGATTCTGAATAAGCGGTTCCTATTAATGTTTTAGGAAGGTTTTAAGGTACCTAAAACGTCCACTAACTTGCAATTATCCGAACTGTTTGAAAATATCTTTGACTAATTTTGAAAAAAGAGAAGTTAATTTTTTGAAAAGAAAGTGATTTTAGGAAAAGAGTCGTATAAAAATGATTTGACGACTTAGTAGGAAATTTAACTAGGTTCGAAGGCATAAATAGCAAACAAACATAGAAAAGGAAAAGGTAAGAATATGAGATTAGGCTTTTAGGCCCGAACCCGGTTGCACCTGTCCTAAACTAAATATTGGGATTTTAGCCCATCATCATTTGTCCTAATCTAAATATTGGGCTTTTAGCCCGTCATCACTTGTCTAAAACTATGTTTTCGAGCCTTTTTGGTCCAAAATCCACTTTACCTGTATTAAAATATAACTTTGGCTTTGAGGGCCAAATGAATGAATAAATAAATAAATGACTAAAAATAAATAAATCAACAATAAATAAATAAATAAATAAATAAAGGAAAAAAAGACTCTTCGAGTCTCTTAGATACTTCAAAAGGGGCCTTTGGATCCATTTTTATTCTTCTATATTCTTGCCTTGGTACACCTCATGATCGACTTTTGGACTTAGCCTCAGAGTTGACTCGATAGAGATGGTGGGCCTCAATAACACATGATGATTATGTAAAAGGAAAATAGTCCATGTAGGACTCAAAATGAATTCACATGCAAGGAACGAAATAAAGAGATTAATATTCATCCAAAGTGCAGAACGCCATATAGATAGATGACATAACCAATCAACAGATAAAAAGAAACTATTGTAATCCAAAATAAAATAGCAAACAGTGAGTCAAGATGTAGAAAAGTCAAGGAAAAGGGGCATGCTCAATATGGTAAAGTCATGCAATTGTGGCTATCATCAGTACACAAATAAACATATAAACAGGAAAAGAAATGTTCAAGACTAACTTTGTGAGGATTCCCGTAAGTAGGAACAAGAACACAATGAGACTATACACTAGAGTTGGGAGTTAAAATGAACCTCATAAGCGACTAATTCATAACGTCGAATAAGAAAGGAACCACTCTTTCTTGGAAATATCTACCAATTTCTAAAAAAATAAGGACTTTGACTCCCAACCAAATTAATTGCAGACATGATGAAAGGAAAACAAAAAGGAAGAGAACATTTGAAATAAATAAAGAAAAATATGCCTATCTAGAGTTTGGCCGAGAAACTATGAATATGAAAATTGGGTATGATGAGACCCCGTTTCATCTTCCAAATTTCTTTTTGAGAGAAAACTAAAGAATTTACTCCCCAAAATTTTTTTTTGCCTCTGCACAATTGCTAAAACATATCTTGGAAACGGCCTTATAAAACTCCAAGAATTTTATGCCTTTATAAGAAGAAATTAGGTCCAAAATGCCATCGAATTAGGTGACAAACTAAGAACTAAAAGAAATTATCGATATGAACACGAAAGCAATTTGCAATGATCTACATAAGGCAAAACTAAAGAGAATCTTAACATTTTCTTAGGCTAACAGATGTAATAAACCAGGAAAATAATATTCTGCAGTTATCAAGCTAACAAGCATGATGAATTTGAAGAACCGGTAATGAAAATTATATGGCAAACAATGAAGTAAAATATAGGATGAATATTAACTAAACAACACAATCATGATCAATTATCCTACGACCATTGAAGCCATCTACAGTGAATCATCCCAGCACATTACATTATGACTACAAAACTATAAAAAGAAGAAGAAAATGATAACAAATTGAAATGAAAGGATTTATTTACCTCTTTCGGGGCAGAATAATGGGACTTGAGTCGTTAACGGAGTTCTTCGCCACCACCGAAAGCTAAAAATCTTAAAGAAAACTAAGAAAAAATTCAATTGAAATTTTTCTTACTCAAAATATTCAAGAATTTCAAGATTTGTTGCTCGGAGATTGTTTTTTCCTTCCAAGACTTCTATATTTTTGCTCAAAAGATAGCTTTTTATAGAGAAACTTGAGGATTGAGCCTTTGGTCTTCAACCGATGTGGGATCAATTTGAACGGAAAGTAATTTTTGGTATTTTCAAAATTTTAAGGTGAGGATAACGTTTGACAAATGGACTTGTACCATTCCAGTACAAAATTCAAATTTCAAATACAAAAAAGTCTGAGCTGTTTCATTGCTGCTTGGGTGGACTAAAATTATGGGTCCAATTTCGGGTTCGCCAGGTCGGGTCGACGCAGTTTGGTATTGGGTTGGTGAGTTCTGGTACTGGGTTGTGGGTTTGGTCGGTTCATTAAGTTTTTACATTAGGTTGTTGGATTCGGGTAGATATAGGTTCATCGATGTCAGGTCAAAATGGGGCTGCTGGATGTGTTTAGGGTTGGGTTTTGAGCTGCTCAATTTTTACGCGAGGTTGCTGAAAGTTGAAGTTTGTTGGTGTTATCATGAATTGCTGCTGTGTGTGTTGTTGCCGTAGTTTTGTTGATCGATGTCGAAGGTTGAAGGTTGTTCTATTGATCGATGTGGAAGGTTTTTCTCGTTAATGGATAAAAGGGAGTAAAAATTGGTTCAAGTCGCTGATTGGGGAATTAGGTTGCTTTTTGGGCCTAGGTCGGCTAGAATGGAGTTGGAATTGGGGGTTATTTAAAATAACCCCCAATTAAATTAGGGTATGGATAGGTTAGGCTATTTTGGCTATTTATTAAAAGAAAATTTAGACAATTACATTTAAATTTAGCCTAATTAAAACTCAATCGACCAATTGCATTGCAATTATGACCGAATTAATTTCAATTAAGGTCCAAATTTAATAAATTGACTAAATTGAATTAAAATTCGATATGAATTAATACCTTGTTTAATCCTGAGTTTCTTGATTTAATAAAGACAAACAAATATTTATCCAAATGAATTATTTTTGTGAATCAATTATGTTTACATCAAGATTTTAATCATTTAAATTTATTTGCGAGATAATTCTTGATTAAAATCTGATATTTCATAAAAATAAATATTTAAGTAATCAAATTATATAATCTCAAATAATTGAACATGATACTATATAATCGCCACAAAAAATGACAAAATTACGTACAGAAATATTTTGAATAAATTTTATTTGGATGAAATAAATATTTTGATTTTATTAAAAATCGAAGAAACTCTGGATTAAATTTAGTCGTAGAGGGCAAAAATTAGGTGTCAACAACTGCCCCCTCCCTTTGGGTAGGGTGGATATAAGTAACTCTGGGCAAAGGGAGGCTAATATTCCTAATTCTTGTCTGACCACAAATTCGAATCTGAAAGATGTTAACTTTCGCACGAGTTTCATAGAGTTATGTCCGGACCACGGTATCAAGTTTCCTAAATATCTCAGGTTACATAAGAATTTTGGCCACTTGTATTTCATAAAGCTTGATTTAAAGCAAGAATTTCTAAAAATTTATTAGCTATCTCGATTTTTGATTTTTTGATGGAATCGAAACGCCGGGGAATAAAGAGATTTTAGGGAAAGTTGGAATGCAGTCGAGTTTTCTACATAGAGCCCATCCTACATATCCCCGAGACTCAGGAAATCAGACTGCTTGTAGTTTGACTCAATCGGTAGAAAAGATAGTCTTTTATTTCAGACAATCTTTGGCTCAGGATGAGTAATAAGTTGATCGAGTTGTAGAAAAGAGGATTTTAACCTCTTAACCATGAATGTGGGATCCTTCACATCCATAGGCAAGAACTTACCTGGACATAATTTTCAAAACTCTAGGTATACTATTACTCAAATTTGAAAGAAAGAGAAGGTTACCCTCAGCATGAGTTTAGAAATATCCCAAAGGTGAAGCTGAAACTAGAATATCACAAAATAACCACTTTCCTTCTAACAGGGGTGTGATTGGATGGTGGTGGCGATCTTTCTTTAGCTCACATCTAAAGAGTTTGACGTTCCTGTTTAGACTATGTCCCATTTTACTGCTAAGAAAGAATTTCACATTGTTCTACGTCCTATATGGACTCGTCTGCACCTATGGTTTTTATTTGAGATTTTCATCATCTTGAATGTTCTCGATAATGTTTTAAATAAAAGTGTTAGTACTAATCATAATCACGCAAAAGTTATGTAGTCTTTTACCATATCTCCACGTGGGTTGTCGCCTGAAAAATGAATTCATCCTTTCGTGTACCTATTTGAAAGGAAAAATTTACAACAATAGATACAACAACCCTCTTAGTTGTTGCATGCTTATCTCATTTGTTGGTTGAATATGTCTTTAAAGTGGGGTGACCTTTTTGGATACCGACGATACTTTATGTAGAATGGTCCCTACAACCGTGTAATCTTATGCTGAGGTGAACTATATTGGTTGCCTATGATAACCTTTCTGGTTATTGACAATAATTCTTTGCATGTGACCTCGGGTAAGTCCTGCACGTCTTTTTTATTAATACGACTTATAGATTTCCCTTGAATTATCAATCTTTGGATAATCTTGCACATTATTTGATGTTGGATACGAGACGACTTACAAATATCCTTTGAATTGCTAGCTTTCAGGTAATCCCTCACACTATCCGACCTTGGATAAAAGATGACTTACAGATATCCCTCCAATCGCTAGCTCTCAGGTATTCAATCACCATCTGACCTTCAATATAATATGTCTTTATAGATATATATCAAATTGGTAGTCTTTTGGGTAATCCCGTACATAATCGATCTTTGGATATAACGCGGGTTATAGAGAGCCTTTGGACTTATCAATTTGATAATCTCGCATATTCTTCGGTAAGGATTTAGTTGCGATTTATGGATAACCTTCAGACTATAAATTTTTAGGTAACCTTGTACGCTATTCGATTAGGATGTTGTTGCGGCTTACAAATGACCTATGGTCTACCAACTCATAGGTAATCTTGCACACTATCCTGTTTCAAATAATAAGACTTATGCATGACCCTTAGATTGCTAATTTCTATGAAGTCTCATATGTCATTCGCTTTCAGATAGCGACTTAAAGCCGTCCTTTTGAATCACGTGCTTTTGATGCATTCAAATGTTGATTCGTGAAATGATAAAATATCCTCGATGCTAACATATTTTATCTCGTATGTCAGCAGATATTAGATGATGATTATCCTTGACGCCAGTATTATCTATCTGATGATATCCTCGATGCCAGTATTATTTATCTCACGTGTCAACAAATATTAAATGATGATGATATCCTCGACGCTAGCGTATGCTATCTCATATGTCAACAGATATTGAATGCTGATGATATCCTCAACGCCAGTATATGCTATCTCGCGTGTCAACAAATATTGAATATTGATGATATCCTCAACGCCAGCATATGCTATCTCACGTGTCAACAGATATTAAATATTGATGATATCCTCGACGCTAGGATATGCTATCTCGCATGTCAACAGATATTAAATATTGATGATATCCTCGACACCAGTGTATTCTATCTCGCGTGTCAATAGATATTAAATGCTGATGATATCTTCGTGCCAGCGTATGCTAAATCACATGTCAACAGATATTGAATGCTGATGATATCCTCAACGCCAGCGTATGCTATCTCATGTGTCAACCGATATTGAATGCTGATGGTATCCTTTATCCCAGCGTATGCTATCTCGCGAGTCAATAGATATTAAATGTTGATGATATCATTGACGCTAGCGTATGCTATCTCACGTATCAACAGATATTAAATATTGATGATATTCTCGACGCTAGCATATGCTATCTCACATGTCAACAAATACTAAATACAATGACCCTCTCAGAAATTAAATGAGATAAAATGGCCCTCTTAGTAATGGCATGAAATGGCCCAATCGGTAATGAGATGATATGAAATGGCCCTCTCGACAATGGCATGAAATGACCCTATTGGCAATAGTATGAGATGGCCCTCTTGGTAATGATATAAAATGGCCCTCTCGGCAATGAGATGATATGAAATGGCCCTCTTGGCAATAATATAAAATGGCCTTCTCAGAAATGGCGTGAAATGGCCTTCTCAACAATGAGATGATATAAAATGGCCCTTTCGGTAATGACATAAAATGGCCCTCTTGGTAATGAGATGATGTGAAATGGTTTTTCTGGTGATTTGAAAATAGTTTCACCTGAGTTCGTTTGTATGTGTTTTGCTTTCTACATGTACCTGTTCTCAAGGTAGATAGTTAGTAGACATAATGTCGCTCTCGCTGACGACCACAATCAATCTCTATGACAGTTTAATGACAAATCATGATTTGAATGACTTATTTCGCTGTTAATCTTTTCTTTTAAAGAGATAATTACATAGCAAATCCATCAGATGCAAGTAAATGGGAAAAGTCCTTGTTTGGAGACTACTCAAATACTGTTTGCTTTGCTCCAAGGCGAATTTTGAGGATGACATTCTGCTCTTCCTCCTATTGAGTGATCCTTTTGATGGTTGTATTTATTATGCTGACTCCCTTGAATGTACTTGCGCTCAAGGTAAATATTTAGTAGACACAAAGTCGCTTTTGCTAGCGACTATTTTTAGGAAAATTCTAAATACAATATTCATAAATAAGATAAGACATTTTTGTTTGTCTCTCATGGTCTCAAACAATGATATAGCCAATTCAAAAGGTCCGCGATAAATAGGTATTAAACCTATTTTTTACGCTACTCGAAAATACCGTTCTTGAGCATTGTACGCTTTGGTATGGCTCGCAACTCTCTTGGGGATTTTTTGAAAATGATTCCTATTTTTGTATATTGATCCCTGCATCCACAGAAAAATGATTAGTCTTGAGAGAAACTACTCCGTGTTGGCCTCCTTCGATCCTTGGTTTGCTCCTCGCCATCTTTCGGATGGTCCGTCATGTTGGGACCTCCACCCTGGCTCCCCGTTCCAAAAGATGCATAGACAATCACTAAGTAAAAAGATTTGAATAGGCAATCACTAAGTCCGTCATGTGCTAGATCAACAAACGTCCTCTTGATTTTGACTATATCTCACATTTGATATAGGATTGTTAGGGATTCATCGTCGTTGAGTCTCTCTATCAGAAGTTCTATCATAGCCGAAGATTTAGTTTGTAGAGACTTTGTCGCAACTGGCGATTTCCAAAACTTGAATTTGACCTCTGAAGCTGGGGTATTTGAAATATATTCTAATATACTAGTGGAAATTTTGAGGACCTTCTCAAAATTTCTGCCCCAGTTTAAAGTTGTTTGAGATGATCTCAATGTGAGAGGATCCGAAGTCTTTGTTGGTATCCATTCTCTTTGTTGGATGATGATCTTTTCTTGTGAATTTTCGAGATTCCTTCTCAAAAATTTTGCCCCAGTTACCATTTCCTAGGGTTATATGATCGAGCCGTTGGGGCTCCTACATATCCCTTTTTGGGAATTAATGTCATCACATAGTTCATACATAAAAGAAAAAGATAAATTTGTCTAAGGAGTTAACCGAAGCCGACATAGGCCGCCTACGTATCCCTTTCTTCGAAATTCAAGTTAAACGTAGTTCGTACATAAAAGAAAAGGATAAATTTTCCTAAGGGGTTGACCGAAGCCGACATAGGCCTCCTACTTATCCCTTTCTTGAGAATTCAGGTCAAACATAGTTCGTACATCAAAAGAAGGGATTCTAGGCAATTACTTATCATAAAACAAATGATATCAAATAGGCGCTTACAAATAAACCAAGGAAACAAAACTAAAACATCATTCAAACATAGTATGTCTTTACCTTATAAGAATTGTGTGTGCTTCTGCTAAGTGAACATTAACAGTTGTCACTTTGATTCCATCATGATCGCCCAAGTTTACTATTCTAGTTTCATCCAAGTTTGGCTTCTCTCAGTTTTCAAATTACTCTATATCTTCCACTAACTGCTCCTCATCACTTTTTTTCCATTCATCATCATTCTTTTTGCTTTGTTCGTCTAACTCTTGACATGACATGACGAGACATTGACAGGTTTAAAAATTATTGCTACCAAAATAAACCATGTTAGATAATAACAAGATAATAAAAGATAATAATATAATAATATTTCAAAAATAACTTCTTAAATAAAGGGAGGAATTTTGGAAAATAAATAAAAATTATGGCTCATGACTGTGCAAATGCGGGCCCATGCCTTTTTGAAAGCTGTAAAACACAAACTAAAAATTTGAGACATAAAAGGATGGATCACGGGGCCTCATCTGGATTATCACCGATTTTTAAAACTACTAGTAATTGCCCTTTCATCACTCATGACGGGCGACAGATTATGAGCGGAGTGGAAGTCCAATTTTGCAAAGCCTATCCTGGTGCAACCTTTTTCACAACACTGGACTTCAGAAAATCTTCTGGTACAACATTGTATCCCTCGAACAAATTTCCTATCCCATGCCCAAGACCATCATCATTTGACATCTTACGCACATGAAATGACTGGTACAGGAGTGGCAAGGGCCTAGGCAGACTCGTCTTTGACTTATCCTCAATCTTATCCTCCTTCGTTGGCTGGGATCCTAATCTATACTTAGATGCTTTTTCTAGGGCCACAATGGGATCAATAATTCGTTCCAAATTGTTACTCAAGATACTCAAGGTAGCCACAACTTTCTCTATCTTTTCCACTCCTTCTGTCTTTTTGGAATTTTATGAATCGACTTTAGTAATATTTTTGCTAGATACCCATTCGCCTGCTATTTTGTTATGCTAACCGTGGATCCACCGTGATTAGGTAATGGATTACTGGTGATGTTTTATGTCAGCGCTTGAAGAGTGATGATATTCTGATCAATCAAGTCTTGGATCTTGTGTTTCAGATTGATGCAATCTTCAATATTATGTTCGAGCGCTCCTGAATGATAAGCACATACTTGATCGTCCTGAAAGAATCGAGAATTGAGACTGGTATGCTTTAGTGGAATAGGCTGTAAATAACCAACTTTCATCAATCTTCCGAAGAGCTAGGTACAACTTTCAGCTAATGGAGTGAATTCTCTAGGAGGCTTCTTTTTTAAGTTTATACATGGGGGTTACACTGATTTTGATTAGTGGAAGAAAGTACTTGATGGTAGTTTGGAGGTGCTTGGATGTTTATTGGGTTGTTTGGAAGAGTAGCTTGAACATGAGACTGATAATTTGGCTGCAGAACTTGAAACTAGGGTAAAATATTTGAAAGTAGAGATTGGTACTGTGATTAGGCATAAAATACAGGCTAAAACTTGATGATAGAGGTGACAAAAGAATATTTCTCGACTTTAATTTTTTCTTCAATTTATCCACAAAATTAGTAGAGACCGCAGTCACAACCTCTCTTTTCTTCTTTGAGAATCCAGAATATTCAGTTGATGTTGGGGTTTTGATAATTTGTCCTATTCGGATACCTTCTTCTAATGATTCCCCAATCTTTACCAAATCTGAAAAAGTTTCTCGTACAGCGGATACCATCCTGGTATATAACTCTCCCTTTTGAGCGTGAGAGAAAACTGATACCATTTCTTCCTCAGACATAGGAGGTTGTACTTTTGCAACTTTCTTTCTTCAATGGAAGGCATAGTCTTAGAAACACTTATCATTCTTCCTCTTGATCCGGTCTAGTGAGTATCAATCAGGGACTATCTCAATGTTAAATGCAAATTTATCGAGAAAACCTTTAGCCAACGCCCTCCAGCTAGACTATCTTTTTAGTTCTTGAGACATGAACCTATCTAAGGCTTTACCACTTAAGCTTCGGCTGAATAAGCGTATTAATAATGCCTTATTTCTTCGTACCCCAACTATTTGATCATAATACCTTCTCAGATGGGCCATTGGATTTCTGGTATCGTCAAACACTTTAAATTTGGGGACCTTGTACCCTTCTGGTAGATCTACTCTAGGGTTCACAAACAGATCATCATACCCTAAAGCATCATTATCACCTGCCCCATGATATTCCTTGATCCTCATGATCTCTTCATTCAAGGCTAGCAACTTCTTTTCATGCTCGGTCCTCAACTTTTTTTCCTTCTCCTCGTAATGGTCTACCTCGGGATTGGGAAAGGGATTATACATGTCAGGGGATATGATGACATGAGAAGAATTTGGAAGGGTAGCTTGATTTTAAGGATAAGAGGAGGTTGGTTGGTAGGTGGGGAGGAAATTTTGGAAATTGAGAATATTTTTTGGAATTTAAGAGTAGTTTGGTGGAATCTGAGAGGGATTTTGTGAATTTAGAAATGAATTTTGTGGATTTGGAGATAGATTTTGTATATTTAGAGATGGATTTTATGGATTTGAGAGCGAATTTTGTGGGTTTGAAAATTGATTTTGTGGATTTGAGAGCGAATTTTGTGGATTTGAAAATGGGTTTTGAGGATTCGAGAATGAATTTTGTTGATTTGGAGATGGATTTTGTGGGGTTAGGGATGGATTTTTTTGGATGGAAAGCATCTGGGTTATTTTCAAGATTGGTGTTTTGGACAAGATGAGGAGCGAAGATGTACAATATGTTATTTGGATGGTCCCCGAGAATAGGCGTACTGAGGGGAAGGATTTGGAGTGGAATCCCGTGTCCTCTTGGAGTGGGTGCGTTGACAGTGATGGCCAAGTTAGCAAAATCTCAAGTACGATTCATCTCCTCCTGAAGCATTTCCAATTTTATCGCGAGTTCAGCAATCATCTCGCTTTGTTACGCTATTACATTGTCCTTGATGGTCAACGCATTTTCTTCTTCGCTTCCAGTCATATTTAAATAATAGTCAGAGGATGGGATTTTATGAACTTTTGACTGGGTGAAGTAAGG
This sequence comes from Capsicum baccatum var. pendulum, assembly GCA_030864225.1. Lineage (NCBI taxonomy): Eukaryota > Viridiplantae > Streptophyta > Magnoliopsida > Solanales > Solanaceae > Capsicum > Capsicum baccatum. Next base: position 46,305,384 of record CM061560.1, read on the forward strand.
ATGTTCTGCCAGTTTGTTTCAACACGGAGTAGTTTTCAATTATCTGTAAAGTAAAATAACTCAAAGACAGATGTGTTTGTTTCCATATGTGATAAGTAATGCAAGATACTGGATAAAAAATAACCACGTAGAGTTGTGTGTGTCATAGCCAAATTGATCCACCGGAGCATTGTGGATAAATTTGCCTTTGATTCAAATAAATACACATAAACACATAAGGCCGTTATAAAAAGATTATAATAACACGTATCCTAACTGGGGTGACCCTTTTGAGCCAAGGGTTTAGGCCTAACTAATTTTGAAGACAATATACGCCTTTTTAAAGCCAATCCATTATCCCCAAAACCTTCATAGGTATACATAAATGGCATAAATGCCTACAAAAGTTGAACAAAATGTATACAATATTTAAGAAAAGAAAAAATAACATGAGAAAAGGAATAATGTCCCGCGCAGGGAATAGGAAATACTAGTTCCTTAATACTCTTCTATCGGACTTCGCCCTCTTAGCTTTGTCCACTTCTTGTCATTGACGACATCCATTGATGATCAAGTGATTTTCGTATAGATGTTCCCTAGATGCAACCGTCCAAATTGATCAATTTCTTGTTTGGCTTACTTCAATTTCTCTCTCAATTGGTGTATGATTGAGGCATCTTTATACAAAAGTAAGCAAAGCAAACTTTCTCCTGACCCCCAAAGGATAATGGATTGGATTAAAAAAACATATATTCTTCCTTAACACATAGATATGATTCATCTATTATTGACTCAGGGTCAATAGATGCAGGGCAAGTTTTCTAATGGGCCCAATACCCCTTGGGTATTGGGTCGTCCAAGGCTCATGCCTAAAATAGGGTTTTGGTTTTGCTCTATCCTAGGTGTCTAGAGTGGGTTTGAACCAAGTTTCCAAGTAGAGTACTTGGGTTTAGAAATACGAACAGCCATCAGACGCCTCATGTGCTAATAAACCATCGTATTTCCAATACTTTATTTGGAGTTGAACAACAGGGGTCGGGACATCTACGAAACCCCAAAATAATTTAATAATCAATGCGGGATTATTCTATGAGATGAAATAATTAAATTCCACAAAATCAAAACATATAAACATGTAAGCGATTTAAACAGTTAGTCAAAAAAATAAAATCAAACGTTTGGTTAGAACCTAGTTAAAGTCCCTAGTGGAGTCGCCATTTTTGTTTTGGCAAAAATTTTGACTTTTAGGAGTCACCACTTAATTTATTTGAAAAGGAATTAAGAAAACCTTTATACGATACTTTAAACAATCCAAAATAGAAAAATCATTTAAATTTGAAGATTATGAATAAGCATCATCACGACCATCATAACCTAACTCTAGGAGTTCCTATTAACGTTTAAGGAAGATTTTAAGGCACCTAAAACGTCCGCTTACTTGCAGTTATCCGAACCATTTGAAAAAATCTTTGACTAACTTTGACAAAAGAGAAAGTTGATTTTTTGAAAAGAAAGTGATTTTAGGAAAAGATTTGTATAAACATGATTTGACGACTTAGTAGGAAATTTAACTAGGTTCGAAGGCACAAATAGCAAATAAACATAGAAAAGGTTGTAAAAATATGAGATTAGGCTTTTAGGCCCGAACCCGCTTGCACCTGTCCTAAACTAAATATTGGGATTTTAGCCCATCATCACTTGTCCTAATCTAAATATTGGGTTTTTAGCCCGTCGTCACCTGTCCTAAACTATGTTTTTGAGCCTTTATGGGCCAAAATCCTCTTTACCTGTATTAAAATATAATTTTGGCTTCGAGGTCCAAATGAATGAATAAATAAATAAATAAATAAATAAAAATAAAGCAATAATAAATAAATAAATAAATAAATAAAAGAAAATAAGACTCTTCGAGTCTCTTAGGTACTTCAATAAGGGGCCTTTGGATCCATTTTTCTTCTTCCATCTTCTCGCCTCAGTACGCCTCATGATCGACTTTTGGACTTAGTCTCAGAGTTGACTCGATAGAGATGGTGGGCCTCAATAGATCATAATGAATATGTAAAAGGGAAAGAGTCCATGTATGACTCAAAATGAATTCACATGCAAGGAATGAAATAAGGAGATTAATATGCATCCAAAGTGAAGAACGCCATATAGATAGATAACATAACCAATCAGCAGATAAAAAAAAACTATTGTATTCCAAAATAAAATAGCAAAAAGTAAGTCAAGATATGGAAAAGTCAAGGAAAAAGGGCACGCTCAATATAGTAAAGTCTTGCAATTGTGGCTATCATCAGTACACAAATAAACATATAAACTGGAAAAGAAATGTTCAAGACCAACTTTGTGAGGATTCCCGTAAGAAGGAACAAGCAAACAATAAGAACATACACTAGAGTTGGGAGTTAAAATGAACCTCATAAGCGACTCATTCAGAACGTCGAACAAGAAAGGAACCACTCTTGCTTGGAAATGTCTACCGATTTCTAAAAAAATAGCGACTTTGACTCCCAACCAAATTAACCGCAAACATGATTAAAGGAAAACAAAAGGGGAGAGAACGTTTGAAATGAGTCAAGAAAAAAATGCCTATATAGAGTTTTGGCAAAGAAACTATGAAGATGAAAATCGGGTATGATGAGACACCATTTCATTTTCCAAATTTCTTTTTGAGTGAAAACTAAAAAATTTCCTCCCCAAAAAAAAACTTGCCTCTGCACAATTGCTAAAATATTTCTTGGAAATGGCCTTACAAAACTCTAAGAGTTTAAGGCCTTTTTAAGCAGAAATCGGGTCCAAAATGCCATCGAATTAGGTGACAAACTAAGAACTAAAATAAATTATCGATATGAACATGAAAGCAATTTACAATGATCTTAATGGCTTGAGGCAGGAGGAAGAGGTGGAAGTGAGGTTGGATTTTCAGGTAGCGATAGCTTCAGTATCTCGGGTCCATGATTCAGTAGAATGGTAAGATTGATGAGGATGACTCTCACCGTATTGAGGAGGGATGGATGAAGTGGAAGCTCACCTCGGGGGTGTTGTGTGATAAGAAAGTGCCACCCAAACTTAAAGGCAAATTCTACAAGGTGGCAGTCCGTCCGGCTATGTTGTAAGGAGTGAGGTGTTAGCCAGTCAAGAACTCTTACATTCAAAAATTAAAGGTGGTGAAAATGTGAATGTTGTGTTGGATGTGTGGGCTTACTAAGGGTGATAGAGTTTGGAATGAAACTATTCGGTAGAAGGTTGGAGTGGCTTCAGTGTAGGACAAGATGCGGGAAGTCCGTTTGAGATGGTTCTGACACGTGATGAGAAGGGCATAGATGCACCGATTTATAGGTGTGAGAGGCTTTCTTTGGTTGGTTTAAGACGGGGAAGAGGTAGGCTGAAGAAATACTGGAGAGAGGTGATTAGGCGGGACATGGAGCAGTTTCAGCTTACTGAGGACATGACCCTAGATAGAAAGATCTGGAGGACGCGTATTAGGGTAAAAGGTTAGTGCCAGTTTGGGTCGGTAGGGTAGGGCATTACTTGGTAGGTATATTATTCTTGTTATGATACCTTGTTGCATGTTGTGTTACGATTGCTTACTATTCTTTGTTCACTATTCCCTTTATGTGGCGTATTTATTGCCTTGTCATCTTGTTCCATGCCTTTTGTACGGATTTCATTACTATTCCTTATCTTGAGTCGGGGCTCTATCGAAAACAGCCTTGCTACTTCTCCGGAGGTAGTGGAATGGACTGCGTACATTTTACCCTCCCCAGACCTCACGATGTGGGAATACACTGGTTTCTTGTTGTTGTTGATATATAAGGAAAAGGTAAAGAGAATCTTAACATTTTCTTAGGCCAACTAATGTAATAAACCAGGAAACTAATATTCTACAGTTATCAGGCTATTCTACAGTTATCAGGCTAACAGGCATGATGAATTTGAAGAACCAGTAATGAAAATTTGATGGCAAACAGTGAAGTAAAATATAGGATGAACATTGACTAAACAGCACAATCATGATCAAATATCCTACGGCCATTGAAGCCATCTACAGCAAATCATCCCAGAACACTACATTATGACTACAAAACTATAAAAAGAAGAAGAAAACGATAATAAATTGAAATGAAAGGATTTATTTACCTCTTTCGGGGTAGAAAAATAGGAATTGAGTCATTGACGAAGTTCTTCGCCACCATCGGAAGCTAAAAAACATAAAGAAAGCTAAGAAAAATTTCAATTGAAATTTTCCTTACTCAAAATTTTTAAGAATTTCAAGATTTATTGCTCGGAGGTTCTTTTTTCCTTCCAAGGCTTCTGTCATTTTGCTTCAAAGAGAGCATTTTATAGAGAAACTTGAGGATTGAGCTTTTGGTCTTCAACCTATGTGGGATCAATTTGAACGGGGGGTAATTTTGAGTATTTTGAATTTTTTAACGTAAGGATAACGTTTGAAAACTAGATTTGTACCATTCCTGTACAAAATTCAAATTTCAAATACAAAAAAGGCTGAGCTGTTTTGTTGCTGCTTGGGTGGACTGAAATCGCGGGTTCAATTTTAGGTTTGCCAAGTCGGGTCGATGCGGTTTGGTATCGGGTCGCTGAGTTCTGGTGCCAGGTTGCGGGTTTGGTTGGTTCATCAGGTTTTTCTGTTGGGTTGTTGGATTCAGGTGAAGCTAAGTTCATCGATGTCGGGTCAAAATGGGGCTTCTAGATGCGTTTGGGGTCGGGTTTAGAGCTGCTCAGTTTTTTCGCGAGGTGCTGAATGTTGAAGTTTGTTGGTGTAATCGTGAATTGTTGTTTTGTGTTTTGTTACCGCAGTTTTATTGATCGATGTTGAAGGTTTAAGGTTGTTCTATTGATCGATGTTGACGGTTGTTCTCGTTAATGGATAAAAGGGAGCGAAAATTGGGCCGGGTCGCCGATTGGGGCATTGGGCTGCTTTTTGGGCCTAGGTCGGCTGGAATGGAGTTTGAATTGGGGGTTATTTAAAATAACCTCCAATTAAATTAGGGTATGGATAGGTTAGGCTATTTGGCTATTTATTAAATAGCCAAAAAGGAATTTTTAGACAATTGCATTTAAACTTTAGCCTAATTAAAACTCAATCGACCAATTGAATTGCAATTATGGCTAAATTAATTTTAATTAAGGTCCAAATTTAATAAATTGACTAAATTGAATTGAAATTCGATATGAATTAACACCTTTTTTTATCCCGAGCTTCTTGATTTAATAAAATCAAAAACAGATTTATCCAAATGAATTATTTTTGTGAATCAATTATTTTTAAATCAAGATTTTAATCAATTAAATTTTTGAGATAATTCTTGAATAAAATCTGATATTTCATAAAAATTAATATTTAAGTAATCAAATTATATAATCTCAAATAATTGAACACAATAATATATAATCGTTACTTAAAATGACAAAATTACATACAAAAATATTTTGAATAATTTTTATTCGGATGAAATAAATATTTCGATTTTATTAAGAATCGAAGAAACTTAGGATTAAATTTTATTGTAGAGGTCAAAAATTAAGTGTCAACAGTAACTACACATATGCACAAAGAACAAATATATGTGTATGTTTTCTTAGTCATGTATTAGAAAATCTAAACATAAGGACATATCTATGTGTATATTTTTTTCATTTTTTACGCCACTCGTATGAACTTTAATAGGTTGCCAGATACATAAATGCTTTAGCAAATAAGTTCATTAAACATAATGCATTACACCACTACAATCATATACGTAATGCAAGATTAACAAGAAACTTCAACACAATTACTTCAAAGTATAAGGTTCATCAAATAATTGCATCAATTATCTAATGAATAACACTATTGAAAAACTTTGTGTATTTATAAGAGCGTCAGTTTCATTTGCTTCAAACCAAAGGACAACTCGAGTTTCGTGATCAAACTCTAACTTTTCTTTTGGCTTATTAGAAATCGTTATGCACAAAGGATAAGTGACAAATTCTGAATTTTTTTCTTCAACTCTATATACTTCCTCACTCCATTATCGTTCCTTATAACAATTGATTAAGAACTACCTTTCACGACATACCTGGCCTCTACTTTTTCCCAACATTCATCAATATCTAGTTTTGATGCAATCGTCGAGATCAACCTAAAAAATAATATACTTTCAGAAACAATAATACTATCACTTTTGTAGCGTTCATATACTATTTTTGATTGCCAAATACCAAAATGTGTTAACAAATTTGCGATCTTCATATTGGTGTTGGGGGTTGCAGGGAAAACGAAACTTGAACTAATGCAGGAAGAATTGGTGGGGGAGAAATATCAATTTTAATCAACTAAATTGTTGTGAGGTTTTAAATTTTTTCCAATTCGAATTACTGTTACTGATTTAAGGTTTCACTAATCACTAATTTAATAATTGCCATTAATTGGGTCAGATAATAAAGGTGACTGGTTTATTTTTCTTAAATATAGGTAGGTGGCTGATTTATTTTCCTTAAATATAGGTAGAGCAGGTACCTTATACATAGGTGCAATGTATAAGGTGCGTGAGACATGTATATGTTAGTTTCAAATCTAGGAGAGAGAAAATAAATCCGGGAGAGAAGGTAATTAAGTACATAAAGTCTAAAATATATGTTATTTATACTATTTTAAACCCTTTATCCATCAAACCATAACATTTTGAACCCTTTTTTCATCCAACTAATATGAGTGTAATACACTTAAAGACACGTTGCATGCCATGTTATTTTTAATGACACATAAAAAATTAAATATTCAGAATATATATAATATTTTTTTAAAAAAACTCCCCCATACCCCCGTCATTTATTAAAAAAATTTATTTAAATGTATATTTGGGACCTATAAAAATAATTAAAAAAAAAATGACAAATCTATATACTATTGCAAAAAATTGATCCTAAAATTTGTTCAATAATATAAAAAATTTATGTCTAAATATTTTAATAATCAAAAATAAAAAAAATAATCTTCAAAACTCATCCAACCCTCTTAATAATCAAAAAGATATTATTCAACAATCTAAAAAAATTGATCAAAATAATTGCTACGTATCAAAATAATTTGTTCAATTTCTGGGACAATTCCTGAATTTGAAAACTACTTTTTTGAGTTATGCATGTGTGTATGCTTGGTAAGGGTGGGGGACGGAGGAAATGGCTAGTGCAGGGTGGGGGTGTGGGGGTGGGGGATAGGGGCTGGTGTGGTTGGGGATGGGGAAGAGGGTCCGGTGTGGGTAAGGGGGTGGGGGATGAGGGAGAGGGGCTGGTGCAGAGTAGGGGAGGGAAGGGGAGGAGGGACGTGAGAAATGACTGGTATGGAGGGTGGAAGGGTGGGGGGGAGGAGGGGGCTGGTGCGGGGTGTGGGAGACGGAGGAGAGGGGATGGGTCAAATGAAGAAGAAAGTGGATTTTCTTTCATTTTTTTAATTTACAATCTTTTTTAAAAAAATATTTTAAAGTAAAAAAAATTAAATTCTCTCGTTGAAAAATGCTTGTATATCACATTTTTCTAAATCATCAATTTAATGTCACATATGTAAAAAAGGATTTAAAATATTCGTTAGGGTGTAGATGACAAAAGTGTAAGTAGAGGTGTCTACTTTATAAATCAGGACAAGTACAAGGGTACACTACACCATTTATATAAGGAAAAGTTATCTATCTGAATACTTTTTATAAAATACTTATTATTTTAAAATATATGTTTTATTTGTTGCTTAGATATACCATATTTAGAAAATACTTATCATCTATAGCAACTGTATTATGTAAGCAGTATAGATGTATTAGAAATGCGTTAAAATATATTATACTTGTTTTGATTAAAAGGTGCATTTTATATCAAAAATGAATTATGCATGCAATATAGATGTATTACACTGTGCACGAAAAATGAATTATTCATGTAATAAAGATGTATTCTAAGCGTTTTAAATGTATTATGCTTGTTTTGATAAAAAAAAATCACATTATGTAGTAAAAGTGAATTATACATGTATTAAAATTATATTGCTATAACTTGTAAATATGTTTTAAAAATGGTATATTTTATTTAAGTTTTTCATAATATAAAGGTATTATTACCCTACACAATACCACTTTTATTTTATCATGGATTATAACCTACTTTTAAAAATAGCTGATTAGTCTTCTTCTTATCTTATCTTCCATTTCACTGCTGGCGGTGAAGCTCCGATCTCCCATGAATCTTCATTTTGTTGCGAATCTTCGATAATGATCTTTTCTCCTTGTTAGCCTATCGGAGCAAAATCAGATTGAGTACCTTAAGATATTGCAGCAGAAGTTGTTGATGTTTCTACCGAAAAGATTCGCTCCAAATCGATCTTCGAATCGCTAGGAAATGAAGTTTAATCCACAAACTAAATGCATTTGTTTGGTGTTATTTTTAATGTCAATAAAGAAATTTATTTTCTTGTTCAAAGATTTTATTTTTGCTTTTTTTCATCACTTTTTTGAGGAAAAAGAACTAGAAAATATATAAAGGAGAAGTTCAACAGTTTTCTATGTAATTGTTCGCCCAAAATTTCAAATATGTTGGTATAGGTAACCTCCTCCTTATTTTCTTCTTAGGTAAACAAAACGGATCGGGTCGGATTGGATCGGTATACATGGGCGACACAAGACCCGTAAAATTTAACATCTCTCACTTTGCACATGATGGATAAAACCCGAGCCATTACATTATCAACAAGATACCCAATCCATACGATAAATAGTTCGTGCAACCTGTGAGTATCAAGAGCTTTACCTATAAGGTTTTACATGCTACACGTAGGAATCCAATCACATGTGAAAAGAATTCTCTACTAACATGAGGATACTAATACTCACAATATCCCAGACATCATTTATTACTTTTGTAGTCAGTTTTCCGATCCCTCATCCTCTAAAGAGGTAAACTCGAGTTTTGGTTCAACTTTATTTACACAATTACACTCAATATCTATATGGTTAGTGTAATAGCCGGCTTGTGTGGACAAGTTAAATTATTCATTTTTATCGTCTTCCTTTCTACTTGGATCTATCTGTTTCAAATCAACTACTTTCCTAGACATGCACTGCATTATCGATTTACTCAGGGCTATTAGTAATATGCTAAAGTAGCAACACCGATCGAAACTTTCAAAAATAGTCAAAGGTCTAAGGGTATTCCAATGGAAAGTTAACTTTTAGGGTCTTACACGATGAAGAAGCAAGGAACCATTCTTTCATTAAACCATTGGTCGCTAAGCACACGTATTATAAATCATGTACTATGATGTTTTCACTTTGTATTGGTGTGTGTGTTTCATTTTTTAATCATTTCAACATTATACAGATCATAGTCTAGACACTCTAAATGTCTAACCTGAGTTTCCTTATTTAATGATCCTCAAATCTAACTTTTTAGAGAAACTCACATCTGACTTTACAAAATAAGTCATAATCTGATAGTGAAACTTATCTATTCACGTTCCTCGACGTAAGATATAATTGCTCATGTGAGAGAGCCAATCTCCCAACTTTTTCAACACACTTAATCAATAAAACATAGTATCATATGCATATGAGATATGAACATAAATTTAAGACTTGTATTCATAAGAATATTATAACATTTGAGTCATTTTAAAATACAAAAATACATTCATATCCTACAAAAACCTAGAGCCATAACATGTTTCTTAAATAAGTCTCTAGATATCGCCTTAAAGGGATTAACTATCATTTCTCGTGTAGAAATATATTGTAAATTTGTTTCTCCACTTGCTACTATGTCTCTCCCAAAGCTATACTTGATGTCAGTGTGCTTGTCTTGATGTGATATTTAGGATCCTTAGTATATGCGATAGCCGCTTGATTGTCACAATATAAAATCACAGGACCCTTGGAATTCTTTGCAATGTTCAAGTGCTCAAAGAATCTCTTTAACCAAGAAACTTCTTGTACTGCAGATGCACAAGCCAAAAATTCAAATTCCAGAGTTGACAAGGCTGTGCAAGTTTATTTCTTACTCTTCTATGAAATTTCACCACCATTCAGTAAGAAAGTACAGCTGAAGGTTGATTTTCTGTCATACCGTCACCTACCTAATTAGCATATGTGTATCCCTGTAATGCCTTGAGAATACACCCTAGCCCGGTGCTTACAGCCTCAAAGGACCAGAAGCTAACCCATGAGCTGGTACCTGTTGTGAGTACTGAATAAAACTAATAAACAACATGTGCGGAAATTATCTGAAAATCCCATAAGGTTTTACCATCTAAAAATAATACTGAATCATGGTTTTAAATGTCTGAAAATGTATTAGCAATACTGATAAAACAACTGATAATAACAACTAAAAACTGACCAACTGACTGTACTAGTTTGAAAGCCTCTAAACCGACTAAATGTGGAGTTGATGGGACAAACCCCCAACTAACTCTGACTGAATAGAAATTCTAAACTGATAAGGTAAACGGAAATAAATAAACCATGTCCTCAAAGTATGAGGACTCACCCCTTCTACTACTGATAATTTAATATATCTATGCACGATCAGAGAATTGAGCATCCGAACCTTTGATATTAAGCATCATAGCGTAAGAAACGAGTATGGGATTAGTACTTTGAATGTAATGGTATACTAAATAAGGTCAGGCTAATATGCATGGGTTCATGTGTGTGTAATAATAACTAGCTAAATAACATAAGGTAATTGTATGGGAGTACATGCGAAATTGAAGATACTGAACATACAAGACCAAACATATATCATGTATCTGAAATAGTCTGGAAATAAAGTACTGAATTCTGATAACTGATTAACTGATAGCTAAAAGCTATGGTCGAGCAAAACTAAACTAAGTTCTGTACTGAATGCTGAAACTGAGACTGTGGGAGGTATAATCTAACTGACATGACCCAAATGAGCTAATTAGGGTCCAACTTGTAACCCCAGTTATAAGGGTGTTAGTACTATTCCACGAGTACAAACAATAATTGTGTCAACCCTAATCTGGCAGGAATACTCATAAGATATATGAGTATGTCAACCCTAATCTGGCAGGAAAATATCTCAACCTACGCTGGCTACGTAGTTCTGTAACTCAGGGATTGATACTAAGGGTCAAACCCTATACTAGCTGGAATGCCCCTATCCCTAGGTTCGCCCGGTGTTGAATCCTACTCCCAACTGGACTTACACGGGTCACTAAACTGTACTAAGCTTGATTGAACTGACAACTGACCATATTAACTGACTGAATGATATCACTCATGGTATAACTGAATTCATTCTATATATTCTGGCAAACTAGACAAACAACTAAATTTTTGGTATTCATAACCCCTAGGACTTGATAACAATAACAACAAGATCATACTAAGACTTTGAGGACATGATAAGTAGTCATTATTCAAAAGTCACTCTTTTAAGTATTTCATCAAACATATGGGAGACATGAATTTAAACATGGGAATACTTTTAAGCATGATGAGATAACACGATCACATGACAAAAATCATAAATTGAGGATTTATTCTGAATTCTCATGAACATGATATCGAAATCACAATATTTAAAACATGCTATAATGCATTCCATGTGAAAACAATTAAAATCATAACTTGAAATCAAATTACTAATACATAGATAAATATACTTCAACTTTCAAATGTGTAATGGCTCTTTCTATCAAAAACCTTGGAAACATAATACATGATCGAAATTCATAAGATTTTCATGAAGGTAATTCATCGTCAACATGTAATTTCAGTGTAAACACGTAATAAATAGTCATTGTTCAAAACCCAAATCATTTAGGCATTTTATCGAACACTTGGGGACACGAGTTTACAACATGGGGATAGTCAAGTCACGTGAACATAACAAAAACTCCACACTAAAACGTAATTTAAGGGTTTAGCATGTGAATATCACTATTAAAACATAATAAGGGCAAATTTAATGAAAATCACTTGTGACCATGATATAAAATTGAAATTGATAAAGCTTCATGAATGAAATTCATAATAACATGTAAAACTTATAACTTTGAACTTTGAACTGGGTTCTTGGACTCCATGGATGAAAGGGACCCTTGGATGAACATCTAACATACCTTATTAGATTAATTGAGTATAGAAGCTTGAACTTTAAATTCCTAATGATGTTCTTGAAGCTTCTTCTTGAAGTTCTTGAACCTGAAAGCTTAGATTATTGACTTTATTGAAGGAGTAATGGAATTTTTCTTAATTTCTTAGGGCTAGGGTTTTTCTTTTGAGAGAAAAGATGAATAATAGTGTGTATAATACTTTTGGGGGCTGAAATTATGTGTTATGGACGGATTTAGGTGAGGAAAAGTGACCAAAGTGCCCCTAGACCCTTTAGGAGCTGAAGCAGTGGGTGAAATAGCTCTGTATCACGTTGGCTATCGCGTAGGGTATAACAACACGTCACATCGCTCATCGCGTCGAGAGGACCAGTGCCTCACGCCCCAATCGTGTTGGCTTTCTGCCTCACACTGAAAATGTCACAACTTTTCACTCACATATCGAATTAAGGAGAAATTGGTATCACTGGAAATCTGACTCAATTATCTACAATTTGGTGGATCTTGAGCTGCAAAAATTTTACATATATAAAAAGGTATACACATTCAAAGTCGACCCTTGTAGAATCAAATACCAAACTTGGGACGAATCAAATACCAAACTTTGGACGAATCAAAGGCTCTTAGCTGAACTTTACTCTAAGTGATTCTTATGAACATTTTTCACCTCGAAAGCAAATAAAACACGAGGATAAATATCATGAAACTTATATTCAAATGGGAATCACTTGGATTATAACTTATACACGTAGGAATGATGGTTCAAATACTAGCCCGAAAATGCAGGGTGCTACAAACCCCTTATGAATAAATCATATACACTATAGCATAGTGAATAATCTGCAGTTCCTTTTAGGTATCGAAAAATTTTCTTTACTTCTTTTTAATGATCTTTTCTAGGATTTGATTGATACCTTCTAACTAGACCTACGACATAACAAATGTCTGGGCGAGTACACATCATAGTGCACATTAAGCTCCCTACTGCTCTAGAATATGAAACTTGAGACACGTTTTCCTTTTGTTTTTGGTCTTTGGACACACTTCAAGGCTTAAAGTTTCAACTCTTACTATAGGAGTATCCATGGATTTGCAACTATTAATTCAAAAGCGTTCCAGCATTTTATTTGTGTATGTTTCTTAAAATAGACTCAAAATTTTCTTGGAATAATCCTTTTGGATTTTTATATCCAATATATAATCTGCTTCACCCATATCTTTCATGTCAAATGACTTTTAAAGTCATGACTTAATAGTTTTTACATACTCTAAATTATTTTTTGCTAATAAAATATCATCCACTTAAAGCGAAAGAATCACAGACATTCCATTGGACTTCTTCACATAGATGCAATGGTTTTCATCGAATGTGGTGAAATAAAATGAAATCACTTCCTTATGAAATATTAGGTACCACTACCTTGAAGACTGCTTTAAGCCATATATTGATCTTTTTAATTTACAAACCTTCTTTTCTTGGTTTTTAAGAACAAGCCTATAAGTTATTACATTTAGATTTCCTCGTTTAGTTCTCCATTGAGAAAAGTGGTCTTCACGTTCATTTGGTGTAATTCTAAATCTAAACATGCAGTAATAGCCAAAAGTAAGCGAATTGAGGTAAATTTCAAAACTAGTAAAAAAGTTTTCTCATAATCTATTCTAGCTTGTTGAGTAAAACCTTTTACAATCAATTGTTCTTTGTGCCTTTCTATTGAACCATCTGATTTGCATTTAACTTTGAGAATTCATTTGTTCCCAAAAGCTTTACGCCCAGAAGGAAAGTCAGCTAGATCCCAAACTTTATTTATTTTCATAGACCCTAATTCTTATCTCATCGCCTTTAGCCATTCATTTTTTTCAGGGCTTGATAAAGCCTCAGTCACAAAATTAGGTTTATCTAATTCTATGAAAGAGACCAAGAAAACATAGTTTTCAATCTCATAAGATCATTTAGGTACACCTTTTTTTAGTACTTTTATACAATTGAAGTTCAGATTCCTCTATAGAATTGATAACTTCTACTTGGACGAAGAATCATTTCTTGATCTATTGAATTATCAAGCATGTCTGATGACATTATTTGATCATCTGAATTCAACATTTTGTAAGGAGACTCATTTTTTTTTATTTCATCCTTTATAGGAAAATCATTTTTCAGGAATGTGACATCCCGTGATTCAATCTTAGTTGTACTTCCATGTTTCAATTCACCAATGAACACATACCCTTTGTAGTGTTCTGAGTATCTTATAAAGATACATTTCTATTCTTTTGGACTTAGTTTTCCAAACTTACCAAAATGATCTTTAATATATGCAGCACAAACTCAAGGTCGTAGGCCATTAAAGTTTGATTTATAATCAGTCCATAGTTCATAAAAAAGTAGAAAATATTAATTTAGAAGATACTTTATTCAATACGTAGACTGCAGTTAGTAATGCATCTCCCTAGAAAGAGAGGTAAATTTGCTTGCGCCATTATAGACCTTGTCATATCCAACAATGTTTTATTCCCTTTTTCAGCTACACCATTTTGTTGAGGCCTGATAATGCCTTTTTTAATACAAAATTCTTCAAACTATTTTGTCTAATATTCAGGACCTCTATCGGTTCTTAAAACTTTTCTACGTTTGTCTAATTGATTCTCATTCATATATCTTTTGAAGCATTCAAGTGCTTCAAATTTATGAGAGATCAAATAGACATAAACAAAGCGCGTGAAATTGTCAATAACTGTAATGAAATATAAAACACCAAACCTTTCCCTCATATTCATTGAACCACAAATATTAGAATAGATTAATTATAGTAGTACTTTAGATCTTTTAGCCTTTCTAAATGGTTTACGTGTAATCTTTCTAGCAAGATAATTTTCACAAGTTGGCATACCAATTTTGAAGAAAGAATCTAAATGTCCTTCTTTTGCCAATCTATTCATTTGATCTTGCCTATGTGACACAATCTAGCATGCGATGTAAGTATATCGATATTATTATTACTTGAATAACATGACATTACACAACGGTCAATATAATAGTCATAAGTTGAAGGATTACAATCTAAAACAATAAAGCAATCATAACGATGTCCAAAATCATAAAATAATATTATCTAGAGTTATTTTTACACTATTGCGACTAAAAAATAAATGAAAACCAACATCTAAAAGAAGATATACAGACACTAAATTTCGTCGAATATCTGGATCATATTGGACGTTATGCAACATCAAAGATCGGACTCCACGCCAGTCTACTTAGCCAGTGCCAATCCCTTTGACTTCAAGTATGAAATTATTTTCTACATAAATCCACCTTGATCTAGGGGAAACTCGAAATAAATCCATAATGCTTCTCAATCTCAACTCAAATGGTCGGTGGCTCCTGAATCTATAATCCATATAGGATAAGATTCAGTTAATAAAGTAGTATTAGAAACATATGTAGTGCTTAGAGATGCGTTTAAAAATGCTTTCTTTTTCTGCTCAAGTCATTCACGAGCAGAATGCCCAGAACTTGGCAACTGTAGCACTTCATCTTGCTTTTGTTTTTCTTCTTGAAAATCCTTTTTTCGTTTTTAAATTTTGGCTTGTTCTTTTTCTCAGAAGGTCCTTCTTCAATTTCTTTACCCTTCTCATTTTTTTAGTTCTACTTGCGCTTAAGGCATTAGAAGCAGTTTTAGCATCACCAAGCCGCTCATCTTCAAGTTCAACATGACGGGCGACATCAAAAAAGGTTTTGATGCTATCATTTTGGGTTAAGTTAACCTCTAAGTGTTCTCAACTATTGGGAAGAGACTGGATTACTTCCTGAACCTATTCTTCATTCGAGAGAATATGACCAACACTTTTTAGTGAAGCTATCATATTTGACATGACGCTTCTTGTAAGTGTTAAATTTGATAATCAGCTGTCAAAGGCGAGTGATAGATGTACCCCCATATATTCCTCGTAAGTGTGCCTAAATGGCATGCGTGGTGAAAAATTCTTGACACTCATGAATGAGGTCATCGACCACATAACTGACAATGATTCCAGGTGTATTAAAATTAGTCTTTTTTCAAGCCTTATAAGCTTCAACATCTCTTCTGTGTTTTACAGTGTTACCCTCTTCTGGTTTCCATAAGACATAGTTAATACCTTCAAGAGAATTTTTTTCTTCCAGTACATACCATATTTTACGACTCCAAGTATCGTAATTGTCATCATTTAGTTTTTCTCCTTTGTTCAAGTTGGCAATTATGCTTTTGATGCCATGTCTATTATTAAGAGATAATCACACAAGTATTTTATCAATTATGCATGCAAACTATACATTCAAGCAAATTATTTCACATAAAATTTCATGTTTAGTGTAAAGTCGAAAGGACACTTAAGAATCTGATCTTTATCTACAAACTAAAAAATTGACCAAAATTAGAAATTCATTTCGTAATGTGTATTAGAATGATAGATTTCAATTAAGTCTTTGTAAACTCAAATAAATGAATGAAATTCATATAAAAAGAGAGAAACAATTTAATATTTTTATAATATAAATTTAATAAACAATTTTAAGTTACAAGTCAATTTAATGATAAAAATTATCCCACAAATATTCAAGACGACTTATATACACCAAAAGAGACTCACTGGGATAAATCTCGTCATAAATTTTAATTAATCTCTCACCCCAAGGATCACTGAGAGAACCTGCTAAAATTGCTAAAGCTTTTCAATCCAAAATTTCTACCTATTTTTCAGTTTTACACATTTTAATTCAAACAAATGAAGAAAATTAGCAATTGTAATACTAGGGGACATCTTAAAAGATTTAACTCTTTTAGTTTGTTCTGTCTTTTCCTTTATATAATTATCTTATTTTTTAACAAATTTTATGTCGTCCTGGGGACACCATTTCGTCTGATCTCACGATTTTAAAATATGTCTTTCGACGACGTCCTTTTTCATTTTGTCTATTTCTCGACATTCAGAACTCTCACTTGGAGTGATTTGAATTTGCTCCCGTTCAACCATGTCTGAAATAGGAATCTAAGAAATAATAAGAATGATTGAACCACTCAATGTGACTTTTAATATCACAATTTATTGTAGAGGGAAAAATTCGTTACAAAAATTAGGTACTAATTAAAATAAAAATAATATCAAGATCAATTTTAACCACTTATTTAAATCATAAACATGTTAAAATAAATAATTTAATTGGTTACACAAATCCACTTAAAAAATAAGATCGTGTTATTAATTTTGTTTGATAAAAAAATAATTTCAAACAAGCTCTTTCAAAATTTATTGAAACTCACCAAAAATTAATAGAAACTTTAAACAGTAGCCTACTGTTTTATCACGTTTTTGTAAAAATACAAGGGCAAACTGATTTATTTATTTAGTTTTATCATTTTCCAAAAAAAAGTCCTCATCAATCTCATTAAAATATGAGAGGAGGAGTTACTTTTAATAATGGAGGAAAGAGAAGAAGCACAATGGGTACACGTTTCTCACTTTGATAGTTACTTTTTTCTCATTTTTCTAAAATAAATGATGCAAGTTCTGAGAACTTCTTCCATTTCTCAAAAAGTAAATAAGAACCTCTCTCCTTTTCCTGTTCATTGAAGAACATCCTCAATATTCCTTTCTTTAATGAAGAAAACAGTATGAGTCTTATGATGCTGCAGAGTAAAAAAAATTAGCAGTATTAGGGATTTATACATCTCAAGAACAAATTCGACCTAATCTTCTTCATTCGATTTTCACGGAAGAGTAGAAAGGAGAAATCAAAAGAAAAAAAATCACAAATCCAAAAGAACTTTAAAAAGTTACGGATCTATAATCGGATCCATGGCGTAATGATAGCGCGTCTGATTCTAGATCTGAAGGTTGCATGTTCGATTCACTTCGAGTCCAAAATATCATCTACATTCGGTTATGATTTTCTTTAACAAGTAAGTTCGTATTTAATATTTCAAGAGTTTTTCATACTTAAACCTGAGATAAAACATACAGAAATAGTGCTGTAGACCGGCTCTGATGCCATTGTTAGTATATCGGAGCAAAATCAGATTATGTACCTTAAGATGTTGCAGTGGAATTTATTGATGTTGCTACCGAATAGAATCGCCCCAAATGAATCTTCGAATTACTAGGAAACAAAGTTTAATCCAAAAACTAAATGCCTTTGTTTGTTGTTATTATTAATGTCAAGAAATAAATTTATATTCTTGTTCACAAATTTTATTTTTGCTGTTTTTCGTCACTTTTTTGAGGAAGAAGAACTAGAAAATATATAAGGGGGAAGTTCAACAGTTTTCTATGTAACTGTTCCCCCAAACTTCAAATATGTTGGTATAGGTAACTGCCTCCTTATCTTCTTCCCAGATAAATAAAACGAGTCGGATCGGATTGGATCGGTACACATGGGCGACCCAAGACTAAAATCAAACACTTTTACCACAAACAATAAACAATCATCCCATCTCATTTTCTCCATTTTTCTGCCAAAGAAAATGAAATCATTACTTTTGGTTCCATCCAGATATGATGACGGTGGAGCTCGTTGCTTTCGATTTCGATCAGGTCTGGTGGTGGTGGAGCTCGTAATAGTGATGTTGATTTTCTTGGACTGATTTTGGCCAAAGCTCGGAGCTCTGTTTCTTTCACGACGACTATGGTGTTTGGATGAAGGATGTGGAGTTGCACAATGGTGGGGTGGTTGTTTGGTAGTGGTGCGGTAGAAGATTAATTAGTGAAGAAGAGGTGATTTTTTAAAAAAGTCATATGAAAACGGTATTAAACATAAACATTAATTGTAACATAATTCGAATTCAATTTTATACATTTCTATGAATTCA
The DNA here is from genome assembly GCA_030864225.1 of Capsicum baccatum var. pendulum. NCBI lineage: Eukaryota > Viridiplantae > Streptophyta > Magnoliopsida > Solanales > Solanaceae > Capsicum > Capsicum baccatum. The sequence continues at coordinate 46,324,335 of CM061560.1, forward strand.
ATAGTTGTTATTTTACAACTAATATAACACACTTTTAAAAGACTAAACTAATTTAAATAGTAATGAAATATTTGAAATTCACATATAATACTTATAATATATTTAGTTTAAAAATATATTAGTTATATATATTCACGACGTATATTGATAATATATCCACAATAAGTATAATATATTAAATTTAAAATGTATTATAATTGTAGTTTATTTTTTTGTCTTATTAGTGATGTTAAAAATGTATTATATGTGTTACTATAACAAAATTGTATTAGAAATGTATTATATATGTATTTGGCCATATTTGGTAAGTTATGCTATAATCTGTAAAATAAAAAATATGCTATAAATCATAAATAAGGATAGTATATTATACCATGGGAAAAAGCTTAAATATGCCACTGAACTATCAGAAATGATTCATTTATGTCATTCGTTAAAAGTTGGGTTCATTTATGGAATCGCCGTTACAAAATCGTCTCATCCATACCATTGCTTTTTAACAGTCGATTTTAAAAAACAGCCTTGCTACATGACAGCTTATTAGAGAGCCACGTCAATTTTTTTAATTTTTTTTTTAAAATTAAATTATTTTTTATCCATTAAAAAGAATTCACGCAACTTTTTGATCCATTGAAAATTAGTTTGATCTATATTTTTAAAATTTGATAAATTTATCATCAATATATTCTTAAAACATTCTCGTTCGATTCGTTTTTTTGTCATTTTTGACATATTAAGATTGTTTTCATATTTTACCTTTAATATTAATTATTTTTGTCTTCAAATTAATTTCAAATACAATAGTAAACATCATTTAATAAATATATTATAATAAAATAGTTATTTTAATTGACGAATGAGTAACTAAAAGGGAACGGAGAGAGTATACACTCCACGCTTTTTATCACTTTATTTATTTTAAAAAATTCACATTAACTAAAACTTTTGTCATTTTTCAGTTGAAACTGAAGGGATATATAAACATCAAATATTATTATTATATTATTAGTAGTTAGCTTCTCATTTTGCCAACTCTACGTATATTATATATGTCGTCATGTTGTCGCCTTCCTGTTTTTGCAATGATAAATGATGATGCATAAAGTGTTACGTATAAATGTTGAATGCTAATTAGGGGCGGCTCAACCCTTTAGGAGAAAAGGCGGCCGCCTAAGACCCCGAAATTTGAGAGACCTATTTTTGTTTAGTAATAGTAAATTTTAAATTTTAAAAAATATATTAAATACTATTTCTAGAAAAAAGAAAAATTTTATATAAAAAAATAAAACAGAAGACCTCTGTTTGATTTTTGCCTTAGGCCATCAATTTGCTTGAGCCACTCCTGATACTGATGATGCTATTCTATGCTTGATAAAAAAATAAAAAACCAATAAGTTACTTACATTCGGCTGACAAAATATTTTATGTATGCTAAGAAATACTATATGCTTAATTAGAATAGCGTTTGGTTATAAATTTTAGTAGTAGATTTAAAAGAAAAAAATTCTTTAAATATTTGTTTGATCATAAAAAATTAATCAAATTTTAAAAGTATAGATCAAATTAATTTTTAATGGATCAAAAAATTGGGTGAATTTTTTTTAATGGATAAAAAGAATTAAAAAGAATTTTTTTTTTAAATAAAAAATAAAATAAAAAATGACATGACTCTCTAATAAGCTGCCACGTGGTAAGAGTGTTTTTAAAAATTGGCTGTTAAAAAGTAATGGCATGAATGAGCCAGTTTTGTAACGGCGATGACATAAATGAGTCCAACTTTTAACGGATGATATAAATGAGTCATTTTTAATAGTTCAGTAGCATATTTGAGCCTTTTCCCTTATACCATTTATGTTAATTGGCCTACCAAGTTTGATCTAGACCTGATTTTTTTTCTTTTAAATTTTTACTTCATTTTTTCGGGTAAACAACATAAAATCCATTACTATAACCTATAAAAGTTAATTCCTTCCTCTTTCATAAGTTTTCAATATTACATAATCTTTCATTAAAAAGTGAGTTAGATATATTGTGCAACCGCAATGCATGGTTAGTTGATACAAGCTAAATCGATATCAACCTTTTTGGCCTATATTTCAAGGACAACACCAAGGAATTCAAACCATGAAGATCTTAAGGCTACAGGGACGTGTTTGGAAGACTCTTGTTGAGCTCTAACTAGAGCAATACCACATATGGATGATAGGTTAGAGCCCACAGAAGCATGGCATAAAGAATATAAGGTCTTTTTGGGTTATTTTTCAATTAACACTTTAGGCTATATTTGTAATAGGTTATTTATGTGAAGACAAATTCTATAAGTAAGTGCCTTAGCCATTTCATTTCCTTAGTTTTTGATGAATATTGATGTTATGAAACTCTTGAGAGAGGATAACTTTAAAAAGTTTATGTTGATTCTGGTTTAGAAATGGTGGTTGTGAGGGCGTCTCGATTCCCTTAAGATCTCCATGAGAGAATTGGTGCTTTGTAGGTATTTCAATAGAGCTATTTCGGTTTAGTGTACCTATTAGTTTCATTAATTTTTCTCCCTGTCTCATTCTATCTTTCCTTTATTCTCTTGCCTTGTTATCTTAGCCTGTGCTTGTGCTTTTCATACTCTATTTCAACAACAACAATAACAAACCCAGTGTATTTCCACATAGTGAGGTCTGGAAAGGGTAAGATGTACGCAGTTCATACCACTACCTTCGGAGAAGTAGCAATGTTGTTTCCGATAGACCCCGACTCAAGATAAGATAAGTCATAAAAAATGTACACAAAGCATGGAATAATATGACATGACATAAATATGCCACCTGTAAAGAGTAGTAAACAAAGAATATTAAGCAATCGTAAGGCAGCATAACAAGAACACTGCATCGGCCAAGTAAAACCCTATCCTACCTACCGAAAAAGTCACTAGCCTTCTATCCTAATACGCATCCTCCAGATCTTCCTATCTAGGGTCATGTCCTCAGTAAGCTGTAACTGCTCCATGTCCCTCCTAATCACTTCTCTCCAGTATTTCTTTGGCCTACCCCTGTCCTGCCTGAAACCATCTAAAGCAAGCCTCTCACTCCTACGAATCGGAGCATCCGTGCCCCTCCTCATCACATGTTCGAACCATCTCAAACGGACCTTCCGCATCTTGTCCTCCATCGAAGCCACACCAACCTAATCTCAAATAGTCTCATTTCGAACCCTATCCCCCTAGTAAGCCCACACATCCAACATCCGCATTTCCGCCACCTTTAGTTTTTGAATGTGAGATTTCTTGACAAGCCAACACTCCGCTCCATACAACATGGCCGGACGGACTGCCACCCTATAAAATTTTTCTTTAAGCTTGGGCGGTACCTTCTTATCACACAACACCCCCAAGGCGAGCTTCCACTTCATCCATCCCGCCACAATCCGGTGAGGGACATCCTCCCCAATCTCACCATTCCCCTGAATCATGGCCCCTAAGTACTTGAAACTATCTCTCTTACACGCCACCTGAGAATCCAACCTTACTACCACCCCCTCGAGACATTAAACTTATATTCCACATATTCGGTCTTGCTCCTACTTAACCTGAACCCTGTAGACTCAATGGTCTGTCTTCACACCTCTAATTTATCATTCACTCCCCCCCGAGTCTCATCATTCAAAACCACCTCGCCTTGGATACGCTGCGTCAACACATCCATAACCAAAACAAACAAAAACGGGCTAAAGAGTAGATCCCTGATGCAACCCTGTCAAGACCAAGAAATATTCTGAATCGCCTCCCGTCGTCTTCACCTAGGTCTTAGCTCCATCATACATGTCCTTGGTCGCTCTAGTATACGCCACCAGACCCCACTCACCTCCAAGTATCTCCAAAGGACTTCCCTAGAGACTTTGTCATATGCCTTCTCCAAATCGATAAACACCATGTGCAGGTCCTTCTTCCTTTCCCTGTACTGTTTCACTAGTCTCCGCACTAGGTGAATTGCCTCTATCGTCGAGCACCCAGGCATAAAACCAAACTGGTTCTCCGAAATAGATACAATCTTCCTCAACCTCCACTCGACCACTCTCTCCCAAATCTTCATCGTGTGGCACAATAACTTAATACCCCTATAGTTGTTGCAACTCTGAATGTAACCTTTATTCTTATACAGAGGGATCATAGTACTCCATCTCCAGGCCTCAGGCATTTTCGCCGACTTGAAAATGTCGTTGAACAAATCCGTCAACCACCTCAAACTAGCCTCGCCAGAAAACTTTTAAAAATCCACGGGGATCTCATCAGGCCCCATCGCCCTACCCCTTTTCATTCTGCGAACGGCCTCTTTGACCTCCTCCACCTTAAAACGTCTACAATAACTAAAATCACGACAGTCCTCCTAATGCTCCATCTCACCCAACTCAAAACCTCCCTCCCCTTCATCATTCAAAAGCCTATGAAAATACGACTGCCACATTTTCTTAATATGACCATCCTTCACTAAAATTCTTCCATCCTCCTCCTTAATGCACTTCACCTGGTCTAGGTCACTGCCCTTTCTGTCCCTAGCTTTAGCCAGTTGATGATAGGCGAATTTACACGCCTATAGCACTAGATTTTGCCCATATTTTAGCCAAGTTTTGAGAACAAATTATATATTTCATGCACTTTTAGTCCTTTTTCCTGTAAGTGAGCTAACGAACATGATTAGCAAGTTTTCAGGTATAAATGATGCAGAATTTAGCATTTTATGGATAACTTGACGCCAAAGAAAGCTTCACGAAAGGAGGAAAACAAAGCTTGGACGCCAAGGACTTAAAGTAACGCATGGAAAACCTGTCCCGGGCAAAAACAACAATTCTGAAGACTTTGGGGACTAGCAGTAATTTATTAGGATTAAGATAATGATACCTTAACCTAGTAGGATTGAGTTAAGTAATACATTAGCTTAGTAGGAATAGGATATATGTATTATAAATACCCTATTTTGCTAGAGATTTTAATACATTCCTCACAATTCTCCCATTCCATCAATTCCCATCCATCCACCATCCATCAATCCATCAAAACAATTCTCTTTATTAATTCATTGTTGACATTATTTTTCATCTATTCAATTCTTATTTTCCACAACAAGAGAAACGTTACTTTGCTAGGAATTCACGCCTAACGCCTACCACACTATTACTACACGAAATCTTTATTGTGGTATAATAACAATGTCGATTGTGATTTCCTTCGCACTCATGGGTAACTAAACTTCTCTGTTGGGGTTATGGAAACCATATAAGATACTATCAAAGGCTATGAGTTTGTGAATTCGTGACAAGTATGCTGCTTATATCATTACTCTCTTCATCTTAATGCAAATTCTTGTGGCTGCAGACGCATAGAATAACGCCAGTATAACATTAACTTGTTCGAAAGAAAAGTTATATGTCTGGAAAAGAGATAATGTCAAGGTAATAGGGTCCCATCCCCTATTAAAAAGTTAGTGCCGTAACTGGATTAACCTCTTGGAGAATTTGTACCGTTAGATACGCTTTAAGCTCGAAAGAGTTAAAGTGAAATAGTCCTTGTTTAGGTCGAAAGACGCTTGGATTTACCATCGAATACAATTCTCTATAAGCACATGCATGTCTGAATTCCGCACAACTCATAGCTAATAGAGACGTAAACTCAGAAGGTGGACATAACCCCAACTCCTCAATTCTCATTGTTTTACATCTTACTAAACATTCTTTCTTTTTACTTTGCTATTTTCTATTTTACTCTACTATTTTGTTCACATTATTTTGCACGATAAAATCTCCCATTTTTTACGAGACTTGCACCAAAAATCTAGTAATCCTTGCTTACTTGTTGATCGAGCTATTCCCTGTGGGATCGATACCCAACCCAGTTGGGTTATATATTTGACAATGACCGCTTTACACTCCTACGAGAGCTGTAGATTGAGCGTTATCAAAAATTAGCGCTGTTGCTGGGGAATATAAGTGTCAATTAAGTTTGTGATAATTACTAGACCCTTTGGTCAAAGATTCTCGTACTTTTACTTGTAGTTGTTATTTTTGTTCTATTCAGGTTCTGTTGACAGAATAGATGCACAACGTGACATAGAAAGAATGGTTGCTCAAAAGGAGCAGGCTAGGTTAGCTGCATTGGCAGCTGCTCAAGTGCATCAATAGAATATTGATAACCCAGGTCGTGCAACAAATCCTGATGATGAGGACCTGGGCGATGAGGAGCTACTAAACCCACAGCATACTATCGAGGTGGCGGCACCCATGCAGAGGAGAGATCGTCAAGCGCGATTGAGGCCTGATCGTCGAGCTGTGCAGATTCCTTTTGATGACGATGATGACGATTTGGATGAAGCTGGTGCCACAGGAGCCATTATTCTGCCACCCTTGGCACCTGGAGCAAAGTTCAATATCACTAGCACCATGATTCAGCTTTTGCAACTCAAGGGATTATTTGGTGGACTAGCAGGCGATGATCCGAATATGCATCTGATCAACTTTATTTCTACATGCAAGTCATTCGACAATCCTGGTGTTGGTCAGAATACAATTCGATTATGCTTATTTCCACTGTCTCTGTCTGGGGAGGCAACTCTATGGTTGAATGGGCTAACTCCTGATTCTATTACTAATTGGAGGCAATTGAAAGACGCTTTCCTAGAAAGATTCTTTCCGCCATTCAAAAGAGCACAGTTGAGAGATGAGATCACCAATTTTCGACAGCTTCCAACTGAAGTTCTCCACGAAACATGGGAGAGGTTCAAGACGAAGCTTATGCGGTGCCCAAATCACCATATGACCAATGTCCACTTGATGGAGATATTATACAGATCTTTTAAATCTGTGACTAAACCTGTGGTAGATAATGCAGCAGGTGGATCATTTATGGACCTCACCTTTGTGCAAGCAAGCGATATGCTAGACCGGATGACAAAGCAAAGTAGAGCTTGGCATACCAGGGATTCTGAGGTAGCAAGCTCTACTGTATCTTTTGGCATGACTGCAGAGCAGAGGCGAAGACAAGAGGATCGTGACCAAGACATGGCTCACGTGAAAATGCAGATGGATCTTCTTACAAAGCATCTATTATCAGGGAAGACTGAAAAAGTCAAAGCTGTTGCATCAAAAGGAAGAGAGGAATCCGATTTTGAGGAAGAAGCCAACTACTTGAACAATCAGGGGGGTTTCCGAGGCAATGCCCAAGGAAACCAAGGTCGAAACTATTATGATAAATCTGGAAACAAGGACCAAGGTAGTTGGAAGAACAAGAATGACAATAATGGTTTGTATGTTCCCCCTGGAAGACGTGACGCCACCACATCTAGTTCTGGAAGTATGAAAGACATGATGGCTAAACTATTGAAAGGAGTGGAAGCAACTAGCGCAGGAGTAACGGAGGTAATAAATGATTTGTCCTCTATGAAGCAATTAGTTGATTCACATTCCACTTCAATCAAGCAAATAGACCAGTAATTGAGCCAACTTTCAGCAGCACTCAATCAAAGAAAGGCTGGCACTTTACCTAGCGACACTGTGGAAAATCCAAGGAATGATGGGTCATGCATGACTGCTACTACCCGAAGTGGTAAGGTGCTGGAAACTTCATCCAAAGGCAAGCAAGTAGTTGACGAGGCAGCAGACATCGATGATAAGGCAAAAGGAGAAGCTGCCGCAGAAACCACCCACGACGTCCATGACTTCACACCGAGTATGTTGCAGCCTGAAAAGGCTGAGAAACGAAAGCAAGAGGAGAAGAAAGCCGTGGAGAAAACAATTCCTTATCCACCACCACCTTTTCCTTAAAGATTGAAGAAGATTGCGGATGATACAAAGTTCAGCAAATTCATGAATATGTTAAATCAGCTGACCATAATGTTCCGTTGGTAGAGACACTAGAACAAATGCCTGGGTATGCGAAATTTATGAAGGATCTTTTGACAAAGAAGCGAGCAACAAGCTATGAGTACTGTAGCGCAATCGCTACAAGATTGCTAGTTCAGAAAAAGGCCGACCCTGGTGCCTTCACTATTCCTTGCACAGTTGGATCTATGAATTTTGCTAAGGCATTGTGCGATTTGGGAGCAAGCATCAATTTGATGCCACTATCCGTCTACAGGAAGTTGGGGTTAGACGATCCGACACCAACCAGTATGAGGCTCGTGATGGCTGATAGGTCGGTAAAATGACCTGTGGGTATCTTGAATGATGTGTTGGTGAAGGTTTCTTCATTCATCTTTCCTGCAGACTTCGTCATTCTGGATTGTGAGGTGGATTCTGAAGTTCCCATAATCTTGGGACGTCCTTTCCTTGCAACAGGAAGTGCGCTTATTGACATGAGAGCTAATGAACTTTTATTTCGGTTGAATAACGAAGTGGTCCGTTTTGATATATGCAAAGCAATAAAGCAGCCCAGCGATATGAATGTGTTCTCTGTAGCTGATGGTCATCATGAGAATAAGAAAGCATTATCTGTAGAGAAACAACTTATTGTTGAGCCTTTGTCTGTTGTGCCACTGAATGATGAGCATGAGGACGATGAAGCTTATGAAGAACTTATGGGTGCTCTAACAGAAAAAGAGTCCTATTACCATACTCCTAAGCAACCGGACCTTGATCTTAAGAATCAACCGTCACCAACAGCGAAGACTTCCATTGAAGAGCCACCAGTGCTAAAATCGAAAGAACTCCCCGATTATCTAAGGTATGTGTTCTTGGAAAGTGGAAATATACTTTCGATAAGTGTGGCGGATGAGTTAAGTGAACAACACGTAGAGACTCTCATCTCTGCTTTGAAGAGATACAAGAGAGCTATGGGTTGGACTATTGATGACATAATTGGTGACCCTCCGGGGAGACGTATGAGTCATCTCGAAGAAGATTGCATGCCTACAAGTAAGCCTCATTGTCGTCTGAATCCATTCAGAAAATGATCCACCATCTATCTCGATGAAGTCTAAGTAATCGAGATAGCTATGTCGTGCCGCGACAATAAATCAAGCGCTAGATGGAAGACAACCCATCGCTTTTCATTTTTTGTCTTTCTTTCATTCTATTACGTGTTTGCTTTTGATAAATAAAAATCCAAAAAGAAGAGTCGTGCCACGACCAAAACTAAGGCGCTTGATGGGAGGCAACCCATTGTTCTAATAGTTTTTGTTGTTTTTGAGTGAATGTAGGTGCAAGAGGTATAACGGAGGAGATTGGTTTCAAATTTTGATTTGGATGTATTGCATGTTAAAGGTGGTAAGTTAGGAATGAAGAAGCAAAAGGCTATGGATTGAGCATTGCTCATGAAAATATAGGCATCGAACAAGGCTAGGCCTAGGTAAAACTAGGCCACGAACAAGGCAAGGCCTATACTATGGCCTAAGGTCTCAGAATCTAGTGTGCCATAGCATAGGCGCCGCCCATGCCCAAGTATGCCATAGCATAGGCGCCGCCTATGCTAATGCCTTTTGTCTCTGAATCTCATATGTCATGCTAAAGGCGCCGCCTATGGTCACCAAATGCTTTGCAAAAGGCGCCGCCTATGCTCACATAATGCCATAGCATAGGCGCCGCCTATGCAAAAGCCTTCTGCTCAACTAGGCATGGCCTATGCTATGGCATTCTGCTCAACTAGGCAAAGCCTTAGGCGCTGCCTATGGTCACTTTTGGTCTCCAAATCCGATTTTAAATGGGTCAAAACCCGACCCAAGCTTGTTCTATAAGTAAGAGACTTAGTCTTAGACCAAAAACACATTGCAAACCTAGAATAAGCGTCGCCTACCTCTCCAAATCCTCTCAAATTTTTTTTCCTTTTGCTCTTTTACTTTGCAAGAACATCATCCAAGGTCATCAACCAAGTAAGTACTTCTTTGTTCTTCATTTATATTCCGTAAGTACTACACTACTACGCTTATTATGAATTGTTAAATCTTGAAGTAGTATTGGGGATTTGAATGTGGTTGATGTGTTGTGATACAACTAAGTGTGTGAATGAATACGTAAGGATGATCTTAACTTGTTTCCAACTTGTATTTGATTATGATGCACTGTCATACTTTTGCGGAATTGATATGGTCACTAAAATTGCATAATCTTGTCACTTGCATACTTACATGTTGGAATGACTTGTTCATCGGAATAAGACTTATAGTTGCCTACCAACATAGGAGGTTGTGATTATTGTTAGATACTCTCCCTTGATTCAATCCCTATGTAGTAGTCTTGATATATCCAACATGAATGTATTGCCAAGATTACAAGAAGTGTGACTGCTCTGATTTTATTGTTGGAATATAACACCTAAAACGTATGTCGATGAAATCAGAGTAATCGACCATTTTCACTTCACTAGTCTGTACCAACAAACTAAGTGTGGGGTGGTGCCCCTACTGCTTGTTTATAGATTGTATCTATCGAGATGATGCTAACATGAACATTGTTTTAGTCTCAGGTACAATGGCACCCAAAGCAAGACAAGGCAAAGATAAGGCAACCACTTCCCAAAAAGGCAAGAAAAGAGGACGAAAAGAGCAAGGAGAATCCTCCTCGCTGCAAATACCTTGACATACTATTGGAATCAGGTTTTCCTTATTTATTTCCACTGAGGACAGTGTGTCCCGTCTAAGTGTGGGGTGGTGCTATTTGCATGCTATACTTCTCTATCCACATTTGCATTTATGTTTGCTTTAGTTTTTTTTCGTTTTTCGTTTTAGTTTTTCGTTTTTCGTTTTTTTTAGTAGTTAAATTTTTTTTTTACTTAACTTCGCATGAAATTATTCTAATAGGCAGCATGAGATTATAACAAGAGTTTGTGCTAAAATCATGACTATCGAGACATTTAGGCTCTAATTGTGACTCACTATGTGATATTGTGTGGTTCAATTCCTTCATCTGTTGGGTCAAGAGTATATTCTATGCTTGTGGCTGATGCTAGAACTTGCCTGATATGTATGTAAAGCAAAAATAAAGCGTACAAGTTTAGGAGATGATTTAGGCATTTCTTTGGCAACCTATACTTGTTTACCTTCATTTTATCTACCCATGGACATCATCCTAGATAACCCCTTTTGAGCCCTTAGCCTATTTTCTTTGACAGCCTCATATGTAAGTCAAATCCATTTTTTCAAGACCATAATTTGATCCAAATTCCTAAGTGCTTTAAAGTATAAAGTCATGTGACAAAATAAGAGGAAATTGGATGAATATGATGCTTTAGAATGTATTGGTGCTTGAATTTGTTATGAAAAAGGAATTGCTATCATAAGAGGTGTGTTATGAAAAGAAAAAGGAAAGGAAAACTAAAAAGTTAGTTATGTTTAAAATTGAAAAACAAAAGAGGAGAAAAAGGGTGGTAGAATAAAAGAAAGAAGAAAGGTTGTTTGAAAAGAAAGTATTAATGGCATAATGTGATATATTAAAGCGCTTAGGAACATAGTCACTATTTCTGGCCAAAATAGTCCTACCCGTCCCTTAGCCTACATTACAACCATCAAAAGACCTATTTGATCTTAAGCTTAGCATTCTGACATTTAGTGGAGCATTACACTAAGGGCAAGCCTATGGACATCAGTTGCAGCATATGAATTCTTTGTGAGAGCGAGAGCAAGGATACTTTTATACCCATGTTTGAGAAATATGCTATACTTATGAGTGATTATGGGTAATATATTGTGAGACACACATGGTTGATGAGTTTTGGGTAGTTGTGTATGATTCTTTGTGCCTTAACTTTTGAATATGAGTTGGCCACCATCACGAGTCGATGCTAGAGGTTAAATTATTTCTACTAATGATCGGAAAACTACTCTTTGTTGATAATTGTTGTGCTTGTCTTGATGAATATTTTGTGTTGATACTGTGAAACCCTAAGTTCATGTTTAGATGGACATGATATTTTGTTCGAGGACGAACAAAGCTTTAAGTGTGGGGTGTTGATGATAGGCAAATTTACACGCCTATAGCACTAGATTTTGCCCATATTTTAGCCAAGTTTTGAGAACAAATTATATATTTCATGCACTTTTAGTCCTTTTTCCTGTAAGTGAGCTAACGAACATGATTAGCAAGTTTTCAGGTATAAATAATGCAGAATTCAGCATTTTATGGATAACTTGACGCCAAAGAAAGCTTCACGAAAGGAGAAAAACAAAGCTTGAACGCCAAGGACCTAAAGTAACGCATGGAAAACCTGTCCCGGGCAAAAACAACAATTCTGAAGACTTTGGGGACTAGCAGTAATTTATTAGAATTAAGATAATGATACCTTAACCTAGTAGGATTGGGTTAAGTAATACATTAGCTTAGTAGGAATAGGATATGGGTATTATAAATACCCTATTTTGCTAGAGATTTTAATACATTCCTCACAATTCCCCCATTCTATTAATTCCCATCCATCCACCATCTATCCATCCATCAAAACAATTCTCTTTATTAATTCATTGTTGACATTATTTTTCATCTATTCAATTCTTATTTTCCACAACAAGAGAAACGTTACTTTGCTAGGAATTCACGCCTAACGCCTACCACACTATTACTACACGAAATCTTTATTGTGGTATAATAACAATGTCGATTGTGATTTCCTTCGCACTCATGGGTAACTAAACTTCTCTGTTGGAGTTATGGAAGCCATATGAGATACTATCTAAGGCTATGAGTTTGTGAATTCGTGACAAGTATGCTGCTTATATCATTACTCTCTTCATCTTAATGCAAATTCTTGTGGCTGCAGACGCATAGAATAACGCCAGTATAGCATTAACTTGTTCGAAAGAAAAGTTATATGTCTGGAAAAGAGATAATGTCAAGGTAATAGGGTCCCATCCCCTATTAAAAAGTTAGTGCCGTAACTGGATTAACCTCTTGGAGAATTTGTACCGTTAGATACGCTTTAAGCTCGAAAGAGTTAAAGTGAAATAGTCCTTGTTTAGGTCGAAAGACGCTTGGATTTACCATCGAATACAATTCTCTATAAGCACATGCATGTCTGAATTCCGCACAACTCATAGCTAATAGAGACGTAAACTCAGAAGGTGGACATAACCCCAACTCCTCAATTCTCATTGTTTTACATCTTACTAAACATTCTTTCTTTTTACTTTGCTATTTTCTATTTTACTCTACTATTTTGTTCACATTATTTTGCACGATAAAATCTCCCCTTTTTTACGAGACTTGCACCAAAAGTCTAGTAATCCTTGCTTACTTGTTGACTGAGCTATTCCCTGTGGGATCGATACCCAACCCAGTTGGGTTATATATTTGACAATGACCGCTTTACACTCCTACGAGAGCTGTAGATTGAGCGTTATCACCAGTCTACACAACCTTTTCCCCCTCTTTCTCTTCTAACCCCACATACAAGCTCTCAAACGTTGCCATCTTAGCTGTCGTAACGGCAAGCTTAGCCTCCTTCCTTGCTAGATGGTACTCCTCCCTAAAAACCCGCTTCTCTTTATCATCCTTATTCTCAACCAACTTTGCATACGCCCCCTTTTTATTCTCCACTTTCTTCTTTACTTCATCATTCCACCACCAATCCTCCCTATGGTGCCTGGCCTGGCCCCTAGACACACCCAAAACCTCACTAGCAGTCTCCTTGATGCACCTATCTGCCCTATCCCATCTACCATCTATGTCTCCCCTACGCTCCCACACCTACATACTAGTCAGCTTCTCCCCTATCTCCCACACATTCACCGGCATCAAGCTGCCTCACCTGATTCTCGGTCGGCCCTCCTCACCCGTACTCTTCTTACCCTTCTTTATTCCCAAGTTCATTTCCAAGAGCCTATGCCGAGTCGAAAGATTTTTACTCGAAATAACCTTACAGTCCTTACACAACCCTCTATCCCCTTTCTTAAGAAGCAAAAAGTCAATTTGGGTCTTGGCTATCGCGCTTCGGAAGGTGATCGTCCTTCTTTGGAAAGCTCGAATTCATCACCACCAGCCCAAAGGACCTCGCAAATTCTAATAGAGCAATCCCCTCTTCATTTCTCTCCCCAAAACCAAAACCACTATGCACATCGCCAAAGCCTCCCGGAAACCCCCCGATGTATCCATTAAAATCCCCTGCTACAACAATCTTCTCAGAGCTAGGCATGTCTCTAACCACCTCATCCAAGTCCTCCCGAAACTGCATCTTCTCTTCCCCACCCAAGCCCACCTACGGCGCATACACACTACACACGTTCAGGGTAAACCCCTCAAAAACTATCTTAATAGACATCAGCCTATCACTAATCCTCTTCACCTCCACTACCCGCCCTCTAAGCTCTTTATCTACTAAGATGCCAACTCTATTCCTACGCCTCTCACTTCCAGAGTACTAAACCTTGTAACCATCCACATCCCTAGCCTTAGACCCTACCCACTTATTGTCCTGGACACACGCCATATTGATCCTCCTCTTTTTAAGAATCTTTACCAGCTCTATGGACTTTCCCTGGAGAGTCCCTATATTCCAAAAGCCAACCTTCAGCCTATCAACTCTAGCGACACGCCCTCCTCTACCGCCCTTAACGCCAGACCTAGCTCCTACTCCCCCACCTGCCCTACTCTCGTCCCTCACCCCCAACACCGCCCCCCGCCCCGACCCCGGTCCCTTTGGATATGACCCTATTCTACCATCAATAACCACAACCACTACACCAAAAAAATAACAACCGCGATAGTAATAACAACAACAGGGAATACAAAGTAATGAAAGGAAAAACAAGGCACACGCAACGTAGATGTAATGAACAAGCAATAGTCAATCCCACAAATTAGAAGCGTTCAGGAGATGAAATAATCAGGAAAAGTAGACGAGCAGGATAATGCACAGAAATTAAGTTATCGGAAGTAGCTAAAGTACAAAACACCAAAAGAAAAATACAAAGCAATGACAGGAAACAAAGCACACGCAAAACAGATGGGATAAGCAAGAAAAAGTCAATCCCACAAATTAAAAATTCAAGAGAATTCAATAGATGTAAAGAAATGAAATAAGCAGTAAAGGTAGAAGTAACGAGACAAAAACAATACAACGCAACTAAATGAAGTAACTAAAAGCAATCAGTGGTTTAGATGTCACCGGTATAGTCCCATGTGCTGTTGGTTAGGTTTTCGGTAAAGGGGTCACCGGAACAAGCCCACCAGTGTGTCGCCGGAGTGGCCTTGCCGAAACTGGGTGCTGGCTCGTTTGTTTACCAACCTTCTCTACCAATGCTGCCACTTTTACCTTTCTTCGGAAACAAGTCGAGCCGGCGGAACCTTAAGATCGCTAGCGATAACCGTGTTTAGGAGGCAGAGGGGGAAATGAGAGAAAAGGGAGTAGAGACGAGGATGGGGAGATCTGGGGGGAGAGAGGATAGTGGGAGAGAGAGAGAGACCTTACCTGTTATCGGCGTAGCTACGTCGTCGTCGAAGACAACGCCGACTGTTGGAGGTCAGTGACGTAGGGGTGGCTGGGGTCAATGAATGTTATGAAAAGAGAGAGAATGTTCAAAGAGAGAGAATTCCATAATAGGTAGCCATTTTCATACTTTATTTATCTTCTCATATTTTTTTTTTGTTCTCATTTGATATCGGAGTCGAGCATAGAATCGTTCTAACGATTCTAATCTTGGGTTTGTTGTCAAAATAAAATAAAATAAAAATATAAAAATTATCAAAATAAATAAATAAATTGTTTTTGATTTTGTGTTTTGTTTAAGTTTTAGATACTAAAAATTGTATTCTCTAGTATTTATTGTGTCAAGATCTGGGATTTGAGCTTGATTGGAGTTGATTTGAGGATTCCACCGTTGTTGGGTCCTTGAAGCTTGAAGAAGAAGAAGTGAATTCTTAGATCCCGACTAAATTGGATATTTATTTGTATTGGGGTTTGTTCTCCTAATCATTTGAATCTTGGAGCTAGGTGTGTGCATCGATCAGTTCGCTTTGATTTTATGTATTACTGATTCGGTTTATCGATTTTTGATTTTATAATATACTAAATCAATAACCATATCAATAAGATATTTTTATCAATTTTTGATTTATCAGTATTTAACCTTAGCGGTTTGATTTCAGTTTAACCAATAAGAAAATACTCATAAAATAGAAATAATAGCAACTAACATGAAAATAAAATGAATCTTTGTTGCAGTTAAAATCCTACATGATGCATTTTAATTTATCAGAATCTCCAAGCTTGAATTGGTTTTCTAGAAATTGAATAAGTTTGTAGAAATTAAAGAGAAATATATAATAAGCATTATGTCTTATATAAGTAGAGGAAAAGTAATAGTTTAATATATACTTATTAGGTTACTCGTTTACCCAATAACCCAATCAGATAAAATCAAAATCGGACTAATAAACCAATAAAAATTAGGGAAAGGACGAAAAAACCATTCGATTAACACAATTGACAATCAAATCGCCATTGAATTCAATTCCTAAACTGTAGCCTTTCCATGTGTTGTTTGTTGCTGCTTTGCCTTTTTTTTTTTACTTTAAATCTTCCTCTGCTATCTTTTTCTTTGAATTGTAACTATTGCATTTCTTCTTCTTTTCTTTTCACTAGTTGTTCTTTTGCTTTTCTTTTTGTTGGTTCTTTTCGTTTTTTTTTTTTTAAATACTCTTCTAATTACTCTTTAGCAATAGTATATATATATTCAAATACAATAAAAAGAAAAAAGAATATGTAAGTGTATATTTGATAGCAGATATATGTATCTAGATAATTGTATCTTCTTCTAATGTATTGATGCAGCCTTCATACGTATTGATACAATATACTAGATATCTGATACACATACTGCATATATACATATTTTATACAACAATGATACAACTTCCATACGCATCATAACAAGAATTATATTATTTCTATACACATCCTTTACAAGTTTTAGCTGCTATGATTATTCATATACATATTTTATACAATAATGGTACAATTTTTATAAGCATCATATACAGATACATATTTTCTACAACAATTATATAATTTTTATACACGTCCTTTATCGTTTATTTATATATATAGTGTACGGATACATATTTTACACAATAACTATATGGTTTCTATACACTTCTCCTCTTTCTCGCTCTCTCTATAAGTGTCTGATATACAGATACATATTTTATACAATGATTATATAATTTTTATACACATCCTATATAGTTTCTACATATATCTTATACATATAAATATTTTATACAATAACTATATAGTTTTTATAATTGTATTTAACTATTTTTTATTTAAAAAAGCAAAGTTTTTAAGTTAAAAAACTGTAGCAAAAAAACCGCTGAAACATTTAAGAAGAAGAGTCAAATGACCCAAATTTGAAATGACAGAAAATGGCTATTTTTAGGATTAGTATGGCCATTAAATGTCAATTGGCTCACACATGGGCCATTTCTTTTGAGGTGGGCCACCTGGTGTCTTTTCACTTATTTTTTTTTTTAAAATTACTAAAAAATAATAAACTAATAACATTTTTATTGATTCAATTTGTTGATCAGTTTGATTTTTGCATCGCGCTACATGAATCTAAAATTTGGTCTAAAACGGAATATAAATCTATTGGGTTAAATTTTGGGTGTTCTTCATGTTCTTGGTGTTCTTTATGACTTGAAAAAAATTGCAAATGGACTTTGAAATATGAAAAATTTTAGCTTGAAATTGAATGTTAAAATGCATTGGAGATTATTTCCCATGACGAAGGGAGCTTAGATCTCGAATTTTATCGAGTTTCGAGTTAAAATGAAGAAGTTGTGATTTTTGGAAGCTCATAGTGTTCTTGAGTGTTCTTCAGATTCTTCATGTCTTGAAGAAGAAGAATATTCAAAAAAGATGAATTTGATTCAAAAAGGGAAAGTAAAAAGAAGGTCTACTTGTTTTTGCTAAAGAAATACTTGTTGCGTCCTAGCACACACGCAATGTATGTGGTCACCCAAGTAGTAAAGTGACCCTTTCGAGCCGAATATCAATCCCACTGGGACTTAGTGGTTAAGAACTATCAAATTTAAGCATTACTAATTAGATTGAATAAGCGCAAGTGTAATTAATTAAGCAATTGAGTTTGATTAGTATAAACTAATTAGCAAAAGGTAATAATGGTATGTAGTTTGGATTGTAAACAATTTGAAGAGAGTTTCAGAATTGAGACACTTACTTCACATTCATGCATAACTATGGTTTCTAGCCGGTGTTGGTGTTTATCGTGATTATTAGTTGACGGGGTTGATATATTTTGAGAATGGTCATCTTTCAAGTCATCTATCCAAATTAATCTCGCAACTACATCGTTAAGCGGGGATGTGAGTCTTTAACTTGGATGCATTAAACCATCTTCCCATTTCGTTAATCAAGTTGGACGTTTTAGGTATATCTCTATCCTAAACACAAATCATCCTCTAAAAATTAGTATTTAATCATTAAAAAAATGATCCACACTTCTTACATTCTTCATTCTATTCCCCTACTCCTATGGTCAATTCGTTTTAGGACTTAGATTTATTCTAAAGTTCATGGCGCTTTAGAATAGTAAAATAAGAATGGAAGAACAATTACATACTTGATAAACATATAAACAAACTATAAATCACCATTACATAATAATGATTTTAGCCTCAACCCTAGATTGATGGTGTTTAGCCACTCATAGTCGTACAAAGAATCACCATAGATGAGTTCATAAAGCAAAACTACAAGAAAGTAAAGTTTAAGAACAAAGAACCCTAGTTTGAGTTCCTTCGTGCCTTGTCTTCTCTCCAATTCGTGTATTGATCCAAAGATGAGATTATATTGTGACTAAGTGACCATTTTGTAGTGTTTTAGGTGATGATAGGCGAATTTACGCGCCTATATCAATATATTTTGCCCATATTTTAGCCTAGTTTTGAGAACTAATTATCTATTTCATACACTTTTAGTCCTTTTTCCTGTAAATGAGCTAACAAATGTGATTAGGAAAGTTTCAGGTATAAATGATGCAAAATACAGCAATTTATGGCTTACTTGACGCAAAAGAAAGCTCACAAACGAGATGGAAAGGAGCTGGACGCATAAAGGACTAAATCTGCTGCATGGAAAATCTGTCCCGGGCTAAAACAGCATTTCTGAAGACTTTGGGGACTTACAGACACAAAGCTGGATTTTTGCCATAATACATTAACCTAGTGCAATTAGGTTATGTGTTTCATTATTCTATTTGGATTATAATTTTGTAACCTTACCCTAGTACATTTGGGTCAAGGATTTCATTAGTATATTAGGATTTGGTTATTTATTTTAGTAGTCTAGTAGGAGTAGGAGAGGAGTATTATAAATACCCTATCATGTTAGAGATTTTAAAGAACTTCTCCAATAATCTACTCAACAATTTAACTTTATTCCATCCCTCTCATCTTCCACCACAAACATTCAACTCTTAAATTCCACAACAAGAGAATCGTTACTTGCTACGGAATCACTAAAACCACACGCCAAACACCTACTATTCACGCCATCCACCATGCAAAACGTGATATCCTACGCATTCATGGGTAACTAAACCTCTTAGTTGGGGTTATGGAAGCCGAATGAGTTACTATCTATTGCTATGAGCTTGTGAGTTCAAGACACGTATATTGCTTATATCATTATTCTCTTCATCTTAAACTACATTCTTTGCGGTTCAAACACAAGAACACGCCATTCTAACATCTAACCTGTTCGAGAGAAAGGTTATTTGTCTAGAAAAGAAGACGCATAGACCAACGCCAGTCTAACATTTAACTTGTTCGAGAGAAAAGTTATTTGTCTGGAAAAGAGATAATGTCAAGGTAGTAGGACACCCTTTCCTATTAAAAAGCTAGTGCCGTACCTGGACTAACTTCTTGGAGAATTCGTACCGTTAGTCACGCTTTAAGCTCGAGAGAGTTAAAGTGAAATAGTCCTTGTTTAGGTCGAGAGACGCTTGGATTTACCATCGACTACAATTCTCTATAAGCAATTGCATGTCAAGACTCTACACACTCATAGCCAATAGAGACGTATACCTCTGAAGGTGGACATAATCCCAACGCCTCAATTCTCATTGTTTACAACCAACGTGATAATCTTTCTCTTTTACTTTGCTATTTTTCAGCTTTTATTTCATTACTTTGGTTACTTATTACAATCCCCCCATTCTTACGAGACTTGCATCAAAAGTCTAGTAATTTCTCTTACTTGTTGACCAAGCTATTCTCTGTGGGATCGATACCCAACCCAGGTTGGGTTCTATATTTGCTAACGACCGCTTTACACTCCTACGAGAGCTGTAGATTGAGCGTTATCAAAAATTGGCGCCGTTGCCGGGGAATACGAGTGTCAATCAAGTTCGTGATAATTACTAGACCCTTTGGTCAAAGATTCTCGTACTTTTACGTTTAGTTTTTGTTTTTGTTTATTGCAGGTTTTTCTTTTAGTGCATGCCCCATACTAGAAGTTCTGGTCAACCGTTATTACCAATCAATCCGGAACCGCAACGAATTAGAAGAATGGAAGCACAAGCGGAAATCGACAGGATGGCTGCTCAACACGAGCAAGCAAGATTAGCTGCTCTTGCCGCTGCTCAAGTCCAACAACAAAACATTGATAATCCTGGACGAGCAATAAATCCTGACGATGAAGATTTAGGAGATGACGAGTTGATCAACCCAAGGCATGGCGCTGAAATGGCAACACCTGCCAACAGACGAGGTCGACAAGCTCGGTACAGATATGATCGCCAACCTTTGCAACCAGCTTTCGACGATGATGATGATGATCTTGATGGTGCCGGAGCCACTGGAGCTATAATTCCACCACCATTAGCGCCCGGAGCCAAGTTCAACATCACTAGCACCATGATTCAGTTATTGCAACTCAAGGGATTATTTGGTGGACTAGCAGGCGATGATCCGAATATGCATCTCATCAACTTTATTTCTACATGCAAGTCTTTTGACAATCCTGGAGTTGGTCAGAATGCTATTCGGTTACGTCTATTTCCATTGTCTCTGTCTGGGGAGGCAACATTATGGTTGAATGGGCTGACTCCTGATTCTATTACAAATTGGAGGCAATTGAGAGACGCTTTCCTAGAAAGATTCTTTCCGCCATCCAAGAGGGCTCAATTGAGAGATGAAATCAGCAACTTTCGTCAGCTTCCCTCTGAAGCTCTTCACGAAACATGGGAGAGGTTCAAGACAAAGCTAGCGAGATGCCCAAACCATCACATGACTAATGTTCACCTCATGGAGATCTTATATAGAGCCTTGAATTCAGTAACTAAACCAGTGGTGGACAACGCAGCTGGAGGTTCTTTTATGGACCTCACCTTTGGTCAAGCAAGTAACATGCTAGATCGTATGACGAAACAAAGTAGAGCTTGGCATACCAGGGATTCTGAGGTAGCAAGCCCCACTTTATCTATTGGCATGTCTGCAGATCAAAGAAGAAGAGAAGAAGAACGTGATCAAGACATGGCGCACATGAAAACCCAAATGGACCTTCTTACAAAGCATCTATTAGGGAAGACTGAAAAAGTGAAAGCAATTGCGTCAAAAGGAAGAGACGAATCTGATTCGGAAGAGGAGGCCAACTACTTGAACAATCAGGGGGGTTTCCGAGGGAATGCCCAAGGAAACCAAGGTCGGAACTATTATGACAAATCTGGAGGTAAAGACCAAGGTAGTTGGAAGAAAAATAATGAAAACAGTGGTTTGTACGTTCCCCCTGGTAGACGTGATACCACCACATCTAATTCTATGGAAGACATGATGGCTAAGTTATTGAAAGGAGTGGAAGCGACGAACGCGGGAGTTAAGGAGGTGATTGACGATTTGGCCTCCATGAAGCAATTAGTTGATTCTCATTCCACTTCTATCAAGCAACTAGAGCAGCAATTCAGTCAACTTTCAGCAACACTCAACCAAAGAAAAGCCGGCACCTTGCCTAGCGATACGGTGCAAAATCCAAGGACTGATGGGTCATGCATGGCCATCACTACGAGGAGTGGTAAGGTGCTGGAAACTTCAGCAGAAGGCAAGCAAGTAGTTGACAGAACAGCAGACATAACCGCCACACCTAGTGACGCCACTAGGGAAGACGCCGCAATATCCACTTCCAACGTCAAGGACGTGTTGCCTAGTGACGTGCAGCCTGAAAAAAATAATAAACGGAAGCAAGAGGAGAAGAAAGCCATGGAAAGAACACTTCCATACCCACCACCACCTTTTCCACAAAGATTGAAGAAGGTGGCCGATGACACTAAGTTCAGCAAATTTATGACCATGTTGAAGCAGCTAACTATTAATGTCCCATTGGTAGAGGCACTTGAACAAATGCCTGGGTATGCGAAGTTTATGAAAGATCTTTTGACTAAGAAGAGGGCAGCAAGCTATGAGCTGAAAGAAGATGTGCATCATTGTAGTGCAATAGCTACCCGATCCATAGTTCAGAAGAAGGCCGACCCCGGAGCTTTCACTATTCCTTGCACCGTCGGATCTTTGGACTTTGCTAAAGCATTATGTGACTTAGGAGCCAGCATCAACTTGATGCCATTATCAATCTACAAGAAGTTGGGGTTGGGAGATCCTACACCAACTAATATGAAGCTTGTTATGGCGGATAGGTCGGTAAAACGACCGGTTGGTATTCTATGCGATGTCTTGGTGAAGGTATCTTCATTCATATTTCCAGCAGACTTTGTCATCTTGGATTGCGAAGCAGATTCAGAGGTTCCCATAATCTTGGGACGCCCTTTCCTTGCTACGGGAAGTGTGCTCATAGATTTGAGAGCTAATGAACTTTCATTCCGAATAAATGATGAAGTGGTGCGCTTTGATGTTTGCAAATCAATGAAGCAACCCAAAGATCTAAGTGTATTTTCTGTGGCTGATGTTGTCGTTGATGACGAGGATGAGTTACTTGCTGAAGAGCAAATTCTTGATGATCCTTTGGAGGTTTTGCTCATGGAAGAAGATGATGATGATGCTGAAATTTCTGAAGATGATATTTGTGCTCTATCGGGATTAGGAGCATATCGCTATCCTCCTAAGAAGCTGGATCTTGATCTCAAGAATCGACCCACACCACCAGCTAAGCCATCTATTGAAGAACCACCCACATTAGAATTAAAGGAGCTGCCAAGCCATTTGAAGTATGCATTCTTAGGAAGCGGAAACACTCTTCCAGTCATAGTGGCAGCCGATTTAGGTGAGCAACAAGTTGCAGCTCTTATTGCAATTTTACGCAAGTTTATTAGAGCTATTGGATGGACCATTGCGGATATCCTTGGTATTCCACCTGGAATTTGCACTCATAAAATTCAGCTCCAAGAAAAGTGCACACCCACCATCGAACACCAAAGACGTCTAAACCCACCAATGCAAGAGGTGGTGAAGAAGGAGATTATCAAGTGGTTAGACGCAGGAGTTGTGTATCCTATTTCTGATAGTACATGGGTAAGCCCAGTACAATGTGTTCCCAAGAAAGGAGGTATGACGGTGGTTGCGAATGCAAAGAATGAGCTTATTCCACTCAGGCCCGTCACTGGATGGAGAGTATGCATGGACTACCGCAAGCTGAATTCTTGGACTCTCAAGGATCACTTCCCCATGCCATTTATGGACCAAATGCTAGATCGATTAGCGGGTAAAGGATGGTTTTGCTTTCTTGATGGTTATTCAGGTTATAATCAGATTTTTATTGCACCAGAAGACCAAGAGAAGACAACGTTTACATGCCCATATGGTACGTTTGCCTTCAAACGTATGCCATTCGGGTTATGTAACGCACCAGCCACCTTTCAGCGATGCATGATGTCTATTTTCTCTGATATGGTAGAAGACACTTTGGAGGTATTTATGGACGACTTTTCAGTTGTTGGTGAGTCTTTCGAAGCATGTTTGGTGAATTTAAGCATGGCATTACAAAGATGTGTAGAGTTCAACCTTGTGCTGAATTGGGAGAAGTGTCACTTCATGGTAAAAGAAGGAATTGTTCTTGGGCACAAGATCTCCGAAAGAGGAATAGAGGTTGATCGCGCCAAAATAGAGGTAATTGAGAAGCTACCACCTCCAATTTCGGTGAAAGGAGTTCGTAGTTTTCTTGGCCATGCTGGGTTTTATCGTAGATTCATCAAAGACTTCTCCAAAATTTCAAGTCCATTGTGCAAGCTATTGGAGAAAGATGCGAAGTTTGACTTTAATGATGATTGCTTGAAGGCATTCGAATGCCTTAAAGAAAAACTCATTGAAGCCCCTATCATGGTAGCACCAGATTGGACGCTCCCGTTTGAAATCATGTGTGATGCTAGTGGTGTAGCCGTTGGCGCTGTTCTTGGACAAAGAAAGGAGAAATTATTTCATCCTATCTACTATGCGAGTAAGGTCCTCAATGAAGCCCAAAGGAACTACACCGTCACTGAACAAGAGCTATTAGCGGTTGTGTATGCGTTTGAGAAGTTCCGTGCCTATCTATTAGGTACTAAAGTGATCGTTCATACAGACCATGCAGCTCTTAGATATCTAATGACAAAGAAGGATGCAAAACCAAGGCTGATTAGATGGGTATTGCTGCTGCAAGAGTTTGATTTCGAAGTTAAAGATAGAAGAGGTTGCGAGAACCAAGTGGCTGATCACCTATCTAGACTTGAGAATGAGTATGTGGCGCAACCAGAAAATCAGATTGACGATGCATTCCCTGACGAGGAGATACTAGCGACAACAATGGATAACTTACCATGGTATGCCGACTTCGCAAATTTCGTGGTGAGTAATGTGTTACCTTCCAATTTATCTTACCACCAGAGGAGGAAGTTTATGCATGACGTTCAGCACTACTATTGGGATGAGCCTTATTTGTTTCGAAGATGCGCGGATGGTATCATTCGACGATGTATATCCCATGAAGAAGTGCCTACTATATTGGAAGCATGCCACACTTCGCAAGTTGGAGGACATCATGCGGGTAATCGAACAACAAGAAAAGTCTTGCAAAGTGGTTATTATTGGCCTACAATATTCAGAGATGCACATGACTATGTGAGAAGGTGTGACCAATGCCAACGTCAAGGTGCTATTTCAAAACACCATGAAATGCCCATGTCCACAATTCTGGAGGTAGAACTCTTTGATGTATGGGGTATTGATTTCATGGGACCATTCGTGAATTCGTTTGGAATGAAGTACATCTTGGTTGCTGTGGATTATGTGTCAAAATGGGTTGAAGCTATAGCATTGGCCGATAACGAAGGAAAGCGTGTTGTAGCGTTTTTAAAGAAGAATATCTTCTCTCGCTTTGGGGTACCTCGTACTATCATAAGTGATGGAGGATCTCACTTCTGCAACAAGCTATTCAAATCTGTATTGGCCAAGTATGGAGTCAAGCAACACAAGGTAGCTACGCCTTATCATCCCCAAACTAGTGGACAAGTAGAGGTTTCCAATCGTGAGATCAAGCAAATCCTTGCCAAGACGGTCAATGCGAATCGGAAGGATTGGTCTCGGAAGCTAGATGATGCACTATGGGCGTATAGGACTGCATTCAAGACACCCATTGGCATGTCACCTTATCAGCTCGTTTATGGGAAGGCTTGTCATCTACCCATCGAGCTTGAATACAAGGCATTATGGGCATTGAAGCACTTGAATCTGAATTGGGATGATGTGAAGAACCTGAGGTTGGAGCAGCTGAACGAGCTAGATGAATTCCGTCTCCATGCATATGAAAGATCAGACTTATACAAGGAACGGATGAAGAAGTATCACGATCAGCGGATTGTTCGACGACACTTCCAAAAAGGTGACATGGTACTACTCTTTAACTCCAGATTCAAGCTCTTCCCAGGTAAGTTAAAATCAAAGTGGTCTGGTCCATTTAAAGTCACTCACGTCTACTCGTCTGGAGTAGTCGAATTGGAAAATAATGAGGGTGTTATCTTCAAGGTGAATGGCCAACGTGTTAAGCCATATATCGGTCCTCTTGACTCGATGAATGACATGGCCATCACTTATCTCGACGAAGTCTAAGTACTCGAGATCACTACGTCGAGCCACGACAATAAACAAGGCGCTAGATGGGAGGCAACCCTTCGTTTTATTGTTTTATCGTTTTGTCATTTTATCGTTTTATCGTTTTATCGTTTTAGTATTTTTCTTTTTGTTAAATGAAAATCCAAAAATAAGAGTCGTGCCACGACCAAAACTAAGGCGCTTGGTGGGAGGCAACCCATCGTACTAATCGTTTTCATTTGTTTGAGCAAATATAGGTGTAAGAAGTATGCAACGAGAAGATTGATTTCAATTGACGATTTGGTCGCATTGTATGGTAAAGTCGGTAAGTTAGGAATGGTGATGCATAAGGCTATGGATTGAGCCTTTCTCACGTCATAATAGGCTTCGAGAAAGGCTAGGCCTTGGTAAAAATAGGCCACGAACGAAGCACAACCTATTCTATAGCCTAAGGACTCGGAATCTAGTGTGCTATACCCTATGCGCCGCCTATTCCTAGGTGTGCTTTTGACTATGCGCCGCCTATGCTATGGCATTTGAGATACTGAGACCAAATGCTATACCATATGCGCCGCATATGCCTAGATATGCCATACTATGTGCGGCGCATATGTCCCATTATGCCATGGACAATGCGCCGCATATACATGTGATATGCCGAGGGATATGCGCCGCATATAGGGTGATTTTGTCCCCAAATCCGATTCTAAATGGGTCATAACCCGACCCATACTCCTCCTATATAAAGGGGACTTGGTTTTTTTTCACAAACACATTAGAATCAACCCTAAAGGCGCCGCATATCATCCCAAATCCTCTCAAATTTTTCTTCCTTTGTTCTTCCAATCCACAACAACTTCTCCACAATCTTCAAGCAAGTAAGTGCTCTCTTATTCTTCATCTATTTATAGTAAGTACTACGTTGCTATGCTTAGTATAATTTGCTAAATCATGTGAGATTAGTGGAGATGTTCATGTGATTGGATAATTGTTGCAAAAATCGTGTGATTGAATGAATACAAATGGAATTTTTGACTTGTTTCCGACTCGAATTTTGTTTCAATGGCATTGTTATGATACTTGCTGAACATATATGGCTATGAATATTGCTTGAAAGTGTTGTTTGGATGCTTGCATGATTAACCATCCCGGCCATCGGGATAAGGTTATAGTGACTATCGACTTAGGTGGTGGTGTTTGTTGTTTGAATAGCAATTCCATGTGGTAACCCCTATGTTGTAACGTTGCTATATCCCCCATGCACGTCGTCCAAATGGCTGCTCATGAGTGATGTAATACTGATTTTCTTGTCGGAATACAATCCTAAGACGTATGTCGACGAAGTCTGAGTACTCGACCACGTTCACTTCACTGATTTGTGCTAACAAGATTAAGTGTGGGGTGGTACCCCTAATGCTTGTATATAGATTGTATAAAGTGCGATTGTGCTGCATCTAACATTATTTCTAGTCTCAGGTACAATGGCACCGAAAGCAAGGCAAGGCAAGGAGAAGGCTACCACAACCCGCAAGGACAAGAAGAGAAGCCGAAAAGACCAAGGCGAATCATCTTCAGCACACCTACCACGCAGAATGTTCGGGATCAAATGGGTTCTTGAGGAAGAAGCCAAGGCATGGTACAGCAGCAACAAAGAAAAGAAATATGTGCACGTCGACTTAATCAACAAGGAGACCTTAGCAAAGAAGGAGCCGCAAATGTTGGCTAAGATAATGGCTTTGAAGTTGGATTTCATCTTCCGTGACATGGGAGAGTGCAATCTTGACTTGACAAGAGAATTTTATGCCAACTGGTCGCCAAACACAACAGGCAACGAAGTCAAAATTCGGGGCCAAGTGTTACAGCTTACAGCGGATTGGATCAACTCGTTTCTAGGCCTACCTTCGGTCGACACTGCACCATACAAAGAGCTGTACAGCAGGCCTCCTTACAGAGCTATAAGACACACGCTTTGTGGAAGCAGATCGATGGCGAGATGGGGCAGACATAAGGAAACAGGCCGTCACAACACATTCCCCTATGCTCCACTAAATAGGGAAGCAAGAATCTGGATGCGCATTGTCAACTCATGCCTCATTCCTGGGACGCAATACACAAAGATATCGAGAGATATAGTGTGCCTGGTTTATGCATTGATGACGAATGTCCCTATCAACTTTGGGGCAATTATTCGATCTACCATGAGAAAAGCCAGACTCCACAGCAGGTCCCATTTCACATTCGGCAATTTGTTGACAGCAATGTTGCGGAAGGAGGATATAGAAGAGGAACCAGCTGACCACAAACTCCCACATACCCCAAAGAAGGTTGACCTCACCAAGGTCAAAGATGCTGAAACAACGCATGGAGTCAACCTTACCACTGCGGAGAGACACGCTCGTGACGAGAGTTTCTTCCGTCATCTCTATGGCATGACACGATTCACTATGATGAGTGGTGGACGTATTCCAACTGCTGAAGAGCTCCATCAGCTGGACCACGACTACCCAATGAACAGACATGCCCGGGAGATGTGTGGAGTGGGAGTCTATTTCGAGGAACCTCTTGATGATGACGTGCCAACTGATGATGATAGACGCCTGCCTGATTCTGATGCTGAGGAGAACTCTGACGATGACTCTTACGATGATTCGGACGAAGGGGGTATGACCCCCGACATTGAGGAAGAGTCCGACTAATCAGGTTCTTCGACTTTATTTTCCACTGAGGGCAGTGTCTAGTCTAAGTGTGGGGTGTCGGCAGAATCTGCATGCTATACTTCTTTGTTTGCACCTATGTTTGTATGTTTGCTTGTTTTACTTCGTTTTTAGTCCATATTTTTTAGTCCATTTTTTTCGTTTGACGTTTTTTTTGTTTTTAGGAGTAAAAATTTTTTCTAGCTACGCATGAAATTATTTGGATAGGCAGCATGAGATTAGAACAAGAGTATGTGCTACAATCGTGACTATTGAGACATTTAGGCTCTAGTTGTGACTCATTATGTGATATTGTGTGATTCGATTCCTTCACTTGTTGGGTCGAGAGTCTATATTACTACCAATCAAGTCGACCATGTGCCTTGTGTGTGTGAGATTAATAGTATATTCTATGTATGTGGCTGATGCTAGAACTTGCCTGGTATGTATGCAAAGCGAAAATAAGGAATGTAAGTTTAGGATATGATTTAGGCATTTCTTTGACAACCTATACATGTGTACCTTCAGTTTTTCCTACCCATGTAAATCATCCTAGTTAAACCCTTTTGAGCCTTTAGCCTATTTCTTTGACAACCTTGTATGTAAGCCTAATCCATTTCTTTCAAGACCATAATTTGATCCAAATTCCTAAGTGCTTTAAAGTGAATAAGTCATGTGACAACATAAGAGGAAATTGGGTGAGTATGATGCTTTAAATTGTAATGGTGTTTGAATATGTTATGAAAAAGAAAGTGCTATCATAAGAGGTATGTTGTGAGAAGAAAAAGGAAAAGAAAGCTGAAAAGTGAGTTGTGCTTAAAATTGGAAAACAAAAGATGAAAACAAGGGTGGAGGAATAAAATAAAGAAAGGTTGAAAGAAAAAAGTGTCATAGATACAAAGTGATGTATTAAAGTGCTTAGGAACTTAGTCACTATTTCTGGCCAAAATAGTCCTACCCGTCCCTTAGCCTACATTACAACCATCTAAAGACCTACTTGATCCTAATCTTAACATTCCGACATTTAGTGGAGTACTACATTAAGGGCAAGCCTATGGTCATTAGTTGCTACATATGAATTTTTTGTGAGAGCGAGAGCAAGGACATTGTGATACCCATGTTTGAAAAATATGCTATACTTGTGAGGGATTATGGGTACTATATTGTGAGACACACATGGTTGATGAGTCTTGGATAGTTGTACATGATTCTATGCACCTTAACGTTTGCATGCGAGTTGATCACCATCACGAGTCTATGCTTGAGGTTAAATTGTTTCTACTTATAATCGGAAAGCTACTCTTCGTTGATAATTGTTGTGCTTGTCTTGAAGAATGTTTTGTGTTGTTTCTGTAAAAACCTTAAGTCAATGCTTAGAAGGACATGATATGTTGTTCGAGGACGAACAAAGCTCTAAGTGTGGGGTGTTGATGATAGGCGAATTTACGCGCCTATATCAATATATTTTGCCCATATTTTAGCCTAGTTTTGAGAACTAATTATCTATTTCATACACTTTTAGTCCTTTTTCCTGTAAATGAGCTAACAAATGTGATTAGGAAAGTTTCAGGTATAAATGATGCAAAATACAGCAATTTATGGCTTACTTGACGCAAAAGAAAGCTCACAAACGAGATGGAAAGGAGCTGGACGCATAAAGGACTAAATCTGCTGCATGGAAAATCTGTCCCGGGCTAAAACAGCATTTCTGAAGACTTTGGGGACTTACAGACACAAAGCTGGATTTTTGCCATAATACATTAACCTAGTGCAATTAGGTTATGTGTTTCATTATTCTATTTGGATTATAATTTTGTAACCTTACCCTAGTACATTTGGGTCAAGGATTTCATTAGTATATTAGGATTTGGTTATTTATTTTAGTAGTCTAGTAGGAGTAGGAGAGGAGTATTATAAATACCCTATCATGTTAGAGATTTTAAAGAACTTCTCCAATAATCAACTCAACAATTTAACTTTATTCCATCCCTCTCATCTTCCACCACAAACATTCAACTCTTAAATTCCACAACAAGAGAATCGTTACTTGCTACGGAATCACTAAAACCACACGCCAAACACCTACTATTCACGCCATCCACCATGCAAAACGTGATATCCTACGCATTCATGGGTAACTAAACCTCTTAGTTGGGGTTATGGAAGCCGAATGAGTTACTATCTATTGCTATGAGCTTGTGAGTTCAAGACACGTATATTGCTTATATCATTATTCTCTTCATCTTAAACTACATTCTTTGCGGTTCAAACACAAGAACACGCCATTCTAACATCTAACCTGTTCGAGAGAAAGGTTATTTGTCTAGAAAAGAAGACGCATAGACCAACGCCAGTCTAACATTTAACTTGTTCGAGAGAAAAGTTATTTGTCTGGAAAAGAGATAATGTCAAGGTAGTAGGACACCCTTTGCTATTAAAAAGCTAGTGCCGTACCTGGACTAACTTCTTGGAGAATTCGTACCGTTAGTCACGCTTTAAGCTCGAGAGAGTTAAAGTGAAATAGTCCTTGTTTAGGTCGAGAGACGCTTGGATTTACCATCGACTACAATTCTCTATAAGCAATTGCATGTCAAGACTCTACACACTCATAGCCAATAGAGACGTATACCTCTGAAGGTGGACATAATCCCAACGCCTCAATTCTCATTGTTTACAACCAACGTGATAATCTTTCTCTTTTACTTTGCTATTTTTCAGCTTTTATTTCATTACTTTGGTTACTTATTACAATCCCCCCATTCTTACGAGACTTGCATCAAAAGTCTAGTAATTTCTCTTACTTGTTGACCAAGCTATTCTCTGTGGGATCGATACCCAACCCAGGTTGGGTTCTTTGTTTAGGTCGAGAGACGCTTGGATTTACCATCGACTACAATTCTCTATAAGCAATTGCATGTCAAGACTCTACACACTCATAGCCAATAGAGACGTATACCTCTGAAGGTGGACATAATCCCAACGCCTCAATTCTCATTGTTTACAACCAACGTGATAATCTTTCTCTTTTACTTTGCTATTTTTCAGCTTTTATTTCATTACTTTGGTTACTTATTACAATCCCCCCATTCTTACGAGACTTGCATCAAAAGTCTAGTAATTTCTCTTACTTGTTGACCAAGCTATTCTCTGTGGGATCGATACCCAACCCAGGTTGGGTTCTATATTTGCTAACGACCGCTTTACACTCCTACGAGAGCTGTAGATTGAGCGTTATCATTAGGTCATCCATATGTATCCCAATATGAACTATATACATTGACAACATTGCCCATCACTTAAGAAGATGAAAAATCACTTTGGGCCGTTTTTCATCCTTGGGCGTGGCATGCCTTTATCACATATGTCCAAGGGCATTTCACGCCATTAACATGGATGAAAACTATTTTTAACATGTTATTTTGTGTCTTAGATTATGGTACACCCTTATTTCAAAGGTTTGAGGGAGTGGCACGCCCTTGTGCTCAGAAACACCATTTTTCATAGTAGTTTACTCCTTCAATACCTTGAAGTTTTGCACTTTATGACTGGCTTTCCCACTTCATTTTTAGTCTTTTTTAGATTCTCAACATTGATTTTAACATCATTAATGGTCTCCTATAACATCAAACAAGACGAACTAGGGCACACAACACAATAGAGTCCGCCGAGATACACTAGCACAACACACAACTCAAGCTAGTAGCACTAGTTTTCTTGTCTAAACTCTATGTGACCAATTTGATTATTAACTTGTTCTGAACACACCTTAAACACTATGAAATATAGTTTAACACATAAATGCTCAATTATAACATAAACAACTCATTATACACATAAGAAATCCTTAAAACTAGGATAAACAAATAAATTATGACACTTAGGTGCATAAATAGACCTAAGACCACCACCTCACACTTAAAGCCTTGTTCGTCCTCGAACAACTATTTACATTAAGTACTATCCAAGGAAGACTCCAAAATTACTACTACAGGAAATAAACTTGAGATAGCACTACAATGACTACATGATTAGCAAGTTCCACACCAAGCACGGCTTATTAAAATTGAAACTCATGAACATCACTCTGAAATATCTTAACCTTAAGAATTGACTCTACCAAGTTGGAAAAATCATGCATATTACTCAATCATAGAGATCATACAAGTCACCTAACTATCATTAAACATGCACCCTCACCAAAAGATAGTTACCCATATTTACTCATAGATATGCAAGCCACCACAAGAATGAGTTTAAGAATCAATTTCACTCACTTTCACAAAGAATTCTCATGTCACATAAGATGAACCATAAGCTTTCCCTTAGTTTAGTACTCCACTAATATCAAAATGTTAGGGATAAAGCTCAAATACGATTTTAAAGGTTGCAATGTAGGATAAGGGACGAGTAGAAACTATTCTGGCTAGTAATAATGACTATCTTTTCTAAGAGCTTACATCATATTATGCATTGAACTCCTCTCTAAACAACCAATTTCTCACCACTTTTATCTTTCCACTTCACTCTTGATTTGCCTTTTCTCTTTATGTTATGTATGGAGGGAGTATTTTTAATTAACTCATGATTAAATTTTGGTCTTTTCATTACACCCCTCCCAACCACATTACATTAAAATTTTCACACTAATAACTACTATTTTTTGGGGGCTTCACTTTTACCTCTTTCCTTCTTAAGTGTTACACTCCTTAACCATATGATTT
The DNA here is from genome assembly GCA_030864225.1 of Capsicum baccatum var. pendulum. Classification (NCBI taxonomy): domain Eukaryota; kingdom Viridiplantae; phylum Streptophyta; class Magnoliopsida; order Solanales; family Solanaceae; genus Capsicum; species Capsicum baccatum. Next base: position 46,357,738 of record CM061560.1, read on the forward strand.
TTTTTAACTAAAGCGCTTTGGAGATTTGGATCAAATTATAGTCAATTAAAGAAAGGGAATAGGCTACATATGAGGCTACCAAAGAATAAGCTAAAGGTTCAACAGGTCTAGCAAATATCATGCAATAAGGGCAGATAAAGAGGTAGAAAACATGACTATCAAAGAAATGCCTATATCATCTCCTAAATTCATAATTTTATTTCACTTTGCACACACACTAGACTAATTCTCGACCTCAATATGCAATAAGAGATGCAAGAAAAGACCTCACTCACATAAGGCTCATGCTCAAATTAAGTTAGATCCTTATAGACTCTAAACCAAAAAATAACAAGAATTCAAAATTAAGCCAACAACACATAAGAATTATAAAAATAAGCTTAGGTGTATAAAAATGTAACACCTCGAGACTTACCCCTGGATGTCACATGGTACTTAGGACCACAAATGATCCCAAGCTAACCCTTATACTGGCATAAATCGTGAGCAACTAAATAAGACACATTAATCAGAAAGAAATATGCTGAAGAGAAGTCTTTACTAAGTAGGTTCTATACAAAACTGTGTAAAATGATTTCAACTCTGGTTATACAAAACAAAACTGAAATCAAATACATCAACTCTACTGGCTGTCTATGAAGCCTCTACTAATACTGACTATAGGTAGCTGGGACATGACCCCTAGCTATCCTTGATCAATACTACTGAATAAAAAAAAAATTCTACTCGAACTATAATTGATCGAGCACTCGAATTAAAAGGGCTTATCACCTGCTAACTGGAAGCTGCACACTGTATGATTATGATGTGTGGGCTGCAACTGGTACCTCTATTATGAGACAATATAGCAATAGACATATATGTGGATCAGTACTTCTGGAATGTACTGAGTATATGAGGGTGAATGCATAAGTAAAACAATAGCTGAATATTCATATAAACTTTTAAATAATGCATGCTAAGTATAAATGACTCACCTTGGGATTCAATAAAATAAAAGCTGTAAAATCATAAACATGAGTAATGAAGCATAAGTATAAACTTTGTGAGCGATAACACTTAGTTTGAAAAACTTTTCTTTTCTTTTTTCTTAGGGAGGTTCTTCTAACCGACATAAACCATGTGAGCTATCATGGAGTCCAACGTCTTACTCACGTTGGAGAGAGTTGTCCTACCCTTGCCATCGAAATAGGACCTTAAATAAAGTGATCACTATCTATAACTTCATCTATATTGGGAATAAGCTTAACCTACATTGGCTCGTAGTTTTGGGGCATGTGACCTTGGACGTATACCCAACTCGGTGCTAAATACAATTCCCTTATTACTTAATGATCATACTTTAGGAAATCCACCTTAAAATAGCTTAAGGGTTTATAATGGAAACCAGTTATGCTTCTCTTTGCTTTAAATTATAATCAAGATAAATAGATGTGGATTCCATCTCTTAGCTGAAGATCAAAAGATCAATTCTTGCTTTAAATCTTAAAATAAGCTTGTCATAGAATGCTTAAAAGCATAATCTTCTTGATATCTCAACACCTAAACTTAGGGCTTAAAATTTATGCTTTAAACTCATGGTAATTCATACCAAAACTTCATGCTCAATATAATTCTTGAAATGCTTCAACAATAACAAGTCAAGATAGTGAAATCTTATTCATAATATAAATCTTGTAAGTTAAAACATAAATGTAAGCACTTCTTGATATACTTAAAACTTTAAATCTCATGATAATAACATCCTTCAAGAATATAGAAACTTGGGTATGAACCCTACTTCAAAACAAGTAAATAGAAATCTTAAAATCATGCAATTTGAGCACAAGGGTAAAATGATACCATTGTTCATAACCCCACATAACTTAATTAAATGAATTCTTGAAGAAATCTTGAAATTGAAACTTGAATTTCTTGGGGAAGTAAGATTGAATTTCTTGATCTTGAAAAGAGAGGCTTGAATTTTTGGTGAGGAACCCTAATCTTGATGTTCTTGATATTCTTGAATTTGAATCTTGAGACTTGGGAAATGCTCTTGACAAAAACCCTAGATGGTTGTTCTTGAGTACGGGAGAGGAAATAACGTGTCATGTGTTTGAGAATTGGAAAAAATACACTTAATAGAGGATTTTAAGTCGTGGGGGTTGGGTTTGGGGTGAGGAAAATACCAAAATACCTCTTCGAAGCCGAATAAGAATTGTTGAAATTTTCTTTAGTTGATGACTTGGTCGATTGCTTATCAACTTGGTTTATAGCCTATCAGCCTAGTCGTCAACTCCCTTTCATGTTATTATTATGGGTGACGACATGGCTGATGGCTTATCAACTTGTTGATAGCCTATTAACCTAGTCATCAACTCCTTCAGAGTTAGTGCCTAAGGTTGACAACTTTGGCTGATGGGTCGTCAACTTGGTTGATAACCTACCAGCCTAGTCGTTATGTTCTTCAGAGATTTTTCCTATGGTTGATGACTTGACTGATGGTTCATCAACTTGTGGATAGCCTATCAGCCTAGTCGTCACCTTGATGACAGATGGATATGCTGAGGTAAAATGGGCATAACTTTCCACTCCAATGTCGGATTAAGGTGAAGCCAGATACATTGAAAAGACAACTCAAAGACCTTTGATATACAGTAGGAAACATGAATCAATATATTCTAGGAGATACACTCATCTGAAGTGGACCTTAGCTGGAGCATTTGTCAAAATTCTATCATTAGAAAAGTCCTCAACTCGTCTTTGAGTTAGGAGAGTATTATGACCTCTACTAATATACAAAGATATTCCCATATCATATATTTGATAATCATACATGTATATACATGGAATAATTAGGTTCAAGTCTGTACGCATAGGAACAATGATTTTAATTCTAGCCCAAAAATATGGGGTGTTACATTATCTCTCCTCTGGGAACATTTATCCTCGAATGAGACTGGTTAGCTGAGAATACTAGGAGAACGGAGATCATATATTGAACATGCTTGACTGGAAACATGATTACATGACTGAGTTCGAAACATGATACATGGCTGAATTAATTTCATGAATACATGTAATGATATGAGAATGGTTATAAGGCTGAGATAAAAATGAGAGAGTCAACTTAAAAGTACCCATTACTTCAAGCTGTATCTTATTTCATGAAGAAAAGTTGAGAGATTTAGTACATGAAAACTTGGGGGCATTACAACATCTCCCCCTTGGGATAGTCCGTCCCTCGAATGATACTGACTTGTCTGAAATACTAAGGAAAGACTGAGATGATGCAAGGAACACTTACGGACTGAATCATGATTGAATATCTGGAATCTAAAACTGATGCATGGTGCACGAAATAAGATGAATTCACAAATTACCAGGATGCAAAATTTTTTACCTCTTGGAATAGCCATATTCACGAGACTTCTGATAGTATGACCAGATGGAAAGATGGAAAACCATAGGAGCTTGTCAGTCTGACTGCTAGACTGAATTACTAGCTTTATGGACTAACTCATACTGAAAGTTTATACTCAACTGGAGCATTCTTTAACGCTCTTTCTAAGAAGTTTTAATAACATTAAAGAGCAGAGAATCTTGGGCATGATCTGAATAAGTTAGGATAGAATTACTAGGCCTTAGGCAATGCAACTTCTTACTTTCAAGCTTAGCAACACTTCTCAAATACTCCCTCAACTATACTATTCCCCTTAAATACCATACACATTTGATTCAACTTATAATTCTCACATGGGCATTGATAAATCCATCTACTAAAGTCTAAATTGAACTAAATTCTCTCACCATGATCAATCCTAACTTGAAATCACAAGGTACAACATACTACACCATAATACTAGTCTAAACCAAATGATTCAATCTTCTATGTCTCTTTTAGTGCTCACACACTAAGCATTACATGCCTTACCACTTCAATGACTAACTCTGAACTCTTACTATAGATTCACTAGCGCATATTGCATTAATCCTTTTACATCCCAACATGATATTCAGGCCTATCATTATAATCACATATGAACTTCAATGCAAACACCAATAAAGGCATACTTTTCATATTCTCTAAACTTCCATCAATAACATCTTTCTTACACTATTTTTATGAAGACATTCCCCGAATTCTCAACTAACTATGATATATACTAAAGATTTGCCTCGATATTCCTTCATCCTTTAGCCTTAGATAGAAAAAGCATAAATAATCTTTCTTATTAAGGGTCACCAACTCTCTCTCATTTAAACCATTGATTATCCATTATTATCACCATTATCTTAACATAAGAAGAGGTGATTGAAGGTTTAACGCATAATGACCCAAAGAACGTAAGAATACTATACATAACTTTGACACTTAACTGAGGCCTGAGAGATAGGGTAACAAAGGCATGGATTCATTAAAGAGATCTAAACTATGGACATATATAATATAATACGAATTTTACTAGTATCATGAGTTTTGAGAACAGATCATACTTTGAAACATGAGTTCATACTTATCATAAGCTATTCAAAATAAAACTAGAGTTCATAGATTTATGAGGGATGGCTTGAATCATAGAGTGAGGCTGTTACTTACTTACTAGAAGATGAGAATGAATTGAATACACATAGAGTGTATAATCATTGGCCTTTGACATGGATTTATCACACAAGACATAAATGGTGTGATAACGATAGAAATTCAAGGAATACTCTAGAGTAAGAAGGGATCACCATCTCATCACAACTCTTATTGACATGCATCACAATCTAATTCTCAAAACTTAATTTGGTTCTTCACTCTACCATCTCCTCCTTAGATCAAAGATGACATTCTAAGCTTATGGGTCTACTCCATATCCTTGAGACTGAGCCATAATTTCTTATCTCTAACGGTCTATACATGAATGCTCACTCACCTGAATAAACTATATCTTGAAAAACCTAACTTCATTCTTGGACACTCTTTTAATACATACAACCCTTAACTTTCTTTAGCTTTAATAATCATCATCATGGACTAGCACTCTATTAACTTGACAAACATACCTGCCTCACTAAAGACATAAACGCATAATTTGCCTCCTATTTTTTCATAGTCTACTAATATCATATCTCTATCCATCAAGAATACCATATACTATGACTAGCCTTATTCATACGTAGAAACTCACGAGAATTATCTAAGTACACATGACACTTAATAATCTTAGAAAATAATTCAATCCCCATATCACCTTGGGTACACCTCTACATCATTCCTATGACATCATACTTAATTGCGAATAAATACACTTAAACTCTTGCATACGTTATCTCAAGACTACTGGTTCACCTCCTATACAATTAGCCACACTATCCTAAGTAATTACTATTTCCACCTTGATGATCGTCCACTGTTCAAGCTTAGATTCTAGTACTAGTCATGATTAACCAAAACTTCACACACCATTCTTTACATGTCAAAACATTAGGAAACGCTAGTCCACTAAAACCTTATAATAATAATATTTGATCATAATCTTATAGTCTATCTAATTACAATCCATAAGCACATCCCTCTTCCACACATCTCTAGTACTTATCCATCCATATATATAAATTATACCCCTAACTTTACAAATATCAACCAATTTCTTTTTCACAACTTCAAGGAGAACCCATATTAACAATTCTTCTCAACATAATACTTTCTTTAGGAACCTATACTTTTCTAACATAATGAAATATCATCAAAAAATCCTTTCCTACTTTAAGCATACCATAATTTACCTTAACTAATAACTCTTTCTTTACCTTCCACCATGAAAGCTACACCACATTCACTACCTTTTAGTTAGCACACAAGGACAAATCATCCTATCTTTCTTAATAGATGACATAGATCTATCAATTTTTGCCCTCAATCAAATACTAACCCCAACTTTTCTTGTTACTATACTTCTAAATCCATACTTCCAACTCTAAGGGTGCTCCACTACTTATGAATCATAACACCTTGAGTTACACATTACCTTAATAAAAACTATATTCAATACTCATGGTGCGTGCTCTCTCCCTTCATGAGCACTATATATAATGAAGGGTTAATAGAGAATCTGAATATATATCTTATTCTGTCTTAACTAAAAAACACGTATGGATGAGGACACAACTTTCGACATAAGAAACTTATAACACATTAGCTAGCTCCTTTTAAATCCCTTGTGTGACTTCTGAAATTACTGATAGTAAATTTGAGAGCATAATTTTGGGAGGAATTGGAGCTTACTAATTATGTTATCTCAAGTATAAGTCATAGATGTAGAATTATGGAGTAACACACGAATCGATAGAAAATTCTAAAAGAACAACTTTATTGCATGATCTAGAGTATGAAAGAAAGAAAACTCTTCTTAAATGCCCTGTAGCCTCTCGAAGAAAAGTACATATGTCATTGTACTATTCTGCAAGACTCTACTAGACATGGCTTCACAGACACCCTAGGATACTTGAACTCTGTGCTCTGATACCAAGTATGTAATGCCTCGAGACTACACCTTGGACGTCACACGATGCTTAGGACCACAAGTAATCTCAAGCTAACCCTTATACTAGCATAACTCATGAGTTACTAAATAAGATACATTAATATAAAAAAAATATGAAAGAGAATTATTTACTAAGTAGGTTTAATACAAAACTGTGTAAAACAATTTTAACTCTGGTTATACAAAACAAAATTGAAATTAAATACATCAATTTTACTGATTGTCTATGAAGCCTCTACTAATACTGAATATAGGTAGTCAGGACATGACCCCTAGCTATCCCTAATCAATACGACTGAATAATGAAAATAAGATGCTACTCGAACTATAATTGACTCAAGCCCTCGAATCAAAAGGGCTCACCACCTGCTGACTGGAAGTTGCATACTGTCTGATTATTATATGTGGGATACAACTGGTACCTACATCATAAGACAATGTAGAACATAGACATGTATGTGGATTAGTACTTCTGGAATGTATTGAGTATATGGGGGTGAATGCATAAGTAAACAATAACTAAATATTCATATAAACTTTCAAATAATGCATGCTAAATATAAATGACTCACCTTGGGCTTTAATAAAACAAAAGCTATAAAATCATAAACATGAGTGATGAAGCATAAGTATAAACTTTGTGAGCCATAGCACTTAGTTCTAAAAACTTTTCTTTTGTTATTTCTTAGGGAGGTTGTTCTAACCGACATAAACTATGTGAGCTATCATGGAGTTCAACATCTTACCTATGTTAGGGAGAGTTTTCCTACCCTTACCATCAAAATAGGACCTTAACTAAAGTGATCACTATTTATAACTTCATCCATATTGGGAATAAGCTTAACCTATATTGGCTCGTAGTTCTGGGGCATGTGACCTTGGATGCATACACAACTTGGTGCTAAATACTACTCCCTTATTACTTAATGCTCATACTTTAGGAGATCCACCTTAAAATAGCTTAAGGGTTTATAATAAAAACCAGTTATGTTTCTCTTTGATTTAAATTAAAACCAAGATAAACAAATGTGATTCCATCTCTTAGATGAGGATCAAAAGATCAATTCTTGCTTTAAATCTTGAAATAAGATTGTCATAGAATGCTTAAAAGCATAATCTTCTTGCTATCTCAACACTTAAACTTAGGGCTTAAAATTTATGCTTTAAACTCATGGTAATTCATACCAAAACTTCATGTTCAATATAATTCTTGAAATACTTCAACAATAACAAGTCAGGATAGCGCAATCTCATTCATAATATAAATCTTGTAAGTTAAAACATAAATGTTAGCACTTCTTGATATACTTAAAACTTTAAATATCATGATAGTCGCCTGATTCAAGAATATATAAACTTGGGTATGAACCATACTTTAAAAAGAGTAAATAAAATTTTTAAAATCATGTAATTTGGGTAAAAGGGTGAAAGGATATCCTTGTTCATAACCCTACATACCTTAATTAAATAGATTCTTGAAGAAATCTTAAAATTAAAACTTAAATTTCTTGGGTAAGGAAGCTTGAATTTCTTGATCTTAAAAAGAGAGGCTTGAATTTTCAAATCGGAGCCCTAATCTTAATGTTCTTGGTATTCTTGAATTTGAATCTTGAGACTTAGGAGATGTTCTTGAAGAAAACCCTAGATAGTTGTTCTTGAGTATGGGAGAGGAAGTAATGTGTTATGTGTTTGAGAATTGGGAAAAATATGCTTAATAGAGGATTTTAAGTCGCAGGGGCAGGGTTTGAGGTGAGGAAAAGGCCAAATTACCCTTCAAAGTTGAATAAAAATTGCTAAAATTTTCTTTAGTTGATGATTCGGCTGATGGCTTATCAACTTGGTTGATAGCCTATCAGACTAGTTGTATACTCCTTTTTATGTTTTGGCTATGGGTAATGACTTGGATGATGGCTTATCAACTTGTTGATAGCCTATCAGCCTAGTCATCAGCTCTTTCAGAGTTACTACCTAAGGTTGACGACTTTGGCAGATGGGTCATCAACTTGGTTGATAACCTATTAGCCCAGTCGTCACCTTCTTCAGAAATTCTTCCTAAGGTTGATGACTTGGCTAATGGTTCATCAACTTGTTAATAGCCTATCAGCCTAGTCGTCAACTTGATGACAGATGGATATGTTGAGCTAAAATAGGCATAACTTCCCACTCCGATGTTAGATTAAGGTAAAACCAGATGCATTGGAAAATAACCCAAAGACCTTTTATGTGAAATATAGTAGGACACGTGAATCAATATATTCTAGGATATACATTTATCTAAAGTGGACCCTAGCTGGAGCATTTGTCAAAACTCTATCGATAGAAAAATCCTCATTTTGTCTTTGAGTTAGAAGGATTTTATGAGCTTGATCAATATACAAAGATATTCAAACAACATATATTTGATAATCCTATATGTATATACATAGAATAATTGGGTTTAAGTCTGTACGCATAGGAATAACGATTTTAATTCTAGCCAAAAAATGTGGGTGTTACAAAAAAAATGTCATTCAACACAATCAACATGCTATCATATTCAAAACCAACTTGCATAATTAATCAAATATAGAAACTAGAATGAACATCTCACTTATTCCTAATATGAAAATTTCAAAATTTACTCCTAAAAATAGAAAAAGGATATTGAGTTCATAGGGTACCCCTTCAAAAAAGAATTAAACAGAAAAACGAAGGGGTAAATGAAAAAAGGTAAAATCATTTTGTATTTTTTTCAAATTTAGTCAAAAACTAGACCCAAATAAAAATAGACATCCTATAGCAGCACTTCACCCTAAGCAATCGGAAGATTTCCCACCCCACACTTAAAATCACACTTTGTCCCCAAAGTATAACTAGGAGTAGAGTTAGAGATACTTCCTGAGGCCTCCAAGCCTAGCTAGTAGCATCTTTAATCATCAATGAGGTTTGGTGGACCCTACGCCAGTCTTTGTAATGCTTCTCATCTTGAATTTTTGGTACTTAGACTTTTCATCAACTTGTGACTCAGAAAAAATAAAAACAACAATGATCTAAAGAAAAACTTGAAAATAAAATACTTGGGTTGCCTCTCAAGCAACACCTGATTTATTATTATGGCATGACTCATATCACAACATTAAACCATGCTCCTTCAACCTTTTCCTCCTACTTGGAGGCCATCTTATCACTCTTTTCTGACCTCTGGAGTGCTTACTCTCAAGTTCTGCAACTTTATCTACACTTGACTTTTCAAAATACTCTTTATGTGCTCGATGACAGGCTTAATAGGCGGCTTGGGCCATTCTATGAAAGAGTCCAAAGAGGTAAATGAAGGTTTGCACTCCTCCACTCCATGCTTATCTATTTCCGTTGCTGTGATCATGTACAAATCTTTATAGTGAATCGGTGGATTATGTTTTTAATAAACCTTGAAGACCACCACTTAATTATTCAATCTCATTTTTAGCGTGACCTTTATAACATCAATCAATGCTCCTCTTGTTGCCAAGAATAAACATCCCAGTATGATCGATAACCTGTCATCTACATCATAATCAAGCACAATAAAATCAACAGGAATAATGAACTTACCAACCTTAATAAGGACCTCTTCAATGATCCCTTCATGAACCACTCTTATTCTATTCGCTATTAGGAGTACCACAGAGCTTGGTCTTGCTCCTGCCAATTAAAGAGTATTAAACATAGGGACATCAAATTTATGCTCGCCCCCAAGTCACTCAAAGTACAGATCATATCATTTTTATCAATTTGTATGGGGAGGGTGAAACTCTCTGGGTCCTTGAGCTTTTTCCTCATCTTTCTTATCACAAATGAACTGCACTCCTCAGTATGTGCCACCATCTTAGTGTCACCCAACTTTGTCTTATTAGTTACCATATCTTTCAAGTACTTAACTTACTTAGGCATATCCTGCAAAACATCTAATAGAGTAAGGTTAATGTGAAGTTCTCTGAATGTGTCAAATAACTTTTTAAAACACGCATCCTCCTTAGCCTTCTTAATCCTCTAGGGAATGGTGGTGGTGGTTTCTCTTGTATACACTCAGCTGCCTTTGTTTTTGGTTACTCAGACTTTCCTAAATTTCTAGCATCTTTTGCTACAACTTACTATCCTCTATCTATTGTGGGACTAGTTTTGCCCATACCTTATATTTTTTCCTTGGAGGTCTGTCAGTGAGGTCTTTACCACTCCTTAAGAGAATTGCCATTACCTACTTCAGATTCCATGTGTCAGTTGGCATACCCTCTTGAGGTCTTATATATTGGGGCAGAGCTAACTTCCCAACCGCGTTTCTAGATTCTTTTAAGTATGTTACTAATTTTTAATCTCTGCAGCCATTTATTCTTGATTATCCAGAATCCTTTTCAAGGTCTCTTTGATATTACTGACCTTTATGTTCTGCAGTTGCTGAAACTGCTGAGTCTGAGCCTGATTGTCGCCCCATAAGTAGTTAGGCTAACTCTACTAATTATGGTTATAGGCATTTATATAATTCTAATTACCTTTTAGTGCATTTCCCATAAAGTTATCCTACTCCATATTTGCTCTAAAAGAGTCTGTAGAGTGACCACTAATCCCACAAATCTCACACCAAATCGAGGTCTGCTGGACTGTATTTACTTGGGCTTGATGTTGGTTCATACCCAACTTGTTGAAATATGTGATCATTTAATCTTAAAGAGATAAAAATTGAGAGGCCAAAGCTGTGATACTATCCACCTCAACCATCCGAACAGGATTTTTCACTATACTTCTAGACATATCACCCTGCCATTCAATATCACTTTGTGTAATTATATTCAACAAAGTATATAGCTCATCATAAGTTTTCTTCAAAGCTTGATCACCTGCAGCTGAATCTAATAAAATTTTTGTTGTATGGTCAAGAGCTTCAACAAAAATATGAGCCAATACCTCATTCATCTGTTGATGGTGCAGGCAATCCTTGCAAAGATATTTGAACCTCTCTCATGTATGATATAAATTCTCATCTGGATTCTGTTTATAACTAAAAATCTTACTACATAACCTTGTAGTTTCTACTGATAGGAAGAATCAAATAAGGAACTTTTTTGTCAGAACATCCTATGTAGTGATGGAGTTTGAAGGTTTTTCCTTTAACCATTTCTTTGTTTCCCCCAAAAGTGAGAAAGGAAATAGAGTGAGCCTTATATAGTTAGTGGAGACTCCAGTGAGAATAAAAGTATCACTGATCTCTAAAAATTTCTATTGATGAACTTATGGATCCTTATATATAGGCCTGTGAACTACCCACTACTGTTTAATAAATGCACCAGATTCCGTTTGAGTTCAAATCTAACTCCCAATTTTAGTCTATGGATGGCGGAGGTAACATTAGTTGTAATTAGAATTGCCACTTTGCATACTGTCCTGTGGGTTGATTGTTCACCACCCATGTTGGTAAGACTGGCTTCTTCCTATGAAACTTGTGGTATACGATAGAGAATTACTGCTTCTCTTCTTAACTGATTTAAATGTTGCTTAGTTTTAGGATATGGGTCAACCAAATCCCATTCCCTTTCCAACTTACTAGATATTTAGACTCGTGCATGGAAATTCATAAGCTAAGATCAAGTCAGTAGAACCTATACAATCAAATATCAAAACAAACAATCAGACAGGTGCCAATTGTTATGTCCCTGGCAACGACACCAAACACTTGTTGTGTTCTAGCATACAAATAAGTGTATGTGGTCACCCAAGTAGTAAATTGGCCCTTTTTAGCCGAATAATGATCTTACATGGACTTGGTGGTTAATAACTATCCAATTTAAGTGTTACTAATTAGATTGAATAACCGCAAGTGTAACTAATTAGCAAATTAAGTTTGTTAATTATAAGCTAAATAGAAACAATTAACAATGTCTAATGTTTGGATTGTAAACAATATGAAGAGAGTTCCAGGGTTGAGGCACTTCACATTCTTGCATAACAATAGTTTCTAGCTGGTTTTGGTGTTTATCATGATTGTCGATTCACGGGGTTGATATTTTAACTTTGTAATGGTCATACTCTAAGTCATCTACCCAAATTTATCTCACAACTATATCTTTGAGCGGGTTGTGAGTCTTTAACTTGGATGCATTAAAGTATCTTCCTGTTTGTTAACCAAGTAGGGCGTTTTAGGTATATCTCTATCCTAAAAAAACATCATCTAAAACTTAGTATCTAATGATTAAAGACACTATCTACACTCCTTATAATCCACATTCCATCCCTTTACTCCTATTGTCGATTCATTTTGGGACTAAGATTTATCCTAAAGTTCACGACGATTTAGAATAGTAAAACAAGAATAGAAGAACAATCACATAATTGATAAATATATAAAGCAACTACAAGCCATCATTAAACAGTTATTATTTTAGCCTCAACCCTATATGAGAGTGTTTATCCGCTCAAAGTCTTACAAAGAATCACCATAGATGAGTTCATAAAACAAAACTATAAGAAAGTAAAGTTTAAGAACAAAGAACCCTAGTTTGAACCCCTTGGTGCCCTGTCTTATCTCCAATTTCTATATTTATCTAAGGATGGGATAAAATTGTGACTAATTTCTCTTTTTATTGTGTTTTAGTTCGTCCATATGTATTCCAATACAAAATATATACATTGACAATATTTCCCCATACCCTTAGGCATGTCATGCTCTTATCGTAGATGTCCAAGGGCATTTTATAACCTTAACATGAATAAACACTATTTTTGACATGTTATTTGTGTCTTTAGGTATTTCATAACCTTATCTTATTGGTACCAGGTCGTGGCTTGCCCTTGTGCGCAAAAATATTATTTTTTTGTAGTATTTAATTCCTTCCATTTTCCTTTGTGTTCCGCACTTTATGGCTTCCTTTCCCACTTTATTTTGGGATTTTTAGATTCACAATATTTATTTTTAACATCATCCATGGTATCCTATAACTCAAACAATACAAATTAGTGCACACAACATAATAGAGTCCACCGAGATACACTAGTACAACACATAGCTCAAGCAAGTAACACTAGTTTTCTTGTCTAAACTCTATGTGACTATTTTGTCTCTTAACTTGTTTTGAACATCCATAAATACTATAAACATGTATTTAAACACATATATTCTCAATTGTAGCATAAACAACTCATTACACCCACAAGAAGTCTTCAAAACTTGGCTAAACACAAGTAAATAATGACACTTAGGTGCATAAATACACTTAAGATCAATATTCCATAATAGGAAAATTCAAAGTAAATAAGTACAAAAAGGGATAGAAAAAGCTTAAATTCAGAGTTTCCAACTAGTCTGCTTGGGCCGTACTCCCTCACTTGCACCAACAAATAACCTATCTACGCCAGCAGATCAACTTAGTTGGTCACTTTCCAACTCATTGATTTTGATCTGCAAATCCCACCTATAAGTGCAGGTCACCATCTACACCCATATCTCAGTAATGTGCATCTCAACAATTCTAATTGCAATTTTACTCAGGTTCTAATTTCTTAGTTACAATTCTTGATTTCTAAATATCTAACAACTAATATTTGATCTACTTAGTGGGATAATTAGTTTTTGAGTCCTATTTCTTTCTTTGTCCTTTTTATTTGTGTGCTTTTATAGTTTTACTTTGAAGTTATTTGTTGATTCAAGTACGTTAGTCTATAATCAAGTGTAATACCCTGGGTCTGTACCCCAAACGCTACACGGTGCTTACAATCCCGAAGGACCACAAGCTAACCCATGAATGGTACTTGCTATGAGCATTGGATAATAATACGAAAAGTAATGTGGAAAATAGGTTGAAATACCATAAGGTTCAAAATCTGAAATATTGGTAAATAATAATATTTGACAAAATATATAAAAAACTGAATACTGTTTGAAATTGTCTAGTCTAAAAAGCCTCTAACTGAATTGTCTGAATGTGGAGTTGATGGGACATGCCCCCAACTAACTCCAACTAATGAAATACCGAGTCTACTATAATACTGAAATAAAATATATCCTCGATAGATTAGGAATCACTACTGAATCTGCGACTACTAACTGAATCTGTCTAAACACTGTTGAGAACCTGAGCGCCTGAACCTATGATATAAGACATCATAGCACAAAAAAAGAGTATGCGTCAGTACATGGAATGTACCGGTATGGTAGATGAGGTTATGTCGAATGCAAGGGTTCATATGCATGAATAATAACTTACTGAATGATATAGAATAACTGAGTATGAATACATGGATAACTGAAACTGCTGTAAATACTGGTAGTGCAATACTATGCATTTATGTATGTATATATACTTTATCTGAGCTTTTACTGAAGCTGAGTTTTGAAATATGATAACTGAGTAACGGATATCTGAGATTTTTGATAACTGAGTTACTGAAATTGATTGACTGCGTCTAATAGTCCCGATTCTCTAGAACAAAACTAAGTTCTATCCTAAAACTAAAACTAAAACTAAAACTGTGGGAAGTAATCATCTAACCAATATGCCCCTTTCTAAATAGAATTGGGGTCCAACCTATAACCTCAACTGGAAGGGTGTCAGTACTATGCCACGGGTAAAGACAAGATAAAGAGTTACTGTAAGACCCCACAAAATCCTAAGCTAAACTCAATTTTTTAAGCTTGCTAAGGGGTCCCAGACATAGAAAATTCTAGCTAAGTATTCAGACTTAGTATTATTTTTTCCTTCATAAGTTGGCAACTCTATTTCACGACTATGATGACCTTAAAGTATCAATCTTTAGATTGATTCATGATCAGGAATGTCAGTAGGTGTTTCTGGATAAGTTTTAGATTTTTTGGACCTCGTTTAGACCATGTTCGAGTGACCAAAATAGTGAGTCAACGCGATCTTAAAGCGTCGCGTCGTCCCTCGCACCGATAAATAATTTTTCCCTTAGCTCAATACAAATTTCAGTAAACCTACACGGACTTGACGTGGTATGTTGGCTATCACATTGATGCCAATGATGCGGCGCATCAATCTATGCGTCGATAGTTCGTTTTCAGTCATTAAAAAGCTGCGTATATAGGGGTATTTAGGTATTTTTCCCTACCCCTATTCATCCTAAAACATGAGATTCAACGCTTATTAATCAACATACACTCACTTTTTATCAAATTTCTCATGAACAAGAACCCTAGGTGATTTAATTTTAAAGCCAAGGCTCAAAATTTTGCCATTGTTCTTTAAAAATTAAACAACCAAGGTATGTGAAGTGTTCATCCAAGGGTTCCTTCCACCCTTGGAGTCCAAGAAACTCTTTTAAACTTCAAGTAGCTTGATTTTATGCTTTCCATGATTTGAAATCAAAGTGTATTCATGATTATTGCTATAATTAGGTTTCTATTTCATGATTTATTACAAGACTGATGTAGAATTAATTGACATGTGTGATTTATCATGTGAATTCATTTTGAAACCCATGGAATTGTGAATTTGAAATTGAATCATGATGCTCACATGTTGTTTTAGTGTCATGTGCATAGATTATGCTATCCAAGTATTTGATGAATTGCTCATGTAATGTAAATATAAGATTATATAATGCTAGTATTATATCGTTTCATGCCATGCAAGTGTTTGATAAGATGCCTCTATAGATGCATTATGAACAAGTGTGTATTGTTATTCTATGCTATGCAAGATCATGTGAAGCTTTACTTTTTATACTATTAAGTCTCGAGGGTATTTATATTTGATAATTTAGCTGTTTACCTAGAGCTAGTGTCAGTTTCAGAATAATCTCAGTCACGTCACGATCAAAAGTACTCTCAGTCAGTTACAAGACTTAGGAGAACTCAGTAGATTCAGTATTAGTCCCGTCTAGTTTAGTATTCAGTTTAGACCTCAGTAAACTCAATCAGCTAACAGAATTCAGTAGTATTCTGTTAGTAAGCGAAAATCTGTAAAATTAGTAACAGTTTAGTCAAGCCTAGTATGAACTAGGAAATCAGTTCAGTATCTATTCAATTGGGAGTTAGATTCAGCACCAAATTAACCTAGGGATGGAGGCATTCTTGCCAGTTGAGGGTTTGACCCTCAGTAGCAATCCCTACATTACAGAACTACGTAGATAGTTTAGGTTGAGATATCTTCCTGCCAGACTAAGGTTGATACATCTTATATGAGTTTTCCTTCCAGCGAGGGTTGACGAAAGAGCTTCCTATCAAATAGGGTTAACTCACAGTTGTCTTTACCCATGGCATGATACTGACACCTTTCCAACTGGTGTTATAGGTTGGACCCCAATCTATTCAAAAAAGGGTATATTGGTAAGATAATTACCTCCCACAATCTCATTTTTAGTTCTAGTCTTAGAATAGAACTCAGTTCAGTTCTACAAATTTAGGTCTGTTAGATACAGTCAATCAGTTCAGTACGGAACTCTGTATAGTTCAACAGGATTAAGACTGTCAGATGCAGTCACTCAGTTATCAGCTACACAGTATTAGTAAACTCAGATATTAGCAAATCAGTAATTCAAAACTCAGTATCCAGTGTTATCATAATCTCAGTTATAGTATACGTATTCATGCATGTATTCCCATTCAGTTATATTCATGTCATTCAGTCAGTATTGTTCATGCATATGAACCCATGAATTTTAGCCTACTTCACTTAGCATACCAGTACATTCAAAGTACTGACGCATACTTTTTTTGTGCTATGATGTTTTATATTATAGGTTCAGACGCACGGGCTCCTGAGCACCCTTAGCAGTCCAGATCTTCAGCATTCAGAGTTAGTGGTGAGTCCTCATAGTTTAAGGACATAATTATTTTCTGTATTATTTTGGTTTATCAGTACAATTTTCAGTAGTTGGAGTTAGTTGGGGGCTTGTCCCATCAACTGCATGATTCAGAAAGTGGAAGCTTTTCAGACCAGAGTATTTTTAGACAGATGTTTAAGTTTTGATATTGTTATACCGTATTTAGTTTTATTTTAGTATTGAACCTTATGGTAAGCTTTTACCTAATTTCCACATATTTTCAGTATTACTATTTAGTTATTACAACAGGTACCAGTCTTGGGTTAGCTTGTGGTCCTTCGGGATTATGAGCACCGTGTAGCGTTTGGGGTACAGACTCGGGGCATTACAAACTTGGTGTCAGATTCTAAGGTTTAATAGAGTCCTAGGAAGTCTAAAAGTTGTATCTAGTAGAGTCTTATGCATGGGTGTATAGCGCGCAACACTTTTGGACAATAGGCTATGAGATATTTTAGGAAAAGTTTCCCTTCTTTCAGTACTTATATCGTGCAAGTGGGCATGAGCTCCAATTAAATTCTCTGTCTAATCTAGGTTTCTCTTTTGTTTATAGAATATGCCTCCATTGAGGACTAAGGGAAGAGGAATGAGAGACTAGCCAAAACCCCAGCCCATCCAGCCAAATCCTCTGGATGAACATATCTTCTACTCTGAGTTCAAAGCAGCTTTCACCACCCTAGCTCATTCTGTGGAAGCCCAGAATGAACGTCCAACAAATGTTCCGGCCAACCCAGTAGCCAATACTATTACTGCCAGGATTCGAGATTTCACCTGGCTGAACCCTCCATCTTTTACTGGGTCTAATCAGATGAGGAACCTCAAGAATTTCTTGATCAGGTGTAGAAAGTTACAGATACTATAGGAGTGACTGCTGTTGAGAGCACTGAGTTGGCCGCATATCAGTTATAGGATGTGGTACACTTTTGGATTGAATAGTGAAAAGCAAAAAAGGCCGCAGGTGCGAGGCCCATAGAATGGGAGGAGTTTGCTGTTACTTTTCTAGATAGGTTCTTCCTGCTAGATTTGATGGAAGTGAAGGTTTTGGAGTTTATAAATCTGAAGCAGGGCAACATGACGTTACAAGAGTATTCTCTTAAGTTTACTCAATTAGCCACATACACTCCTCATGTGCTAGAAGATACCAGATCTAAGATGAGTAAGTTTGTGTTTGGAATGTCTAATAGTATGGTCAAGAAATATAGGATTGCAATATTGATTAAGGAGATGGACATATCCAGGCTCATGGTCTATGCTCAGCAGATAGAGGAGGCTAAGAATAAAGAGAAAGAGAGAGAGAATAAGAAAGCGAGAACAGGTAGTTTCAACTTTGCTCAGCCTAAGTCAGAGGGTGGGAATCGTTCTTAGTTTTGCCTGAAATCCTCAGTTCCAGTTCCATCCTCATCCAGTGCTCTTGAACCAAAATTCAGAGACGGCAATAGGGATAGGGCGTCATGCCCTAAACCCCAGGGTAGTGAGACGACAATAGGGATAGGGCGTCATGCCCTAAACCCCAGGGTACTGTTAGCAATGCCCGAACCAATTCTATTTGTTAGAAGTGTGGCAGAAACCACAGGGTATATGCAGAGCTAGAAGTGATGTGTGTTTTGGATGTGGCAAGATAGTCCACAAGGTCAGACAGTGTCCTCAGGTGGGTTCTCAGAGTGAGGATAACCATCCCCCAATTCAGTTTGGTCACCTGAATCAGCAGGGTGCCGCATCCAGTGCCACCAATGGGCAGCGCCCAATCAAACTCTACACCCTTCAATCCCGACAGGATCAGGAGAGTTCTCCTGATGTGGTCACTGGTACGTTACAAGTTTATCATTTATATGTTTATGCTTTGCTAGACCCATAAGCTTCTTTGTCCTTTGTTACTCCTTATGTAGCTATTGACTTTAGGGCCAGTCCCAAAATTATAGCAGAGAATTCTTAGTATCTACCCCAGTGGGTAAATCTATCATAGCCTGACGGGTATACATGAACTGTTTAATTATGGTATCTCAAAAAGTCACTTCAGTAGACTTAGTTGAATTAGAGATGACCAATTTTGATGTCATTCTCGGCATGGATTAGGTTCATTCCTGCTATGCCTCAGTTAACTGCAAAATTAGAATTGTCCAGTTTCAGTTTCTGAATAAACCCATCCTTGAGTGGAGGGGTAGTACTTCAACACTTAGGGGTCATCTTCTTTCTTACCTAAGGGAAAGAAAAATGATATCTAAGGGATATGTCTACCATCTCGTTCGAGTCCAGGACTCTAGTTCAGAATCCCCTAATCTTGAATCAGTGTCAGTAGCATGTGAATTCCCAGATATGTTTCTCGAAGATCTCCCCGGAGTTCCTCTCGAAAGGAAAATAGACTTTGGAATAGACCTTCTTCCAGATACTCAGCCCATATCTATCCCACCATACAGAATAGCACCTGTAGAACTTAGTGAATTAAAAGAACAGTTAAAGGATCTCCTAGATAAGGTATTCATCAGACCCAGTGTGTCCTCGTAGGGTGCCCCAGTTTTATATATACGTAAGAAAGACAGTTCTCTCAAAATATGTATTGATTACCATCAGCTAAATAAAGTCACGGTCAAGAACAAGTATCCACTTCCCAAAATCAATGATTTCTTTGACCAACTTCAGGGTGCCAGTTACTTCTCCAAGATAGACCTTAGATCGGGCTATCATCATCTCAGAGTCAGAGAATGTGACATCCTGAAAATAGCCTTCAGAACTTGGTATGGTCACTTCGAATTCTTAGTTATGTCCTTTAGTCTTACCAATGCCCCTACAACCTTCATGGACTTGATAAACCATGTGTTCAAGCAGTACTTGGATATGTTCATCATAGTCTTCATAGATGACATTCTTGTCTACTCCCACAGTGAACATGATCATGCAGACCATCTCAGAATAGTATTGCAGACTCTCAGAAACCATCAGCTATTCGCTAAATTCAGTAAGTGCAAATTTTGGCTAAGGTCAGTAGCCTTCCTTAGCCATATCATTTCCGGTAATGGAATTAGAGTTGATCCCCAAAAGTCCGAAGCAGTAAGAAACTGACCTAGATCTCTCTCTCCATTAGATATCAGGAGTTTCTTAGGCTTAGCTAGCTATTACCGATGATTTATGAGTGATTTTCATCTATTGCATCCCCTATGTCCAGATTGAATGAAAAGAAAGTCAAATTCTAGTGGTCAGATTCTTGTGAAAAGAGTTTTCACGAGTTGAAGACTCAATCACTACAGCTTCAGTTTTGACCCTACCAGATGGTTCAGATGGGTTTATGGTATATTGTCATGCCTCCAAAGTCTATTTTGGGTGTGATTTGATGCCAAGAGGTAAGGTCATAGCCTACACCTTTAGACAACTTAAGCCCTATAAAAAGAACTATCCTACTCATGATCTTGAATTAGCAGCAGTAGTATTTGCCTTAAAGATTTAGAGGCACTATTTTTATGGGGTGCACTTTGATGTGTTCACTGACCATAAGAACCTACCGTATGTGTTCTCTCAGAAAAATTTAAACCTCCGTCAGAGAAGGTGATTGGAGTTGTTGAAATACTATAACATGAGCGTCCTGTATTATCCGGGTAAAGCCAATGTAGTGACTGATGCTCTTAATAGGATGTCTATGGGTAGTGTCGCTCATGTGGAGGTTGGTTAGAATAAGTTAGTTCAGGATGTTCATCAGCTTGCCCGAACCACATAAGTAATTATAAGAATGCATAAAGAACGTATCCAATTATCATATATTCCCAAAACCAGGTGTCAATTATATAAGAACTACTAATATAACTCGAGCCCAAAAGAGGATACATAAGGTAACTCAAAACATGAAAACCCTGTCTCAGAAATACAATAAAGACATGGTCTGATAGAGAAAGATAGTAGGACACATTCGAACGCCTGAAATTCACCCTCTATCTTGAAAACTCCAATAATCGCCCGAGTCAAGCATGTGAGGTGCACCCGAACCTAGATCTACACCAGAAGGGTAAAGCTAGAATGAGTACGATCCACTTGTACTTAGTATGTATCACAGACAAACTGAGAAAAGTAGAAAATAAAGCATACAAAATACATATTTATGGTACGTCACCTTCTATCAGAAAATGTCCCACAACGGTAGCCCACACCGCTTGCACTAATAGATCAATAATATCCACATATTATACAATAACACACCAGATAGTGATACAACTACACAATATTACATAAAAGTAGAACAAGCGAGGTACATGTATAATCAAGGTCATCAAGTACAAATGAAGGAAGATAGAATAATTAGACATTTACAAGTCAAGAATAAAGAACAAATAGATAGGTGACAAGTCAATATGGCAATACAAGTACAACATAAACCTAATAAAGCAAGTGCAATGTATATGATGATGATAATGATGGTGATGATAATGCATGAGTCTGTCACACAACCTCTGTTTACACCC
This sequence comes from Capsicum baccatum var. pendulum, assembly GCA_030864225.1. Lineage (NCBI taxonomy): Eukaryota > Viridiplantae > Streptophyta > Magnoliopsida > Solanales > Solanaceae > Capsicum > Capsicum baccatum. The sequence goes on from CM061560.1 coordinate 46,379,480, forward strand.
ACGGAGACAAGCCTTCCAAAGTGGGACCCCTAGGGTGTTCGTCAATTCATATAAAATCCATCTATCAATATTTTTTCCTCGGTACATCCCTCGGGGAGGGTTATAAAATCCGATGTTCCCAGTGTTTCCAAAATTTTCAGTATTTTTGATATTTTCAAAGAACGTAAAATATAAATCAAGTATGATAAACAACAACAATATGTATATACAAAACATATAACAAACAAGTGAAATTATTTGTATGATGCCATGGATGATAATGCAATGTTCATAACCCATCATAATGAGTATTTCCACAATCAACCACATTAGGTATTTCCACAACCAATCATAATAATACATTTCCACAACAACGTGAGTCAATATCCACTCATTAATTCCACCATCCATGAATTTCCATATGTTTCATATGCCAACAGGTAGGAATATATCACAATACACCAATGACATCAAATTAAGTATTTCAACACCACAATACCATTATTCAGATTCATCTAAGGCTACCAACATCACATAGGACCCTATACGGTCATACATATCACTTAATATCTCAATTTCAATAATTACATCACGAATAGGCTCCCACACAGGCACAACACATAGATAGTTATTTTTCATGAATAGTTCCCACCCTTAACATACATTTCATACCATCATTTACTATCTAGCCCAGTTTGAAAGAGTTAAGCCATAACATACCTCAAATACTGAAATCGATCTGCTACATTTCAAACCCACAACCTTACTTTCCGTGAATAATTCTGAAATTAACTTAAACTAAAAAATATAGAATCTAGGCATCAAAACCCAACGATATTCATATTGACTACTTTTTGTTCTGGATAAAAACGGACACCCAAAAAGGATTTTCAAAAAAGAAGGGCAAAATCATAAATTTACTTTAAAATCATATTTGCCATATTTTTAGGAATAGCTAAAACCCAAGTCAAATCAAGTAAAAATGAGCTTCAAATCACAGAAAACTATTTTAAGGCTTTACCGGGTAAAAATCTTTGAAATCCGTGTTAAAATCAAGAATCAAAATTGTTTTGAAGGTTAAATTGATGAAAAATAAGTAACTAAAAAATCAATACATTATTCAAGTGAAAAGGAGTGAAATTGGAGTTTAAAATCAAACTCTATGATTTTTGAGATTTTAAGAAATTAATCAAAAATTACTAGGAAAAGGAGTGAATTTTTACCTTAAATTTGTAATATAATCAGGAAATAGCTATTAATCTATCTTTCCAAGTTCTCGCAAGCTTTAATTTTAAGTTCTCACACTATTTTTTTGGTTTAATTCTCAAGAGGTAAGATGAAAAATGAGCAAAATGGGCCTAAAAAGCTGCTATAAGGGTTATTTTTTAGATGCACTAGTTTTTTTTTGAAGAAAAACCAGTTTTATGTCTAAAAATGGACTTTGATAGGGTGCCTAAAATTCATTCAGAGTCCGATATAGACAACAAAAGATGCAACCACACTAAATTCGGCATTCCAAATGCGTTGAAGAAGTTGGATATATGAAAAAATGTTGTTATAACGCCTCGAGGCTACCCCTTGGACGTCTCACGGTGCTTAGGGTCACAAGTGATCCCAAGCTAACCCATGAAATGGCATACTGTTAAGCAATTGGTTTAAAACACATAAATCTAAAAAAAATATAGAAAATAAATCTTTTTGAACTTGATCAATACAAAGCTAAATTAATATTATTATAACTCTGCTTATACAAAACAAAACTGAAACTGAATACATCAACTATACTGACTGTCTATAAAGCCTCTACTATACTGACTATAGATAGCTGGGATGCGACTCCAACTACCACTAACCAATACATATGAGTAAGAAAATAAAGTACATGAATAGCATCTAACTGAAGTCCCCGAAGTAGGAGGACTCATCATCTGCAGGCCAAAATCTGCAAGCTGTCTGAATATGATGAGCGCGCTACAACTCGTACCTATATTATGAGACAATGTAGTGCATAAACATATATAGATCAGTACTTTTGGAATGTACTGAGCATGTGGGGTGAATGCATAAGTAAAACAATAATGCACTATTCATACAAACTGTCAAAAACTTCATGCTAAGTGTAAGTGAATCACCTTGGCTTGAGTAATCAAAACTGTAAAATCATAAATCATGAGAAGTAAAGCGTAAAGGTAATTCTGTGAGCCACCACACTTAGTTCTAAAAAGTTGTAATCTTATTCTGTTTTCAAATCATGCTGGCTATGTGTAAAAAGGACTCACCTTTATCATATGAAAACTAAAAGCTGAAATCTGATAACTAAAGTCTTATGTAAGGCAATATCTGAGTAAATTCGTGAGCCTTTACACTTAGTTTCTAAAAACTGTTCTGTTATTTTTTTTCTATTTGGGAATTCTTTTAAAAACTTCTTTATCATTGTTTACTAGGAGGGAGGTTGGTCTAACTGACTAAACCATGTGAGCTATCATGGAGTCCAACGTCTTATTCCCCTAAGGGAAAAACCTTACGTTGGGAAGAGATGTCATACTCTTGCTAGAGAGTATAACCTAAGCTAAGTGATCACATTTGTATCTGTCATCCATATAGAAATTGGAATAATCTAAATTTGTACTTATGTTGGCTCATAGTTCTGGGGAAGTAGGATGTGCTAAACCCACACTTCCCGCTCGATGCTCAATACTACTCTTTTTAATCTGTATGCTCATTCTGTAGGAAGTCCACTTTACAAATAGCATAAAGGTTTACAATGAAATCCAGTTATGCATATGTTTACTTTAAATTATAATAGAATCTGTAATCAAAACTGTAAAGTGGTTTCCAAATCAAATACGTGGATTAAAAGATCAAATCTTGTTCAAATTTGAATGTAAACTAGTCATAGGATGCTTAAAAGCATAATCTTTTTGGAATATCAATATTAGAACTAGGGCTTAATAACTCATGCTCTAAATCTATGTCAAACCAAAATAATACTTCATTCTCAATAATATTCTTGAAATACTTCAATAATTTTCGTCAAGATAATTAAATCAAAATCATAATATGAATCTTATGGATCAAAACATGGGCATGCACAATCTTGATGCACTTAAAGCCTTTAAATATCATGCTTTCTTTCATATAAATTGCAACATAATATCATGCTTAAATCTTAATTGAAAATCTTTAAATCAAAGCATAAATAGATGAGAACAAGCATGCACTTTAACACTTAAATCTATAAAGTCAAAACAAGTTGGTTGGGTATGAACCTTAATTGCAATTTATGTAAACTCAATTTTAAAACTAGTTTTGGGAACAAGGATGAAAGAGTATCCTTGTTCATAAACCCCACATACCTTAATGAAGAAGAAATTGGGCTTGATTTCTTGTGTTCTTGAGAAGAAGAGCTTGAATTATTGTTCTTGGGTAAAAGGGAGGGTTGTTACGTGAGTTGATTTGAAGAAGATGGGCAAATATGCCCCCTTTTGAGTTATAATATGTGTTTGGATGACTGGAGAAGGGGAAAAGGACTAAATTACCCTTTAGCCTCTTTTCTCCAAGTAAATGACCCTGTGGTGAGACCCCTTGAACTGAGAAGGGACCTCATGTTGCACCTCCAAGAAATGGGAATGGATCTCGCATCGCGAGTCTATCGCGAGACCTTACTGCCTCACACAAAAAATGACATAACTTTTTACTCAGGTATCGAATTAATACAAAATTAGTATCGTTGGAAAGCTAATTCAATTATCTAACACTTTGTCTTTACTTAACTCCAACAGGAAGAATCTATCTAAGAAGACTATAGCAAACTCCTCCCATTCTATAGGCACTGTGTCTACACCTCTAGCCCTTTTCCACTGCTCAAACCAGGTATGGACTACGTTCTACAGCTGGTAAGCTACCAATTCAGCACTCTCACTTGAAGTCTCCCCCATAATATCTATCACCTTCTTGGGTAAAGTCCCGAATCCTTGCTTCGACAGTATTGGCCACTAGGTTGGTCAGAACAGTTGCTGGCTAAACATTCTGAGCTTCTACAGAGTGAGATAGGGTAGTGAATGTAGCCTTGAACTCTACATGAGAAACATGCTTGTTTAGGGGATCTTCCTGAATAGGCGGAGGTGCTGGCTGGTTCACATTTTTTTCATCCAGTTGTCTTTCTGGGAGGAATGTTCTATAAACAAAAGGGTGAACAAATTAGAAATAGAGTTTAACATAAGATCATGCTCAGTTGGATGACATAAAAACTGAAAGAAGGGGAACTTTTCTTAAAATGCCTCGTAGCATCTTGTCCATAAGTGTGGCGCAATTCACACCCATGCACAAGACTATACTCGATGTGACTTTCATACTTATTAGGACACTTTAAAACCTTGATCTGATACAAACTTTGTAACGCCCCAAGAGTACACCCTAGGTGCCACACGATGCTTATAGTACCGAGGGGCCATAAGCTAACGCATGAGCTTGTTCCTGCTGTGAGCACTGAATAAAACTGATAACAATATATCATATGCAGAATTTAACTGAGGAATGTCATAAGGTTTTAAATCAAAGTTCTTATAAAGTCTGTAAAATAAATCTGATAATACCGATATAACTTATGATAATAACAACTAAAAATTGAAGACTGACTAACTGTCTGTACTAGTTTGAAAAATCTCTACTGATAGACTGTGGAGGTGATGGGACAAACCCCAACTAACTCCATCTGAATAAAAAAAATACTGAACTGATGAAATTGATGAGATAAATAAACTATGTCCTCATGTACAAGAGTAATAACTGACTGAATAACTTGATGTACTGAATAGAATGAATGAAATATGTAAATATTGAGAATGCATGACCAAGCATAAAACATGTTCTGAACAAATCTATAAGCTAAAATACTGAGTATTGATACATGAATAAAATATATCTGTATGCTATGGTCAAGCAAAATAGAAACTGAATTATCGAGTTGATGACTAGACTGAGATTGTGGGAACTATCATCTAATCAATATGACCTAGTGAGAAAATTAGGGTCCAACCTATGACCCAGTTTGAAGGGTGTCAGTACCGTGCCACAGGTACTAACACTGGCTATGTGGATCCACTGAAATACTGTCCCGAAGGACTATAAGGGTGTCAAGCCTAAACTGACGGGTGACTCTTGGGAGGTAGTCAAGCCTGAACTGACGGGTGACTCCACAAATCCTAGGGTGGCAATGTAGTTCTATGGTATAGGGACTGCTACTAATGACTCTACCTGTATGGCTGGGAAGCCTCCATCCCTGCAATCGCTAGGTGTTAAATCCTACTCTCAACTAAACTAACTCAGAATACTGAATTGTTCTAAGTTTAACTGATTATGATAACTAACTGAGCGGATATTGCTCATAATAACTCTGAAACTATTCTGAAGATACTGAGACTAAGCAAACAACTATGTTTTTGGGAATTATAACCCTCAGTACTTGATAGCAATAATAGCAAAATAGTGCTAAAACGTTAACGACATAACATGAAAGCATTAATTCAAAATTCATTCTTGTAGGTATTTCATCAAACACTTGGTGTTCATGGTTTAAGCTAAGCATGGGAGTAGTTTAAAGCTTGAAGTAATAGCATGATTTCAATATCAATATCACTAATTATGAATTAAATCAGCAAATAACATCATTAAGACATGTGGGGTTTAATAACAACAACAATTTCATGTAAACATGATTTAGAATCAAGATTCATGGGGATTCATGGTTAGAATCACAATTTAAAATTTCAATAGCTTGTAAAAATCATAACCTTGAATTTGAAATTGGATACTTGGACTCCATAGGTGAAAGGGACCCGTGGATGAACATTTAACATATCTTGATTGAAGAATTCTTGAAAGTTCTTGGATTGAGAACCTTGAATTTGAATTATCTTGGAAAAAGAATGGAGAACTTTGGAGTTTCTTGGAGTTGAATGTTGAAGCCTAGGGTTTTCTAGGAGAGTAAATTGATGAAAAATCAATATAATATGCTTAGGATAGGTTAAATCCTTTGTTTACATGATTTGGGGGTTATGGGAAAAGACCAAACTAACCTTGGGAATTAAAACTCGAAACTGGACTGAAAATCCTGATTTTGACCTTTGGCGCGACGCGGTGTTTATAGCGCTGGGCCACTGGAAAAGGACAATCCTCATTTTGTCTAATAACGCAATGCAGTGCTATTGTGTTGCACCACTGGAAATGGACAATCCCGATTTTGCACCTTGGCATGATGCGGTGCCATCGCAGTGCCCTACTGAACGTGAATTTACCCTGTGGTGTGATACGACGTTACTGTGGTGGTCCATGGGAAAAAGACGAATGTGATTTTGGCCATCTCCGCGATGCAACCTTTTCGCGATGGGCTACTATCTCTTACTAAAAGTTCCATAACATCTCACTTGGGTATCAGATTTAGGTGAAATTAGTTTCGTTGGAAAACTAATTCGGTTTCCTACAATTTGGTGGGTCTTGAGTTGAAATATTCCCAGTAAAGCAAAATATATGATCGTTTGAAGTTGACTAAAGTAACATTCTTTCAAAAAACTCAATCGGTAAGGAATATTTTGATTCATTTAATAACTTGAAGCTATTTGAGGCCTTAAGATACATCAAACTCACTCATAAAACTACAAAAGAGTTATAATGTACTTTGCATAAGATTGAAACATGGCTCTAATATTGGTTTGGATTTTTGTGGTATTACCATATCTCCCCCTTTGGAACATTCGTCCTCGAATGAAATTGGTTAACCTGAAAGCACTGAGGAATTGAGATTACATGCTGAATATGTGTGATGAAAATGTGATTGCATGACTGATTCTGAAATATGACACATGACTGAACTGATTCTGTGACTGCATGACTGACATGAGAATGATATATAGGTGAAACTGAGTATGGAAAATAGAAATTCAATGAAGATTGTTACGTTAAGCTAAGTCTGAGTTTACAGAAAAAAGATGAGGGTACTTGTTCAGCATATCTGCTTCTACTTCTGCTTCCCAAGTGGCTTCCTCAACGGACTGATTCCGCCAAAGAACCATGACTAGGGGAACTTCTTTGTTCCTTAGTCTACGAATTTGTCGATCAAGGATCTTGACTGGATTTTCTTTGTAAGAAAGGATGTTCTGAACCTCTATGCTTTCTAGGGGAACAACTACTGCTGGGTCTCCAATACACTTCTTCAACAAAGAGCTATAGAATACTGGGTGCATTGATGCTAAGTCTGCAGGCAACTCAAGCTCGTAAGCCAACTTTTCGAAATAACTCAAAATCCTGTAAGTGCCAACATATCAGGAACTAAGCTTCTCCTTCTTACCAAACCTCTTTACCCCCTTCACGGGAGAGATTTTTAGATATACAAAATCTCCAATCTCAAACTTAAGATCTTTTTTCCTCACATATGCATAAGATTTCTGATAGCTTTGAGCTACCTTAATCCTTTCCCTAATTAGCTGAACTTTCTCTAAAGCATCATACACTGAATCAGGCCCTATCAAAGCGGTTTTACCTATCTCAAACCAACCAATCGGAGATCTACATCTCCTTCCATATAGAGCCTCAAATAGATCCATCTGAATACTGGAATGATAGCTGTTATTGTATGCGAATTCACTCAAAGGCAAGTGGTCATCCCAACTGCCCTTAAAGTCAACTACACATGATCTCAATATGTCCTTAAGGGTTTGAATGCTCCTCTCTGCCTGACCATCTGTCGGAGGGTGGAAGGTTGTACTAGGTAAACTTGGGTAGCAAGACCTTTCTGAAAAGCTTTCCAAAAGTGAGAGGTAAACTGAGTACCTCTGTTTGATATGATAGATAATGGAACACCATGCAACCTAATAAACTCTCTAATAAAGAGCTTGGCATAGTCCTCGGCTGAATAAGAAGAATGGACTAGCAAGAAATGGGCTGATTTGGTCATCCTGTCCACAATGACCCAAATTGAATCATGATGCTGACGAGTACAAAGAAAAACTTGTTTCAAAATCCATGTTCACTACTTGCCAGTTCTAAGTGGGAATACTGAACTCCTGCATAAACCCACTAGGCTTCTGATGCTCAATCTTAACCTGTTGACAAGTGGAGCACTTAGCTACAAACTCTGCAATATCTCTCTTCATCCCACTCCACCAATAGATTTCCTGTAGATCGCGGTACATCTTCGTGGCCCCTGAATGAATTGAGTAACGCGCACGGGTATCAGATTTACGCAAAATTGGCCATCTCTGCGATGCGGCCTTATCGCGGTGGGCTACTGTCTCTTACTAAAAGTGCCATAACTTCTCACTCGGGTATCGAATTTAGGTAAAATTAGTATTGTTGGAAAGATAATTCAATTTCCTATAATTTGGTGGGTCTTGAGTTTGAAAATTCTTAGTAGAACAAAATATATGCTCGTTTGAAGTTGACTAAATCAATATTCTTCCCCAAAACTCAATCGGTAAGGAATATTTTGATTCGTTTAATAGCTGGGAGCTATTTGAGGCCTTAAGATACATCATACTCACTCATAAAACTACAAAAAGAGTCATAATGTACTTTGCATGAGCTTGAAACATGGATCTAACATTGGTTTTGATTTTTTAGGTATTACAGTTAACCCCCAAAACTCGAAATCACAATTTTCCAAATTGAGGGTTGATATGATATTTAAAAGTCATAAAATCACACCAAACATGTTACCCCCCCAAAATCGACATTTTGAAGCTACTAAGCAGTCCATATATCCATCTGTAGCACAGATCAAAAGATATCCACATAAATCTAAAATAAGGCTCTCGAAGCCACCAAATACCAGGATTATCACATAAATGGTATCAAAATGCGTTCGGGAAATGTGTCAATCACGAGGAGGGTTAAAATAGTCAAATCACATTGGAACACTTTCACATATTTCATCAAACTTTTAGGTCGTTACATTACCTACCATTATAAATCTAGGTCATCCTCAAGTTAAAGGCAAAGAAAATACCAGAACCAGCAAAGAGTTGGGGATAAGAACTACGCATATAAGACTTGACCTCATAAGTAGCCTCATCTACAGGTCAATGTCGCCACCAAACCTTAACCATAATGATGACTCTGGAGCACATCCGCCTCATATCCCTAGCCAAAATGGAGACCGTCTCCTCAAAACTAGACAACCACTCATTTAACTGAACTGACTCCCAATGAATAACATGAAACTCAGCTGGAATGTAATGTGATGAATAGAAACATGAAAAACTGGATGGACAATTGATATATCTGGAGGCAAGTTAACTCGTAGGTCATATCACCAACAGTTCGAAGAATTTCAAATGGACCAATATACTCGGGGAAAAGCTTGCCCCTCTTCCCAAACCTCATCCCACCTTTCTTAGGTGAAACTCGAAGAAAAACATGATCACCAAAACTAAATCTCAAGGCACGAAGTCTACGTTCTGCATAGCACTTCTGCCTACTCCGAGCCGCTCTAAGTCTATCCTGAATGATTAGGACTATATCCAAAAACTCACGATGAAAGTCCGTACCTTGAGGTTGAACTTCTAAAATATCAAACCAACCCACTGGTGAATTATAACGCCTACCATACAACGCTTCAAAATGAGCCATATCAATACTGCAATGGTAGCTATTATTATATGCAAACTATCTTAAAGCCAAATGCTGCTCCCAATGGCCACCAAAATCCATCACATAAGTGCAGAGCATATCTTTCAAAACCTGAATAGCCCACTTTGGCTGACCGTCAGTCTGAGGTAAAATGATATGCTGAGATCAACCCGAGTACCTAAATCATCTTGAAAAGTCTTCCAAAAGTGAGATTGAACACAAAACCTTGATTTGAAATAATAGACACCAGCACACCATGCAAACGCACAATCTCATGAATGAAAATACGGGCCAACCTCTCAAAACTAGATCAGACCTAAACTGGAATAAGATAAGCTAACTTGGTTTATCGATCCATGATAATCCAAGCACTGTCAGAACCATAAGATGTACAAGGCAACCCAGGGACGAAGTTCATAGTAATCCGTTCCCACTTCTTCTCAGGAATGGGTAACCTATGAAGCAAACCACCAGGTCTCTTATGCTCAGCCTTCACCTGCTGACAACATAGGCAACGAACCACAAAATTTGTTGTATCTCGCCTCATACCATCCCACCAATAGTGTTGTCTAAAATCATGATACATCTTAGTTACACCTGGATGGATGGAATATCTAGAACAATGGGCCTCTTCCAAGATCAAAAAAATTCAATGACTCACTCACGACACACAAACTTAGACCCAATCCTTAAAACATATTTCGAATCAAGCAAGGCTTTCTTAGCCTCGCCACTCAACATATTATCTCAAATCAACCTCAATCTAACATCATCAAACTGTCGAGCTCAAATCTGCTCCATTAAAGATAATATAGCCTCCACAAATGCCAAAACACGCCCAATTGTTGAATATCAAGCCTAACCATTTGGTTAGCTATAGACTGAACCTCTAATTCTAGAGGCCTCTCCTAGGTCAAAAGATGGACCAAGCTACCCATGCTTGTGGACTGTCGTCTTAGGGCATCCGTAATAAAATTAGCCTTGCCTAGATGATGGAGAATGGTCAAGTCATAATCCTTAAATATTTGAACTAATGACATTGTCTCATATTAAGATCTCGATGGGTGAAGAAGTGCAGAATGCTATAATAATTTGAGAAGATCTCACAACCGGCTCCATACAAGTAGTGCCTCCACAACTTTAAGGTAATCACAATCGAGCACAACTTGAAATCATAAGTAGGATAATCCTTTCATGAGGATTCAACTAACGAAACACATAAGAAATCACCTTGCCTTCATGCATTAACATAACACCTAATCCAACACCTAAACTCACGCCTTTCTTAGGCAAAGCCAATATAAGAGCTGAAGTCAATAAATCCTAGAGTTTTTGAACGCTCGCCTCACAAGTATTTGACCACTAAAAGGTAATCTTCTTCTGAGTCAACTTAGTTAAAGGAGATACAATAGAAGAGAAATCCTCAACAAAACACCGATAATAACCTTCCAAGTCAACAAAACTCCAAATCTCGATCACCTAAGTAGGTCTAGTCCAATTATAAACCGCTGTAACCTTGGCTGGATTAACCATAATACCCTCCTTAGTCACCATATAACCTAAGAAAGAAATAGACTCCAACCAAAACTTGTACTTAGAGAACTTCACATAAAACTTCTCATCCCTCTGTCTCTGAAGCACAATCTCCAAATACTCCTCATTCTCAACCTCAATCTTGAATAAACCAAGATATCATCTATAAATACAATAACAAAGAAGTCAAGATACGATCAAAACACCCAGTTCATCAACTCCATGAATGCGGTAGGGGCATTGGTCAACCCAAAGGACATGACCAATAACTCATAATGACTATATCGAGTCCAAAAATCTATCTTCAAAATATCTGAAGCTCTAATCCTCAAATATTGATAACCGAACCTCAAATAAATCTTTGAAAACACTGCAACACCCTGAAGCTGATCCAATAAATCCTCGATGCAAGGAAAAGGATACTTATTCTTCACCATCACCTTATTCAACTATCGATAATTAATACACATCCGCATAGACCCATCTTTTTTCTTCATAAACAAGATAAGCGCACCCAAAGGTGATAAACTAGGTTGGATAAAGCCCTTATTCATTAAATCCTGCAGCTGATCCTTCAATTTCTTTAACTCGGTTGGGGTAATCCTATAAAGAGGAATAGAAATGGGCTTGGCACCCATGCAACATTAATAACAAAATAAATATCTCGATCCAAAGCATTCCAGGCAAGTCCGTAGGGACCACATCCATAAACTCACGGATAGAATTTAAGAAAGGAGATGAAGCAACATTGGTGTCACAAATATGGGCAAGTAAGATAGACATCCCCTCTCATCCAATTTATGATACTGAATATAAGATATGATCCTCTTAGGACCCAAAAGAAGTGCACCCTTCCAAGCTATCCTTGGCACACCCGGTGAAGCTAAAGTCACAGTCTCAGCAAAATAATCTATGACAACATGATAAGGAGCCAATCATTACATACCCAAAATAACATCCAAGTATACCATATCTAATACAATCAAATCTACCCAAGTTTCACGGCCACAAAAAATCACAACACAACATTAGTGCACCCGATCTACCCCTAAAGAATCTCCTATAGGGATAGATACATGAATAAAAAAGGTAAGAGATTCACTAACCAAATCAAAACCCAAAGAAAAATATACAAACACATATATAAAACTTAATCTAGAATAAAATAACATAAATGCAGATCTAAAATAAATGAGGATATTACCTGTGATCACATCATCAGATGCCTCTACCTCTGGCATGATGGTATAGCATAAAACTGACCATGGCAACCAACTAGTTGAATATCCCCATGACTGACATAACCCAAACCAGGGCAGTCATGTCGAGTGCCTCAAGCCCAACCAGAACAGAGACCACCCTAATACCCCACCATAACTTTCCTACATCTCATATCAAATAAGTTAATATATAAATAATTAATTCAAAACAAAATAAAACAATCATAAATCAAATATAGTCAATCGGTGTCAGCCATAATACCAATACCAATGCCAATGCTAGTACCAATACCGATACCAACCATACCAATCCATAGTTATCCAACAAAGTCTCTATCAAAAAGTAAAGCAATATCCAGTTGGGATGTGCCCTTGACCATATCCAAAACCACAGTTTATGAAATGACCAAAGTGTGTAAAAAACCATAACATAAAATGGATTCTTCCATAGTGTGGAAGCTCACCACTTCAATCTAACACCAGCTAATCCCAAATCTGATCACTGAGAAAGAGGAGTAGAATGGTCGGTTCTTGTATCGTGTAGGGATACCACCCCTGAAGATGGGTTAGTGGGTGAATGCTAGCATGCTCTTAGGATAAGGATAGAATAATACCAATTTGTAAAACCAAGTAAATAACTGTATGCATTCACAACTATAGATACATATATATATATATATAATCCATACCGGGAAAAGAAATTGGGTTTAGTTTTCCTTTTAATCATTAACCAAGGTGTGTGAAGGTTAACCATCCTATAACCACCCACGGGCTATATGGGTCTAGTGTTACCCCCTATATGATCCGCAATGCATATAGCCGCATGAACCGAAGATACCATAGGAGTTGGAGATTTTCATGTACCCTCTGCTCTCTATGATACAAATATAAGAGTCTAACTTAGAGGATTACCGTATACCCCATAAGTTTAGGGTTGCCATGACTTATCCTCATGTCGGTAAATATGAGTTTCCAGTATTCGTACATTGGACCACACCTTAACAGTTAGATATTACACCGTCCTTATTGCCCAATTAAAACTTAACACACTACTAAACCACCATTCTATTTAACCAATGCTATAAGTAGTGATATCGTCATACTGACTATAGCATGAAAGAAATATCCTTAGCCAACTATTTAAGAAGGGATTCCTATGTACCCATAGATTACATTATTAAATTTGCTTGGAGGATTCCTATGTACCTCACAAGTATATTCATTACTTGGTTTGCTTGCAGAATTCCCTTGTACCCCACAAGGCCTTCAATTGAACCAAACCCATGACCACCAAGACCTTGCCATTTAACTATTTAGTACTATTTAAAACCATCCAATCCAGTTTAAGTGCCATTACCAAGTTATACCATGCAATAGTTTTATTAAAAGTCCAATTATATAATAAAAGCATTCTCATAGGCATTTCAACAAACATAATGGGGCATGTAGTTTCCAAAGCCAAAACCAAGTACTAATTAACCATTACCATGAACCCAAAGGCTCAAATCACCATTATAATCATGAAAATCATAAGTTAAAGACATAGGAAAACCATAACCAACCATTATAATCAAAACCCCAACATATCATTCAAAACCCAAATCATACCACAATTATGCCATGAAAACCATCCATAAAACATGCCTTTAGTTGGAACTAGCAATGAGGGAGGAGTAACATGCCTTATATTACAAAGAAGACAGAGAGAAATCACCCTGTAGAGCCTTAATTGACCACCTTAGAAGAAACCTAGCCATTTTTTAACCTAAGATCTTGAGAGTGTTTAGAAAGAGTTTTTGAGTTTCTAAGATTAGAATAATAGGGTAAATAAAGTCCCAATAGTGTTTTGAGTTGTGAGGTCATAAGAGGTTAAGAGGGGAAATGTCCAGAATACCCCCAATTTAAACTATATAAAATTCCTACAGGGGTGTATGGCCCTCCCCTAAACCATACCATAACATACACCACTCGTACCTTAGGCCTTACCTTGGACCCTAACACTGCCCAACATATGACTACCAAGAATAACTCATATCCAACCATATGATAAGTACCTTAGAATCATAACTTAGGCAAAATAGAATCACCTAGGCCAGACATAGGGCAAAATATGATTGACATCATACAACTAGTACCTTAACATACGACTAGTATAATCCATTCATACCTTGGAAAGAAACAATCCAAACCACACTGATGAACAAACGAGATGAAGACCCCTAAATCATACCCTATCATATGAGAAGTACCCCAAGTCATATGATGTCCAAAAGACTCAAAATATCAGAAATTCCTAAGCAGCAAAACCCTGGGTATTTCAATTCTCCCCTACTTGGATGATTCATCCCCGAATGATTGATGAGGAAATATTACCATGATTTACACCCCAAAACCTTTATTTTGACCTTTAACTAAGTTAGAAAACAAATATGCAAGGAATCAATCCTTTCTTTAACCAAGTTAGAAAAAAAGATGTGATGAAGAACACATAACTTAAGCATGAATATCCAGATTGGAAAACAAATGCGGATACTTGGACTTCATGTCCTCTTCTACTTCCTAAGTAGCCTTTTCTGCCTTATGGTTCCTCCATAGAACCTTTACTGAGGCCACATCCTTTGTCCTCAACTTTCGAATCTGACAATCCAAGATCTCAACTGGGAGTTCTTCATAAGATAGAAAATTCGAAATACACAACCCTTCCAAACAAACAACCAATGAAGGATTATCTACACATTTCTTAAACATAGAGATATAGAATATTGGGTGAATAAATTTCAAACTAGAAGAAAACTCCAATTCATATACAACATTACCAAACCTTCTCAAAATCACAAACGAGCTCACATACCAGGGGATGAGCTTCACCTTCTTCCCAAATTTCATTACTTTTTTCATGGGAGACACCTTTAGGAATATCCTATCCCTAACCTCAAACTCTAAGTCCCTCTGTCTTACATCTACATAGGACTTTTGGTGAGTTTGGAAAGCCTTAAGCCTATCCTGAATCACCTTCACATTCTCCATAGCCTTATAAACCAAGTTCAGACCAAACATATCTCCCTCACTAAGCTCAAACCACTTGATAGGAGATATACACCTCTTACCATACAATGCTTCACAATGAGCCATCCCAATACTAGAATGGTATCTATTATTGTAAGCAAACTCTGCAAAAGGGAGATGCTCAACCCAGCTACCACCATAGTCAATTGCACATGCATAAAGCATAGCCTTCTACATCTGTATAGTCCTCTCCACTTGTCCATATATCTATGTGTTAAAAGCAGTACTTAGACTAACCTTAGTCCCCAACCCCTTTGAAACGACCGCCAAAAGTGAGATGAAAACTGTGTACCACGGTCATAAATGATAGAGACAGGCACCCCATATGGTTTCACAATCTCATGGAGCTACAACCTCGCATAACCCTCAGCTGAAAAGTTAGTCCTCACTGGAAAAAAGTAAGAAAACTTTTTCATCCTATCCATGATGACCCAAACCAAATCAAAATGATTCGAAGACCGAGGAAGAACGATAATGAAATCTATGTTGACCACTTCCCATTTCTATTCAGGAAATTCAATTTCTCGATAAAACCCTTCGGGCCTTATGTGCTCAAATTTTACTTTTTGACAAACCATATACTTTGCCTCAAAATCAGCCACATCCTTCTTCACACCATTCCATCAATACATCTCCTTGAGGTCATGATACATTTTCATAAAACCAGGATAAGCAACATAGCCTGACTTATAAGCCTAAGCCAATATCATTTCTCGTAAACCATCGATGTCAGGAACACACAACCTCTCTTGGTACCACAAGGTACCATCACCACTAATCTCAAATACCATTACCTTTTGACCGCCAACATCACCCTTTATTTTTATCATGACAGAATCTAACATTTGTTTCTCCTTGATCTTTGTGCCAAGAGACGACTACACCACTTCCTGCACTAATACACCATCATCTACGAAGTTTAAGAGATGAACTCCATAGTTATCCAAGCAGTGAATATCCTTCTCCAACTCTTGCTTCTTCTGTTCCACATGAGCTAAACTCACCATGGACAACCGGCTAAGAGTATCACTAACTACATTAGCTTTACTTGGGTGGTAGAAAAAATTCATATCATAGTCCTTGAAAAGCTCAAGCCATCTTCTCTGCCCGAGGTTAAGATCTTTCTGAGTGAACACATACTGTAGACTCTTATGATCTTAGAATATACCCACATGCACCCCATATAAATAGTGCCGCCAGATTTTAAATACAAACACCACAACTAACAGTTCCAATCACGTGTAGGATAATTCCTATCATGTACCTTCAACTACCTTGAAGCATAGGATATCACCTTACTATGCTACATAAAAACACAACCAAGTCCCACCCAGGATGAATCACAGTAAACTACAACCGTTCAGTGACTTCTGGAAATGTCAACACTGGAGCCGAAGTTAGCTTATTCTTCAGTTCCTTAAAACTTCCCTCACAAGCATCAAAATTAGTGAACTTTACCTCTTTCTGAGTCAACATAGTAAATGGGATATCTATAGAAGAGAAACTCTCTATGAACCTCCTATAGTAGCCGTCCAAACCCAAGAAGCTCTGAATGTCGGTTGGAGTCATGGGTCTAGGCCACTTCTTGACCACTGCAACCTTTTGTGGATCCACCATGATCCCCTAACTAGAAATAATATGACCTAAAAAAGTGACAGCGTTCAACCAGAATTCATATTTTTGAAAACTTAGCATATAACTGCTACTCTTTTAGGTCACAACATAACACGAAGGTGGTTGGCAATTTCCACCTCACTCTTAGAGTACACCAAGATGTAATTTGTGAAAACAATGATAGACTAATCCGAAAACTGACGAAAGACCCTATTCATCAAATCCATGAATGCTCCTAGGGGATTGGTTAAACCAAAATACATGACCAAAAACTCAAAGTGCCCATACCGAGTATGAAAAGCATCCTTAGCGATTTCCAACTCCTTAATATTAAACTTATGATACCAAGACCGCAAATCAATCTTAGAGAAGAATTTGGCACCTTACAACTGATCAAACAAGTCATCTATCCTTGGAAGAGGATACTTGTTCTTAACTATTACCTTATTTAACTGTCGGTAGTTAATACATATCCGAAGGGAACCATCCTTCTTATAAATGAATAACACTAGTGCCCTATACAGAGACATACTAGGATGGATGAAAACCTTGTCCAAAAGATCCTTAAGTTGATCCTTAAGCTCCTTCAGCTACGTCGAAGCCATTCTAGATGGTGGAATAGAAATTGGATGAGTGTCTGGAACTCGATCAATCCCAAACTCAATCTCCCTATTATGAGGAAAAATAGGAAGGTCATAACGGAATACCTTAGGATTACTCAGAATTAATGAGACCTACGTGCTAGCCAACTGCACCACCACACCTGTTTATAGAACCTAAACTTCTTACCCTACCTTTTACCTATCTCTTCCTTCTTTCTCTCCTCCTTCCCCACCTCTTACATATGAATAATAAACCTAGAGATGTCTATGTCCTTGATTAGTAAGGCAGTCTTACTCTCAAGGATCAACTCATGAGACAGTCTTAGTCAAACTTTCTCATCTTAGCCGTTATTTATGACACCAACTCCCGAGCATACTGAGAAAATTGGTGAAATGTTAAGGCATACTCCTTGACCAATATTTTTCCTTATGTCAGATTGACAAATTTCTTCTCTTTCACTTTCCTTAACTCTTGAGGAAAGAAGCCATCCAGAAACACAATGTAGAAAGTCTCCTATAGAGATGACTCTTCAATATCACCCCTTGACCTATCCCATTCCTCATACCATTGGTACACCATATCCTTTTTCTAGTAGGCAGTAACCTTCACCCCTTCCACATTCGTGGCATGCATAATCCTAAAAATCTTTTCCTTTTCATCCAGAAAACCCTGAGGATACTCCATCACTTTAACACCAGTGAAAGTTGGAGTGATAAACCTCATGAAGTGTCCTCTTTATGACCTCAGAAGATTGAGTAGAATATGCATCACATTCAGTCTGAGAAGCTACCAACGAAGCAATTATATGAATCGGTTGACAAAACTCCGCATTTATCACATCAGCCTGAGGAGGAATAGAAGGAATCGATGAAACTCTAGAAAAAGATGGTACTGACACCCTAGACATAGTATGGATCCATGAATAGAACATGTCTAAATTGAGGTGAATTTACGCACCTTAGCATTGTTATTCTAGCTTATTTAACCATGTTCTGAGGACTACTTGTGTGTTTAATGAGTGAATAATGTTATAATTGAGCATATAAGTACTTAAGTACTTTATTACAATTTGTATGGTATCTTTCAAATAAGTTTGTACTTAATTTGGTCACTTAGAGTTCAAATGAGAATACTAGTGTTACTAGCTTGAGCTAGGTGCTGTTCTAGTTGATCTCTATAGATTCTAGTGACTATAATGAGTTTATAAAGTTATTATTATGTAATTGTATGCATAAAAATGTGTTTATAGTGTTAAATATTAAATTACATCAAGCCTAGAGTCGAACAAAAAGTTAAAAATCTAAAAGTGCAAAACTAGTTCTTAGCTTAAGTCACTAGTTCGTTGTCCTTGATATTATGTTGTTTTGAGCTCTAATTCATGGTTTTTGATGATATAGGATCCTTTGTGAGTTGATTATAATGATATATGGATGATACACAAGATATAAATCAAGTGGAAACAACATCACAAGGCTTGGATGGAAGGACAAGTTCACAAGAAAAGTTTTAGAAGTCAAATTGAGGTCATAAATGCATGGGGCATCGCGGACCGTGGTCCATTCCATGAGAGGGGATTCATGAACATGGAAATGTCTCATAAGATAACTTTATAGTGTGTCACCGTTATGAGGCCACATCGGTCACCCTAGTCCATAGAATAAGAGGGGCGATGCAGACCCTAATCCAAAATGGTCAACTTGACCTCCTATAAATAGGATACTTGAAATTGATGTTAGACACCTTGGATGACTTTGAAACTTTGAGGGAGGCCGGAAAACACTTTAATTAGGGTTTTTCTTCCTTTACTTTAGTTTATTTATGGATTTTATCTTACATTCATCTATGGTGATTATGACTATGTCCATGAGTGGTTAAACACCCGTGTTCTAGGGTTGAGGCCGAAAATATGGTTACAGTTTGATATTCATAGAGTAGTTTATTGTTGAATTATCATATGGGTTATTCTTAATCTCTTGTTCTTAGTATTTTGATGATTTGCCACTATTAAAATACACCTATATTCCTTTATGAATACGAGAGTAGAATCATAGGTTGGATCGAAGAGTTTAAGGAGCAAGGTTCTTATTATTTTATAAAATAAAGGATTTGAATTAGTGTCTAGGATAGAGATATACCTAAAATCCTTGTTTGGTTCACTTTCAGGATGATATCTTAGTTTATTAAAATAGATTATTACATCCCCACTCAATGATATAGTTGTAATGTCCATTTACGTAAAAGATTAGAGGATCTAGCGACCATGATCATACTCTAAAACCTGCGAATCAATAACCAAATAATCAAAGAAACCACAATAAGAATAAAGATATGTAAGAGTATTATAAGTTTCTCAACCCTAAAATTCTAACTCGTATTATTTACAATGTTTCTTATATTTCTATTATCACACATTGTTATCTTTTTATTACTTAGACTATTTAGTAAAACTTCAAAATTACCTCGATACTTTAAAACACTTAATACATTCTTGTAAAAACTAACATTTAGTAGAATTACTAGTTTAGTAGTCCTCGTGGGTACTATATCTGACTCTCTGAGTCACTATATTACTTGTATGATTGCGTGTACTTACGTGTGCGATAGACCGAATTAAGTTTTGGCACCGGTGCTGGGGACTGAAATAGTTAGTAATTTTCTATATTTTTTGGTTTTTTATAATAACTATAAGTGTTAACGACTTGATCTTAGTGTCTGACTTTTGAAGGACAAGCAAAGTAACAGACTTGCAAGATATAGGTAGTTGGTAGAGCCTTACTCAAAACCAGAATAGGCATTTCATAAGAGGCGAAGAAATCACTATCCAATTTAGTAATTTCAAATGGTGGGAAAGAAGATCCTAATCTTATTGATCCAATTAATCAAAATGCGGCGCGTTTTCTACATCTGGTAGTTCCAGCTGCTCCTGCTCAAGCAGAAGACAACCTATTCATGAAGTGGAAATCCCACTTATGGACCATGCTATTATTATATCTGCAATCTAAAGTTGGGTGGTCGGTTTGAATTAAATCAAAATATGGAACAACTATTGTGTTTGAGTGGAAAATTTATAGGGTTGTCACATAAAGACCCATAACAGAACATATAGACTTTCTTAGAAATAAGCGATACCTATATTCCTACTGGGTATGTACTGATTATGTCAGATTGACTCTTTTCCCATTTTCTCTATTTGGGGAAGCGAAGAGGTGGTTATATGATGAACCACCAAACTTCATCACTTTGTGGGATTATCTTGATCGGATGTTCCTTATTCAATCCTTTCTATCTGGGAAGATAGCACATTTGAGAAGCAATATTTTAAGTTTTAGGCAGAAAAAAGGATAAAATATTTACAAAGTTTTGGAGTGATTTAAGGGTATGCTTAGAAATTTCCCTCACTATCAACAGTCTAATGATGTACTAGTTCATACTTTCATAGAGGGTCTTGAGCCAAAGACTAAGATTCTCTTATATTCAGCAGTAGGTGGGCATGCTCTTGAGAAGACGTATAATGTATTATACACTTTGCTGAATCAGATTTCATTAGGGAATCCTGAGTGGCATGCTGACTCAAGAAGTGCTCCAATGTAGGTTGCAAGTATGTTAGAGGTCGATAAGTTTATTGTTATATCAATTCAGATTGAAGCACTACAAAATTAGCTAACTACTCAACTCAGCAAAATAAAATTAGGGATTATACAGCCTGTATCAATAGCTAATGCAGTTTATCAAGCGATTACTTGGTGTAAGATTTGTAGAAGTAGTGAGCATCCAGTGAAGACTTGTACAACAAATTTAGTGTCTATTAATTATGTGGGGAATGTGAATCATCAAGGAAAACAGAAATTTGGTGACACTTACAATTCAAACTGGCGAAATCATCCCAATTTCTCATGGGGTGGAATTAGGCATAAAATACAAATCAATTCCATGGGCTAGTGAATCAAACTCAGCAGCATCATTTTCAAGGGAATCAGACCACAACCCAAACTAGTAGTATTGGAGAGATGTTAAAGAATATTATGTCTACTCAAGCACAATTGGTAGCAGATGTGAAGATCCCACAGATTATTACAAAAAACTTAGAGATGTAGATAGTTCAGATGGCAGGAGCACAACATACCAGGCCTCAAGGTGGTTTGACAATTAATACTGAATCTCCTAAATAACTAATGGAAATCACTTTAAAGAGTGTTAAAGAGCTCAATGAAGAGCCTCCAAAGACAACTAAGAAGGTAGAAGCGGAGTTGGTTCCTTAACAGATAGATGACAAAGTTGTTGAAAATGCCAGGAAGTCTGAGTACTTAAAAAACAAAAATTGCTAAATAGGTGAAGGAGAGACCACCACCACCTTTCCCACAGAGGTTTAGAAAATCAAAGGAGGATGTATGTTTCAAAAAGTTCTTTGACACATTTAGAGAGATTCACATTAACCTCCCTCTTTTAGGTGTTTTGCAAGGAATGCCCGAGTATATTAAGTACTTGAAGGACGTGGTCACTAACCAACTTAAGATATATAATGTTGATATAGTAGCACTCGCTGAGGAGTGTAATTCTATGGTGATGCAGAAGATGCCCAAAAGCTCAAAGACCCTAGGAGTTTCACGCTCTCTATTTAAATTGGCTATAGTGAGGTGGTCCACACACTTATCGATTTGGTGGAAAGCATCAATGATTTTGGTATTCAATACTCTGGGTTTAGGTAAGCCGAGATTGAGCTCTATGATACCCTAATTGGAAGATCAAACCTTAGCATATCTCAAAGAAATCATAGAGAATGTTCTCATCAAGGTTGGTAAGTTTGTTATTCCTACTGACTTTATTTTTTAGATTTTTGGGCAGATGAAAGAGTATCGATCATCATAGGATGTCCATTATTAGATACGGGAGGAGCATTGATAGATGTGAGAGAGGGAACACTCACAATGAGGTTGAGTGATCAAGAGGTGGTTTTAAAAGTTTATAAACCATTCAACACATTAACCTACAACAAATATTTATGCATGATTACAATGATTGAAAGGGATAAGTATGGCATGGTGGAGTTTATTTCACCAAATACCGTTTTATACTCCTTCATTGATCTGCCCAAGCGCTAAATAACCCAGATCGAACTGATGCATATTGATGATCCTAAAAAGGCTAATGTTTGGAAAGCTATTGATCTTGAGAGTTCACACTTAAGAGGTAATAAATGAATAGAAAATAGCCTCTAAGTAGGAGGAAGAGGATGAAGGAAAACGACTAAGTCTAAGATTGGGTCATGCTGCGACATTAAATCAGGCGCTACTTGGGAGGCAACCCAAGTTAAGGTAGGTTTTATTTTAAGTATTTTTAGATTTTACTTGACTATTTTTTATTTTTGTTGAGTCATAGATTGATGTGAAGTCTAAGTACTGGAAAATCTGAGCTAAGGAGAATAGAGAAGACTGAGTGTGGGGTACCATGGACCCTCTTGATATATAAAAATGCTACTATCTAGGCATAGAGGCCTCAGGGAGTATTTCTATCTCTACTTTTGAGTATACTTTGGGGACAAAGTATACTTTGGGGACAAAGTATATTCTTAAGTGTGGGGTGGGAAAATTCTCATTTTTAGGAGTAATTTTTAATTTTTTTTTGTGTGGGATATTCTTGTTGGTGCTATATTTGATTTCATGGTGCAAGTGTTTTGGTTGTAAAGACTATGTTGATTGTGTGAATTACTACTTTTGAGACTCCTAGGATCATGATTATGACTCATGTACGTGTTGGCTTAATGTTGAATTCATGTGATTGTTTAGTTGGGAGTCTATAATGATCCTACTTGAGTTGATCATGTGGCATGTGTGTGTGAGGTTTTGTGTATTCCTTGTTATACTTGATGTTTATAACTTTCTTGGTGTGTTCAAATAGAAATAAAGAGTGTGGGTTTAGGAGATGATATAGGAATTTCTTTGATAACCATGTTATATACCTTCTTTTACTTACCCTTGTGCATCATCCTTATTAAACCCATTGAGACTTTAGGTTATTTTCTTTGGCAGCCTCATATGTAGTCTGTATCCCCTTCTTTGATAAGCCTTAATTTGATCCAAAGATCCTAAGCACCTTAGTGTAAAATTAATCGAGTTAAGGAGTTTGAAATTCAAGTAGGAGAGAGGTGAAGTGAATCCCCAAAGTAATAGCTATTGGTATGTACCATTGATGTGTTGTGGTTAGGAGTTACAAAAATTTGTGCTAAAGAACTTCACATTTTTAGCCCATTTTTGTTACAATGAACTTATTTTTGCCTCGATCCTCCTTGGATATTATGCACCTTAACTAAGGCAAATTGCTTAAGTTGAGGGTGGCTATCATAGGGGTACGTAACGTAAAGTGGGTGTGAAGAATGGTAAAATTTAATCATAAATTAATAGACAATACTCCCACCATTGTGTATATGAACAAGCTTAATGAGATGGGGCAAAACAAAAGATGGGGTAGACAAGAGTGGTGGATATTGGTTATTAAAGGTGAATTGAATGAAAAGTGTGATGTATTAAAGCGCTTTGGGAAGATAGTCACTATAATTGATTAAAATAGTTCCTACCCATCCCTTAGCCTAAATTACAACCCTTAAGGACCTATTTGATCCTAAGCTTCATTATTATAATATTAGTGGAGTACTACACTAAGGGCAAGCCTATGGTTCATCTTGTGTAACTGGTGAATTCTTTGTGAGAGTGAGCATAATTTGATTTTTGTACTAGATTTTAAATAAATTATATTTATGTGAGTGATTATAGGTAACTCTCTTCTTGTGAGGGAAGATGTTTGATAATAGTTGAGTGATTTGTATGATGTATTTGATTGAAAAATATGTATGAGTTTGCCAACTAGGTGAGTCAATTCTTAAGGTTAGGATGTTTTGGAGTAGTATTCTTGAACTGTCAATTGTGTTTGTAACATGCTTGGTGTAGGAACTTGCATTCCGTGTAGTCATTGTAGTACTATCTTGAATGTATTTCTTGTAGTAGAAGTTTGGATTCACCTCAACTTATGATTCTTGGACTAAAGAGTTGTTCAAGTACGAAAAAGGCTTTAAGTTTGGGTTGATGATCTGAGGTGAATTTATGCACCTTACCGTTATTATTCTAGCTTATTTAGCCTTGTTATGAGGAACAGTTGTGTGTTTAATGAGTGAATAGTGATATAATTTTGCATATAAGTGTTTAAGTACTTGATTACAATGTGTATGGTGTCTTTCAAACAAGTTTGTACTTAATTTGGTCACTTAGAGTTCAAATGAGAAAACTAGTGTTACTAGCTTGAGCTAGATGCTATTCTAGTTGATCTCTATGGATTACAGTGACTGTAATGAGTTCCTAAGGTTATTATTGTGTAATTATGTGTGTAACAATATTTTTATAGTGTTCAAGATTCAATTGTATCAAGCCTAGAGTCGAACAAGAAGTTAAAAGTCAAAAAGGGAATAACTAGTTCTTAGCTTAAGTTTTTAGTTCGTTGTCCTTGATATTATGTTGTTTTGAGCTCTAATTAGTGGTGTTTGATGATATAGGTTCCTTTTTGAGTTGATTGTGATTATATATGTATGATACACAATATTTAAATCAAGTGGAAATTACACCATAAGGCATGGGATGGAAGGACAAGTGCACAAGACAAGTTCAGAAGTAAAATTGAAGTTGTAAATGCATGGGGCATCGCAGATCTTGGTCCATGCCATGAGAGGGGAATCGTGGACATGGAAATAGCTCAGAGGATGAATTTCCGGTGTGTCACCACAATGAATCCACGTCACACACCCTATTCCATGGAACAAGAGGGGCGATACAGACAATAATCCCAAAACGACCAATTTGTCCTCCTATAAATAGGACGCTTGAACTTGATGTTAGACACCTTGGACGACTTTGAAACTTTGATGGAGGATAGAAAACACTTCAATTTGGTTTTTTCTTATATTAATTTAGTTTATTTATGTATTTTATCTTGTATTCATCTATGGTGATTATGACTATGTCCATGAGTTGCTAAACATCCGTGTTCTGGGGTTGAGGCCGAAAACATGATTACACTTTGATATTCATAGAGTAGTTTATTGTTAAATTATCATATGGGTTATTCTAAATCTCTTGTTCTTACTATTTTGATGACTGACCACCATTAAAATACACCTATATTCCTTTATGAATCTGAGAGGAGAGTTATAGGTTAGATCAAAGAGTTTAAGGAGCAAGGTTCATGTTCTTTTATAAAATAAAGGATTTGAATTAGTGTCTAGGATAGAGATATACCTAGCATTCTTTTTTGGTGCACTCGAAAGATGATATCTTAATGCATTTAAATGGATTATTGCATCCCCTCTCATCGATATAGTTGTAATGTCCATTTAGGTAGAAGATTAGAGGATCGAGAGACCATGATCATACTCTAAACCCTACGAATCATTAACCTGATAATCAATGGAACCACGATAAGAATAGAGATTTGTAAGAGTGTAAAAAGTGTGTCAACCCTGGAATTCTCACTCGTATTGTTTACAATTTTTCATACGTTGCTATTGTCACACATTTTTACTTCTTTATTACTTAGATTATTAGGTAAAACTTTAAAATCACCTCGATACTTTAAAATACATAATACATTCTTGTTGAAACTAAAGGTTAGTAGAATTACTAGTTTAGTAGTCCTCATGGGTATGATATCTGGCTCTTTGAGTCACTATTACTTGTACGAGTGCGTGCAAATGAGTGTGCGATAGACTACAATAGTATACCATCAACATCATCCCCAGTCAGGACAGAGGAGTTTTCATGCGTTTCATATCGTCGAGGCATGATCTAAAAAGCGAACAAAAAGAATTAGAGAGGAATTGAAGACCTTAGACTTTACAGCTTGAAATCAGAACACAAGAAAGAGGTACATTCCTAAAGGTATTGTAGCCTCTCCCTTATAAGTGTGGCATGCTACACACCCTTAAAAGAGACTCTACTCGACACGTCTTTGTGGACTCCCAATTGACTATGAACCTAGGGCTCTTATACCAATCTGACACGACCCAAACTAGGGCATAGTCGTGTCGAGTTCCTCAAGCCCAATCGGGATCGGAGACCACCCCCAATACCCTACCATAACCGCCCTACATCCCATATTAAATGAGTTCCAAATATATAGATATATAATCCAAAACAAAATGAAATAATCATAAATTAAATACAGTCAATCGGTGTCAGCCATAATACCAATACCAATGCCAAGGCTGACAACAATACCGACACCGCCCATACCAACCCATAGTAGTCTCACAAAGCTTCTATCTAAAAGTAAAACAATATCCGATCAGGACATGCCCCTGATCATATCCAAAACCAAAGTCTAAAAAATAACCAATGTGTGTAAAGAAAACCATAACATGAAATGGAGCCTTCCAGAGTATGGAAGCTCACCACTTCAATCCAACACTAGCTGATCCCTAATTTGATCACTGAGCAGGAGCAGTAGAATTGTCGGTTCCTACATCGCGTGGGAATACAACGCTCAAAGATGGGTTAGCGGGTGAACACTAGCATGCATTCAGGATAGGGATAAAATAATGCCAACCTTTAAAACCAAGTAAACAACCATATGCATTCACAACCATACATATATATATATAATCCATGCCGGGAAAGGACATTGTGTTTAGCATGCCTTTGGAATTATTAACCTAGGTATGTGAAGCTTAACTATCCTAGAACTACCCATGGGCTATATGGGTCCAGTGTTACCCTTGAATAGGCCCCGATATATGTAGCCGCATGAACCAGAAATTCCATAAGAGTAGGAGATTTTCATGTACCTTTTGCTCTCCATGATACAAATACACGAGTGTAACTTAGGGGATTATCATATACCCCATAAGTATAGGGTCACCATGACCTATCCTTATGTCGGTAAACACGAATTTCTAGGGTTCGTCCATTGGACTCACACTTTCACGATTAGCTATCACTACCCGCTCTTATTGCCCAATTAAAACCATTAACACACAATGAAACACCATTCCATTTATGATTAACCAAGGCTATAAGTAGTGGTATCGTCATACCGACTATAGCTTGCAAGAAATGTCCTTAGCCAGCCTTTTAAAGATGTGATTCCCATATAACCATAGATTACATTATTATGTTTGTTTGGGGGATTCCCATGTACCCCGCAAGTATAGTCATTACTTAGTTTGCTTGGGGGATTCCATTATACCCCACAAGGCTTTTAATTAAAACAAACTTATGACCACTAAGACCTTACTATTTAACAATTTAGTACCATTTAAAACCATCCAATCCAATTTAAGTCCCATTACCAAGTTAGACCATGCAATAGTTTCTTTAAAAGTCCAACTATATAATAAAAGAATTCTAATAGGTATTTTAACTTACAAATTGGGGCATGTATTTTTCAAAACCAAAACCAAGTACCAATTAACCATTCTCGTGAAACCAAAGGTTAAAACCATCATTATAATCATGAAAACTATAAGTAAAAGACATGGGAAAACAGTAACTAACCATTATAACCAAAACCCCCAACATATAATTCAAAACCCAAAACCATACCACAATTATGCCATGAAAACCATTCATAAAACATGCCTTTAATTGGAACTAACAATGAGGGAGGAGTAACATGCCTTATACTACGATGAAGATGAAGAAAAATCACCCTTTAGAGCCTTAATTGACCACCTTGTAGGAAATCCTAACCTTTACTTAACCCAAGTGCTTAAGAGTGTTTAGAGAGATTTTTTGAGTGTTTATGATTAGAATAATAGGGTAATGAAGTCCTAATAGTGTTTTAAGTCATATGGTCATAAGTGATTAAGAGGAAAAATATCCAAAATATCCCTAACTTAAACTGTATAAAATTCTAGCAGGAGGATACGACCACCCCCACCCCCCACAAATTCTACCATACCATATGAGTGGTACCCACCAATCATACCTGAGGCCTCACCTTGAACCCCAACACTATCCAACATACGACCACCTAGGCCAACTCGTATCCAACCGTACGATAAGTAGCCTAGAACTGTACCTTAGGAAGCATAGAATTACCTAGGCTAGACATAGGGTATCATACGATTGACATCATACCACTAGTACTCTAATATATGACTAGTATGATCCATTTGTACCTTGGACAGAAGCTATCCAAACCATATTGATGAACATATGATATAAGGACCCCTAAACCATATCCTATCATATGATAAGTACCCTAAGTTGTATGATGTACAGAAGACCCAAAACGCAGGTAATTCCCAAGCACTAGAACCCAAGGTATTTCAATGACAACCACCGTGGGCTAAATTACCTCTACCCCTCACATCTCTAGTAGAACCTCAACCTCTCATAACTGTAATAGAAGTATCTCTAATCACACAACGAGGATAGTCCTTCACCAAATGACCAACCTTACGACACATAAAACTAGTCCTACAACCCATCTCATCAGGAAAAGGAACCACTATCCTGAACCTGAAGATCCACCTCCAAAACTCTGTAAGGCTGCATGCACTATCCTGTCTTGATGTCCACAAGAACCCCTTAAATCTCTACCATGAGAAATCAGATCTCTAAACTCACTAAAATGGAGCAACTTCTTGGCGCCTCCCTGTGATACCCTAAGAATACCCTCTATCATCTTTGCATGATCCACAATGCTCAGAAAAGATGCTCCAAATACTACAATTTGAGTTGTAGCCAACAAAAGGGAGAAATCCAAACCCTTCACAAACTTCTAAATCTTCTCAGACTCAGTGGAAATACTGGCATAGGAATAATTAGAGAAGGCATCAAAACACACCTCATACACTACAATGGTCATGGAACACTCCCCTGATGACCAAAATCATCATGCATTCGATCCCTTAAACTATAAGGCACGAATTTCTCCAAAAAGGCATTAGAAAATCGATCCCATCACAGCTCAGGAGCATCAACAGGGCTACAACAAAAAAATGATCTCTACCAATCTTTCATAGTATCTCTCAACTGATATATAGTACAAGCCACACCATCCGCACAGTAAGAGTAAAACACAACTCAGAACACAAGGTATGAAAGAACTTCACACGATAAGGAATAAAATAAGGGATGTTTCCTAAAGACATTTTCTAGGCTCTTGAAGATAGATACAGACATCTACGTACCAATCTGCAAAACTCTATTAGATATCTCGATCTTACACCATTGAGACCAATGAACCTGGTTGCTCTGACACCAATTTATCATGACCTAAAATCCAAGATTTATGATGGCACCCATCGCGATGAACCTTGACGAGTAAGCCTATCACCCTAACTGATACACAAGAGAGAAAAGATGGAAATGCCCCTAAGCTAAGGCTTCGAGAATGAAGTCAAACCACATAAGTAATTATAAAAATATAAAAAAAAACATATCCAAATACCATACATTCCCAAAATCTGGTGTCAATAGTGTAAGAACTACTAATATAACTCAAGTTCAAAAGAGGATACATAAGGTAACTCAAAGCATAAAAACCTATACTAAAATACAATAAAGACATAGTTCAATAGAGATGGATAGTAGGACAATTCGCATGCTGAAAATCACTCACTACCTTGGGAACTCCAATAATCACTCAAGTCAAGTAGCGTGAGGCGCACCTGAACCTGGATTTGCACCAGAAGGGTGAATCAGGTATGAGTACGATCCACTTGCACTTAGTAGGCATATAGGCCGATCGAGCAAAGCAGAAAATAAAAAATACAAAATACATAGTAAAGGCACGTCACCCATAATAAATAATATTCCACAATGGTAGCCCACAACGCTTGCACTAACAGACTATAATATCCGTATATAATACAACAACATGCCAGATATAGATATAAATATACACAATATCACATACAAGTAGAACAAAAGAGGAACATGTATAATCAAGACCATAAACTACAAATAAAGGAATATAGAATAATTAGACATTTAGAAGTCAAGAATATAGCAAAACTAGATAGCTGTCAAGTCAATATGACAATACAAGCACAACATAAACCCAATAAAGTAAGTGCAATATATATGATGATGGTGATGATGATGATGCACGAGGCTGCCGCAAAACCTTTGTATATACCCACGGAGGCAAGCCTCCCGATGTGGGACCCATGGGGGGTTCATTAATCCATTTACAATCCATATATTAATATTTCCTCCCTGGTACCTCCCTCGAGGAGGGTTATAAAATTTGATGTTCCTAGTGTTTTCAAAATTTCCAGTATTTCCAGAGAACATTAG
Source organism: Capsicum baccatum var. pendulum (assembly GCA_030864225.1). Lineage (NCBI taxonomy): Eukaryota > Viridiplantae > Streptophyta > Magnoliopsida > Solanales > Solanaceae > Capsicum > Capsicum baccatum. The sequence goes on from CM061560.1 coordinate 46,410,405, forward strand.
ATATAAATCAAGTATGACAAATAACAATAATAAGTATATACAAAACTTACAACAAACAAGTGAAATTATGTGTATGATGCCACGAGGATGATAATGCAATGTTTACAACTAATTATAATGAGTATATCCTCAACCAACTACATGAGGTATTTTGTCACGACCTGAGGCTACCCCCTTGTCACGAAATAGTTCTTACGGTCCCGAAAGACCACAAGCTAACCCATGACCTAGTACCTACTGTGAGTACTGAATAATATACTTATAATGAAGAAATATGCAAAAAATCAACTGATAATGCCTTAAGGTTTTAGAAATTAAAAACAATACTGAATCATAGTTCTGAACATCTAGAAACATACTAAAATAACTGATAAAAACAACTGATAGACTGACTATCTATCTGAATGTATGAAAGCCTCTTAAACTGATTGACTGTGAAGTTGATAGGACAAACCCCCAACTAACACCAAATGACTAAATAACTGAACTGCTGACATAACTGAATATAAGATAAACCCTTCCTCGAAGGATGAGGACTCACCACTACTGCTACTGCTGATAAGCCAATTTACCTAAGCACAGTCAGGAAACCAAGAGTCCGAACCTATGATATTAAACATCATAGCATAAGAAATGAGTATGTGGTCAGCACTATGAATGTACTGGTATATAAGATGGGGTTAGGATAAAATGTATGGGTTATATGCATGAGATCATGAATGACAGAATAGCATGAGATAGCTGAGTATAAATGCAAAAAACTGTAAAATCTGAGAATGCATGACCAAGCGTAAAACATGTTCTGATATGGTATGTAAATTGAAATACTGAAGTACTAATAACTGAGTAATTGATAACTGTATGATATGGCAAGAAAACCTAGACTGAACTTTGTACTGAATACTGAATTGATACTGTGGGAGCTACCTATAACTGACATGCCCAAATGTACTATCAAGGTCCAACCTATAACCCCAGTTAGAAGGGTGTCAGCACCGTGTCATAGGTACTAACCTTGGCTGTATGGATCCATTAATCTAATGTCCCAAAGAACGAGGGTGTTATGCCTAACTGATGAGGGACCCCTCAAAGTCTATGGTGGCGCCGTAAGTCTGGAACATAGGGACTGCTACTAATGTCTCATACCTATTAACGGGTAAGGCAAGTTCCTCATGCCAACTAACGGGGGAGATGCCATCCCTACGTTCACTCGATGCTAAGTTTTACTCCTAACTCAAAGACACTGATTACTGAACTGACCTAAGTTTAATTGAGCCACGACTGAACATAACAACTAAATGAATGATGATGTTCATGGTTTATCTAAAATCATTCTATAATTACTAGAAATAATGTAAACAGCTAAATTTTGGGTATTCATAACCCCCAGCATTGAAAGAAAATAACAATAAGGACATATGAAGCCTTAAATACCATAAAAGGGATCATTGTTCAAAATTTGACTCTTAGACATTTCATCAAACACATGAAGACCAAGAATTAAAGCATCAAAATTGTTTAAAACATGTAATAATCACATAGCTACAATCCAAAAATCATAATTCAGGGGTTTAACATGAAAACATCATCATTCCAACACGTAAGGTTTAATTCCATCGAAAACAATTGTAGACATGATGTATAATCAAAATTCATAACAATTCATGGGGATAATTCATCATAAAACATATAAAAATTCACAATTTGATATAAAAGAAGGATTCTTGAACTCCATGAGTGGAAAGGGCCTATGGATGAACATCACACATGCCTTTAATACTTAAATCTTGAAATGGAACGACTTTCTTGAAAGTTCTTGGATGGTGAAGCTTGAATTCTTGAGTTTTCTTGAAAGGGAGAGGATTTAATTTGATGAACAAGGGGAAAGCTTAGAGTTTATTTAAGAGTAAAATTTGGGAAAGTGGGGAAATAATGCCTTAACTGAAGGTAAATCCCATGTTATTACGAATTGGGCTAAGGGAAAAAGACAAGACTGCCCCTCTGAAATTTAAATTCACAACTGGAATGCCTATTGAACCATCATCACGATGCGATGAACTCCCCATTTCTATACCCACCGTGACGCGATGCAATCACGGTGAGGTGCAGGAATAGAAATTCAAACGTGCCTCAATCGTCATTCGAAAAATCTAAAACTTCTCTTAGATATGCTCCTTACACCCCTAAACATAAATTAACTCAAAAACTTACATCTCGGGGTTGGGAAGGTCACTTTAAAAATCATCGAAGTCAAGAGGCCAAAAATAAAACTAAGTCCCCAACACTTAGCTAAATTTTCAGGTTCTAAGCGTCTTATGCATGCACTATGAGCTGAACTGAGCTAAGACTAATAAGAGGTATTACATATTTCCACAACTACTAATAATAATTCATTTCCACAATTAGGTGAGTTAATATCCACTCATTAATTCCCCCATCAATGATTTTTCACATGTTTCATATGCCAACAAGTCAAAATATATCACAATACACCAATGGTACCACATTATGCATTTCAACAATACAATACAATTATTCAAATGCATTCAAGGCTATCAACAATATATAGGACCCCACATGGTCGTACATATCACACAATATCTCAATTTCAATAATTTTATCACATATAGGCCCCCACACGGACACAATAATAAGCATTTTGTACCATTATTTACTATCTGCCTAGTCTAAAAGAGTTAAGCCATAACCTACCTCGAATGTCAAAATTGGTCCGCTACACTTTGAACCCAACAATAGAAGAAATCTATAATTATGAACTAACATCAAAAGATATGCTTTAGGAATGCCATTTTTAGATAAATTATACCCACATATAATAACTAAAACAGATTGGTGGTTTACAACACCATGCAAACAAAAAGTAAGAGCAAAAAGAGTTACTAATAAAATAAGAAAGAAAACTGATTGGATAGAAGGAAGTGAAAAAATCACACAAAAGTTACAAAATATAAAAAATACAGAAGACACAGTAGAACTAGTTGTATTTTTGATAAATAAAAAAGAAATAACTATATTTTCAATAGATAAGGTAGAAATAATAAAGAAAAAATTAAGACAATTATATTGTGAAGATCCATTAAAAGGATGGAAAAAATATAAAACTAATATAAAAATTGAATTAATAGATAAAAATAGCACAATAACTCAAAAACCATTAACATATAATTTTGACTATTTAAAAGAATTTAAAATGCATATAGATGAATTATTAGAAAAAACAGTCGATACAAAAAAATAATAGTAAACACAATAGTCCAGCATTTATAGTAAATAACAAAAAAAGAGGAAAAAGAAGAATGGTTATTGATTATAGAAATCTAAATGCAAAAACTATAACATATAATTATCCAATATCAAATAAGATATTAAAAATAAGACAAATACAAGGATATAATTATTTTAGTCAATTTGATTGTAAATCAGGATTTTACCACTTAAAGTTAGATGAAAATTCTAAGGAATTAACCGCATTTACGGTACCACAAGGATTTTATGAATGAAACGTATTATCATTTGGATATAAAAATGCACCAGGTAGATATCAATATTTTATGGATAGTTATTTAAAACAATTACCTAATTGTATAGTATATATAGATGATATACTACTATATACAAAAACTAAAGAGGAACATTTAAAATTATTAGAACAATTTACAGATATAATAGAAAAATCGGGAATAAGTTTAAGTGAAAAGAAAACCAAAATTATGAAAAATCAGATAGAGTTTTTAGGAATACAAATAGATAAAAGTGGAGTAAAAATGCAACAACATATAGTACAAAAAATAATAAATTCAAAAAAAGAATTAGATACAAAAAAGAAATTATAATCATTTTTAGAATTAGTAAACCAAGTAAGAGAATATATACCAAAATTAGCAGAAAGCCTAAAGCCTTTACAGAAAAAATTAAAAAAGGATATAGAATATAATTACAACGAAAAAGATAAAAAGTAAGTCCAGAAAATAAAAATACTTTGTAAAGAATTACCAAAATTACAATTCTCGGACGAAGATAAAAAATTTATATATATAGTAGAAGCAGATGCAAGTGAATATAATTATTGAGGAGTACTTAAATATAGGTACAAAAATGAAAAATTAGAACATCATTGCAGATACTACTCAGGTACATTTAATGAAAAAGAAATAAAATGGAAAATAAATAGAAAAGAATTATGTTAATTATATAAATGTTTATTAGAATTTGAACCATATATTATATATAACAAATTTATTGTGAGAACAGATAATGCCCAGGTTCGATGGTGGTTAACAAAGAAAATACAAAACTCAGTTACAACAAAAGAAATTCGGAGACTAGTATTGAATATATTAAATTTTACATTTACAATTGAAGTAATTAGTACTAACAAAAATGTTATTGCAGATTACATATCAAGAAAAAGCTATATAGACAGATATAATAGAAGATGATGATTTAGAAAAGATACTCAAAACCCTAACTACGCTTTCAATAAAAGTGGACAGTATGAGTAATGAAATAGAAAAGCTAAAGACTAATGAAGTTAAACTGAAGTCTAAAGCTACAAATCAGCTAACTGAGCAGTGTGCAGATCTATGTCAATCGGAAGACATTAAAATTTCAAAGCTAAAAGGAGACGTTGGGACACTCCGTAAAACCCATAACGTTTATCAATCTACAATTGCAGGTACAAGCAAAGGAGTTAGTGGACAAAGATATCAGAACATGAACATGAATAAGATATTTGAAAAACCATTCATACCAAAAATACAAAAAGATCCCTTGTACATACCTCCACAAATTACCACATATCAAGATAGTTTGAACCAAGATAAAAAAGCTTATAACCATATAGCCCAAGGATATATAGAAAATATCTACAAAGTAAAAACTTTTCTAAACCTTAACCCCAGAGCTACAAATATCCAAGAACCAAACACAAACTATATAACCCAAAAATTGCAAGGTTACAACAAGCTAATCGTACTACCCAAAACCAATCCAAGCTTAATAAAAACAGATTTCGACTATGGATTATTAAATACCATATATACCCAAAATGGAGAAGAACTAAAAACTATAGAAGAATAACATAAAGTATTCATCACCTATAAAAGAGTAACCAAAGGAATCTATTTTATATAAAGTTTTATACTGTACCAGCAGAGATATTATACGACGAGATCAAACCAGTTATACAAATTATAAAAATAGGATTAACCAGATATATGATTATACCAGAAGATATAGTGCAACAGCCAGAGATACCCAAAATTGAGATACCTGATTTTTACGCAAATAAACGACTTATTGGAATAGCTACAATTATTCAAGAATTAGCAAATAATTATATCAATGGAAACCCAATATGGAGATATTATTCAAGAGACCATAAAATAATTTATTCAAATTCAAGAGAACTACAACAAACAGATATGGAAGATGTCAGACAATGGATAATGATGGTACTTAACCCAGAAAAACAATCTACTGCAAGAGCAATTAGGAAAAGATTTATTTCAGACGGATTATTAACAAGATATTGCAAGATAATTGGACACAAATATCCAGACAATCAATATTCGAGATGTAATGGAGGAGATAATATTATCCCAGAAGTCCAGCTAGAATAAAAAAAAATCAACTAAGAAGATAAGGACGCCACCTAGAAGATAACAACAGAGCAATAATGGAAAAAATAGAAGACAAGCTATTAAATCATGAAAGCGACATGTAGATAGCTTTCTTGATTTCCTTTACGTAAATAATGTATAGGAACTATTGGCTTTTTAATTTTGTTGACTTTTTGGCACTTGCCATAATTGCTTTTTTGTAAAAGATGTAATTATTAAGTAGGAGACGTGTAAAGATATATTATGACAGGTGTAAAGTAAAATAGTATACATACTTTCATTCTTAGGTTATAAATAGACGAGCATTTTGCTCAGTTAGAGGCAAGTCTTCATGTGTTGAAGCAAGCTTCTTTCTTTGTAAACAAAAAACTTTTGAATATTTAATAAAAAACAGATATATTTCTAAGCAAAAGCTATGGATGAATAAAGACCAGAATTGTCAAACCTACCAGAACAGGTATATTTATTTATGATTATGAATAGCTAAATTCATAAATTCCTAACAATCATGATATGATAAAATAGGTTCATGTTAGTTACTTTATAGTAGAATTATTTGAAAAATAGCATGTTAAGAAGTTTATTAGCAAAGTGAAAAAGGAGAAAATCCCTAAGAACTATGTCATTCTAAAGGTGAAACCGGTGAGGCAAGAAAATCGTGATAGGAGAGTAGCCAGAGTAGAGGCGCTGTTTAAGGAAAAAGTATCCAGATTACCATGCTAATAGTGACCGAAAATATGTTATTTAAGAATTATCTAATATATAGTAATCTAAAATGATCATATTTAGTTATGTGTATGATTGAAGGGAATATTTTGAAAAAGCATCATGTGAAAAATGAATACTTATTTATCTGACGAAATGGTAGATAAATTTAAAATACTTGTTTTGTATGTACTTAAGGATATAGAAATTGTAGATATAAGAAAAATCATATTGAAAAAAATATTTGATAAATATTTTGTGACTAGAATCAATTACATACCTCACTTACCTAACTACTTTTATAAATACTTACATACTAAACCTAAACATCAACCGTGATAAATTACGAATATTGAAAATGGATATGAAAAATATACAATTAATAGAAAAATTAATGAAAACAAATTTAGAAGAATATATGAGAACCAAAGATATAAAATATATAGAATACCTTAATGAAAATATAGAGGAATTAGTAAGATTAAAACAAACAACTAAAGAAAATTATGAAAAAACATTTAATTAATCCACCTAAATGACAAATAATTTTGAAGTACTAGTTTTATACATACTTAGAGATATAGAAATTATAGATGTAAAAAAAATTATATGGGAAAAAATATTTAACATTTAAGATGAAGAGTTAGATATAAATCAGATAGAAGACGAGTTAGGAGAAATATATTTAAGTGATGACAATCACTATTACTACCTAGATAATTATTCAGATGGATATTATACAGATTAAGAAATGCTAGAATATATTCAAAAGGTTAGAGAAAAACAAAGTTGACTATACGAAGAAATTAATTATAGAAACCAACTTAGAAAAGGAAGAGAACAATTAAAAGAAAGATTAATTTGGATAAATAAAACTATAAAACAACTAGAATTAAAAGACAGTTTAGAATATGATTTAGACATAGAATTATTCATAAATGAAAAAGACAGGATAATTAACGAAATAGATAACCTAGAATTTAATATCAGATATAGTACAATTAGAATAAATTATTACAAAGAAATTTGCAATATTACAACTACTTTAGGATAAAATGATAAACTATGAGTATTTAAAATATTGGAGGCAAGAGATGGAAGAAATAACATTAACAGAAATAATTGTGATAGAAAATTTAATTGAATATTTTAGAACAAAAAATATAGAATATTTAGAATACCTCCAAAATAATATACAAGAATTACAAAGGCTAAGAGAAAAAACTAAAGAATATTACAGTAAAACATTTAATCAAATACCATTTAATCACTCCAAAATATGAACATTAATAAAATTAACATTAATTACAGAGATAGAAGCTTTGCCGTGCTTTTTCGACGAAAAAAAGTGAGAGAAAAGGCAAAGTTGAGAGAAGGTGGAGATTTAGTGGAAAAATGGTAGAACTTTAGGAGAGCTGAGAACAATGGAAAAGAAGATTTGAAATGGTAAAAATAACAACATGATATATCAAGTACAATGAAGAGATAAAATTTGAAATATGAAGTGAACATAATTAAATAAAAAAGTAAAAATTTTAAGTAGATATGATGAATTAAGTAATACTGCTATCATGTAATTTAGGGCTGCCCTGCCCAAGTTGAGAGTTGGGTTCAAAAGGTTCCATTCGAAAATATGGACTTCGTGATTTCTAAAAGTGGGGGCGGACTACATGAGGCTAGTTTCAAAACGAATAAACTATTACTTAATTTATTATTTTAGTAGTGAAATAAGAGCATATCGGTTGCTTTCAAGTCCACCAACGCCGGGTGAGCTTCTCCAAATAAACCTCCACCTTTTAAGCAAGTTTTTAGTTGCACTTTTTGTCGTTTAAGTAGATTGATATTTAATTTACTTTTTTAAAAGCATGAAACATAATTAGTAAGATGTTAATATATGATTAAAAAATATAAATTTATGCACAAAATAGGGACAAAGTGCAAATGACCTTGAAAAACCTGTCCAAAAAAAAAAAAATGCGTCCAAATATTAGCGCTATATTTGACCACAGATTATATATTATATTTGAAGTTGAGCATATGTGAGTACTATTTTGGCCTTGCACGTTTTGAAATTTAATATCTAAATAATTAATTGATAAAATATCAAACAAACCAAAAAAGAAACTGTTTAAAGAACATTTAATTGAATTAATAATTCATTGATAATTTTAAACTTTCAAATACAATTTTTAAAATTTATCTTCTAGTTCTCTCCTTTTTTAAATTTTATAAAATATTGTTCAAACACTTAATTAAGTAGGAGTCGGTCATATAAATCGATTATCATTAAAAGTTGGTTTAGTATGGCGGAAAATATATTCTATTCATATGTTTGAAAAATATTTTTTCAAGAAAAATAAAATAACTTCTCAGAAATGAGGAATACGATTTTCTCAAACAGTTAAAACAAGCTTCATAGATAGTATTTTACTCCTCTATTTTCTTCACCGCATTCGGTCTCATTTCCACCTCCCATAATCCCCACCTTACCACCACTAAACACTTATCATATAATATTTATCTTGATTAAATATTACTTTCACTTATTAAATATAAAAATAAATTAATAAATAATTTATTTAAAAGGAAAATTACTTTTCATGAAAAAGGCTACATATATAGCTAATGCATCAAGATGATAAGCCTACGTAATAATACGTGGAGAAGACCTCTAAACATGTTGATAGATTCACGAATTTAGACCATTAAATTAAAGGGTGACATAAAAGAATGTCAACTTCGATAAGACGATTATCCTAATTCATAAATCTAATCCATTTCATAAAGAAGAATAAAAAGGAAGAATTAATTGTTATCATCTTTTTCTTATTACGCTGATATTCAAATAAGAACAAAGAAGAAGAATTAGTTGATATTATCTTTATCTTCTTATAATGATACTGAAGAGGAGCTTTAAAGTATTTGATAAAGTTGCTCCAATGTGATCAGGAGGTCATAGATGTAAGTCGTAATTTTTTTTATTTTTTTTTGCGAAAATGTAAGAAAAGGTTGTGTCAGTGGACTCTTGTGGTATGCTACTTCCTCAAATACTGCACATAACGGGAGGTGCACCAAATTATCTTCTTTTTTTTTCCTTTTTCTTATATTGATGCTATGAATATAAATTGCTGTCCCAGAAAGGCAATTATAAAGAATAAAATAGCAGCTGCAGCTAAGATAAGATTGGGTTCATTAACATTTAAGGCCTATCAGGACTTGGAATAATGCCTCTCTTTTTGTGTTTCTTTGAATTGCAGCCAAGAAAAGTACATGTCTATAGGATTAATTGATGAAAAAATTACATAAATCACAATTTTTTGAAGCTAATTACTATTTATTTTAATTTTTTCAAAATTTCTAAATTTTTTTGATTTAGTCCACACGGATATATCACTTAATTTTATATAGATACATCACATAATTTTATATAGATACATCACATTCTTTCGAATATATTACTTAATTTTACACGTATACAACACATTTTTCAGTGATGCATCCGAGTTTTTAAGTGAAATCAGGAATTTATGTAATTATTTAAAAAAAGTTAAAATTTTAAATAGTTAAGATAAATTAAGTTGTGGTATGATGTAATTTGAAAAAATTAACTAAATAAACTTGTTAGATTGTTTATTGCAAGTTTATCAACTCTTTTTAGTTTTCAAGTTATTACAACTTTCATTAAAACAAAAAAATATATTTTTCATTTTTTTAAAAAAGCATATCAAAATCATTACAGAAAAGGAAAATATAGATGTAATATAACTAAACTACAATATTTCTTCCTTAAATATAGTTAAACTTAAAAATTGATATCAATCACACCCCCCAATTTCTCTCTAACCGTTTTTATCTCTTCTTTTTTAAAGCGTCCATTTTTGTTTCCTTCTTCATACACGTTCTTTTTTTTTCTACAAGTTTATATTATTTCAGTAAACAACTTTCATAAGTTTGTTTTATGCAACTTTTGAGAATTTTTATTGAAAGAAAAGCTTTCATAAGTTATTGTTGTTTTATACAAATATAAATTGTGATAATTTGCATTCAATCATGATACGTCATGGAGGGAGATGAGATTCGTTAGGTATGTTAAATTATTTAGCAAATTGATATTTTTCATTCAAACGTATTTAAAGAATTAAATATTTTTATTTTAAATAATTTAGGGATAAAATAATTAATTTTTTTTTATGTTTTTCTTCAATTCTTTATATAATCTTGAAAGGTTAACTGTAGCTAGTATTGTGCATGTTTATGGGAAACACAATATAATCAAAACGTATATAATATTTGTTGTTGCAACAGGTATACCAAGAGACTTTGGTGTAGACGGAATTATGTATGATGCAACTACAAACTACAAAGAATTAGTAAAAGCAATTGCAATACAACTGAGGATAGACACAACTTTAAATCAATTTAAAATAATGTACATAATAAGTGATAGATGCCAACCAATGGTCATACACAATGACACAAGTGTAAAGGTCTATCTGAAACAAAAGAAGACAGGTGCTGATTTTTTCGTAAAATATCCATTGTATGTTACAACTAAGTATATATCGGTCAAGACAATACATCCAAATGAAGAAGCAATGATTGTTTGTATTGGAAAACAGAGTTTTAACAAACGAATTCTGAAATGGAGAAATCTATTTTCAAATGATTGTATTCGTTTGATAGACTTAAGTCCAGCTTTTGAAAAAATTGAAGAAGAACGTGTTGAAATAATTGGTGATGCAACGAATATTTTAGAATGTTACTAGCAAACATGGTGGTCTCAAAAGATCGCTACAAGTCACAAATCAAGGATGCAGTAGATGTTTATATCCAACCATGAATTTTTTGTCCAGTTGTGTCTTCTTTGAATGTAATAGGTTCAAACTATTTTTGTTCATGAAAGATCTTGTTAAACTTTATATAATATATTTTTTTTCGCTAAAGTGCTCTTTAGTTTATTCATATTTATGTATTTTGCATACATTAGATGTTGTTTACCATATTAAATTAAACTGATATTAATGTACCTCCTTTATAATATCTCATATATGTCGCTAGCTATCAATATTTATGCATTAGTTTGATTATTTAACATCTTATTTGTGTTATCCCATAATATTTGTCTAGCTAACACGCTCCGGTTAATTAACCTTAAGCACTTAAAGATTTATATTTTGTTTAGGAAAAATGGGATCAGGAACACCACATCAGTGTGAATTAAATAAATAAAGTAAAAGTTAAAAGAATGAATCAATTAATTACGAGATATTGACAGAGAAGAAGGGCAAAGTGAGACTATTTTAATAAGTTAGAAAAATTATCTTGCTAATCATAATAAGATTGATCTCTTCTCATCATTAATGTTTGACTACAACTAGGAACATGTGCTTTTATTCTTGACCACCTATTTATCAACTTAATATAAACAACATATGATTAAAAATTTGATAAATAACAAGTTTGCTGACTTAAAATTAAAGTTATTGATCCTTAAAAGTGAAGAAATTTTTAATCCGAACGAAGAAATGAATGATGAAAAACCCAACTTTATATGCATGAAAATAAAAAAAGAAGATAAAAAAGATAATTTATGATAAAGAAGAAAAACTTTTATCGGTAAAGTAACATTGGAAATGGTATAAGTAGAGAACTACTAACTTAATTAGCAAAGTTAACAAAAAGTCAAAAATAATGTATCAATGTAAAAAAATATATTTACCATTGACTTCTAAAATTGTGAACAGATTTTAAAACTTATTTAATAAAATTAAAAAAAGAGATAATTATTGATACCAACAATAATATTTGTCATAATTATCAAAAGATTTAATGAAGAGTGATAAATGTTAAATGCTCTAAATAAGAATATAATGTGAATATTAAATATGACAAAAAATGATTTTCTAATATTTTAAAAATATTTTTCTTAAAAGTTTCTGTAACTTGCAATTATTTCTTTAGTCTAATAATTATTGAAAAATGTTGCTATAACTTGCAATAAACAATCTTATAAGTCTATTTAAGATAATTTTCACATTTCAGTTTTGCTTAATTGATTGGGACACCACAATGGTGGAAAAGATCTATTTTATTGATTTGGATTTCGGCTGTTGGATCGACTATAATAAAGAAGAAATTTCATAACAAAACTAAATAAATTCATAACCCTAATACTCATGTTCTTGGTCTTATCCTCGAAAAAGGGCATTTAGCCGATCATGGACGTACCCGTAATCACAACGAATGAATACATGTTAATATTCATAAACAAACAAAATTAATGGAATAAAAACCCTAATTTAAGTGTTATCCAGACCCCCTTCAAGTACCAAGGTCATCCAAGGTGTGAAACATAACAACTAAGTGTCCTATTTATACTTGGACCAAAGCAATTGTTTTTGACTTAGGGCCGTGTCACGCCATTATCGCGGTCACTAAGGTACGTGGAATGCCCTAATAGTGGTGAAATACTGCAATTGATCATTTAGGAAGCCCACAAGGGCATTTCACATCCTTAACGCGGTACCTAAGGTCTGTGGCACGCCAATGACTCCAAAACATATGTTTTTGGTCAATTCTTCTACCATGTGTTTGTCCATCCATTCCAAGCCTTGTGGTGTTATTTACACTTGATTTAAAACTTGTTTATATTCTATATATCATCATTACAACTCACAAAGAAACCTATAGCATCAAATACCACAAATTAGAGCTCAAAACAATATACAATCCAAGAAGATAAACTAGTAACTTAAGCTAAGAGTACTGGTTTTGTCCTTTTGATCTTTAACTTAGTTTTGACTATTGGCTTGTTTAAATTGAACCTTCAATAATATAAACAAGTTATTTCACACATAATTACATAGTCATACTCTTAGTAACTCATTACGAACATAAGTATCCATCGAGAATAATTAAAAATACACATAGCTCAAGCTAGTAACACTAGTTTTCTCGTCTAAACTCTAAGTGATCAAATTGATTTCAAACTTGTTTGAAACACACCTTAAAAATTATAATAAAGTATTATAACAATTTTATTCTCAATTATACAAATACTTACTCATTAACCACAAGAGAAGTCCTCAAAATAAGTCTAATTAAGGTCGGATAGCAATACTGAGGTGTATAAATCCACTTGAGATCATCACCCCACATTGAAAGCCTTGTTCATCCTCAGACAAATCTTTACTCTAAGCATCATAATGATAGAAGACTCCACACTTCTACAACAAGCAAGACATTCAAGATAGTACAACAATGACTACACAAAATACAAGTTTTTACACTCAGCATGTTACACACACAATTGAAAGCTCATGAACACTACTTCAAAAAAACCTAGCCTCAAGAATTGACTATCAAGTTGGAAAACTAATGCGTACCACTTAATCAAAGAGATCATACAAATCATTCAACTATCATCAAGCATGTACCCTTACAACAATAGAATTCCCCATAATCACTCATGCAGATGCAATTTATCACAAATGGCTACAAGAATCAAGTTACACTTACTCTCACAAATAATTCACAAGTTACACAAGATGAACCATAGGCTTACCCTTAATGTGGTACACTACTAATATCAGAATGTTGAAACTTAGGATCAAGTAGGACTTTGAGGGCTGTAATGTAGGCTCTGGGACAGGTAGGAACTATTTGGTTAAGAAAAGTGAATATCTCTCCTAAGCTCTCTAATACATCACATGATCATTAAGATTACGCTAGTAACAACCAATTTCCTACACACTTATCTAAACACTTCTCTTATTTTTCTCCATCTTATTAAGCTGATTCACAAGTATCATGGAGGGAGTATTCTTTCTCATCTCAGGATAAAAATTTAACACAACTTTTCTCCATTTTTATTACACATATCCCAATCACAACGCATATCAATTTTACAATAACAATAGCTACTTTTAGGGGCCTTCACTCTAATATTTTCCCTACTTTTATTTCAACTCCTTCACTTGATTAATTTTCAACTAAAGAAATTAGGAGATTTAGATAAAATTAAGGTCACACAAAGAAAGAAAAGTAGTCTACCTATGCATTTACCAACAAACGGCTAAATGCTCAATGGGATAACTAGGATTATGTACGAAGGTAGATAAAAGAGGGTATGAAATAAGGCTGTCAACGAAATGCCTATTTCATCTCCTAAACCAACATTCTTTATGTCTCTTTGTACATATACCAGGAATGTTCTAGGCATCGCATGCAACAAGAAATACATAAACACACCTTACACACATGGAACATGCTCAAGTCAAGTAGGATTATTATAGACTCTCAACCAAGCAATCACACAAATTTAGAATTAAGCCAACAACATACAATATTCATAAACTAGAGCCTAGGAGTCTCAAAAGTAGTAACTCACACCATCAACATGCTCTATAATAAAACAAAATTGCATCATACAATCACACATAGCACTAACAAGAACATCTCACTTATGGAAACACAGGAATTTAAAATTTATTTCTAAAAAGAAAAAGAATACTGGGTTTAAAGGGTGCCCTGATGGAAAAAAAAACGAAAAGAACAACCATGGGGTGGGTGAAGTGTGCACCTACTCAACTTGCACCCACAAATTAAAAAAACTAAAAAAGCAAACTCTTTTTGTATTTTTTTCAAATTTAGGCAAAAACTAGGAAAACAACTAAGACTCAAGACTCTACAATATCACTTCACCCGAAATAATAGGACTATCCCCACCCCATACTTAAAAATCTACTTTGTCCCCAAAGTAAACTCAAAAGTAGAAACAAAAATACTCCCTGAGGCCTTTAGACTTAGCTAGTAGCATTTTTTTTTTAACATCAAGAGGGTCTGAGGACCCCATACTTAGTCACTGATATACTTCTTAGATTAGGTTTCCGATACTCAGACTTTCCATCAACCTGTGACTCAACAAAAACAAACACAACGTAAAGTAAAAAAATAAAATACTGATAAAACAAATAACTACTTTAAATTGAGTTTCCTCCCTAGCAATGCCTAATATAGTGCTGTAATGACCCAACATCACTTCTTAACTAAATTCCTTCATCCATTCCTCCTACTTGGAGGTCATCTTCTCTCTTTTATTATCTCTTGAGTGTGAACTCTTAAGGTCAATAATTTTTTCAATTTTAGCCTTTTCAGTCTCATAAATCATCATTATCTTAGGCTTAGGTAGATATTCAGGCAACTCGGTGAGACTATACGAAGAGGTTTTTTGTTGGTGCACTTTCTACTAACCCACACTTATCCATTTCTATCATTGTAGTCATACACAATTCTTTGTAGTGGTAAGGTGGATTAAGTTGATTATACACTCCATAAACCACCACTTAGTCATTCATCTAGTCTTATTGTGAGAGTGACCTCTCTCACATCTATCAGTTTTTTACCCATCGTTAAGAATGGACATCCCAGAATAATCGGAACCCTACTATCTATATCAAAATCCATAATGACAAAATGAACTAGAATTACAAACTTACCATCCCTTACGATGACGTTCTTAATTATTTCTTTGGGCTTAACTATGGTCCTGTCCACCAATTGAATCATCATTTGGGTTGTCTCGGCTCACCTAACCCAAGTGTTTTAAACATAGATAGAGGCATAAGATTTATACTTGCCCCCAAATCACTTAAGGAATGTACCACTTCACCATCACCAATTTGAATGGGAGAGTGAAACTTCTCGGGTCCTTATACTTATTAGGCATCTCTTTCGTTACCACAGAGCTGCATACTTCTATCAGTGCCATGGTATCAAGGTACTGTAGCTTAACCTTATTAGTCACCACGTCCTTAAAGTACTTAACGTACTTGGGTATTCCCTACAAAACATCTAAAAGAGAAAGGTTAATGTGAAACTCACTAAACGTGTCAAAGAACTTCTTGAAGTATGCATCCTCCTTCGCTTTCTGGAACCACTGAGGAAATAGTGGTGGTGGTCTTTCCTTCTCAATAATTTTTGTTTTTGGGTACTCATTTCCAAAATTTTTAGTAACCTTGTCTGCAATCGATTCAGGAATCAACTCTGCATCTACCTCCTTATTTGTCTTTGGAGGCATATCATTTAACTCTTTACCACTCCTCAAGAAGATTGCTATTACTTGTTTTAGAGGTTTATTTTCACTTGGCAAACCACCTTAAGGCCATGTATTCTGTTCCTGGCTAATTTCCCCACTTGCTGTTCTAACTGTTTTTGTGTAATTTGCTTATTTTTTATTTCAGTGACTATTTGTTCTTGGTTGGCCAAAATTTTTTCCAGAGTCTTTTCAATGTTACTGGCCTGAGTATTATGCTGCTGCTAAAACTGCTACTGTTACTTATTGCCCCAAGGATATATTGGATGAGTTTGTTACTTTTGATTCCAGACATTACTAGAATTCATCTTTTGTGCATTGCCCACAAAGTTGATGGATTTAAGATTGGATCCATACATACCTATAGAGTGGTCACTTATTCCACAAATCTCACACTATACCAGAGCCTACTTCACCATATTTACCTAATCCTAAGGCTGTTGTACACCCAACTTATTAAATTAATCATTATCTTATTATAGAGAGCAGATAGTTGGACGGCCAAGGAGGTGATGCTATCAGATTCAATCATGCCTATAACCTTTTTCACCGAGCTCCTTGAGATATCACCATGTCAGTCTAAGTGTCCTTGGGCAATTTGGTTCAACAAGGTTTATAGCTCATCATAAGTCTTTTCCAAAGCATGACTACCTATAGCTAAATCTAGCATAATTTTTGTGTTATGATCAAGTTCCTCAACAAAGGTGTGAGCTAGTACCTCATCGGATTATTGGTGATGTAGAAAATCACAAATGAGAGACTTGAATATCTCCTAAGAATGGTATAGGTTCTTATCTAGCCTCTGCTTGAAGCTCACAATCTCATTGTGTAGTCTCACAGTCTTGCCAGATGGGAAGAAACGGATGAGGAATTTCCAATCAAAGTCATCCCAAGTTTTGACTGAAGCTGCTAGCTTAGCATTCAACCACTTCTTTGCTTCACCCAAAAGTGAGAAGGGAAAGAGTGTCGGCCTCACATAATAAGTTGACAAACACTACAAAAAAAATTGCGTTTAGCAAGAGACCGATAACGTTGCTAATCAACAGAAATCCATCGCTAAATCTATTTAGAGACGGATCAGCGATAAAATATTATTCATTGCTATATTGCACATTGCTAACCATTTAGCAACGGAAAAATAAAATTCGTTGCTAGATTTGCAACAGAATAGAGACGTCCTATATCTGTTGCTATATTTTAGCAACGAATATATTCGTTGTTATATTTATAAGTGTCGTTACTAATATCATGTTGTATTTCATCATTTTGATTATTTCCTGACCAAATATTTCATTGCTAGTTCGTTGCTAAAAATTTCCAAATTTTGTGACAAAAAATATTTTTCTCAATCCTTTGCAAATGTTTTAGTTTGGCAATGAGTAGTTTTGTCGCTAAATCTGTCGTCATTACTTTTCTTTCAATATCTTTTTATTTGTATTTTGAATATTAATAGAATATTATAAAATTCTTATAATACCCAATATTCGTATAAAAAAATGTCACATATATATAGATAGCAAAATCTTCTTATAATATCCAACATGCATATAAAAGAACCCATATATATAGATAGAAAAAGTCTAAACATCCCCAATACTAAACATAGCAACATCTAAACACATAAGTATGTCCAAAACATCCTCAATACCAACATCCATTAAGTGTAATTTTTTGTTGCACAATTTTAAACGTTTCA